>CM037882.1:93125083-93739518 GCA_021292165.1 Shinisaurus crocodilurus
AATACTAACAAAAATACAGGAATGAAAACAGAACAATCTATTGCAACTGCACTGAGTAACATGGAGTCTGCAAAGAACATTTTTCTTAAAACTGAATTAGCAAGCATCCAGTCCTCATTCTCGTCTTAAAAGTCCTAGCCTTTGTTAGAACGGGTCTGTGACGGTATAATAATACATTTCAACTGAACTGAACCGGACTTCTAGCTCGCACCCGGCAAGACTGGGCCACTGGCAAGGCAAGACTCGCGGATGCCTGGCAGGCAGACTACAGCAGCGGCACCAGCCCTAAGCCCAGCACCCCAATTGCTGACGTTCCACTTCATGGGGGGATCATTTGAGAGGATGGATTCAGGGCAGAGGAGCAGGGCGGTTGCAGCAGGAGGGCCTCTTAGCCTGAGGAAAGGACAGCTGCAGACGTTGGAAGTCTGGCGCCAGCTGTGGATCTCACCCTGATGCCGGGTAGGCCTTGCAGGCAGATTCAGAGGCCTAGATGTTAAAAAGGATCAGGATGTCGAAGAGCAGCTAACGGGGTTCCCCAAGATCCTTTTACACTGGGACCTTCGGCTCCACCATCAAGTGATGGGCTACTCCTGATGAACAAACGAATCTGCTTCACACGGAGCAAAATCATTGATCCATCTACTACTCCAGGAGTGTTGAACCTCTTTCAGCCCGAGGGCCAAATTCCATTTCGGAAAAGCTCTGGAGGGCCACATTCCAGCAGTGGGCAAGGCCAAAGACAAAAGGGGCAGGGGCAAAATACCCACATATTGATGGCAGAGCACAATAGCAGCAGCAGACTTCACCCAAACACACATACACACACATACACAGAGGACTTGTTTCTAAAGTAGATGCTTCTAAAATAAATAACAGTAACAAAAGATTACTTGTGTACTATAAGCTTGATGGTTACAGATTTTGTAAGTACCATTTCTTATAAGTTACTCATACTGTGAGGTAAGGAAAACCACAGAACATGTCTCTTTTGCTAAACCCTAGCAAGTATCAGTTAAGCCTGTTAACTGTCAGAATGCCCTGACTGTCAGAGAGAGGGAGAATGGAATTTCTGATTTGTTGCTAGGCGCCATCCAGCATTCCCTTCCCTGATACCACTAAGTGGTCTGCTCCCCTGAACCCTTCCCCCTGACTTCTCAGAGGAGCTTGGCTTCTGCTTTTGCCCTTTAACTAGACTTTAACAGTCTATCTTAACCCTTTACTGGGCAATCCATCTGAAAACCCTCCCTGCAGAGTTGACATCTTCTCGTCGCATACTCCAACACATATTGTAGCTTAAAGGTCTTACTGCCAGTTACTAAGCCTTAGGAGAGGCATTTCAACCCTTTCGAATGTGGGGGGAAAGTGCACAAAAGCCAGGAAATGACCAAACGATCCGTGATTAAGGCATGGCCACTGAGGAACCCCAGAGGGCCCAACTGCGGCTCCAGGTAGGCTGGATTTGGCCCGTGGGCCTGAGCTTCTGCATCCTTACAATAGAGTCAGCTGTCTTAACCTGGTAGGATGGTGCTTGAGGAGAGATTTACTGGGGACTCTCCGGCAGAGAGAGGTCCTTCCCAGCAAGCCCTGCTGCCTAGACTTTTGCTGCTGGATCTGCCAGGGACTGAATATGGGGCCTTCTACATGCAAAGCAGTTTAATCTATGCTAGGAGGGTTGCTGGGGTGGACAGACATGGTTTAATTTATGTTAGGAGTTTAAAGCAAGAATGGCAAATAACAAGAATGATTATTGAATGTTGGGGTTGGGTCTTTTTTTCTGGGTTGTTTTTTTTTAACTGCTAGAAGTATTTAAAATAGATGGTCTTTATTAAGAAGAATGTTTGTTGATTATGGGGATTAGTTTATGTTCTGTATAATGAAAAATGAATACTGAAGAGGTTGGAAATTAGAATATGAAGGTAACTCATTACTGTGAAAATGTATTGACCTCTGCTGAAATTAGAGTGAGAAATTAATGGAAGAAATGCAAACAAATATGGGCCTAAAATTATCGAAAGGTATGGGTGAAATGGGAAAAATATGTGGTTATAAAGTTTGTCTCTTAGATAAATAGGTGGAAAGAAGCTAGGGATTTAAAAAAAAAAATGAGTAGAAATCTTTAATATTGTTTAATTACAAGAATTAGTATCTATGTTTAAGGTTAAAATGATGTTTTGTGAACTTGTGAGGTTGATGAACAAGAAGAATAAGAGTTGACAATAGAAAAAAGAGAAATATATTTGTAACAATAGAGTAGAATATTTAATGTTACTTATACGTTGTTGTGGAAAAATCAGAAGTCCATTCTAGTTTAGTTTTTGCTGTTTTTGAGTTGTTTCTCTGTTTTTTACTTTTTATGTTTGTTTGGTTTGGTTTTGCTTTCCTTTCAAAATAAAAAAATATTAAGCGCAAAGCAGTTGCTCCACCCCGTCACGCTACAGCACCGCTCCTTACCTGACTGATCCCACTCCAAGCAGGTGATAATTTCGACATGTCCAGAATTGATGGAGTAGACATCCCACGGATGTTCCGTGTCGAGGATGTGGATCATGTGGGTGAGGTCTGAGGAGGAAGATGAGAGGGAAAGGGGAGCCATAGCGGAGATGAAAGCCAGCAGGGAAAGAGGGCTACAACTCAAAGGACAAGTTGCTCGGAGTAGATGCTGCGGCTGATCGGAAATCGGGCCTAGAGGAGGGGGCGGCAAAGCCAGGCCTTCAGCAGCATAAACTAGCCAAGCCCCAACCCAGTGCCCTCCAGATGTGCTGGACTACAACTCGCATTATTCCCAGCCAGCAGGAATGAATCATGTTCAGACTTAGGTTATTTCGGTGTGGATCATATTTTTTCCAGCAGGAGTCAGCGACAAGATGCCCACAAAGCAAAGCGTGAAGGCACAGTCTTTCCTGTTGTATCCCCCAGCAGATGGTATTCAGGGGTAGACTGCCCCTGTATACAGAGGTTCCATTCTGCAATCAATGGCTAGTAAGAATATTAGAATTGCCTTTATTAATTTGGACCAAAGGGTCCATCTAGCCCAACATCCTGCCAGTGCAGATGCCTCGGGAAAGTCCTCAAGCAGGGCATGAAGGCAACAGCCCTCCCTCCATGTTTGCCCCACAGCAAGTGGTTATTCAGGGGTAGACTGCCTCTATATATGCATGTTCCATTTAGCTATTGTGGCCAATAGCTCTCAACAATAGACCTCTGCGCTACCACCACCTCCTCCTTCTCCTCCACATAATTCTCCGGTCCTCTTTTAGAGCCATTTAAGCCGTCATTCTTTCCCATCTTGTCGCAGTGAGTTTATTTATTTATTTAATGTATATCCTGCCTGTCTGCCAAAGAACGGCACTCAAGACACAGCTAACAGTAAAATCTGGATTAAAAAACAAAGCCTTAATTAAAACATAACATAAAAACACAACAGGGAAAGAAATAAACCAATTAAACCCCCCTTCAGCAAACAGACCAGCTTACATGCCAAGGGCCTGCCTGAATAAAAATGTATTCTTATTGTATTTTTATCGATTGTTGTAAACTGCCCAGAGAGCTTCGCCTATTGGGCGATATAGAAATAAAATGAATAATAATAATAATAATAATAATAATCGTCGTCGTCCTGCTGTCAGAAGGACACCAGGGGGGTGCCAGCCTCCCTCAGCAGGGAGTTCCAGAGTCTGGCAGCAGCTTCAGAGAAGGCCCTCCCTTGCATTCCCATTAAACCTGCCTCTGATGGTGGTGGGACGCAGAGAAGGGCCTCCACCAAAGGTCTTAAAACTCAAACAGGCTCCTATGAGAGAAGGCGGCCTTTCAGGTAGCAAGGCCCCAAGCCTTACAGGGCTTTATAGGTCATAACTAGCACTCTGAATTGTGCCTGGAAACAGACCAGTAGCCAGTGAAGCTCATGCATTGTGTGAAGCAGTCCTTTAAAAATAAATAAATCTGTTTTGTATCAATTGCTAATCAATTTCATTGGGTGGGCCCAAAGACTAGTATTAGGGGAGAGGGAGAATTCCCCCCCCCCCAGCCACTTCCTTCATCTGACCCTTTATTTATTAAAATGATTTGTTTCCTGCCTTTGCAACATTCAAGGCAGCGAAGAAAAAGAAGACGACAGATTATTATTAAGCACCTTGGCAGGCAGACCAACCTAACACTAGCGATTACCTTTTTCCTCCTCATTTTTGAGGTCTGTGGTGAAAGCAATCAGGTTGCGACAGGACCAAGCACAGACCAGCGGGATGGACGGGCAGTGGTTACTCTTGGGGCGCTTCTCCCACTCACAGACGTACGCCAGATCCATCGCACCTCACCAAGACTGATAGCAGGGAGCTGCTCCACGGACAAAAACTGTATTTGGAATCTGATGTGTCTGTTTCAAAGAAATGTTACTTGTTAATACAGCTGCTAGCCTTCCTCAACCTGGCATCCTCCAGATGTGTTGGACTACAAGTCCCATATAACCCTCCAGTCAATAGATTGGTAGATCTCCATGTTGCCTATTATAGTGGATAAATGTGACACATAGCCAGGAAACCTAAGGGCCATCCTAATGCCATTCCTAAACCATGTAGTTTTTGTTATATTGCTGGTTTGTTGATTGCTTTCTTATGATCTTCTCAGATCAGTTAGAACAGCTGTCCCCAACCTAGTGCCTTCCATACGCGTTGGGGAAGGCTGATTTAGAATATTTTCCAAATATTAATGTTACTACACCCGTCTTCACGCCAATAATATTAATTTCAGGCATTGTGTCTGAACTCAGATTGTCCTGTTTCATACAACTACTTATGAAAACTGCAGGCAGCTGCGCATGAGGGACATGCACACATGTTTTTGCAAGTTTAGGTGATGTCCCAATGCAGTCTGGACATTTAAAAATTACTTTTGCAGATATATTTACTTAACCTCACGCGATTACTTGACCATTGTTTCTCCCACCCCTAGAAACCTTCCCGCCCCGGCCCCCCGCAAGATTAAAGGAACAATCCTATTCAAATTTAGACAGAAAAAAAGGCCTACAACTCCCAGCATGCCCCAGCCAGAGTTGTAGGCCTTTTTTTCTGTCTAAACTTGCATAGGATTGCACCTTAAAACAAAGAAAAAGAGAAATCTCAGAAGTATTAATTTTACACATTTAATTTCAAGTGTTTGCCTCAATCAGACCTCTGAAAATTAATTTCATCCCAAAGATCAGTCGCCTCAGGAGTTCATGCAAGGACGGGAAGATGACCCTGGAAGTGGAAGCTGACCACCAAGTTGCTTATGAGGAGTAATTACGCCATCCTTAAAATAATGTGGCTGCTACATCCTTTCCACACCCCCAACAAATGAACTCTTCCATTCGTCCCCTGCTTACCTAGCGCCCGTGCAGGCTATCCTGCTGCTCTGCGCCTGCGCCAACTCTTGTTGCTCTGCGCCTGCGCCAACTCCGGTTGGCTGGGTAAGGACGCCTTCCTCTAGTGCTGTCTAAACAAGTGCCTGATAGAACCCACTCAGTAAAATAAAATAACCCGACTCAGATAGAAGTGTATTCCCTCCCAGTTCTGTACAACCTATCCCTCTTAGTGGGAGAATTCAAATTTCCATTTCTTTTCAGGCAGTTTAAAAGACAAACTTATTGAACGTGAGGACCCCTATCCTCCATTCCCCATCTAATCTTAAGGGAAGATGCTAATTTGCATACATGGTTTCCCATCGTGCACTGCCAGACACAGGGTGTGAGAAGAGCCTGATAAATTTATTTTAAAATTAATTTATAACTGAGAAGAGAGGATAAAGAACTGTTCAATTACCAGAAATGGCTAGAAGAGAATGGGAAACCCCATAATAATATCTTCCCGTCATGACATGGAAATTCTACTAAGAGAGAGGTTTAAAATGGACTGCTGACCCTGTTGCATTTGTGCTCGCTTCGGCAGCACATATACTAAAATTGGAACGATACAGAGAAGATTAGCATGGCCCCTGCGCAAGGATGACACGCAAATTCGTGAAGCGTTCCATATTTTGCAAGCTTTTGCACTTAATGCAGGATCACGAATTTTACTCCTTGCAAATTCCATATTATTCACAACCACTTGCTGTTTTCAATGCTGGCGGACAAAGCAACGTAATTTATTATCGTTACTATAATATAACACCATCACTGTGGTATTAATGTATTAGGGAAAATGAACAATATTCTTTGTTCTGTTATTTATTATAGACATTTCTTTGTCCTTCAGGCAAATTCTCAGATTAGCTTTATACAGCTGTTGCAGATTGACGAGCGTGCACAGGAGGATAGCTTCAAAAGCAAAAAAATAAATAAAAATTAAAAAATAGAAGCTTATGGTCCTGTGTCAAATTTTAGATTGTAAATTCCTAGGGGCAGAGATTTCTCTTCTTGTACAGTGGAAATTTCCATGCACATTGATGGTGTAATAATAATAAATTCTTAAAACATTTTTATACAGCCTTTTAATTAGAAGAAAAGAATTCATAACTGTTGACAACAATATCACTAAGTTACGATTAAAACAAAGATAGGAACTAAACAACAGCGAAGGGAAGAATTTAAAATGCCACTGTGGTTGTCATTCGCTGTAATTATAATTAATATATACATGGGTGATGCATCATCATCATCAGGCGATCACTCGTGACCGAGTAAGATTGTCTTCCGGGATAAAAGGAGGAAATTCTAAAGAAGATTGTGTAGACTCTAGCGATGGGTCCGTAAGTGACTGTGGAGGCCAATTCTAGATCCACACAGCTTCCCACAGTGAGGACACAGGTTACCAGATAGAAGATGGTCCTGTAAAGGATTCATTTGACGTGCTTTTCGCTTAGCACGTTTCTCCCTTTCACCTTGCACTCGGGCTTCTTCAAAGTCCATGGAACCTTTGTGAAAGGCCAACCTCCATTTAGATCGTTCATGGGCCAGAGCTTCCCAGTTTTCGATGTTTATATTGCATTTTTTTAGATTAGCCTTATGAACATCTTTAAACCTCTTATATTGACCACCGATATTCCGCTTTCCATTCTTGAGTTGGGAGTAAAGTAACTGCTTTGGGAGACGGCAGTCAGGCATTCGAACAACATGACCGGTCCACTGAAGTTGGCGTTGAAGGATCATTTTTTCAATGCTAGTAGTCTTTGCTTCTTCCAGTACACTGACATTTGTTCGTCTATCTTCCCAAGTAATTCGCAGGATTTTCCGGAGGCAACGTTGATGAAACCTTTCAAGGAGGTGGAAGTGACGTTTATAGATAGTCCATGTTTCGCAGGCATACAATAAAGTTGGTAATACAATGGCTTCATAAACCAGTGTTTTGGTCTTCTTACAAATATCCCGATCCTCGAACACGCTATGTTTCATTCGAGAAAATGCGGCACTTGCGGAGCTCAAACGATGCTGGATTTCACTGTCGATGTTAGCTGTAACAGAAAGATAGCTGCCAAGATAGAGAAAATGATCGACATTTTCCAGTATTGTCCCGCCAAGCTGGATAGATGGCATCACCAAAGGGTTAGCTTGCACTTGCTGATGAAGCACTTTGGTCTTTTTGATGTTAAGTGAGAGACCAAGTTTTTCGTATGCTTCTGCAAAAGCATTTAGGATAGTTTGGAGATCATCCTCTGAATGTGCGGAGACCACATTATCATCAGCATACTGAAGTTCCACAACGGAGGTTGTAATTACCTTACTTTTTGCTTTCAGCCTGCTGAGATTAAAAAGCTTTCCATCTGTTCGATATATAATTCCCACACCAGTGGGAAGTTTCCCCTTGACAAGATGTAAACCATGGCGATGAAAATGGCAAATAATGTTGGGGCGATAACACATCCCTGTTTAACACCTGATCCCACTTTAAATGGAGCACCATGAGAGCCGTTGTTGTCCAAAACCGTTGCCGTCATGTTGTCATGGAGAAGTCGCAAGATATTCACAAATTTATTGGGGCATCCAATTTTCATAAGGATAGTCCAGAGAGCTGTACGGTCTACAGTATCAAAGGCCTTAGCCAAATCGATAAATGCCATATAAAGGGGTTGATTTTGCTCCCGGCATTTTTCTTGGAGCTGACGTGCAGTAAAAATCATGTCTACTGTCCCTCTAGAGGGGCGGAAACCATATTGAGTTTCAGGGAGGATCTCTTCTGAAATAGATAGAAGACGGTTTGCGAGAATCCTAGCAAATATTTTACCTGCAGTTGCTAAGAGAGAAATGCCCCGATAGTTTCCACAGTCTGTTCTATCACCCTTCTTAAAGAGGGTGATAATTATGGCATCCCTGAAGTCTTCTGGGATCTCTTCTCTTATCCAGATTTTTTCAATGAGTTTATGAAGATGTTGTACAAGTTCGGGGCCCCCTTCTTTAAAGATTTCAGCAGGAATCCCATCTGGTCCACTAGCTTTGTTATTCTTCATTTGATTAATGGCTTTTATAACTTCATCCAAAGTGGGGAGTATTGCAAGTTCCTCTTTAATTTGTTTTTGTGGGATTTGCGAAAAAATCTCATTATCCACCTTAGATTTACGATTTAAAAGGTCATAATAATGCTCTTTCCAACGCAGTGCAATAGACTCTTTGTCTTTTAAGAGTTTGGTGCCATCTTTTGATTGTAAAGGGTTTGTACCATAGGTTTTTGGTCCATAAATGGCCCTTGTGGCCTTAAAAAAGCCCCGTGCATCATGAGATTCTGCAAGTTGTTGAATTTCCTCAGCTTTCTTTTTCCACCAAGCGTTCTTAAGTTCTCTTGTTCTTCTTTGGACCTCAGCCTTTGCGCTAGCGTAGGTTTTTTTCTTGGCAGCGCAGTTAATATCATTTTGCCATATTTGGAAGGCTTTCCTTTTTTGGTCAATTATATATTTAATCTCATTATCATTTTCATCAAACCAATCCTGATGTTTCTTAGTTTCATATCCAATAGTTTGTTCACAAGCTGCAGTAATGGAGGTTTTCAGCTTAGACCAATGGTCCTCAATGTTGTCAGGAGGTTCCGTAGGTAGATGTTCCTTAAGAAGTGATTGAAGACGAGTTTGCTTAATAGGATCTTGAAGGACTTGGATGTTCATTTTACGCCTTGGTTTCCTTCCTTGAAGCCTACGTTGGGGAGCAATGTTGATAACCATTGTGGACCGGATTAGTCGGTGGTCTGTCCAGCAGTCGTCGGCACTCACCATGGCCCTAGTAAGAAGTACATCGCGGCGATCTCTAACACGGACAATTACATAATCCAGAAGATGCCAGTGCTTTGACCGTGGGTGCTGCCATGATGTTTTAAGCTTATTCTTTTGTCGAAAGAGCGTGTTTGTAATAGTGAGATTATGCTCTGCACATATAGACAAAAGTAAGAGTCCGTTCGGGTTGCTATTACCAACTCCGTCTTTTCCAATAGTTTCTGGCCATAAATCAGAGTCACGCCCGACTCTTGCGTTAAAATCGCCCAGGAGGATAATTTTATCCTCCTTAGGTATCTCTGACAGGAGAGTGTCCAACTGGCTATAAAAACTTTCCTTGATGTCATCATCAGCATCTAATGTTGGTGCATAAGCGCTCAAAATAGTTACCTGTTGGTTATTGGCGAGCTTTAATCGAAGAGTTATCAGGCGTTCGTTAATGCCAGTAGGAACTTCTGACAAAGAGTTCACTAGTTCATTTTTGATGGCAAAGCCTACTCCATGTATTCGTCGGTCCTGCTCAGGTAGTCCTTTCCAGAAGAAGGTATAACCTCCTTTTTCTTCTTTCAACTGTCCCTCTCCTGCCCTTCGAGTTTCTTGAAGTGCTGCTATGTCAATTTTAAACCGTCTCAGCTCCCTTGCAATAATAGCAGTCCTACGCTCAGGGCGTTCACTATCTATGTTATCCAGCAATGTCCGTATATTCCATGTTCCAAAATTCAAATGTCTTTTTCGACCGCTAAAATGGTGACCCCACTGGACGCGGTAATCCAGTCAGGGGAGAAAGAGGTAGACTATGTTTAGGGCACCTTTTCTAGCCCCCTCCCCATACGGGGTGAGCAGAGTGGATCCTAAATAGGGCTGCTCAGTCATGGATACAGCTGCCGAGCTGCTCGACTACCTCGTTCCTTGAACAGGGCGACTGAGTCTGCATCCACCGCCCATGTGCTGGTCCATGGCTAGGGGCTTCCAGATTCACAGTCCTGCCCCCGTCGCCGTTCGCCAGTCGCCATGGGACTTTTTTTATGTTTGTTTGGTTGGGTTGGGTTGGGTTGGGTTGGATGGGTTGGGCTGGAAGACGCCTGTGCGTGAAACTGTTTTATGTGGGGAGATCGGTGCACAACGAATCACCACACAAACTTGACAGAGTACGGCAGAGATCCAATGGCACGGTTACCCTGACGATTGGAAAACCATTCTCTGCTGCAGCCTTCATCCGCCTTCACAGCCGTTGTAATTTAGGTTTAATTATCTTCCGCCTGTTCTGCCGTTGAGGACTTTGTTTTGGATCGTTCTTTGTCTGGTTCCTCTCCCCGGACCTTACCGCCATGGGTGACCCTACTGGGAGTACATAGCTGCGCGCACAAGATTTTCTTGGCATTTCAGAGGCTGGAAAAGGGGAACGTTTTGCAAACAACTCCATGATCAAAGGGATGGTTGGACATTTTTACAGGAACAGAAAGCACCTAAGGCAGCCCCCCCCCAAAGTCCAGCACATCTGGGGGGCTCCAGGTGGGGGGAGCTTTGCAGCCAATCTCTCTCTCTGTTCTGGAGAAAATACGCGTTTTGGAGGCTGCAAAAGCTTGCAAAATATGGAACGCTTCACGAATTTGCGTGTCATCCTTGCGCAGGGGCCATGCTAATCTTCTCTGTATCGTTCCAATTTTAGTATATGTGCTGCCGAAGCGAGCACAAACGATAGTTCTTTCTGGACAGTATTTAAAGGCTGAACAATGAGATATTTTCAGCTTAGAGTGAACAGCAAAATGTTCTTGTTTAGTTTTTCCTGCTGAATTTTATTGCCATAACGTTTCTTCCCGTTTCCATTGTGGAAACTTTTTAAAATGTTGTTTGGAAAAAAAAAAAAAAACTCCCACAAATCTATCTTGTTGGCGCTTGCCCCATTGCATTATGGGTGAATGCTATGCAAATAAAGGAATGAAGCGTCCCCAAGCTTAATTCTGCACCCCAAGCCCAGATTACTAGTACAGTATTTATTTACAATTATTTTCACACAGCATTTCATATTTTTAAAAAGAAAAAATGTGTAAACAATCAAATACAATATAAAAACTGCATGGGTTTTTTTTTGTAATATGTTAACTGTTTCCAATGTTCTTGTTTTTATTGTTGCAAGGTTTTGTTGTTTTAAATCGCTGTACGCTGCCTTGATGGCTTTTGATCAGATAAGGTGGTAGTGTATATACATTTTAATAATATACAGCAGCCATTCCAGCGGGCTGTGCAGAGGGAGATGAGAGGGAGCGCAGGACCCATTCCACCAGCCCTGCCAGAATTAATTCCGCCGCCCCCCTTCTTCCCTCCCTATTAACCCTTTTTCCTTGTGTGTCGTGTCTTTTTTAGATTGTAAGCCTGCGGGCAGGGAATGCCTTGTTTCAATTGATTATATGTAAGCCGCTCTGGGAGCCTTGTTGGCTGAGGAGTGGCATAAAAATATTTCAAATACATACATACATACATAAGAAGGCAATCCCACGCATGTTTAGAGAGCGAGCAAAGTCCTACAACTCCCAGCATTCCCCAGCCAGCTGGCTGGGGAATGCTGGGAGTTGTAGGACTTTGCTCGCTCTCTAAACATGCGTGGGAATGCATCCTAAATAAATTAAAACCACACCGCGGTATTAAAAGACTAGCAAAAGAGCAACAAGAAGGAGCAGTGCAATCCTATGCAGGTTTACAGAGGAGCAAGTCCCACTGTGTTGAATGGAGCTTACTCCACAGCAGCCAAAGGCTTTGCAGCCAACACACACACTGCAATCATGCATGATGCTACAGTGTCACACATTGCCACATGCAACGCAATCCTACACACACACGCTGCAATCATGCATGGTTTACATAAGATACATTTACAGTCAAATGTTTTTGTGTTTTGTTTTTTTCGACCGCAGGAAGAATGGGGACTTTCCTGGGGCGGTGCTAGTGACGTGGATGGGAAGTAGAGGTGCTGGGGGTGGTGGGAAGGGCAATGGCCTGGTTGGTTGTGGTGGTGTGTGGAAATGAGAAGGTTGGTCAAGGCAGACCGGCCTCTTGGGCTGGGCTTGCGTTCCCCTTCCAGTTTTATCCCTTGTGAGCTGCCGAGAAGATTGCCCAGAATCTTTTGCAAGGGTTCTGCAGCGGACAAGATTTGGGAAATTTGTGTTAGCTTATTTTCAACCAAAACTTCCTCCAAGGTGGCCTCTGCGGTTATTTCCTGCCCATCCTCGGTTTATCTTCACAACAACCCTGAGAGGTAGAACAGGCTGATACAGTGGCTGGCCACTGTTTTATTAAAAACATGGCTTTTCAGGCGGGAATGTGGGGTGGGCTAGGACTTTGACATTTCGTACTGTATTTTATTCTGCTCTGGTTCATTTTATACCGTGGAGTGGGTTAGGATCTTAAAATTTTATACTGTCTTAAATGTACAGTAATACCTTGGATTCCCCTCGCTGGATCGTCACCTTGAAGTGGTGAGTGGGCTTGCGTGTTCCGATGAATCCTGTGAGCAATGCCATCGGGAGCTATGTACTCCCAGTAGGGTCACCCATGGCGGTAAGGTCCGGGGAGAGGAACCAGACAAAGAACGATCCAAAACATAAAGTCCTCAACGGCAGAACAGGCGGAAGATAATTAAACCTAAATTACAACGGCTGTGAAGGCGGATGAAGGCTGCAGCAGAGAATGGTTTTCCAATCGTCAGCGTAACCATGCCATTGGATTTTTGCTGAAAGCAAAAAGTAAGGTAATTACAACCTCCGTTGTGGAACTTCAGTATGCTGATGATAATGTGGTCTCCGCACATTCAGAGGATGATCTCCAAACTATCCTAAATGCTTTTGCAGAAGCATACGAAAAACTTGGTCTCTCACTTAACATCAAAAAAACCAAAGTACTTCATCAGCAAGTGCAAGCTAACCCTTTGGTAATGCCATCTATCCAGCTTGGCGGGACAATACTGGAAAATGTCGATCATTTTCTCTATCTTGGCAGCTATCTTTCTGTTACAGCTAACATCGACAGTGAAATCCAGCATCGTCTGAGCTCCGCAAGTGCCGCATTTTCTCGAATGAAACATAGAGTGTTCGAGGATCGGGATATTTGTAAGAAGACCAAAACACTGGTTTATGAAGCCATTGTATTACCAACTTTATTGTATGCCTGCGAAACATGGACTATCTATAAACGTCACTTCCACCTCCTTGAAAGGTTTCATCAACGTTGCCTCCGGAAAATCCTGCAAATTACTTGGGAAGACAGGCGAACAAATGTCAGTGTACTGGAAGAAGCAAAGACTACTAGCATTGAAAAAATGATCCTTCAACGCCAACTTCAGTGGACCGGTCATGTTGTTCGAATGCCTGACTGCCGTCTCCCAAAGCAGTTACTCTACTCCCAACTCAAGGATGGAAAGCGGAATATCGGTGGTCAATATAAGAGGTTTAAAGATGTTCATAAGGCAAATCTAAAAAAATGCAATATAAACATCGAAAACTGGGAAGCTCTGGCCCATGAACGATCTAAATGGAGGTTGGCCTTTTACAAAGGTTCCATGGACTTTGAAGAAGCCTGAGTGCAAGGTGAAAGGGAGAAACGTGCTAAGCGAAAAGCACGTCAAATGAATCCTTTACAGGACCATCTTCTATCTGGTAACCTGTGTCCTCACTGTGGGAAGCTGTGTGGATCTAGAATTGACCTCCACAGTCACTTACGGACCCATCACTAGAGTCTACAGAATCTTTTTTAGAATTTCCTCCTTTTATCCCGGAAGACAATCTTACTCGGTCACGAGTGATCGCCTGATGAATACCTTGGATTACAAGTAACTTGGTTTGAGAGCGTTTTGCAAGACAAGCAAAATTTTTAATATTTAATTTTTTTTTACTTGATATACAAGCGTCGTCTTGCAATACAAGTACTGTAGTACGGCTTAAATTAAATATCTCTGTACAAATTTTTTTGGGGGGATTTCGTTTTGATATAAGAGTGTTTTGGATAACAAGCACGTTTCCAGAACAAATTATGCTCTCAATCCAAGGCATGACTGTATTTTATTCTGCTTGTTTTATTTCACACTGTACATCGCCCAGAGTAGCCGGGTTCCGGCTAGATGGGTGATCTAGAAGTGCAATAAATAAATAAACTCTGCTCTCCCCAGCCCCACCCCGACAACCCTCTCGCACTGTTCTAGCCCATCATGCCTCCATCGCGGAGTCTGTACCTTGCTCAAAACACACCGATCATTCCCGGGACTGGCGACACGACTGAAATGGCGAGTAATAGGGATATGCCTGCCTCAGCGGCACATGGAAGCTCAGCTCCCACACTGAACGGCGGCTCCATTTCCTGGCCGGTTTTTTTTAACACATGGGTCATTTAACGCAATATATGCTTTAGAGGCTGACTGGTCCTCTTTTGAAGTGCTCCTGCCCAGAGCCATGGATCAGCAGAACGAGGGGGAAAGTGCAGAATATTGTATTGAATGCAGAATCCAACTTCCTAAGAATCTCATCTTTAATTTAAAAAAATAGAACAAATTTCTAGCCCTTATTGCTGCAAATATTTGTTTGGACATCTGTGGTTAACAGATGCTGAAATCTCAGAGCCTGTGGCAATTTCCAGTGGGATACAGGCCTGTGGCTTACGCTGGCTCAGCCTGTCTGAGCGTGGAAAGCTAAGCAGGGTCAAGCCTAATTATTACTTGGATGGGAAACCCCTCCTCTAGTTTCTTGCATTGAGCAGGGGTTTGGACTCGATAGCCTTGTAGGCTCCTTCCAACTCTATGATCTATGAAATCTATGAAATCCTGGCACCTCCTAAGGACTAGAAAAGCTAGAATAACTTGTATGAAATAAGAAATCCAAATTAAATTATGACAAAATAACAAGCAATTGTATGCATCTTTGCTCTGTTTGCATAATGTATGCAGGTTGCAGAAATTAGCTTTCCTTTTTAAAAAAATTTATTTAAATTTATTAACTACATATATCACATTACAATAAAGGATACACAAACATTAATCTAAAATACGTTTACCCACCACCCTCCTAAGGGACCACGATCTACATCATTAACATTACCCCCTTACTTAATCCATATTCCAAAAATTTAACAGGTCTTGAGAAGGCATGCTCCCTTTCCCCTTTGTTAACACGAATTCTAAAAATAGACCCCATATATCCTTAAAATCATTTTGTTTTATCAATCCCTTATTAAATTTGATACTAAAAGTTAATTTATCATTTACTGCTATATCCCAGACCTCCTTATACCATTCAGTCATTGGGAAATCATATTGAATTTTCCATTTCCTCACTATCAATAATCTTGCTGCTATCAAATTTGAAATTAATTCCTTAATATTTATAGAACAAGACACTTTATCCATTATTGACAACAATGCTATTTTGGGACATGCTTCTACATTTATTCCAACAATTTCTGATATTTCCCTAAAAACCTTTTGTTAACTAAAGCGTGATCCGATACCTTTATAATACCTGTTTCAGAATTCAACACCCTCAAAGTCAAAATTTTTGCTACAAAAATGTAATTTATCCTTGAATGATTTTTGAAAACTGGTGAATAATATAGCCCCTTTCTTGTCCTTTCATCACTCTCCATACATCTATCATCCTGTTGATGGTTATCATTTTCTTTAATATTGTAATATTACATCTCTTGTCTTCTCCAGTGGGATTAGATTTATCTTTCTGCTTGTCCATCACCATGTTGAAATCCCCTGTCAGTATTACAAATCCCTTCTGTATCTCCTCCATTTCCTTAAAACACTTTCTGGTAAAAGTCACCCTGATTCTCATTTGGTGCATATACATTTACTAGGGTAGAATTCTCTCCCCCCGATGTACCATATAAAATTATATATCTACCCAGAAGATCTTTTTTTACCTTTAGCACATTAAAACCACATTTTTTAGAGATAATAACTGCAACTCCTCTAGATTTTGACGTACCAAAGGCTTTCCCGTAGATCATAAGACCAGTGTTCTCCAACCTTGGGTCCACAGATGTTTTTGCCTACAACTCCCAGCATGCCCCACCCAGCATAGGGCATGCTGGGAGTTGTAGGCCAAAAACATCTAGGGACCTTCCAAGGTTGGAGAACACTGTCATAGACCAACACAATTTTAATTCATTTACCCCCTCCTTCATCTGACGTGTTTCCTGTAAACATATGTCAGCCTTATCCTTACTCAACAATGTTTTCCTTTTTATAACCTACCCAGAGCCTTTAACATTTAAAGTAGTAATTCTCAGCTTGTTTGCCATACTAAGTATTCCCAGTAATCTTCACTTAGGTCCCTTATTGTGCCCTTATGAAAAAAGAAAATACCCCTTAACCCCACCCTACCTAACCCTTCTAAACCCCCACACCCACAAATATGTTTGTAGCTCGTATAGATCTATAACTGTTTTAGTCAGAAAATCATGAAATTTTGATGGTGGATTTGTAACGTGTTTTCACAGTGGGTTGTAAATAATAGTAGTATGTAGTAGTAGTAGTGGTATGATTTATTTATAATAAAAATCTATTCCTAAAAAAATATATTAAATCTATTCCTAACCAACCCACGAGGGGGGGGGGAGAAACCACCCATCAGAGCAGCAGCCCTTCGTCACCCTCCCAATTAGCTTTTAACACCTATCAACCCGGATTAAACTGCATTCTGATTACTATAAGCAAAATGAACGGAAAGAAGAGGATGAATATGAATATAGGGCAAGGAGAAAAACACAAACAGAGACAAACATACAAAGAGAGAAATTCTTCTTTATTCTTTTCTTGTTTCTTCTGTTTGCCTTCCTCCAACTCCTCTTCCATCCCCCGCTCCATATCTGTTTCCAAAACTCTGTCCCAATTTTCAAATATCCTCTTGCTTTTCCATACAGCACATCCTTCTCCTTCCATTTCATGTTAGTCTCCCGCAACTGCTCCTTGGTCATCCAATACAGGACTCGCATCCTCCTCTTCCAGAAGCCCCAGCTCGCATAACAAGTCCATACCTTGCTTCCAGGATGTTATCTTGCACCTTTTCTTATCCAGCATAAAGGTCAAGAATACTGGGTACCCCCAGGTATAGTTGATTCCTTTCTTCCTCAAAACAGCAGTGCAAGGCTTTACGCTACATCTCCACTGGACCGTTTGCGGACACAAGTCGTTGAAGATTTGCACAGGGGCGCTTTGGTAAGCCAGTGGAACTGTCATCTGCCTCAAAGCTTGCATGAGAAGCTTCTTTTTATAGAAACTGGCAAATCTCAGAACTATATCTCTAGGCGTTATTTGGAAACCCACCCTGTGCACTCTGTCAATGTCTTCATCCTTCCATTGGAGGTCTGGGGCAAGCGTTTGGAACCAGGCCAAGATGATCTCCCTCAACCCCATTCCTGTCTCCACTCCTTGCGGGAGACCCCGGATACGTATGTTCTGGCGGCGCGGTCTATCCTGAAGCTGAATGATCTGTAGTTCCAGATCGCTGAACCTCAACAACTCTTGCTGCTTTGTTTTTTTAATAGTCTCTGACTGCCTTTTCTCCACTCCATCCACCGTTTCCGTGACACTTTTAACTTCTCCTCTTAATCTATCTATACATTCCTGCAATTTAGCGGACAATTTCTCCTCAGATGAGCTAATTTTTCGCATAAGTTCTGCATGTCCCTCTCTGATTAAGTCTGTCAGTCGTAACAGCTGCAGTTCCAGGTCGGAGTACTGCTTCAGTTCGAGCTCAAACTCAAGCTCGCTGGGAGATGTAGTTTTAGGTGCCATCTTGCCGTCACTTCAAGAACAACTTCCGGGAGCCTGTGACTCAGCGTTTTCCGAAGCTATTATTATTATTATTATTATTATTATTATTATTAGCGTCTTAACTTCGATTTAAGCCCAGCTTCAGGCCCCCACTGTCCGCTCACTGTGAAAAGTACCTGATGAAATCCTTGCCAGACGCGGGAGGCTTTGCTCAGATGCGTGCAAGCGCCTTCTTCCCCCACAGGGGTTCTTAACAGGCCTTTGTTGTTGTTGTTTTCCTCCCGACTGCTGCTCAAAAGACCTAATTTAAAAGCCGTAAAAAGCTATAAATCCATTAAGGTCCCCCACCACCACCACCTCCGCCTTACCCCTTCCGAAAAAGGCTGTCGGGCCTGGGTTACTCACACTGATCAATTTTCAGGGTGATTAATGCTTTCAGCAGCTGCGGGAAGAAGAGGCTGCCGTGCCAGACTAGAGCAGCGTTCGCCAGCCTTGAGTCCCCGGATGTTGTTTTTTTTGCCTACAACTCCCAGCATGCCCCAGCAGCGGACAAGACTTGGGACATTTGTGCTAGCTTATTTTCAGCCAAAACTTCCTCCAAGGTGGCCTCTGTGGTTATTTCCTGCCCATCCTCGGTTCATCTTCACAACAACCCTGAGAGGCAGAACAGGCTGATACAGTGGCTGGCCCAAGGCCTCCCTGGGAGCTTTTTGGCAACTGCATGAGCATGACGTGCAAAAACCCAAGCTTTGTCACCATGGAAGTGCAGCGAGAGCGAGAGCTGCACCAGGAGGACTTCTGCCTGCCTCGCTGGCCGCCCTTAGAGGCACAGAGCCTCGGGCGGAGCCTCCGCGTTTGCGCCGGAGTAAGGGCGGAAGTGGCTTCCGAGGAACTCACAGAGCATGCTCCGCTGAGCCGCGCATGTCCACTCAGCCCATGTCTTGGTGAATAGGTAAGGACGAGGCCCCCCTCCCCCTGCATACTCCCCCTCCCTTTTACGTACAGACACACGCGTGCACGCATCAGCATGCGGTGTGTATTGCCCTCCCTCCCCGCTCTACTCCCTGCAGTCCTCTGCACATGCTCAGAGGCACTTTTCTGGCTCAGGGCTGACACAGATCTGGCTTTGCAGGGCGGCCCCTTCATTTCTTGCCGAATCCGGAGGTTGATGTCTGAATAAGGGAGCAGGCACTCTGCACGTGGCCAGAGGCACCACTTTATGAGTACCACTGTTTAGGGACAAGCTCTGGTAGCCGCCTGAGGGCCACCAAGGGGCAGGGAGTTTTCTGCAGTGGCCCCTTCGGGATTTCGCCGCCCCTCCGCAGCGTGGCAGGCGCTATCCATGGTGGTGCTGGAAAGTCCCCCGCCTGCCCAGGCCTTTGCTGGTTTCAATACCTAGCCTGGTGGACGTTCTGTGGGTTTTATTCTAATTGTTGCCCTAATGCATTTTGCACACTGCCCTGTGATTTGATCATGAGAGGCGGTATATCAATATATTTTTAAAAAATAATTATGCAAGTAATGCTCTCTACTGGATGGAGGGGTCTCGAAGCGGGTGCAGGGGCATGCCCCATAATTCGCTGGCAGTGCCAACGCCTCCATCTCTTGCAGAGCCGGAGTGGGTCCCCGAGGCCTTCTAGTCCAGCCCCTTGTTCGATGCAGCAGGTAATCTAGAGCTAGAGCAGCCTCGGAGGTGTCTGCTCCCCTCTGCCTCCGGGAGGGAGAGCCCATCTCTGTGCCTCGGGGTAGTGGGTATCACTGTCAAAGGGCTCTTTCCCTTAAGATGCTTCTCCTAACATCTACCCCAAATCTAACCTGCAACCTGAGATCTCTTCTTGCCCTTCAGGACAGCCAGGCTGGGACCAAGTCTTTGCCCCAAGTCCTCTCTGGGACAGCCCTTCTGGGGTCAGAAGACGGCAGGCAAGGCATGTCCCTCAAAGTGTGGGGCCCACATCGGGCAGAATTTGTCTCCCAACAACAGATATCGGGGGAAATTGAAGTCCCCCATCACTACTACATCATGCCTCCTTGAAACATTGGCAATTTGTTTTTCAAAAGTTCCATCCTCGTCTTCTCCTTGATTGGGTGGTCGGTAGTAGACTCCAACTGCCGTGTCTGTTTTATTCTTTGCCCCATTTATGCTCTCGATGGGGCTACCAAGCTGTATTTCTCCTGTATTTCTGCAGAGAGACGTATTTTTAACATACAGCGCGACTCCACCTCCCTTTCTGTTGCTTCTGTTCCTTTGGAACAAGTTATATCCTTCAATTGCTGCATTCCTGTCTTGGAAGTCATCCCACCAAGTTTCAGTTCCACCTTTCAAGTCGTATTTGCCCTCATGCATTAAGAGTTCAAGTTTGTTCCGTTTGTTGCCCATTAGGATTTTATTATTTGTGTGTTGTTACTACACCAAGCTTTTCTCCTTAACTCTGTTTTTGGTAGAAACCTGAAATCCACCAGGTTGCTGCTGGGCTCATCAACCTAAAGGGGATTCTCAAGCCACCTCAGGGGAGGGGAGGGGGCAGATTGGGGGAAGCCCTGCACATACACGCTGCAGCAGCTGCCCCTAACATGGCTCCTTCCAGAGGTTTTGGATTGCCATCTGCCCCAGCCAACACAGCCCGATGTTCAGGCATGCTGGGAGTTGTAATCCAAGACGTCTGGACCCTGGGGACGCCTGCACTGGAGTCTCTGAAGGCTACCCCTCCTCTAGTTTCCTGCATTGAGCAGGGGGTTGGACTCCATAGCCTTGTCATCTATGAATCCTCCCCGATCCCATGTGGACCTGACCCCTCTTTCAGGCCTCGGTGCCGCCACCTCCAGCAGGGAGGCCAGTGGCAGCTGGGATAGGCCCTACTCAGTCACGGGGCCCGGGGCTGTAGAATCCTCCCCCCAAAGATGCTCAGCCGGTGCCGACTTCACTACATTTTCGGTGACAGGCGAAGAGAACTTTATGCTCCCAAGATTTTTAATGGATGCTCGATTTAATCCTTGCTGATTTTCTGCTTTTATTGTTTTGCATTAAAAAAAAAAAAGTTCTATTGTTTTAAATTTAATGTTGAATTTTTAGTGTTGGCCACTTTGGAAGCTTTGGCTGAAAGGCGAGATACAAAATCTTTTAAATCAATCAAAATTTAAAAGCCAGTGTGGCGTAGTGGTGAGAGTGTTGGACTGGGACTCAGGAGATCCGGATTCAAATCCCCGCTCGGCCATGAAACTCACTGGGTGACTTTGGGCCAGTCACTGACTCTCAGCCTAACCTACCTACCTCACAGGGTTGTTGTGAGGGTAAAATGGAGAGGAGGAGGAGGAGGATTATGTAAGCCGCCTTGGGTTCCTTGCAGGAAAAAAGGCGGGGTATAAATATGATAGATAAATAAATAAATAAATAAATAAAATAAAATAAAATCGGTCTCCCCGGATGCAGCTACTGCATTTTGTTCTGCCATCTGAAACCATCCTGGACTGGTCATTAAACAATTATTAACTCTACCCCCAGAAGAGGCCTGTGCAACACAAACCAGTCTGGTAAGAGATTGCAAATCTCATTGCCATTTTGCCATTTTTGAGCATTCAGTCGTGGCTTGGCAAAGGTTCCAGGGTGCCTTTGGACAGGCACCCGTGCTGGGAGCATCCATCCTGCCAAGCAGAATCCCCCGTCCGGGAGCAGAGCGAGGCTGGAAAGGGGCATTCCCCACAGCTTGTAGGCAAACCAACTCCACAGGCCCGACGGCACAAGGGAGGCCCGGCTGCTAGAAGCGAGTAATCGCTCGTCTGAGGGTGGGTTATAAACCAAACTGAGTAGATATATAAATAGGAGTGGTGGGAGGCCTGGCTGGCTTTCTTCATCCGGGTTTGTCGTTCCAGGCGAGTGACCACAGGCCGTTTTGCTGACCTAATGCTGAAGCTTCGGCTTCTGACGTGGGACGTGAAGGACACCCTTCTGCGGCTCCGGATCCCCGTGGGCGAGAGCTACTCTGCCCAGGCCCAGGCCCAGGCCCATGGCCTCCGGGTGCCAGTCGAAACACTCAACCGATCTTTCCGCCAGGCCTACAAGGCCCAAAGCCAGCGTTTGCCCAACTACGGCCGAGACCGAGGCCTCCGCTCCAAGCAGTGGTGGCTGGACATCGTCATGGAGACCTTCCGCCTCTCTGGAGTCCACGATGATGGCGTCCTCCGGCCCATTGCGGAGAAACTCTACTGGGATTACTGCAGCGCACGCAACTGGGAGCTGCTCCCGGGGGCCAGGGAGACGCTCCAGCAGTGCTGGCAGCTGGGCCTCCCCATGGCCGTGGTCTCCAACTTCGACCGGAGGCTGCAGGAGATCCTGACCCAGTGCAACCTCCGGCAGCACTTTCAGTTTGTCCTGAGCTCGGAAGAGGTGGGCTTTGCCAAGCCGGACAAGCGGATTTTTCTGGAAGCCCTCCGCATCTCCGGGGTGCCCCCCCAGCTGGCTGCCCACGTGGGGGATCACTATGTGAATGACTACAGGGCAGCGAGGAAAGCAGGGATGCACAGCTTCCTCGTGAAGACGGCGGGCCAGCCTGCAGAGTGGGACACGGGGGTGCCAAAAGCGTATGTCCTGCCCTCACTTCCTCACCTGCTGTCTCTCATAGAGAAAGGCTATGAGCTCTGCAAAGTCACTGGCTGGGTCCTTTCTGGACTGATCCACTTTTGTTGCGGGCAGGGATATTTCATGTTTGAATGCACCTCTAAAAACAAAGTACGTACAGCCTTCCTGCATGTAGAAAGCTAGCACACCAGGGCCATGGAGGAGCATTAAAATCAAATGTAATCTCCCCCCCCCCCAAAAAAAAACACCTTTGTACATACATTTGCAGTTTTAGTGGTACAATCCAGGAAAGTACCAAAATATTTTGCTGTACATGTAGATCAGTTCTAAACGTCTTGCCGGAGAGATCTAAGGAAAGAGGGGAAATCTTATGCCCGCATCCTGGTAGAAAAGTGAATCCAGGGTAGCAGAATGTGTGGTCTCCACAGGGGGGAATCTACCGTAGTTTCTTTCTAGATCCAATAAAACGAGTACCTCTTATGTTGGGTGAAGCAAGACGAAATTCAGTACTTCTGGGACCTTTTCCTCCTTCCATATACTAGTATTCATTTAAATAAATACTTCTTGGTTAACAAGCGAAGTGTTTCACAGCCCTGGAAGTAATAATTCCCACAACAATAATTCTGTTAAGCAACTCATTCGCACTCCCATTTTACAGATGTGGGGGAAACAGAAAGCGCAGAAATAAACTGTCCAGGGCCACACAGGTCCATGGAAGAGGTGGCAGTAGGACTTGAACGCGGGTCTTCTATCACAGGGCAGGGGAGAGGAAATGAATGAAATCGACTGGGACCTAAATGAGGCCGTGAAGTCATTGGCAGGCCAGAGAAGACGAACTGCGGTGTTAGGGAGTCCTTGCCAATGGTATATTGGAAAGGAGAGGTGCGGAAGGTGGATGTTTCTTTTGGATGCTACGTGAACCCCACCCCACCCCGCTGAGCGGTACCCACACAGCAGGAAGAGGCTGGCATCACTGGAGGGAAAGGCTGCCTTTACTGATCTTCGGGATCCCAGCCCAACGCTCAAGGCCTGCTCCAGATGGCATTTTCGAGAAAAAGTCTGCAGCATGAACTGGCTTGTTGGGAAGGATTCTCTGGTGTTTGTTCACTGATTGATGCTAGTTCTATCCCGTCCTGCCTCCACGTTAGCTCAGAGTGGCATCCCCCCACCCTTTTTATCTTCACACCAAGCCGTGAAATAGGCCTGGCCAAGAGAGCGCGACTGGCCCAAGGAGGTGACCCGGTGAGCTTCATGAATTTGAAGTAGCCAGGCTGGTGGGGACTAGGAAGGGGGCCTTTTCTGTGGCGGCCCCCTAACTGTGGAACTCTCTCCCCAGTGACCTCCGCCATGCCCCCTCCTTGATGAGCTTCCGCCGTTTATTAAAAACATGGCTTTTCAGGCGGGAATATGGGGTGGGCTAGGACTTTGACATTTCGTACTGTATTTTATTCTGCTCTGGTTCATTTTATACTGTGGAGTGGGTTAGGATCTTAAAATTGTATACTGTTTTAAATGTATTTTATTCTGCTTGTTTTATTTCACACTGTACATCGCCCAGAGTAGCCGGGTTCCGGCTAGATGGGTGATCTAGAAGTGCAATAAATAAATAAATAAATAAACTCTGCTCTCCCCAGCCCCACCCCGACAACCCTCTCGCACTGTTCTAGCCCATCATGCCTCCATCGCGGAGTCTGTACCTTGCTCAAAACACACCGATCATTCCCGGGACTGACGACACGACTGAAATGGCGAGTAGTGGGGAAATGCCTGCCTCAGCAGCACGTGGAAGCTCAGCCCCCACACTGAACGGTGGCTCCATTTCCTGGCCAGGTTTTTTTAAACACATGGGTCATTTAACGCAATATATACTTTAGAGGCGGACTGGTCCTCTTTTGAAGTGCTCTTGCCCAGAGCCATGGTTCAGCAGGAAAAGAGAGGGGGAAGTGCAGAATATTGTATTGAATGCAGAATCCAACTTCCTAAGAATCTCATCTTTAATTTAAAAGAATAGAACAAGTTTCTAGCCCTTATTGCTGCAAATATTTGTTTGGACATCTGTGGTTAACAGATGCTGAAATCTCAGAGCCTGTGGCAATTTCTAGTGGGATACAGGCCTGTGGCTTACGCCGGCTCAGCTTGTCTGAGCGTGGAAAGCGAAGCAGGGTCAAGCCTAATTATTACTTGGATGGGAGACCCCCTCCTCTAGTTTCTTGCATTGAGCAGGGGGTTGCACTCGATAGCCTTGTAGGCTCCTTCCAACTGTATAATTATAAAATCCTGGCACCTCCTAAGGACTAGAAAAGCTAGAATAACTTGTATGAAATAAGAAATCCAAATTAAATTATGACAAAATAACAAGCAATTGTATGCATCTTTGCTCAATTTGCATAATGTATGCAGGTTGCAGAAATTAGCTTTCCTTTTTTAAAATTTTATTTAAATTTATTAACTACATATATCACATTACAATCAAAGAAATACAAACATTAATCTAAAATACGTGCACCCCACCACCCTCCTAAGGGACCACGATGTACATCATTAACATTACCCCCTTACTTAATCCATATTCCAAAAATTTAACAGGTCTTGAGAAGGCATGTTCCCTTTCCCCTTTGTTAACACAAATTCTAAAAATAGACCCCATATATCCTTAAAATCATTTTGTTTTATCAATCCCTTATTCAATTTGATACTACACGTTAATTTATCATTTATTGCTATATCCCAGACATTATACCATTCAGTCATTGGGGAATCATACTGAATTTTCCATTTCCTCGCTATCAATAATCTTGCTGCTATGAAATTTGAAATTAATTCCTTAATATTTATAGAACAAGACACTTTATCCATGATTGACAACAATGCTATTTTGGGACATGCCTCTACATTTATTCCAACAATTTCTGATATTTCCCTAAAAAAATTTGTTAACTAAAGCGTGATCCGATACCTTTATAATATGTTTCAAAATCCACCACCCTCTAAGTCAAAATTTTTGCTACAAAAACATAATCTATCCTTTAATAATTTTTGAAAACTGGTGAATAATAAGTATAGCCCCTTTCTTGTCCTTTCATCACTCTCCATACATCTATCATTCCGTTGATGGTTATCATTTTCTTTAATATTGTAATATTACATCTCTTGTCTTCTCCAGTGGGATTAGATTTATCTTTCTGTTTGTCCATCACCATGTTGAAATCCCCTGTCAGTATTACAAATCCCTTCTGTATCTCTTCCATTTCCTTAAACACTTTTTGGTAAAAGTCGCCCTGATTCTCATTTGGTGCATATAAATTTACTAGGGTATAATTCTCTCCCCCCGATGTACCATATAAAATTATATATCTACCCATAAAATCTTTTACCTTTAGCACATTAAAACCACATTTTTTAAATAACTGCAACTCCTCTAGATTTTGACATCCCAAAGGCTTTCTCGTAGATCATAAGACCAGTATTCTCCAACCTTGGGTCCCCAGATGTTTTTGGCCTACAACTCCCAGCATGCCCCAGTCAGCATAGGGCATGCTGGGAGTTGTAGGCCAAAAACATCTAGGGACCCAAGGTTGGAGAACACTGTCATAGACCAACACAATTTTAATTAATTTACCCCCTCCTTCATCTGATGTCTTTCCTGTAAACATATGTCAGCTTTATTCTTATTCAACAATGTTTCCCTTTTTATAACCTACCCATAGCCTTTAACATTTAAAGTAGTAATTCTCAGCTTGTTTGCCATATTAAGTATTCCCAGTAATCTTCACTTAGGTCTCTTATTGTGCCCCTATGACAAAAGAAAATACCCCTTAACCCCACCCTACCTAACCCTTCTAACCCCCCACACCCACAAATATGTTTGTAGCTCATATAGATCTATAACTGTATTAGTCAGAAAATCGTGAAATTTTGATGGCGGATTTGTAACGCGTTTTCGCAGCGGGTTGTAAATAATAGTAGTATGTAGTAGTAGTAGTAGTATGATTTATTTATAATAAAAATCTATTCCTAAAAAAATATATTAAATCTATTCCTAACCAACCCACGGGGGGGGGGGGGGGGAACCACCCATCAGAACAGCAGCCCTTCGCCACCCTCCCAATTAGCTTTTAACACCTATCAACCCGGATTAAACTGCATTCTGATTACTATAAGCAAAATGAAGGGAAAGAATGAAGAGGATGAAAAACAAACACAAAGACAAACCTACAAAGAGAGAAATTCTTCTTCTTTTTTCTTCTCTTTGCCTTCCTCCACCTCCTTTTCCATCCTCCGCTCCATATCTCTGTTTCCAAAACTCTGTCCCAATTTTCAAATATCCTCTTGCTTTTCCACACGGCACATCCTTCTCTTTCCATTTCGTCTTAGTTAAGAGTCTCCACCGCTCCTTGGTCATCCAATACAGGACTCGCGTCCTCCTCTTCCAGAAGCCCCAGCTCGCATAACAAGTCCATACCTTGCTTCCAGGATGTTATCTTGCACCTTTTCTTATCCAGCATAAAGGTCAAGAATACTGGGTACCCCCAGGTATAGTTGATTCCTTTCTTCCTCAAAACAGCAGTGCAAGGCTTTACACTACGTCTCCACTGGACCGTTTGCGGACACAAGTCGTTGAAGATTTGCACAGGGGCGCTTTGGTAAGCCAGTGGAACTGTCATCTGCCTCAAAGCTTGCATGAGAAGCTTCTTTTTATAGAAACTGGCAAATCTCAGAACTATATCTCTAGGCGTTATTTGGAAACCCACCCTGTGCACTCTGTCAATGTCTTCATCCTTCCATTGGAGGTCTGGGGCAAGTGTTTGGAACCAGGCCAAGATGATCTCCCTCAACCCCATTCCTGTCTCCACTCCTTGCGGGAGACCCCGGATACGTATGTTCTGGCGGCGCGGTCTATCCTGAAGCTGAATGATCTGTAGTTCCAGATCGCTGAACCTCAACTCTTGCTGCTTTGTTTTTTTAATAGTCTCTGACTGCCTTTTCTCCACTCCATCCACCGTTTCCGTGACACTTTTAACTTCTCCTCTAACCCTATCCATAGATTCCCATATTTCCCGCATTTGAGAGGCCGCTTCCTCCTGAAATGAGCGAATTTGTTCCGTATGTTTTTCATATCCCTCTCTGATTATGTCTGTCAGTCGTAACAGCAGCAGTTCCAGGTCGGAGTACTGCTTCAGTTCGAGCTCAGGCTCAAGGTCCTCGCTGGGAAATGCAGTTTTAGGTGCCATCCTGCCGTCACTTCAAGAGCAACTTCCGGGAGCCTGTGACTCAGCGTTTTCCGAAGCTTTTTTTTTTTAAGCCTCTTAACTTCGATTTATGCCCAGCTTCAGGCCCCACTTTGAAAAGTATCTGATGAACTCCTTGCAAGACGCGGGAGGCTTTGCTCAGATGCGTGCAAGCGCCTTCTTCCCCCACAGCGGTTCTTAACAGGCCTTTGTCGTTGTTTTTCTCTCCCGACTGCTTCTAAAAAGACGTAATTTAAAAGCCGTAAAAAGCTATAAATCCATTAAGGTTCACCACCACCACCACCTCCGCCTTAACCCTTCCGAAAAAGGCTGTCGGGCCTGGGTTACTCACACTGATCAATTTTCAGGGTGATTAATGCTTTCAGCAGCTGCGGGAAGAAGAGGCTGCCGTGCCAGACTAGAGCAGCGTTCGCCAGCCTTGCGTCCCCGGATGTTTTCTTGGCCTACAACTCCCAGCATGCTCCAGCAGCGGACACGATTTGGGGAAATTTGTGCTAGCTTATTTTCAGCCAAAACTTCTTCCAAGGTGGCCTCTGTGGTTATTTCCTGCCCATCCTCGGTTTATCTTCACAACAACCCTGGGAGGTAGAACAGGCTGATACAGTGGCTGGCCCAAGGCCTCCCTGGGTGCTTTTTGGCAACTGCATGAGCATGACGTGCAAGAACCCAAGCTTTCTCACCATGGAAGTGCAGCGAGAGCGAGAGCTGCACCAGGAGGACTTCTGCCTGCCTCGCTGGCCGCCCTTAAAGGCACAGAGCCTCGGGCGGAGCCTCCGCGTTTGCGCCGGAGTAAGGGCGGAAGTGGCTTCCGAGGAACTCACAGAGCATGCTCCGCTGAGCCGCGCATGTCCACTCAGCCCATGTCTTGGTGAATAGGTAAGGACGAGCCCCCCGCCCCCTGCATACTCCCCCTCCCTTTTACGTACAGACACACGCGTGCACGCATCAGCATGCGGTGTGTATTGCCTTCCCTCCCCGCTCTACTCCCTGCAGTCCTCTGCACATGCTCAGAGGCACTTTTCTGGCTCAGGGCTGACACAGATCTGGCTTTGCAAGGCGGCCCCTTCATTTCTTGCCGAATCCGGAGGTTGATGTCTGAATAAGAGAGCAGGCACTCTGCACGTGGCCAGAGGCACCACTTTATGAGTACCACTGTTTAGGGACAAGCTCTGGTAGCCGCCTGAGGGCCACCAAGGGGCAGGGAGTTTTCTGCAGTGGCCCCTTCGGGATTTCGCCGCCCCTCCGCAGCGTGGCAGGCGCTATCCATGGAGGTGCTGGAAAGTCCCCCGCCCGCCCAGGCCTTTGCTGGTTTCAATACCTAGCCTGGTGGACGTTCTGTGGGTTTTATTTTAATTGTTGCCCTAATGCATTTTGCACACTGCCCTGTGATTTGATCATGAGAGGCGGTATATCAATATATTTTTAAAAAATAATTATGCAAGTAATGCTCTCTACTGGATGGAGGGGTCTCGAAGCGGGTGCAGGGGCATGCCCCATAATTCGCTGGCAGTGCCAACGCCTCCATCTCTTGCAGAGCTGGAGTGGGTCCCCGAGGCCTTCTAGTCCAGCCCCTTGTTCGATGCAGCAGGTAATCTAGAGCTAGAGCAGCCTCGGAGGTGTCTGCTCCCCTCTGCCTCCGGGAGGGAGAGCCCATCTCTGTGCCTCGGGGTAGTGGGTATCACTGTCAAAGGGCTCTTTCCCTTGAGATGCTTCTCCTAACATCTACCCCAAATCTAACCTGCAACCTGAGATCTCTTCTTGCCCTTCAGGACAGCCAGGGAGGGACCAAGTCTTTGCCCCAACAAGTCCTCTCTGGGACATCCCTTCAGGGATCGGAAGAGGGCAGGCAAGGCATGTCCCTCGGGCCCACATCTGGCAGAATTTGTCTCCCAACAACAGATATCGGGAGAAATTGAAACATTGGCAATTTGTTTTTCAAAAGTTCCATCCTCGTCTTCTCCTTGATTGGGTGGTCGGTAGTAGACTCCAACTGCCCAACTGCCGTGTCTGTTTTATTCTTTGCCCCATTTATGCTCTCGATGGGGCTACCTCGCTGTATTTCTCCTGTATTTCTGTGCAGAGATACGTATTTTTAACATACAGCGTGACTCCACCTCCCTTTCTGTTGCTTCTGTTCCTTTGGAACAAGTTATATCCTTCAATTGCTGCATCCCTGTCATGGGTGTCATCCCACCAAGTTTCAGTTCCACCTTTCAAGTCGTATTTGCCCTCATGCATTAAGAGTTCAAGTTCGTTCCGTTTGTTGCCCATTAGGATTTTATTATTTGTGTGTTGTTACTGCACCAAGTTTTTCTCCTTAACTCTGTTTTTGGTAGAAACCTGAAATCCACCAGGTTGCTGCTGGGCTCATCAACCTAAAGGGGATTCTCAAGTTTTAGATTGCCATCTGCCCCAGCCAACACGGCCGATGTTCAGGCGTGCTGGGAGTTGTAATCCAAGACGTCTGGACCCTGGGGACCCCTGCACTGGAGTCTCTGAAGGCTACCCCTCCTCTAGTTTCCTGCATTGAGCAGGGGGTTGGACTCCATAGCCTTGTCGGCTCCTTCCAACTCTATGATCTATGAATCCTCCCCGATCCCATGTGGACCTGACCCCTCTTTCAGGCCTGGGTGCCGCCACCTCCAGCAGGGAGGCCAGTGGCAGTTGGGATAGGCCCTACTCAGTCACGGGGGCCCCGGGGCAGTAGAATCCTCCCCCCAAAGATGCTCAGCCAGTGCAGACTACACTACATTTTCGGTGACAGGCGAAGAGAACTTTATGCTCCCAAGATTTTTAATGGATGCTCGATTTAATCCTTGCTGATTTTCTGCTTTTATTGTTTTGCATTTAAAAAAAAAAAAAAGTTCTATTGTTTTAAATTTAATGTTGAATTTTTAGTGTTGGCCACTTTGGAAGCTTTGGCTGAAAGGCGAGATACAAAATCTTTTAAATCAATCAAAATTTAAAAGCCAGTGTGGCGTAGTGGTGAGAGTGTTGGACTGGGACTCGGGAGATCCGGGTTCAAATCCCCGCTCGGCCATGAAACTCACTGGGTGACTTTGGGCCAGTCACTGACTCTCAGCCTAACCTACCTCACAGGGTTGTTGTGAGGGTAAAATGGAGAGGAGGAGGAGGAGGATTATGTAAGCCGCCTTGGGTTCCTTGCAGGAAAAAAGGCGGGGTATAAATATGATAAATAAATAAATAAATAAATAAAATCGGTCTCCCTGGACGCAGCTACTGCATTTTGTTCTGCCATCTGAAACCATCCTGGACTGGTCATTAAACAATTATTAACTCTACCCCCAGAAGAGGCCTGTGCAACACAAACCAGTCTGGTAAGAGATTGCAAATCTCATTGCCATTTTGCCATCTTTGAGCATTCAGTCGTGGCTTGGCAAAGGTTCCAGGGTGCCTTTGGACAGGCACCCGTGCTGGGAGCATCCATCCTGCCAAGCAGAATCCCCCGTCCGGGAGCAGAGCGAGGCTGGAAAGGGGCATTCCCCACAGCTTGTAGGGAAACCAACTCCACAGGCCCGACGGCACAAGGGAGGCCCGGCTGCTAGAAGCGAGTAATCGCTCGTCTGAGGGTGGGTTATAAACCAAACTGAGTAGATATATAAATAGGAGTGGTGGGAGGCCTGGCTGGCTTTCTTCATCCGGGTTTGTCGTTCCAGGCGAGTGTCCACAGGCCGTTTTGCTGACGTAATGCTGAAGCTTCGGCTTCTGACGTGGGACGTGAAGGACACCCTTCTGCGGCTCCGGATCCCCGTGGGCGAGAGCTACTCTGCCCAGGCCCAGGCCCATGGCCTCCGGGTGCCAGTCGAAACACTCAACCGATCTTTCCACCAGGCCTACAAGGCCCAAAGCCAGCGTTTGCCCAACTACGGCCGAGACCGAGGCCTCCGCTCCAAGCAGTGGTGGCTGGACATCGTCATGGAGACCTTCCGCCTCTCTGGAGTCCACGATGATGGCGTCCTCCGGCCCATTGCGGAGAAACTCTACTGGGATTACTGCAGCGCACGCAACTGGGAGCTGCTCCCGGGGGCCAGGGAGACGCTCCAGCAGTGCTGGCAGCTGGGCCTCCCCATGGCCGTGGTCTCCAACTTCGACCGGAGGCTGCAGGAGATCCTGACCCAGTGCAACCTCCGGCAGCACTTTCAGTTTGTCCTGAGCTCGGAAGAGGTGGGCTTTGCCAAGCCGGACAAGCGGATTTTTCTGGAAGCCCTCCGCATCTCCGGGGAGCCCCCCCAGCTGGCTGCCCACGTGGGGGATCACTATGCGAATGACTACAGGGCAGCGAGGGAAGCAGGGATGCACAGCTTCCTCGTGAAGACGGCGGGCCAGCCTGCAGAGTGGGACACGGGGGTGCCAAAAGCGTATGTCCTGCCCTCACTTCCTCACCTGCTGTCTCTCATAGAGAAAGGCTAAGAGGGGGACTTTGCGTAGAGCTCTGCAAAGTCACTGGCTGGGTCCTTTCTGGACTGATCCACTTTTGTTGCGGGCAGGGATATTTCATGTTTGAATGCACCTCTAAAAACAAAGTACGTACAGCCTTTCTGCATGTAGAAAGCTAGCACACCAGGGCCATGGAGGAGCATTAAAATCAAATGTAATCTCCCCCCCCCCAAAAAAAACACTTTTGTACATACATTTGCAGTTTTAGTGGTACAATCCAGGAAAGTACCAAAATATTTTGCTGTACATGTAGATCAGTTCTAAACGTCTTGCCTGAGAGATCTAAGGAAAGAGGGGAAATCTTATGCCCGCATCCTGGTAGAAAAGTGAATCCAGGGTAGCAGAATGTGTGGTCTCCACAGGGGGGAATCTACCGTAGTTTCTTTCTAGATCCAATAAAACGAGTACCTCTTATGTTGGGTGAAGCAAGACGAAATTCAGTACTTCTGGGACCTTTTCCTCCTTCCATATACTAGTATTCATTTAAATAAATACTTCTTGGTTAACAAGCGAAGTGTTTCACAGCCCTGGAAGTAATAATTCCCACAACAATAATTCTGTTAAGCAACTCATTCGCACTCCCATTTTACAGATGTGGGGGAAACAGAAAGCGCAGAAATAAACTGTCCAGGGCCACACAGGTCCATGGAAGAGGTGGCAGTAGGACTTGAACGCGGGTCTTCTATCACAGGGCAGGGAAGAGGAAATGAATGAAATCGACTGGGACCTAAATGAGGCCGTGAAGTCATTGGCAGGCCAGAGAAGACGAACTGCGGTGTTAGGGAGTCCTTGCCAATGGTATATTGGAAAGGAGAGGTGCGGAAGGTGGACTGTTTCTTTTGGATGCTACGTGAACCCCACCCCACCCCACCCCGCTGAGCGGTACCCACACAGCAGGAAGAGGCTGGCATCACTGGAGGGAAAGGCTGCCTTTACTGATCTTCGGGATCCCAGCCCAACGCTCAAGGCCTGCTCCAGATGGCATTTTCGAGAAAAAGTCTGCAGCATGAACTGGCTTGTTGGGAAGGATTCTCTGGTGTTTGTTCACTGATTGATGCTAGTTCTATCCCGTCCTGCCTCCACGTTAGCTCAGAGTGGCATCCCCCCACCCTTTTTATCTTCACGCCAAGCCGTGAAATAGGCCTGGCCAAGAGAGCGCGACTGGCCCAAGGAGGTGACCCGGTGAGCTTCATGAATTTGAAGTAGCCAGGCTGGTGGGGACTAGGAAGGGGGCCTTTTCTGTGGCGGCCCCCAAACTGTGGAAATCTCTCCCCAGTGACCTCCGCCATGCCCCCTCCTTGATGAGCTTCCGCTGTTTATTAAAAACATGGCTTTTCAGGCGGGAATATGGGGTGGGCTAGGACTTTGACATTTTGTACTGTATTTTATTCTGCTCTGGTTCATTTTATACTGTGGAGTGGGTTAGGATCTTAAAATTGTATACTGTTTTAAATGTAGTTTATTCTGCTTGTTTTATTTCACACTGTACATCGCCCAGAGTAGCCGGGTTCCGGCTAGATGGGTGATCTAGAAGTGCAATAAATAAATAAATAAATAAACTCTGCTCTCCCCAGCCCCACCCCGACAACCCTCTCGCACTGTTCTAGCCCATCATGCCTCCATCGCGGAGTCTGTACCTTGCTCAAAACACACCGATCATTCCCGGGACTGACGACACGACTGAAATGGCGAGTAGTGGGGAAATGCCTGCCTCAGCAGCACGTGGAAGCTCAGCCCCCACACTGAACGGTGGCTCCATTTCCTGGCCAGGTTTTTTTAAACACATGGGTCATTTAACGCAATATATACTTTAGAGGCGGACTGGTCCTCTTTTGAAGTGCTCTTGCCCAGAGCCATGGTTCAGCAGGAAAAGAGAGGGGGAAGTGCAGAATATTGTATTGAATGCAGAATCCAACTTCCTAAGAATCTCATCTTTAATTTAAAAGAATAGAACAAGTTTCTAGCCCTTATTGCTGCAAATATTTGTTTGGACATCTGTGGTTAACAGATGCTGAAATCTCAGAGCCTGTGGCAATTTCTAGTGGGATACAGGCCTGTGGCTTACGCCGGCTCAGCTTGTCTGAGCGTGGAAAGCGAAGCAGGGTCAAGCCTAATTATTACTTGGATGGGAGACCCCCTCCTCTAGTTTCTTGCATTGAGCAGGGGGTTGCACTCGATAGCCTTGTAGGCTCCTTCCAACTCTATAATTATAAAATCCTGGCACCTCCTAAGGACTAGAAAAGCTAGAATAACTTGTATGAAATAAGAAATCCAAATTAAATTATGACAAAATAACAAGCAATTGTATACATCTTTGCTCAATTTGCATAATGTATGCAGGTTGCAGAAATTAGCTTTCCTTTTTTAAAATTTTATTTAAATTTATTAACTACATATATCACATTACAATCAAAGAAATACAAACATTAATCTAAAATACGTGCACCCCACCACCCTCCTAAGGGACCACGATCTACATCATTAACATTACCCCCTTACCTAATCCATATTCCAAAAATTTGGATTTAACAGGTCTTGAGAAGGCATGTTCCCTTTCCCCTTTGTTAACACAAATTCTAAAAATAGACCCCATATATCCTTAAAATCATTTTGTTTTATCAATCCCTTATTCAATTTGATACTACACGTTAATTTATCGCTATATCCCAGACCTTATACCATTCAGTCATTGGGGAATCATACTGAATTTTCCATTTCCTCGCTATCAATAATCTTGCTGCTATGAAATTTGAAATTAATTCCTTAATATTTATAGAACAAGACACTTTATCCATGATTGACAACAATGCTATTTTGGGACATGCCTCTACATTTATTCCAACAATTTCTGATATTTCCCTAAAAAAATTGTTAACTAAAGCGTGATCCGATACCTTTATAATATGTTTCAAAATCCACCACCCTCTAAGTCAAAATTTTTGCTACAAAAACATAATCTATCCTTTAATAATTTTTGAAAACTGGTGAATAATAAGTATAGCCCCTTTCTTGTCCTTTCATCACTCTCCATACATCTATCATTCCGTTGATGGTTATCATTTTCTTTAATATTGTAATATTACATCTCTTGTCTTCTCCAGTGGGATTAGATTTATCTTTCTGTTTGTCCATCACCATGTTGAAATCCCCTGTCAGTATTACAAATCCCTTCTGTATCTCTTCCATTTCCTTAAACACTTTTTGGTAAAAGTCGCCCTGATTCTCATTTGGTGCATATAAATTTACTAGGGTATAATTCTCTCCCCCCGATGTACCATATAAAATTATATATCTACCCATAAAATCTTTTACCTTTAGCACATTAAAACCACATTTTTTAGAGATAATAACTGCAACTCCTCTAGATTTTGACATCCCAAAGGCTTTCTCGTAGATCATAAGACCAGTATTCTCCAACCTTGGGTCCCCAGATGTTTTTGGCCTACAACTCCCAGCATGCCCCAGTCAGCATAGGGCATGCTGGGAGTTGTAGGCCAAAAACATCTAGGGACCCAAGGTTGGAGAACACTGTCATAGACCAACACAATTTTAATTAATTTACCCCCTCCTTCATCTGATGTCTTTCCTGTAAACATATGTCAGCTTTATTCTTATTCAACAATGTTTCCCTTTTTATAACCTACCCATAGCCTTTAACATTTAAAGTAGTAATTCTCAGCTTGTTTGCCATATTAAGTATTCCCAGTAATCTTCACTTAGGTCTCTTATTGTGCCCCTATGACAAAAGAAAATACCCCTTAACCCCACCCTACCTAACCCTTCTAACCCCCCACACCCACAAATATGTTTGTAGCTCATATAGATCTATAACTGTATTAGTCAGAAAATCGTGAAATTTTGATGGCGGATTTGTAACGCGTTTTCGCAGCGGGTTGTAAATAATAGTAGTATGTAGTAGTAGTAGTAGTATGATTTATTTATAATAAAAATCTATTCCTAAAAAAATATATTAAATCTATTCCTAACCAACCCACGGGGGGGGGGGGGGAACCACCCATCAGAACAGCAGCCCTTCGCCACCCTCCCAATTAGCTTTTAACACCTATCAACCCGGATTAAACTGCATTCTGATTACTATAAGCAAAATGAAGGGAAAGAATGAAGAGGATGAAAAACAAACACAAAGACAAACCTACAAAGAGAGAAATTCTTCTTCTTTCTTCTCTTTGCCTTCCTCCACCTCCTCTTCCGTCCTCGCTCCATATCTCTGTTTCCAAAACTCTGTCCCAATTTTCAAATATCCTCTTGCTTTTCCACACGGCACATCCTTCTCTTTCCATTTCGTCTTAGTTAAGAGTCTCCACCGCTCCTTGGTCACCCAATACAGGACTCGCGTCCTCCTCTTCCAGAAGCCCCAGCTCGCATAACAAGTCCATACCTTGCTTCCAGGATGTTATCTTGCACCTTTTCTTATCCAGCATAAAGGTCAAGAATACTGGGTACCCCCAGGTATAGTTGATTCCTTTCTTCCTCAAAACAGCAGTGCAAGGCTTTACACTACGTCTCCACTGGACCGTTTGCGGACACAAGTCGTTGAAGATTTGCACAGGGGCGCTTTGGTAAGCCAGTGGAACTGTCATCTGCCTCAAAGCTTGCATGAGAAGCTTCTTTTTAGAGAAACTGGCAAATCTCAGAACTATATCTCTAGGCGTTATTTGGAAACCCACCCTGTGCACTCTGTCAATGTCTTCATCCTTCCATTGGAGGTCTGGGGCAAGTGTTTGGAACCAGGCCAAGATGATCTCCCTCAACCCCATTCCTGTCTCCACTCCTTGCGGGAGACCCCGGATACGTATGTTCTGGCGGCGCGGTCTATCCTGAAGCTGAATGATCTGTAGTTCCAGATCGCTGAACCTCAACTCTTGCTGCTTTGTTTTTTTAATAGTCTCTGACTGCCTTTTCTCCACTCCATCCACCGTTTCCGTGACACTTGTTTTAACTTCTCCTCTAAACCTATCCATCCATTCCCGCATTTCCCGCATTTGAGAGGCCGCTTTCTCCTGAAATGAGCGAATTTGTTCCGTATGTTTTTCATATCCCTCTCTGATTATGTCTGTCAGTCGTAACAGCAGCAGTTCCAGGTCGGAGTACTGCTTCAGTTCGAGCTCAGGCTCAAGGTCCTCGCTGGGAAATGCAGTTTTAGGTGCCATCCTGCCGTCACTTCAAGAGCAACTTCCGGGAGCCTGTGACTCAGCGTTTTCCGAAGCTTTTTTTTTTTAAGCCTCTTAACTTCGATTTATGCCCAGCTTCAGGCCCCACTTTGAAAAGTATCTGATGAACTCCTTGCAAGACGCGGGAGGCTTTGCTCAGATGCGTGCAAGCGCCTTCTTCCCCCACAGCGGTTCTTAACAGGCCTTTGTCGTTGTTTTTCTCTCCCGACTGCTTCTAAAAAGACGTAATTTAAAAGCCGTAAAAAGCTATAAATCCATTAAGGTTCCCCCCCCCCCTCCGCCTTACCCCTTCCGAAAAAGGCTGTCGGGCCTGGGTTACTCACACTGATCAATTTTCAGGGTGATTAATGCTTTCAGCAGCTGCGGGAAGAAGAGGCTGCCGTGCCAGACTAGAGCAGCGTTCGCCAGCCTTGCGTCCCCGGATGTTTTCTTGGCCTACAACTCCCAGCATGCTCCAGCAGCGGACACGATTTGGGGAAATTTGTGCTAGCTTATTTTCAGCCAAAACTTCTTCCAAGGTGGCCTCTGTGGTTATTTCCTGCCCATCCTCGGTTTATCTTCACAACAACCCTGGGAGGTAGAACAGGCTGATACAGTGGCTGGCCCAAGGCCTCCCTGGGTGCTTTTTGGCAACTGCATGAGCATGACGTGCAAGAACCCAAGCTTTGCTCACCATGGAAGTGCAGCGAGAGCGAGAGCTGCACCAGGAGGACTTCTGCCTGCCTCGCTGGCCGCCCTTAAAGGCACAGAGCCTCGGGCGGAGCCTCCGCGTTTGCGCCGGAGTAAGGGCGGAAGTGGCTTCCGAGGAACTCACAGAGCATGCTCCGCTGAGCCGCGCATGTCCACTCAGCCCATGTCTTGGTGAATAGGTAAGGACGAGCCCCCCGCCCCCTGCATACTCCCCCTCCCTTTTACGTACAGACACACGCGTGCACGCATCAGCATGCGGTGTGTATTGACCTCCCTCCCCGCTCTACTCCCTGCAGTCCTCTGCACATGCTCAGAGGCACTTTTCTGGCTCAGGGCTGACACAGATCTGGCTTTGCAGGGCGGCCCCTTCATTTCTTGCCGAATCCGGAGGTTGATGTCTGAATAAGAGAGCAGGCACTCTGCACGTGGCCAGAGGCACCACTTTATGAGTACCACTGTTTAGGGACAAGCTCTGGTAGCCGCCTGAGGGCCACCAAGGGGCAGGGAGTTTTCTGCAGTGGCCCCTTCGGGATTTCGCCGCCCCTCCGCAGCGTGGCAGGCGCTATCCATGGTGGTGCTGGAAAGTCCCCCGCCCGCCCAGGCCTTTGCTGGTTTCAATACCTAGCGTGGTGGACGTTCTGTGGGTTTTATTTTAATTGTTGCCCTAATGCATTTTGCACACTGCCCTGTGATTTGATCATGAGAGGCGGTATATCAATATATTTTTAAAAAATAATTATGCAAGTAATGCTCTCTACTGGATGGAGGGGTCTCGAAGCGGGTGCAGGGGCATGCCCCATAATTCGCTGGCAGTGCCAACGCCTCCATCTCTTGCAGAGCTGGAGTGGGTCCCCGAGGCCTTCTAGTCCAGCCCCTTGTTCGATGCAGCAGGTAATCTAGAGCTAGAGCAGCCTCGGAGGTGTCTGCTCCCCTCTGCCTCCGGAGGGAGAGCCCATCTCTGTGCCTCGGGGTAGTGGGTATCACTGTCAAAGGGCTCTTTCCCTTGAGATGCTTCTCCTAACATCTACCCCAAATCTAACCTGCAACCTGAGATCTCTTCTTGCCCTTCAGGACAGCCAGGTTGGGACCAAGTCTTTGCCCCAAGTCCTCTCTGGGACAGCCCTTCTGGGGTCAGAAGACGGCAGGCAAGGCATGTCCCTCTAAAGTGTGGGGCCCACATCGGGCAGAATTTGTCTCCCAACAACAGATATCGGGGGAAATTGAAGTCCCCCATCACTACTACATCATGCCTCCTTGAAACATTGGCAATTTGTTTTTCAAAAGTTCCATCCTCGTCTTCTCCTTGATTGGGTGGTCGGTAGTAGACTCCAACTGCCCAACTGCCGTGTCTGTTTTATTCTTTGCCCCATTTATGCTCTCGATGGGGCTACCACGCTGTATTTCTCCTGTATTTCTGTGCAGAGATACGTATTTTTAACATACAGCGTGACTCCACCTCCCTTTCTGTTGCTTCTGTTCCTTTGGAACAAGTTATATCCTTCAATTGCTGCATCCCTGTCATGGGTGTCATCCCACCAAGTTTCAGTTCCACCTTTCAAGTCGTATTTGCCCTCATGCATTAAGAGTTCAAGTTCGTTCTGTTTGTTGCCCATTAGGATTTTATTATTTGTGTGTTGTTACTGCACCAAGTTTTTCTCCTTAACTCTGTTTTTGGTAGAAACCTGAAATCCACCAGGTTGCTGCTGGGCTCATCAACCTAAAGGGGATTCTCAAGTTTTAGATTGCCATCTGCCCCAGCCAACACGGCCGATGTTCAGGCGTGCTGGGAGTTGTAATCCAAGACGTCTGGACCCTGGGGACGCCTGCACTGGAGTCTCTGAAGGCTACCCCTCCTCTAGTTTCCTGCATTGAGCAGGGGGTTGGACTCCATAGCCTTCTCGGCTCCTTCCAACTCTATGATCTATGAATCTATGAATCCTCCCCGATCCCATGTGGACCTGACCACTCTTTCAGGCCTGGGTGCCGCCACCTCCAGCAGGGAGGCAAGTGGCAGTTGGGATAGGCCCTACTCAGTCACGGGGGCCCCGGGGCAGTAGAATCCTCCCCCCAAAGATGCTCAGCCAGTGCCGACTTCACTACATTTTCGGTGACAGGCGAAGAGAACTTTATGCTCCCAAGATTTTTAATGGATGCTCGATTTAATCCTTGCTGATTTTCTGCTTTTATTGTTTTGCATTTAAAAAAAAAAAAAGTTCTATTGTTTTAAATTTAATGTTGAATTTTTAGTGTTGGCCACTTTGGAAGCTTTGGCTGAAAGGCGAGATACAAAATCTTTTAAATCAATCAAAATTTAAAAGCCAGTGTGGCGTAGTGGTGAGAGTGTTGGACTGGGACTCGGGAGATCCGGGTTCAAATCCCCGCTCGGCCATGAAACTCACTGGGTGACTTTGGGCCAGTCACTGACTCTCAGCCTAACCTACCTCACAGGGTTGTTGTGAGGGTAAAATGTAGAGGAGGAGGAGGAGGATTATGTAAGCCGCCTTGGGTTCCTTGCAGGAAAAAAGGCGGGGTATAAATATGATAAATAAATAAATAAATAAATAAAATAAAATCGGTCTCCCTGGATGCAGCTACTGCATTTTGTTCTGCCATCTGAAACCATCCTGGACTGGTCATTAAACAATTATTAACTCTACCCCCAGAAGAGGCCTGTGCAACACAAACCAGTCAGGTAAGAGATTGCAAATCTCATTGCCATTTTGCCATCTTTGAGCATTCAGTCGTGGCTTGGCAAAGGTTCCAGGGTGCCTTTGGACAGGCACCCGTGCTGGGAGCATCCATCCTGCCAAGCAGAATCCCCCGTCCGGGAGCAGAGCGAGGCTGGAAAGGGGCATTCCCCACAGCTTGTAGGGAAACCAACTTCACAGGCCCGACGACGGCACAAGGGAGGCCCAGCTGCTAGAAGCGAGTAATCGCTCGTCTGAGGGTGGGTTATAAACCAAACTGAGTAGATATATAAATAGGAGTGGTGGGAGGCCTGGCTGGCTTTCTTCATCCGGGTTTGTCGTTCCAGGCGAGTGACCACAGGCCGTTTTGCTGACATAATGCTGAAGCTTCGGCTTCTGACGTGGGACGTGAAGGACACCCTTCTGCGGCTCCGGATCCCCGTGGGCGAGAGCTACTCCGCCCAGGCCCGGGCCCATGGCCTCCGGGTGCCAGTCGAAACACTCAACCGATCTTTCCGCCAGGCCTACAAGGCCCAAAGCCAGCGTTTGCCCAACTACGGCCGAGACCGAGGCCTCCGCTCCAAGCAGTGGTGGCTGGACATCGTCATGGAGACCTTCCGCCTCTCTGGAGTCCACGATGATGGCGTCCTCCGGCCCATTGCGGAGAAACTCTACTGGGATTACTGCAGCGCACGCAACTGGGAGCTGCTCCCGGGGGCCAGGGAGACGCTCCAGCAGTGCTGGCAGCTGGGCCTCCCCATGGCCGTGGTCTCCAACTTCGACCGGAGGCTGCAGGAGATCCTGACCCAGTGCAACCTCCGGCAGCACTTTCAGTTTGTCCTGAGCTCGGAAGAGGTGGGCTTTGCCAAGCCGGACAAGCGGATTTTTCTGGAAGCCCTCCGCATCTCCGGGGTGCCCCCCCAGCTGGCTGCCCACGTGGGGGATCACTATGCGAATGACTACAGGGCAGCGAGGGAAGCAGGGATGCACAGCTTCCTCGTGAAGACGGCGGGCCAGCCTGCAGAGTGGGACACGGGGGTGCCAAAAGCGTATGTCCTGCCCTCACTTCCTCACCTGCTGTCTCTCATAGAGAAAGGCTAAGAGGGGGGCTTTGAGTAGAGCTCTGCAAACTCACTGGCTGGGTCCTTTCTGGACTGATCCACTTTTGTTGCGGGCAGGGGTATTTCATGTTTGAATGCACCTCTAAAAACAAAGTACGTACAGCCTTCCTGCATGTAGAAAGCTAGCACACCAGGGCCATGGAGGAGCATTAAAATCAAATGTAATCTCCCCCCCCCCCAAAAAAAAACACCTCTGTACATACATTTGCAGTTTTAGTGGTACAATCCAGGAAAGTACCAAAATATTTTGCTGTACATGTAGATCAGTTCTAAACGTCTTGCCGGAGAGATCTAAGGAAAGAGGGGAAATCTTATGCCCGCATCCTGGTAGAAAAGTGAATCCAGGGTAGCAGAATGTGTGGTCTCCACAGGGGGGAATCTACCGTAGTTTCTTTCTAGATCCAATAAAACGAGTACCTTTTATGTTGGGTGAAGCAAGACGAAATTCAGTACTTCTGGGACCTTTTCCTCCTTCCATATACTAGTATTCATTTAAATAAATACTTCTTGGTTAACAAGCGAAGTGTTTCACAGCCCTGGAAGTAATAATTCCCACAACAATAATTCTGTTAAGCAACTCATTCGCACTCCCATTTTACAGATGTGGGGGAAACAGAAAGCGCAGAAATAAACTGTCCAGGGCCACACAGGTCCATGGAAGAGGTGGCAGTAGGACTTGAACGCGGGTCTTCTATCACAGGGCAGGGGAGAGGAAATGAATGAAATCGACTGGGACCTAAATGAGGCCGTGAAGTCATTGGCAGGCCAGAGAAGACGAACTGCGGTGTTAGGGAGTCCTTGCCAATGGTATATTGGAAAGGAGAGGTGCGGAAGGTGGACGTTTCTTTTGGATGCTACGTGAACCCCACCCCACCCCGCTGAGCGGTACCCACACAGCAGGAAGAGGCTGGCATCACTGGAGGGAAAGGCTGCCTTTACTGATCTTAGGGACCCCAGCCCAACGCTCAAGGCCTGCTCCAGATGGCATTTTCGAGAAAAAGTCTGCAGCATGAACTGGCTTGTTGGGAAGGATTCTCTGGTGTTTGTTCACTGATTGATGCTAGTTCTATCCCGTCCTGCCTCCACGTTAGCTCAGAGTGGCATGCCCCCACCCTTTTTATCTTCACGCCAAGCCGTGAAATAGGCCTGGCCAAGAGAGCGCGACTGGCCCAAGGAGGTGACCCGGTGAGCTTCATGAATTTGAAGCAGCCAGGCTGGTGGGGACTAGGAAGGGGGCCTTTTCTGTGGCGGCCCCCAAACTGTGGAACTCTCTCCCCAGTGACCTCCGCCATGCCCCCTCCTTGATGAGCTTCCGCCGTTTATTAAAAACATGGCTTTTCAGGCGGGAATATGGGGTGGGCTAGGACTTTGACATTTCGTACTGTATTTTATTCTGCTCTGGTTCATTTTATACTGTGGAGTGGGTTAGGATCTTAAAATTGTATACTGTTTTAAATGTATTTTATTCTGCTCGTTTTATTTCACACTGTACATCGCCCAGAGTAGCCGGGTTCCGGCTAGATGGGTGATCTAGAAGTGCAATAAATAAATAAATAAATAAACTCTGCTCTCCCCAGCCCCACCCCGACAACCCTCTCGCACTGTTCTAGCCCATCATGCCTCCATCGCGGAGTCTGTACCTTGCTCAAAACACACCGATCATTCCCGGGACTGACGACACGACTGAAATGGCGAGTAGTGGGGAAATGCCTGCCTCAGCAGCACGTGGAAGCTCAGCCCCCACACTGAACGGTGGCTCCATTTCCTGGCCAGTTTTTTTTAAACACATGGGCCATTTAACTCAATATATGCTTTAGAGGCGGACTGGTCCTCTTTTGAAGTGCTCTTGCCCAGAGCCATGGTTCAGCAGGAAAACAGAGGGGGAAAGTGCAGAATATTGTATTGGATGCAGAATCCAACTTCCTAAGAATCTCATCTTGAATTTTTAAAAAATAGAACAAGTTTCTAGCCCTTATTGCTGCAAATATTTGTTTGGACATCTGTGGTTAACAGATGCTAAAATCTCAGAGCCTGTGGCAATTATTAAATTATGACAAAATAACAAGCAATTGTATACATCTTTGCTCAATTTGCATAATGTATGCAGGTTGCAGAAATTAGCTTTCCTTTTTTAAAATTTTATTTAAATTTATTAACTACATATATCACATTACAATCAAAGAAATACAAACATTAATCTAAAATACGTGCACCCCACCACCCTCCTAAGGGACCACGATCTACATCATTAACATTACCCCCTTACCTAATCCATATTCCAAAAATTTAACAGGTCTTGAGAAGGCATGTTCCCTTTCCCCTTTGTTAACACAAATTCTAAAAATAGACCCCATATATCCTTAAAATCATTTTGTTTTATCAATCCCTTATTAAATTTGATACTACACGTTAATTTATCATTTATTGCTATATCCCAGACGTTATACCATTCAGTCATTGGGGAATCATACTGAATTTTCCATTTCTTCGCTATCAATAATCTTGCTGCTATGAAATTTGAAATTAATTCCTTAATATTTATAGAACAAGACACTTTATCCATGATTGACAACAATGCTATTTTGGGACATGCCTCTACATTTATTCCAACAATTTCTGATATTTCCCTAAAAAAATTTGTTAACTAAAGCGTGATCCGATACCTTTATAATATGTTTCAAAATCCAACACCCTCTAAGTCAAAATTTTTGCTACAAAAACGTAATCTATCCTTTAATAATTTTTGAAAACTGGTGAATAATAAGTATAGCCCCTTTCTTGTCCTTTCATCACTCTCCATACAGCTATCATCCCCTTCATGGTTATCATTTTGTTTAATATTGTAATACTGTATTACATCTCTTGTCTTTTCCAGTGGGATTAGATTTATCTTTCTGTTTGTCCATCACCATGTTGAAATCCCCTGTCAGTATTACAAATCCCTTCTGTATCTCTTCCATTTCCTTAAACACTTTTTGGTAAAAGTCGCCCTGATTCTCATTTGGTGCATATAAATTTACTAGGGTAGAATTCTCTCCCCCCGATGTACCATATAAAATTATATATCTACCCATAAAATCTTTTACCTTTAGCACATTAAAACCACATTTTTTAGAGACAATAACTTCAACTCCTCTAGATTTTGACATCCCGAAGGTTTTCTCGTAGATCATAAGACCAGTATTCTCCAACCTTGGGTCCCCAGATGTTTTTGGCCTACAACTCCCAGCATGCCCCAGCCAGCATAGGGCATGCTGGGAGTTGTAGGCCAAAAACATCTAGGGACCCCAGGTTGGAGAACACTGTCATAGACCAACACAATTTTAATTCATTTACCCCCTCCTTCATCTGATGTCTTTCCTGTAAACATATGTCGGCTTTATCCTTACTCAACAATGTTTCCCTTTTTATAACCTACCCATAGCATTTAACATTTAAAGTAGTAATTCTCAGCTTGTTTGCCTTATTAAGTATTCCCAGTAATCTTCACTTAGGTCCCTTATTGTGCCCCTATGACAAAAGAAAATGCCCCTTAACCCCGCCCTACCTAACCCTTCTAAACCCCCACACCCACAAATATGTTTGTAGCTCGTATAGATCTATAACTGTATTAGTCAGAAAATCGTGAAATTTTGATGGCGGATTTGTAACGTGTTTTCGCAGCGGGTTGTAAATAGTAGTAGTATGATTTATTTATAATAAAAATCTATTCCTAAAAAAAAATAAATATTCCTAACCAACCCACCGGGGGGGGGGGGGGAACCACCCATCAAAACAGCAACCCTTCGCCACCCTCCCAATTAGCTTTTAACACCTATCAACCCGGATTAAACTGCATTCTGATTACTATAAGCAAAATGAAGGGAAAGAATGAAGAAGAGGATGAATATAAATATAGGGCAAGGAGAAAAACAAACACAAAGACAAACATACAAAGAGAGAAATTATTCTTTATTCTTTTCTTGTTTCTTCTCTTTGCCTTCCTCCAACTCCTCTTCCATCCCCCGCTCCATATCTGTTTCCAAAACTCTGTCCCAATTTTCAAATATCCTCTTGCTTTTCCATACAGCACATCCTTCTCCTTCCATTTCATGTTAGTCTCCCGCAACTGCTCCTTGGTCACCCAATACAGGACTCACGTCCTCCTCTTCCAGAAGCCCCAGCTCGCATAACAAGTCCATACCTTGCTTCCAGGATGTTATCTTGCACCTTTTTTTATCCAGCATAAAGGTCAAGAATACTGGGTACCCCCAGGTATAGTTGATTCCTTTCTTCCTCAAAACAGCAGTGCAAGGCTTTATGCTACGTCTCCACTGGACCGTTTGCGGACACAAGTCGTTGAAGATTTGCACAGGGGCGCTTTGGTAAGCCAGTGGAACTGTCATCTGCCTCAAAGCTTGCATGAGAAGCTTCTTTTTAGAGAAACTGGCAAATCTCAGAACTATATCTCTGGGCATTATTTGGAAACCCACCCTGTGCACTCTGTCAATGTCTTCATCCTTCCATTGGAGATCTGGGGCAAGTGTTTGGAACCAGGCCAAGATGATCTCCCTCAACCCCATTCCTGTCTCCACTCCTTGCGGGAGACCCTGGATACGTATGTTCTGGCGGCGCAGTCTATCCTGAAGCTGAATGATCTGTAGTTCCAGATCGCTGAACCTCAACTCTTGCTGCTTTGTTTTTTTAATAGTCTCTGACTGCCTTTTCTCCACTCCATCCACCGTTTCCGTGACACTTGTTTTAATTTCTCCTGTAAACCTATCCATACATTCCCGCATTTCCCGCATTTGAGAGGCCGTTTCCTCCCGAAATGAGCGAATTTGTTCCGCAAGTTTTTCAAATCCCTCTCTGATTATGTCTTCGAATCGTAACAGCAGCAGTTCCAGGTCGGAGTACTGCTTCAGTTCGAGCTCAGGCTCAAGGTCCTCGCTGGGAAATGCAGTTTTAGGTGCCATCCTGCCGTCACTTCAACAACAACTTCCGGGAGCCTGTGACTCAGTGTTTTCCGAAGCTTTTTTTTTTTAAGCCTCTTAACTTCGATTTATGCCCAGCTTCAGGCCCCACTTTGAAAAGTATCTGATGAACTCCTTGCAAGACGCGGGAGGCTTTGCTCAGATGCGTGCAAGCGCTTTCTTCCCCCACAGCGGTTCTTAACAGGCCTTTGTCGTTGTTTTTCTCTCCCGACTGCTTCTAAAAAGACGTAATTTAAAAGCCGTAAAAGGCTATGAATCCATTAAGGTTCCCGTCCCCCCTCCGCCTTAACCCTTCCGAAAAAGGCTGTCGGGCCTGGGTTACTCACACTGATCAATTTTCAGGGTGATTAACGCTTTCAGAAGCTTCGGACTCGGGAGCTACGTAAGAAGAGGCTGCCGTTCCAGTAGAGCAGCGTTCTCCAACCTTGGGTGCCCGGATGTTTTTGGCCTACAACTCCCAGCATGCCCCAGCCAGCTGGCTGGGGCATGCTGGGAATTGTAGGCCAAAAAAGCATCCGGGCACCCAAGGTTGGAGAACGCTGCTGTAGAGGCTCCTCCTGCACAAATCAGCTTTCCTGAGCGAGGGAGTTGCTCTCTCACACTCAGGACTGGTTCACAGGACAGGAACCGTGGGGGGGGGGAGCAGAAACCAACCCCCCCCCGCGATTCCTGTGTCGTGCGAACCCCGGACCGGGGCTCCCCCCCCCCCCCGCGGGACAGCCACGCGAGGGAAGCACGGAAAGTCGCCATGGGCGGTAGAGGAGAAAACCCCTACCATGTGTGGTCACCCTGCATGGGCGGGGCCTCCCGTGGCTGAACAGAGGCTGCAGCCCAGAGTGGCGGAGCTGCGGCCGCTCCGTCCTGCAGGGCAAACGCGCCCTCCTGGGCATCCCGAGCTGCCGCCCCCTAGTGCCGGGAGGACCGCACTGCAGTGTGGGCACTGCCGGCTCCAAGGTTCCACCGCGGTCCGGCCACGCATGCGGGGCGCAGGTCCTCTGTGGCGCGCCGCCGGACCCCGCGGACGGCCCCATGCCATGTGCCTCCCCCGGTCGCCGCCTGGGTCGTATGAACCGGCCCTCAGTCACAGCCCCCCCCCCCCGCTGGCCTACAGTGGAGGTGCTTCTCTGCAAACTTACCGTAACTCCTGCCCTCCTCATGCTCACCCCACGCAGACACAAACCGCATTCAGACCATGATATTGCCCCGGAGCCAGATTTCTCACCCCCAGGAGAAGATGACTGCACGGTTAAGGAGGATTTCCCAACACAGCAGGCGCAGACGTGCAGTAAAGTCCATACGCTGCGTGTGCTGAATTGTAAGGAGCCACCGTGCCCATGCCTGTTAAACTAGGATGATTCAGCCCCGTGCATTTTTAGGAAACAACCACCTGGCAGCTCTGAGAAGAGCTGCAACCTGATGGGGCTCTCCCCCCGCCCCCCCGCGCGCCAGGTCTCACTCTCAACGCATCAGAGAAATGCTTTGATCTGCCAGGGCTAAGGCCGGGTGGACAGGGCCAGTGAAGTGTGGTGTGTGTGTGTTTGTGGTGTGTGTGCGTGTGTGGAGAATAGCACCGGATCCGGGGTCATAAAACCAGAGCTCTCCTGCGCCCAAGTCAACCAGGACCCCGATTTCTGTGGGAGAAGACCCAGGAGAAAGGGTTGCACCCCAGGCGAGCTGTTCGTGGAGGACTAGGACCATCTCGACCCATTTCCATCGAGGTTCAGCCCTGGTTTTGGGACAGATTCGGCTTTGGTCGCCCTGGTGGATGACCTCTTGCGGGAGGGGAAAAGAGGGAGTGCCACCCTGTTGATCCTGCTTGATCTCTCTGCAATTTTTGATACCTGTGTTGACCAGGCATTCTTTTGGATCGTCTCCAGGAGCACTGTTTCACAGTGGCTCCGCTCCCTACTTGCGGGGACGTTTCCAGAAGGTAGCATGGCTGTGCCTCCGCTGCCTCGGCTCCCAGGCAATTATTCCAGTGGGAAATTTAGCTTGACCTCTTTGCAAATGGAAGGTCAGTTTGAATCTGCAGTCTGAGAAACTGGGGGGGGGGGCTTTTTAGTCGCTGCATCTCCAGCCTGTGAAATTTATTTATTTATTTATTTATTATATTTATACCCCGCCTTTTTTCCTGTAAGGAACCCAAGGCGGCTTACATAATCCTCCTCCTCTCCATTTTATCCTCACAACAACCCTGTGAGGTAGGTTAGGCTGAGAGTCAGTGACTGGCCCAAAGTCACCCAGTGAGTTTCATGGCCGAAATGTCAGCCTCCCGCAACCCAACGCCCGTGGCAGAAAGTTACAAGACAGGAAGGGCCGCCTTGCTGAGGCCCAATTTCCTGAATATTCAGACCTCCCGTTTCCAGACACTTGGAAGCTTGCCTTGCAATGCAAGGGAAATGCACTCTGTATATGCCCAGAGCCCCCTCGCACAACCTTTCTGGACAGCGGCCCTTTGCTGGTAACGTTGCCAGTGTTCGCCATCCTCTTTCGCCTTTTATCAGTCGCATCACACAGAGACCCGGCTGCATCACCTGGCCAGGTACAGCTTCACCTGTTGAACTGCTGCCAGTCCAGCGGCGGCTGAAGGCAGGGAAGCACAGCCAGATTTACAGTCATGCCTTGGATTGAGAGCATAGTTCGTTCCGGAAACGTGCTTGTAATCCAAAACACTTGTATAAATCTAAACGAAATTCCCCCCAAAAAATTTGTAGAGATTTTTAATTTAAGCCGTACTACAGTACTTGTATTGCAAGACGTCGCTTGTATATCAAGTCAAAAAAAATTAAATATTTAAAAATTTGCTTGTCTTGCAAAACGCTCTCAAACCAAGTTACTTGCAATTCAAGGTATTACTGTCCAAGCTCACCCTCCTCTCGGCCGACACCTCGGCCAGCGTGCGCAGGTGGTGGACCCGGGAGGCGAGCGGGGCGCGTCGGCCAGGCACCTGCTGCTGCTGCGGGGGGCGGGCCGGGCCGCCTCCGCGGGAGCCGCCCTTCTTGGGGCCGCAACACGCCCCTCGACGGCACCCGGCAGCCCCCCCACCCCCGCGCGCGCGCACCGAACGAGGCGCCTCCGACCACCAGGGCGGCGCTCCGCAGCCGGCTTTGAACGGCAGGAAAAAAGCAAGAGGGGCTCTAGGCGTGTGCAAAGCGCCAGTCTCCGCGCCTGCGACGAGGCTTCTGTGGCCTGCGCCATGCCCGCCCCGGCGCTTCTCCGGCATCGCGGCCACCCTCGCCGCGGCGCCACTTGTCCAGGTGAGGCGGCCGGCATCGTTGCCCAGGTGGGGCGGAGGGGGGGGGGGCTCCCTCTTCTCCGCTGGCTTGAACGAGCAGCGCCCCTCCCACCCGGGCCTGCGAATAAAGGGATGGAATCTCCTTCTCACCTCCCGTGCGCTTCGGGGGGGGGGGGGAATCCTATCCCACTGCCCCTAAGCATGTGCAGAGTGCCTGTCCCGCAGCCCGAATCATCACAGCAGTCATGGCTTCCACGAGCGAAGGTGTGTGTGTGTGTGGGGGGGGCTTCCCAGCCCAGGCAGGCTTCAGCCCCAGCACCTCTCGGCTTAGCAACCGAACGCTGGCTGAACCCACCCACGCCCCCCCGCGCCCCCAATCCATCCAGCTGCCGCGGCGGGAGAGGGGCTGGACCTGAGCCCCTGTTGTCGTCCCACCCATCCGGAGAGGGCGCCAGACTTTTGGGCGGGCGGGGGCTGCTGCTGTATAGCGACTCGCGCCCAAAATTGCCCCCTTGCGATCCCGCCCTGCATGTCTCCCCCTGCGCGCCCCACACGCGCGCATCGCTTCCCGCGCCCTCCGCTTCCCCGCCTTCGCGGGCTTGCAGCAGCAGCAGCAGCAAGGGTTAACCCCGGCGCAGCGCCGCCTCTTCCAGCCCGTCCTCTCCGCCCTTCCCACGGGCTGACGCTGCTTCCTGGGGCTGTTGTAGCCGGGCCGGAGGGCGGGCAGGAGCCTCGGTCGGGTCGCTTCCCCCGACCTTCAGCAGCTCTTCGGGGGCCGGGGAGGAAGAGGAAGAGCGGTGGGGGCGCAATCCAGGCCAGCCATGGTGGTGCTGAAGGGCGGAGAGGCTGGAAGTGTGAGGGGGCCCCAGGAGGAGCAGCAGCCAGGAGCCCCCCTGGATCAGCCCTATGGGTGAGTGGGGGGGAGTGCCTCTCTCACCACCAGATGTTTGTTTCAACAGGTTGAGGGGTGGGGATGATGATGATGATGATGATGATGATGATGATTTGTAAACCTTGGTCAGATCACGAGAAAGGGAGCCCAGGAGGGGTGGGAGTTTTTAAAAAAGGAAATTTTAAAGGCACAATTGCAAACAATTCCCACAAGGAAAAAAGGCAGAGGGCAACAGAAGAAGCCAATGTGGCTTCACAATAAACTCAAAGATGACCTGAAAACAAAAAAGGACACGTATAGGAAGTGGAAGGAAGGACAGGCTACAAGGGAAGAGTACAGGCAGGTAGCACAGAACTGCAGGAATAGTGTCAGGAAGGCTAAAGCTGAGAATGAGCTAAGGTTAGCGAGGAATGCTAAAAGCAACAAAAAAGCTTTCTTCAGATACATGCACAGTAAAAGACAGAAGAAAGAACTGGTGGTTCAACTACGCAATGAGGATGGCAAATTGATAACAGAAGACAAAGAAAAGGCAGAAGTGTTCAATTCCTACTTCGGCTCGGTCTTCTCCCAAAAGAGGGTCTATGACCCCCCTGGCAAACCTGAAGTGCAGACTGAAGGGGCAAAATTGCAGCTTGAGATTGATAGGCAAATGGTCAAGGAGCACCTGATTACTCTGAACGAGTTTAAATCTCCAGGGCCTGATGAGCTGCATCCTAGAGTAATAAAGGAACTGGCAGAAGAACTCTCAGAACCACTGTCTATTATCTTTGAGAAATCATGGAGGACAGGTGAAGTGCCAGACGACTGGAGGAGGGCAAATGTTGTTCCCATCTTCAAAAAGGGCAGGAAGGAGGAACCTGGGAACTATAGGTCAGTCAGTCTGACATCAATCCCGGGGAAGATTTTTGAGCAGATTATAAAGAAGCCAGTCTGCAAGCACCTTGAAAACAATGCAGTGATTACTAGAAGCCAGCATGGATTTGTCAAGAACAAATCCTGTCAGACTAATCTGATCTCATTTTTTGATCGGGTAACCTCCCTTGTGGACTGTGGACATTATATACCTGGACTTCAGCAAAGCTTTCGACAAAGTGCCTCATGATATCCTGATTAGTAAGCTAGCTAAGAGTGGGCTAGATGGAACAACTATCAGGTGGATCCACAATTGGCTAAAGAATCGGACTCAAAGAGTGCTTATCAATGGTTCCTTCTCAAACTGGGGAGAGGTAACGAGCGGGGTACCACAGGGCTCGGTCCTGGGCCCGGTGCTCTTCAACATTTTTATTAATGACTTGGATGAGGAGGTACAGGGAATGCTTATCAAAATTGCAGATGACACAAAGTTGGGTGGAACAGCTAATACTCTGGAAGACAGAAACAAAATTCAAAGTGACCTCGATAGGCTGGAGCGCTGGGCCGAAAACAACAGAATGAAATTTAACAGGGATAAATGCCAAGTGCTGCACCTAGGGAGAGGAAACCAAATGCAGAGTTACAGAATGGGGGACACTTGGCTCAACAATACTACAAGTGAGAAGGATCTTGGAATTGTGGTAGATCACAAACTGAATATGAGCCAGCAATGCGACGTGGCTGCAAAGAAGGCAAATGCAATTTTGGGCTGTATTAATAGAAGTATAGCTTCCAAATCGCGGGAAGTGATAATTCCCCTTTACTCGGCACTGGTTAGGCCTCATCTTGAGTACTGCGTCCAGTTCTGGGCACCTCACTTTAACAAGGACATAGACAAACTGGAGAGGGTTCAGAGGAGGGCAACAAGGATGATAAAGGGACTGGAAACAAGGCCCTATGAGGAGAGACTGAAAGAACTGGGCATGTTTAGCCTTCAGAAGAGGAGGCTGAGGGGAGATATGATCGCACTCTTCCAGTATTTGAAGGGATGTCACACAGAGGAGGGCCAGGATCTCTTCTCATTCATCCCAGTTTGCAGGACACGGAATAATGGGCTCAAGTTACAGGAACCTAGATTCCACCTAAACATCAGGAAAAATTTCCTGACTGTCAGAGCAATAAGACAATGGAATCAACTACCTAGGGAGGTGGTGGGCTCTCCCAGTCCGGAGGCATTCAAGGTGCGGCTGGACAGACATCTGTCAGGAGATGCTTTGACCTGGATTCCTGCATTGAGCAGGGGGTTGGACTCGATGGCCTTGTAGGCCCCTTCCAACTCTACTTTTCTATGATTCTATGATTCTATGATCAGCAATCTGGTCCAACGCCTTACAGGTGTCTCCGGGAAGGCCACAAGCAGCTGCCGGTCCCTGAGGTGTGGCCACCTAGCAGCCAGTATTTGGAGGTGGTGCTGCCCCCCCCAAGGTGGAGGTGGTGCTGCCCCCCCCAAGGTGGAGGTGGTGCTGCCCCCCCCCCAAGGTGGAGGTGGTGCTGCCCTGTCTCCTCTTCCCCACCAAATCCTCCTTCCTAGCCGAGCCACTGTAGGTTCCTTTTGCCACCCCTGCGCCTGGGCCAATCCGTGTCCTTAAATAACCCCAGGCTCCAGTACAGAGGTGTTGAACCTTAGACCAGTGGGCCAGATGTGGCCCGCTTGGGATTTCAGTCTGGCCCTTGGGGTTCCTCATGCCCCTGACCGCCAGTCATCTGCTGGTTTGCCTCGGCTTTTGTACATCCCCCCCCCCATTCGAAAAGGGCGATATTGCCCCTCCTAAGGCTTTGTTACTGGCAGGAAGAGCCTTAAGCCACAATATGTTGGTATTTGGGGGGAAAACCTCTTTTTCATTGACCACACCCACCCCTGGAATGCACCCCCCCCGAGAACGTCTCCAAAATTGAATTTGGCCCTTATTCTGAAAGAAGTTCGACAGCCCTGCTTTACTATACCATGAGAGAAAGAAACACATGGACTTCACCCTATTTATTTTTATTTTATTATTATTATATTTATATCCCACCTTTTTTCTTGCAAGGAACCCAAGGTGGCTTACATGATCCTCCTCTCCATTTTATCCTCACAACAGCCCTGTGAGGTAGGTTAGGCTGAAAGTCATTGACTGACCCACAGTCACCCAGTGAGCTTCATGGCCGAGTGGGGACTAGAACCCGGATCTCCCAAGTCCCAGTCCAACACCCTAACCACTACACCACACCAACCCTATACAGTACACTTGTGTCATATCTCCCTTTTAGCTTCTCGCCCTTAAGCCAGAGGTGGGCATCCTGTGGGCCCTGCAGACTGTTGGGAGTCCAGTTCCCATCATCCCTGACCACTAGTCCTGCTGGCTGGGGTTGTTGAATGCTGGAGGGCCACAGCTTCCCATCCCTTGTTTAAGCCAAAAGGCCCCAAATGCTTCAGCTCTTGTCGTAGGGAAGCTGCACTGTTTATTCCCCCCTGTGTCTTTTAACAGGAATAAACACAGCAATAATTACAGGTTGCAAAGAATTTAAGAATTGGGCTGCCCAGGCCAGGACCCAGCGGTCACAGAATGTAGCCAGCTAGTCCAATCCTGTGCGTGTTTACTCAGACATAAGCCCTGCTGTGTTCCCTGGTGCTTACTCCTTTGTAAGTGTGGGTAGGATTTCAGCAACAGAAAACACATGTGGGCTGACAGTTGTTCCTTAGAGCAGGTAGCCTGAACTGATGCAGAGGTAGCCATGCTATTTTCCTGGGTTGATTATTTGGCCAGAGTTCCCCTTGCTATTGTGGGCGGGGAGACAAGGAGGCAAAGGGGCAAAGCGACAAGACCAAGGCAGAGGTGGTGGTGGAGCGTTCCTGCCGGTGCAGTTCTTCCATGAAGAGGACCGGTCCGGTCCCTTTTGGGTCTCTCCAGAAGGCCCAGCAGAGAGCCTGCTGTCCCCTGACCGCTCTGCATTTTCTAGCACTCCTTTCAGTAAACAGGAAATGCCAGGTCCAGAACCCGTAATTTGAAAAGAAAACAGAGCCATCCAGAATGGAACGATACATCTCCCCGCCATGAGGATGGTTCTCTGGAAAGGGAAACTCACAAAGGAGAACTTTTGTCTGGGGGGGGGAAATAATAACTTTGCGATGTTCCTGGGTTAGTGGCCTGCTGCAGGGCCTTTCCCCCATGGCAGAGTGGTTTGGGAAGATGAGGCCAGCCCCCCCCCCTAAACCTGAAGCCCTCCAGATGGGTTGGACTGCCACTCCCATCATCCCCAGCTGTTGCCATGCTGGCTGGGCATGATGGGAGTTGCAGTTCAGGTTGGAGGGCACCAAGATGGGGAAGGCTGCATGAGGTTATCTTATTCCTATTATGTGGACTTTTGTTGGCTACTTACTGAAGTAGAAGAGGCTACAGTTTGGTAACCTGTAGACCAGTGTTCTCCAACCTGGGGTCCCCAGATGTTTTTGGCCTACAAATCCCAGCTATGCTGGCTGGGGTATGCTGAGAGTTATATAGGCCAAAAACATCTGGGGACCCCAGGTTGGAGAACACTGCTGTAAACCATCACCAAGGTGCCTGCTGCCTCCAAAAGGAGGGTGTCTGGATGACTCTTAGATTCGCTTCTTACTGAGGGGCGCTACCACTTTGGGATGCAGATCAAGTCTCATCTGATTAACTCTCTCTCTCTCCCTCTCTCTCTCTCTCTCTCTCTCTCTCTATATATATATTATATTTATACCCCACCTTTTTTTCTGCAAGGAACTCAAGAAGGCTTACATAATCCTCCTCCTCCTCTCCATTTTTATCCTTACAACAACCCTGTGAGGTAGGTTAGGCTGAGAGTCAGTGACTGGCCCAAAGTCACCCAGTGAGTTTCATGGCCGAGCGGGGATTAGTCCAACACTATATTCAAGAATCCCTGCAGGTAGGCAACTAGCATGTCAGGAAGATGGCTAGACCCAAACCCTTGTCTTTGATAGGTTAGATTTCTATCTGCGGGTACAGATTTTTTGCTCTTTTAGGAGGGAGCATTCAGTCGTGTTACCTTGCCGCTTCAGCCATCGTTTTGCCCCCTTTGCTGCACTGCCGTGCTGTGGAGAAAGGGTGGGTGAAGGGTCACGTAGAAGAATAGGTCCAGTTTTTCCTCCTTCACCTTTCATCTTCACAATAACCCTGCACTCCGAGGCCCAGCTTGCTCTGCACGTGGAGATGCCACCTTGCTCTCGTGGCTGACAGGTGCTGGTAGTCTCATCTAAGGACACAAAGAGGAGGGCCTTCCGGGATCAGGCAGAAGGGTCCCCCTAGTCTAAGGGTGCTGAACCTCGGGGAAGGGGGCGTGGCCTTCTAGGAGAACCCCCAGTGGGGCCGGGCTGGGATTCCTGGTCTGCCGGATGTGGCCCCCGTGCCTGAGGTTCTGCACCCCTGGCCTGGCCCAGCATCCTTTGCAAGAGTCCAGCAGGTGGAAGGGGGACAGTGGCCGGCTGCAATCTACCCACCTCTTCTGCCTGCCTCTTCTCTAAAGATACAGGCATGGCTTTTAGCCATGATGGCTTGATGGAACCTCCATGTTTAGAAGCAGCCTATCTTCTCAACCTCCATGTTTAGAAGCAGCATACCAGATGCTGAGGAGCAAGGGTGAGAGAAGGCCACTGTCTGCCTTATTTCCTCCGTGTGCAGACAAGGATAACTGAATCTGGGCCGAGGTTCGTTGCATTTGCGTCCCCTTCTACGAACACGGGGGCCTGTAAAGAGGAGGCCGCCAGGTTAATTCCGTCTCTGCCGGTTTCGCTCCCTTGCAGACGGATCGAGGATTGCCTGCCGCCTCTGGCGAACGCTTCCACCAAAAGGTTCTCCCCGGCCAAAAGGAAACAGTACTACATCAACCAAGCCATCCGCAACTCAGACCTCATCCCCAAGGCCAAAGGGCGGAAGAGCCTTCAGCGCCTGGAAAACAGTAAGCGAGAGTCCAGTTGAGACAGCAGTCTTGGAAGGATGTGAAATGGTAGATCCATCGCGCCTTTTCCAGTCCGGTCTGTCCCAGAGGTTCTGAAAATAAGGACCAAAAGAGACATGACTTTAAAGGTGTGTCTCTAGCAGCTACGTTGCCTTTGCATTTTTACCCTGGAGTAGGCGCAGGGCCCCTGATCTGGATCAGGACCCTAGTGTGGGGAGGAACGGGGCTTTTAAAATCTGGATTGGGCCGCTTGCGCCTACTCTAGAATATAAATGCGGGGGGGGAAAGACATAGCTGCTAGACACACATGTCTGTCTTGGCCCAAAGAGTTCACTGGGGAAAAAACAACAACAGAGTCTCAGCTCATAGCACAGCCTTTCCCAACGTGGCACCCTCCGGATGTGTTTGACTACAACTCCCATCACCCCCAGCCAGCATTCGCATGCTGGCTGGGAATGATGGGGGTTGCAGTGCGACACATCTGGTTGGGGAAGGCCACCATAGTGACATGTGGGCCCGTGTAGTTCAGATCAGTTTGTGAATTTTTTCCCCTCATCCCTTTGACGCAGGCCCTTGCTCTTGGCTTCGTGGACTACCAGCCACCAAATCGCTCTTGCGTGCCCACAGTATTTCCTGTTGCTTAGCCCTTTGTGGGGCTTTTCCTTGGCTCTGCTTTCCTGAAGGGGCAATTAGATTATTTTGGTAACCCCATGTGAGGTTCTTAAAAACTGTCCTATAAAGGCTAATTAGCGGGCAAAAAACAACAGGGAATCTAGTGGCACCTGAAAGATTAATGTATTTCTTGTGGCAGAAGCTTGTGTGGACTACAGTTCGCGTCATTGGACACATGAGGTGTTATACTTGGTGATATATATGGGGGTCCATAGGAAAACCAGTGGTCAGGCAGCGCTGAAATATCGGCTGAAATACTGGGTCTAGCCTGTGGCATTTCTGTGTAAAGCTCAAATGTATCCATGGTGAGCGCAAATTCCAGAGGACTAGCACCCCTGTTAGTCTACTGCAGCAAAACCAACACAGGGCCTTGTGGCACTTTAAAGATGAATGGATTTATTGTTGCAGAAGTATTCATGGACTAAAGCCCATACCATCAGATACATGACGTATTATCCTCAGCTCAGTCATCTGTGCACACACACGCACAGGTAACGAGCCCAAATGTTATGAATAGAGCATAACTGTTTACATTTGTTCAAAAAAACTTTGTACCTGGGTGTGCGTTTTCTAGTTTTTTAAAACTTTGTACCTGTGTATCTCGCTTTCTGTCTCTAGTGTGCCAACTGAATAACACTTCATGCAGCTGGTTCAAAGGTACAAAACTTTTAGCCCACACAAGTTTCTGCAGCAATAAATCCGTTTGTCTTTTAGACTGCACAAGACTCTATGTTACCTTTTTTTGCACAGACTAACCCAGCTACACCCACTGTCCTGGAACAATTAGATAGCGGCTCATCTCTCAGGATATCAAACCTGGGATAATAACTTCCACATGTAGCAAGGCTGGGTGTTTTTATACTTGAGGCAGCCAATCAGGGTAGCTGTTTTGGAGTGGCCAGTCAGGGTTGGTGCTATGGTGCCTGTCTGCCTGGTCACTGAGGATCTAATAACGGTGCCAGGTGGGCACAGTGTCAGATCTGGGGTGTTGCCACTCCGTGTCCCTGGATAGCTCGCTGGAGAGGTTGAGGCTGCACATTTCATCATAGGTTTTGTGTGTTTTTCCAGCACGTTACCTAATGACATTACTTGAGAGGGACGAATGCACCAGTGAAGAAGGAGAGTTTGACCACCCTGCCACCCCTAGCATCTTCACTGAGGCCTGCAGCAATGAGACTTACATGAAGGTATGTGTCCTGCCTTTTCACTGAACTCCAGATCTACCGGCTCTCAAACTGGGTGCAGATCCCCCTCCCTCTTTGAAATTATGTCTCCTCAGCTTTGCCTCTGTTCATCTTACTTCACCTTTGTGCAGACTTCCTGAGTGAATTGGTGCTCCAGTGCTAAATTAAAGCAAGCCACTTTGCAAAACCTCAGTTCCTTTGCCCATTAAAATAAGCTCTGCAAAACCTGAATTGCCAGGTCAAAGCAAATCTTGTTAAATCTGAACTTGGATGTAGCTCAAGCTCAGTGTTTTGAGCATATCTAAGGATATGATCCAAATGAATAAGAACCTTACATTCTTAAAGGCACAAGTATAGACAGAAAAAAGTCCTACAACTTCCAGCATTCCCAGCCAGCAGCCTAAATATGCATAAGATTGCTCCCTTTTAATTTATTAATTAATTTGGTATTATTAACGTATATATACGTTATATATATATACGGAATATCGGTGGTCAATATAAGAGGTTTAAAGATGTTCATAAGGCTAATCTAAAAAAATGCAATATAAACATCGAAAACTGGGAAGCTCTGGCCCATGAACGATCTAAATGGAGGTTGGCCTTTCACAAAGGTTCCATGGACTTTGAAGAAGCCCGAGTGCAAGGTGAAAGGGAGAAACGTGCTAAGCGAAAAGCACGTCAAATGAATCCTTTACAGGACCATCTTCTATCTGGTAACCTGTGTCCTCACTGTGGGAAGCTGTGTGGATCTAGAATTGGCCTCCACAGTCACTTACGGACCCATCGCTAGAGTCTACACAATCTTCTTTAGAATTTCCTCCTTTTATCCCGGAAGACAATCTTACTCGGTCACGAGTGATCGCCTGATGATGATGATGATGATGACGTCCTTATCTACTAAAAAGCTATCAAGGCAGTGTACAATAATTTAAAACAATAAAAGCTTGCAACAATAAAAAACAAGAACAGTAAAAACATTGCAAACATAATCAGTTTTTATATTGTACTTGTCTTTTTTTAAATGTATGCCACCTTGAAGAAAATCTTTTGAAATGCTGTGTGAAAATAATTGTAAATAAATACTGGTAAGTCTTGGTTTGGGGTACAGAATGGAGTGGGCTGGGCTGGTGGGAGGTAAGCATGAGATGCCTGGCTCCTTCATTTGCATAGCATTCACCCATAATGCAATGGGGCAGACACCAACAAACTATTTCAGGCAGCTTTTTTTTTTTTAAGTTGCCAATTAAGGATTTGGAGGCAAAAAAAGCAATGGAAACAGGAATAAATATTTTGTCAGTAAAATTCAGAAGGGGGAAAAAACTTTGTTGTTCACTGTGGCTTGAAAATATCTCGTTGTTCAGCCTTTAAATACTGTCCAGAAAGGACTATAGTTTGTGCTCGCTTCGGCAGCACATATACTAAAATTGGAACGATACAGAGAAGATTAGCATGGCCCCTGCGCAAGGATGACACGCAAATTCGTGAAGCGTTCCATATTTTGCAAGCTTTTGCAGCCTTCAACTGCTGTTGGAGCTCTGATACCTGGAGTGGCCCAAAAGCGAAAACCTATGCCAGTCCTGGAGCTGGAAGCAATAGGAGGGAAAATAAAAACGGTCAGCAACAGCCAACAAAAAGGCGAAAGAAGGAAAGAATCCTGTGCCCTCTGCCTTCCACGCTGGTCAGCAGGTTTTTTGGATTTGGCTAATCTTCTGTTATGGATTCTCCCTTCACGTTCCCATAGGAATGTTCCGTTAATCAGTTTGAATTTCCGTCCCTTCAACTGCCCTAATAAAAAAACCCCATGAGGACTAGTAACCTATGCCCTTTTCTCAATAAACACAAAGCTTGCCAAGAACCTAAAGTGTGCTGGATGCCAGTTCTGCTAGGTACGTAAGGACTGCACGGAACTTTGCCATAAAACCGTAGAGTAAAATATCTGATGACTGTAATCCATGAGGAATGTCTTTGTCCGGAGATTGAAGGAAGTGTTGAGTAGGGAAGATGGCAAGTAAAGGTTACAGGAAGGCTTAGTGCTTGCTTAGTCACACCCGCTTGTTCCCGCCCGTCTCGCTTCTTTGCGCAATGCTTTGTGTGTGTTTTTAAAGCGCTATAGAAACAAACACTATTGCATAAATAAATCTGGATATTTCACAACCTCAACATAGGTGCCATTTGGAGGACCTTGGAATAAAATTACGTACCACTTTGGGAGGAGCATTTATGAAGATAAACATGGGATTCCCCATTTCTTTTCCCCTTGTAAAGCAAATGCCGGGGCAGAGGAGGGGAATTGGTGGGTGTTTAATGCTTTCCTGCCTGCTGATTCTCCCTTGTAAACACCCCCCTTCAGCCGTGTCTTGCTTTGAAACTGGCAGAGGCCTGGGGCTTGGGTGAAGGTGTTTTTTGTAAACTCTGGGTGTGTGAAAGGCTGAACAACCTTCCCTTCCCCCCCCCCCCAATGCCACCCTGATTTTATGGCAGTCTTCGCCAACCTGATGTCCTCCAGACGTGTTGGACTACAACTCCCAGCATGCTTGCTTGGGATGATGGGAGTTGTAGTCCAACACATCTGGAGGGCATCGGGTTGAGGAAGGCTGCTGTTATGCGATCTTGGTAACTGTGGGTTTGGGAACACGTTGACCAAGGAAAGGCTTACTTCCTGCCTTTAGAACAGTGTCCTCCAACCTTGGGTGCCCAGATGTTTTTGGCCTACAACTCCCAGCATGCCCCAGCCAACATAGCTGGCTGGGGCATGCTGGGAGTTGTAGGCCAAAAACATCTGGGGACCCAAGGTTGGAGAACACTGCTTTAGAAGCAAGGGCTGCCCTTTTCAAACTTTCCCGTTTACTCCTTATGTGACAAAAATGCACCAGAGCCACCTCTTTAAAAAAAGCAAACAGGCTTGACTCTCACCCCATTGATTGAATCACTCGATTGATCTTATTTATTTATTTATTTATTATATTTTTTAATCGCCCATCTGGCCGGTCACCTGGCCACCCTGGGCGATGTACAATTAAAATACAGTAAAATACAATAAAATATAATGATTAAAACAATATAAAAAATTCTTATTAAAAACCTAACCCACCCCATATTCCCGCCTGAACAGCCATGTTTTTAATGCACGGCGGAAGCTCATCACGGAGGGGGCATGGCGAAGGTCACTAGGGAGGGAGTTCCATAATGTGGGGGCCGCCACAGAGAAGGCCCTCTTCCTAGTCCCCACCAGCCTGGCTGCTCTGGCTGATGGGATAAGGAGAAGGCCGTCCGTGGCAGACCTTGTTGAGCGGCCTACTTGATGTTGCTGGAGGCGCTCCTTGAGATAAGCTGGGCCGGAGCCGTGTAGGGTTTTAAAGGTCAAAACCAACACCTTGAATTCGGCTCAGCAAGCAACTGGTAGCCAGTGCAACTCATTAAGCACTGGCGTGATGTGATCCTTAATCAGGCGAGCCGCCGCGTTCTGCCAGCTAGATGGATCGAAGCGTGTAGCCTTAAGAAATTTTGCGTGCATTCAGGCAGTGAGGTGTTCCCAGCAGGGATAGGTGGAGGAGCAAATTTGTAAATGAGGTCATGTTACAGATTTGCGGGTCTCTCTCGGCTAGATTTGGAATGACTTCATGAACCGGTCCGGCGAGGAACAGGAGCGAGTCCTTTTGTATTTGGAGGAGGAAGCTAGAAAGAAGCAGAAAAGCAAGTTGACTGACAAAGCTGACGTCAAGTGGAAAGGTACGGAGGCTGGGAGGAGTCAATCTGGCCGGACACGGCCAAAGCGGTGTGTCTCCAGTAATGCTTAAAGCACGGAAAGTGGCCATGGCAACTAGCTTCAGTGGCATGCAGGGCCGGCTTCAAGGGTAGGCATGGTCAGGCACTTGCCAAGGGCCACACCCCAGCAGGGGGCCCCTGACAAGAGCCCCCTGGAGTTGCTCCTCCTCTTCCCCATTGCAGCTGGCTTGTTCACCTGCCTCTCGCTCCAGCCCAGACAGCGGTGGGGGGGGGGAGCAGGATCTCTTCCCTACTTCCCCACTGGCTCTCTGCCAGTCAAGCAACCCAGTGGTAACCATGATGAGAAAGAGGATGAGGAGCAACACAGGCCCTTGGCTCACGCTGGCTCAGCTTGTCTGAGCGTGGAAAGCTAAGCAGGGTCAGGCCTGGTGATCACTTGGATGGGAGACCCCTCCTCCAGTTTCCTCCACTGAGCAGGGGGTTGGACTCGATAGCCTTGTAGGCCCCTTCCAACTCTATGATCTATGAAAGAGCAGCTGGTGACAGTGGCTGTGAGAAGGGAGCCAGTGTGGCGTAGTGGAGAGAGTGTTGGACTGGGACTCAGGAGATCCGGGTTCTAGTCCCCGCTCAGCCATGAAACTCACTGGGTGACTTTGGCCGCCAGTCACTGACTCTCAGCCTAACCTACCTCACAGGGCTGTTGTGAGGATCAAATGGAGAGGAGGAGGAGGATTATGTAAGCCGCCTTGGGTTCCTTACAGGAAAAAAGGCGGGGTATAAATATAATAAATAAATAAATAAATAAGGGAGGCTCACTGAGGGAGAGGACCTATGGAGGGGTCTTGCCCAAAGGCCTGGAAAAACCTGGAGCTGGCACTGGAGTCATGAATAGTAGGTTAGACAAAGCCATGGACGAGGAGGAGGAGGAGGAGGCTGGCTATGAATGGAAACTCCATATAGAGGGGCAATCTACCTTTGCATAGTAGTTGCTCCGGAGCAACACCAGGGGAGACCGTTGCGTTCCTGCCCTGCTTGCGGACTCGCTGGAAGCATCTGTTTCACCACTGTGGTGAAAAGAAGTGCAAATCATCAACAGCGGTTGCTCTGTGGACTTCCTTCTACTTCATGTTTTCCTTCTCTCCCTCCCTCCCGTTGCAGAGCACCCTGCGTACACGCCCAAAGAGTGCTTTCAGCGCATCAGCCGCCGCTTGCGAACGACGCTGAAGCGAAGTCGGATTCCCATGGTATGTTCTTTAGGTGCATCCCTCTCTTTGCAAAAATGGGGGCGCTCTGTCGGGCTGGTTTAAGGCCCCGGTTTTCACAATGAAATCAGTTTGTGAAGCGAGTAGTACCCCACCCCACCGCGATGTAAATAAAATTGCCATCCTTTTTCTCTTGCCCTGTTCCTCTGCTTTTAAGGGCCAACTTGAGGTGCAGAATATCCCTTTCTCTTCATGCCAGGAAATGTTTCAGCTACTAGATTTCTGCATGTTGGGCTGCTATTAAAGGCGTAGGAGCAGAGCAAGAAACCCACCCAATGCATCCCTTACCTGTCAGGCAGAGTAGTAACTCTCCTAAGCAAACGCTGCTGCTCTGCATTTCATAGACGATTTATTTATTATTTCTTTATTTATTATATTTATACCCCACCTTTTTTCCTGAAAGGAACCCAAGGCGGCTTACATGATTCCTCCTCTCCATTTTATCCTCACAACAGCCCTGTGAGGTAGGTTAGGTAGGTAGGTAGGTTTAATTTCATTAAAGATTTGACACACAGCAATTTAGCAGGGGCTAATCCTTCTTTCCTTGCCATAGAAAGCTTCACCAACGGATGTCTATGCCTGCTTAAAGACTTACGAGCACACTAGATTTTTTTTTAATCTGTGGTTTTAAATTTATATTTATATTGTATTTTATGATTTTAACTGTTGTAAACCGCCCAGAGAGCTTCAGCTATTGGGCGGTATAAAAATGTATTAAATAAATAAATAGACTGGCCTTTTCTAGTCAGACAGCAATCCTACAGAACAGCCATTTTATAATACAGTATTTTTCCATGTATAAGACTATACTTTTTCCTAAAATTGTTAGACTAAAAATTGAGGGTCGTCTTATACACGGAAGTAAGCCGAGGAGAGAACCGCGCGGTTGCGAAACTGCCCAGTGGGGGGCGTCTTATACATGGGGGCGTCTTATACACGGAAAAATACGGTAGGTTGCATTCCCCTGTATCTGGCATTGATAGATTTCTGTGTTAGAATGTCCAGAGTCCAGACTTCAATGTTACACGTGGATCCTTTTCCTTCATTTTAACTCTTTCATTGTTAAAAATGTATTAAAATGTATGAATGAAAAGATATATAGAGAGATATAGATATAAATAATCAAAATGGATGATAATGAATCAGCAAGTAACCCTCTAATATCCTTCGTTCTATAAGTTCTATGTGGTCTAGCATTATTATTATTATTATTATTACATTTATATCCTGCCTTTTTTCCTCTTGCAAGAAACCCAAAGTGGCATACATGCTCTTCCTCCTCCTCTCCATTCTGTCGTCACAACAACCCTGTGAGGCAGGTCAGGCTGAGAGTCAAAAAGAGGTCCCTTGAGCCATGTTCTTCTGCCTTTTAACAGGAGTAGATTCTCTTTCCAGTCTCCAGGCAAAAGCCCCCGAAGATGTTATGACTAAAACGTTGGCCCATTCTTAGGGAGCAGTTAAGAACTCTCATGACCTTCTCCTTTGCAACTATCCACGGCCTCAAGAAGAAAAAGCAAAATAAAAAATAGGCTTTAGTCATCCATCCATCATGGCATTTCTCTTACTTTCTCTGGTATGAACCAGATTATCGATCGCATTAAACGGAACTGGTGGGACTGCATCACCCTCTCCTTTGACAACCAAGGAATTCCATGCAGACGTCCGTTTCCGTAATCCTCAAATCTCCTCTGCAGGCAAAATAGACCCATGTCTAGCGCTGAGATCGATTTTCCATCTTCCAGATGGCTGCCATGGTGGGCCTGGCCAGTCACAAGATACCCATTTCCCAGAAGGCAAAGTGGTGAGACTAAAAGAAAAGTAACTTGCCCAAGGATCTAAGCCAGTGTTCTCCAACCGTGGGTCCCCAGATGTGTTTGGCCTGCAACTCCCAGCATGCCCCAGCCAGCGTAGCTGGCTGGGGCATGCTGGGAGTTGCAGGCCAAACACATCTGGGGACCCAAGGTTGGAGAACACTGGGTTATTGGGAGGTTCTCCGCACTCAGGTTCGCTACTTATATAAGCTCCATTTTTTTCAAGTCTTCAGTTCTAATATAAGGGTTGAATAAGTCACTGGACAATTTTCACCTTGCCCCTGGGTACCACAAGGTGCAACCTCTTTTATCTCCTTACAATACAGATAGCCATAGGGCTGTGCAGCCTTCCGCTTTTAAAACTCTCCGATGATCTTCCTGTAATGACACAAACTGATACGGTGGTGCTAGACCGAGATATTTGCCCGTAGTAACTAGACGCTCAAAATGTTGGATCTTCCAAGAAATACGATCGATTTCTCCAGGCACTGGAAGCTCTACATAATATATTGACTACTGCTGTCCGTTTTGGATTTATAACACGTGGCGCTTCGGTAGACAGTTTATCTCTGTGCTTCAACACGCTGTAAACAAGGGCTTTAGAAATACGGCAGACAATTTGCATTTGATCATCTCTTCGCTGCAGACAGTTTCTAACTGCCATTCAGTTGGTCGCTGGTTAGATCTGTGTCTGGGGTTTCTGTGTCTCCCTCTGCGCCAATAATTTATAAAGCAGAAGACATAAGATGTAATTGGAGGGAGAGAAGTGAGTAGCTGCTGCTACCAACGCCAGCACACGATACATGGTTGCAATGCAGTGTCAGGTGCTGTGCAGAAATGGCATGAGGACTAGAATCGATATTGGAATGAATGGAGAGTCTAGTCTAGTGAGATACGCACTGGCTGCTTTATTTATTTATAGCATTTATACCCCTCTCTTCAGCCAGAAAATGCTCTCAGAGTGGCTTACAAAGATTAATAATAAGACAGTCCCTGCCCTCAGGCTCACAATTCAAAAGACATGACACAAAAGGAAAAGGGATTGGGAGGGAGGAGGAAGAATGCAAAACTCAGGCACCGGTTCTTAGTTAAAAAGGTTCTTATAGGTTTTCTTACTTTTTTGTTCTTGGGGGGGCAGGAAAGGGCAAAACAAGCTCCCTGCAGCTGCTCCCTCTCCAGCTGATGTATGGGGCCAAGTTGGTCTCCCCCTTGCTGTGATGTTACTCCTGGGAGGCAGGGGGTGCAGCTTCCCAGTGGCCCTTGGTTTAAATCATTTATATAGGAGACATGTACCTGGACTGTGCTCGGTCACTCTCTGTGCAGCCTGGGGAGCCCCACCCACTTTTCCTGGCTTCCCAGCTGATCGGCTGGATGGTGGGGAGAAGCCAGTTGTTCCAGTGCTGCAGTTAGGAGCACCAGGACACCGATTCCAATGCTGCTGAGATCTCAGTTTCCCCACCACGATAACAGGAACCTCGGTCCAGGGGATGGAGAGGGGTCTGTGTGCGTGCGCAACCCCTTACCTGACACCACGTGCAGCCATCAGTGCCAGAAAGGTTGCCTACCCCTGAGGTGGTGCCCTACAGAGCAATCTTTGGCACGTTTACTTAGAAGTAAGCCCTTCTTACTTCTAATTCCCCCAGGTTAATGAGCCTAGGACCGCTGCCTTGGTTTAATGGTAGCACTTATCCAGCGCTTCGCAGGTGTTGGCATTTCTATTCTCGCGGTCCTTGCAGCAAACCTGTAAGGTAGGCCCGTAGTCTTACTCCCCTATTGAAGATGGGGGAAACTGAGGCAGAGAGTGGGGCGGACTGGCTTGCCTATAAGACTACCTAGTGAGTTTGTGTAACAAGCGAGATTTACAACAAGGGGACTTCCTGTAGTTCCATCTCTCAACCAGATTATACAGGTAAGCCAGTATATTACCACTCCATCCAGCAGATGCAGCGGGCGGCAGTGCTAAGACTGAGAAATCGTGGTTTGGCAGAGGGGTTTTTTTTGGGGGGGGGGGGCATGCTGCCACACTACATTGGCTCCAGCCTTTTCCTGCGTGATCTCAGCTCCCCCTCTCAGGAGCTGGGATCCAGCAGGGGAGGCCAGACCGAGGCTTCCAGTGCTGAGGGACATAGACAAAGAATACGTTCTTTGTATTGTCTCTGTTCTGTAGAACCCACCAAAGCTAAATCCTTGAGTTTTTGAGAAGAACAATAAAAGCTCGTTTCACTTTTTCAAGCCTGTTAAGTGGTTGATCTCTGGCTTGTGTATGTTTTTATGCCCTCTCCTGCTGGGTTTTTTTTTTTTTAAGTGTGCTGTTGAATGTTTTGTTTATGCCATTTTGTGAGCTGCAAAGCATCTTAAAACATCTCGGTCATATTTCCACTGCCAGACAGCACTCTGTCTGTCTCTCTCTCTCTCTCTCTGCAACTTGAATCAATTACAGTAATACCTTGGATTACAAGTAACTTGGTTTGAGAGCGTTTTGCAAGACAAGCAAATTTTTTAATATTTATTTAATTTTTTTTTACTTGATATACAAGCGTCGTCTTGCAATACAAGTACTGTGGTACGGCTTAAATTAAAAATCTCTGTACAAATTCTTTTGGGAGGATTTCGTTTTGATATAAGCACGTTTTTGGATTACAAGCACGTTTCCGGAACGAATTATGCTCTCAATCCAAGGCATGACTGTACATTGAATTACAGTCTTCTGTTGCATTCTCCTTCAAAACAACCCTGTGAGTTTAGTCACTCCTATGGCCTCTTTTCAGAGGGTGGGGAAACCGAGGCTGAGGCAAGAACAGAGTGGCCCCACTGCCATACAATGATCCTGCAGCAGAGATGGGATTTGGACTCGGGTCTCCCACAAATCTTCCGACTCAATCATGCCGCTATCTCCGTTCCGCAGAGGCCAGTGCTAAGATGGCCAGATTGGTTTTGGTGGCAAAGTCAGAAAATCCAAAATGGCACGTAAAACTAAATAACTGACCATTTGTCAGCTTTGTATTGGTACCCCCAAATCAAAAAAACCTAAAGCAGGGGTGGGCAACTTGTGGCCCTCCAGGCGTTTTGGCCTACAACGTTCATCATCCCTCGCCACTCCCGGCTAGGCTGAGAGGAGTTGTAGGCCGAACCCTCTGGAGCAGTGTTCTCCAACCTTGGAAAGCTGGCTGGGGCATGCTGGGAGTTGTAGGCCAAAAACATCTGGGGGCCCAAGGTTGGAGAACACTGCTCTGGAGGGCCACGAGTTGCCCACCCCTGACCAAAAGCAAGCCCCCTCACATTGCCTCATGGAAGAGCCCACCATTTGGGGATTAGGATTACAATTGGTCTCAATCCCTTTAGCAGTAGCAGTGTCCAGATATGCCATTGGAGAACATCCAGAATGGTGGGCCTTTTGAGATCTGTCCTGCGTGGACATTTCCTTGCTCGCTTCCTCAGTGTTTTTGGACGTGCCCGTACCGCCAAGCATCCCTGCCTAAAGACCTTGCTTCTTATTTTTGTAGGGGACTCTGGAAGGTTTGGAGGAGGAGTTACTGGCCTTTTTCTCCGCTAACCCTCACGCCGTCTACACGGCAATGATGGACAATAGGTAACAACGGTTTCCATGTTTCTGGCTGGCTTGCCATTTCGTTGGCCATGGCGGTGACTGGAGTTACACTTGGCATGCTGAAGTTTCCCGGTGTTTTAGACCATGGTCAATGTGTTATTGCCATGCTGATTTAAGGCAGGGGTCCCCAAACGTTCTGGGTCGGTGGGCACATTGGGCATTTTGAGGGAAAGTTGTGGGCACTCTCACAAAATGGGGTAGGGGGCGTGCCCATTCATGCACTGTCCCGCTCTAGCTGCTGTGCTCTCTGGTTGGGCCTCTGAGCTCATGCATGCATCTGACTGCCTACCGGTTTCACTCTTGTTCTCCTCACAGTGGCACCTGTTATGGGGAAGTAATGGGAGACGCATAAAATAAGGCCGAGGGCTGGATGAAGCCTGCAGGTTGCCCACTTCTGGTCTCGCAGAATGAAAAAAAAAAACCCTTCAACTAAAAAAAAAAAATGAAAAAATGAATGAAAAAATGAATGAAAAAAAAAAACCCTTCAGCCTTCAGAAAGGCACTGCCACCTTCTTAGGTATAACTCCACCATCAATGAGGACTAGTGACTTCTTAAAAAATGTTTTTTTTTTAAATGGTTGTTTAGGGCAGCGGGTTTGGGCCTAATGTCCTTTTGGGTTCCTACTTTCTTGGTTTGACCCCTCCAGAGAGGGATGGAATGGAGGAGATTATTGGGCAGCTTTTTTGCAGCACCACTGTGCCGATATGCTTGGATATACAGTAATACCTTGGATTGCAAGTAACTTGGTTTGAGAGTGTTTTGCAAGACAAGCAAATTTTTAAATATTTATTTATTTATTTTTGACTTGATATACAAGTGACGTCTTGCAATACAAGTACTGTAGTACGGCTGAAATTAAAAATCTCTGTACAAATTTTTTTGGAGGGGATTTCGTTTTGATATAAGAGTGTTTTGGATTACAATCACGTTTCTGGAATGAATTATGCTCTCAATCCAAGGCATGACTGTATAAACTTAAACTGCTTCCGCTGCAGGGTCTCATTGGTGAACCTGTTGGAAAGGTTAATAAAATGTCTTTTTTTTTTCTTCTTTCATGTAGCTTTGAACGGCTGCTGCTTCATGCCCTCTGCCAGTACATGGACCTCGCCTCTGCCAGTGAGAAACGTAATCCTGAATATGTTTGTGTGTGCACAGTGAAGGGTTTTTTTTAGCTTGTTTGCCGCTGCCTTACCACTATCTCGTTCTCCCAGTGAGACCTTGGCCTCCTCCCAGCTTACAATCTGGCCTTCCAGGTGGATGGATACCCATTTAAATTGATGGTCTGACAGTAGAGAGGGCATCCTCAAAAGTTGTGGGAAGGGCACATGGAAGGGGTCTGGTTGCAATGCCAGGCTCTGGATGACAAGCCATGGCTTCGCCTCAAACCCGAATATCAGAATTGTGACATAATGATAAACGATTGGGTGCTTCTGGGCATGTACAGAGTGATTTCCATCTCTACTTAGTAAGTGCAGCCAGTACCTCTGTCAATTAGAGGGCAGGGTTTTGAGGTCAGAAAGGGGGAGGAGTGACTGGCCACCTCTCATGGCCACCTCAGAAGAGGCATCCCTGCATCTCTGTCTGGCAGCATGCCTCTTCTAAGATTTTGTCGGTTTGTTTTACAAAATGATGTGCTGCCCTTCAGTTTTACAGTGTCTTGGGTAGTTTACAAGCAACAGTTAAGGGTGCAATCCTAGGCAAGTTTAGACAGAAAGAAGGCCTATAACTCCCAGCATGCCCCAGCCAGCATAGTTGGCTGGGGCATGCTGGGAATTGTAGGCCTTTTTCTATCTAAACTTGCCTAGGATTGTGTCTTAAAACAATTTGCCTCTTGCTGGTTTTATATGCTAAGTGAAGTATTTCCCCTTCTTTCTGCCGTTTTTGTTCATACAGCAGAGAAGGTCAAAGTCGGGAGGGACACTATGAAATGGAGAGGTCGTTTTTAATTGCCATTCGTATTTAAAAAATAAATAAATCTTTCTGCCCCAAGGTTCTGACTACGGAGGCAAACGCCAGATGAAGGTCAGCAACAAACGCACCATCTTTTTGCCCCCCGACCTTCTGCTTTCGACTTACCTGGAACAAATGAGCTGATGAGATGGAAGCACTGCCCACCTGGATCCTCTTTCGAAATCCCTACTTCTGTTGGCTTTTTAGTGTTTAAAAACAAATAAATACATTGTGTCGGGGGGAGGGCATTTTTTTTTTTTTGTTTCTTCTTTCCCTCCCCTCAAAAAACCACCGATCTACAGATCTGTTGGAAGCCAGAGACTGCTGTTGACTTGAGAATGCGGGGAGGAAACAATTTGTGGATCCCCTAAAAATATTGTTCATGGTTGCCTAGCAACTGCCCTCCATCTTTCCTCTTTGCTTCTCTGCTCCCCGGAAGCTGCAGAGGAGGTGGGCTGGAGGCGGTTGCTAAGCAACCACCTGCTTCTAGTCGTTCCCCCTCCCTCACAGTAGGCCTCAGCCGGAAGAACCCCCTTCCCCACAAGATACTGGACTTGCAATGTTTTGTGTAATTTAATTGGTTAGGTTAATCGATTTAAAAGCCTTTCCGTTTAAAAAGATCCCCCACCCACCCCTAGTTTAGTCAGGAAGTAGTTTTTTAAAAAATGAATTATTTTTAATAGCTCCTTTTTTAAAAAAAATCTTTCACTGGTAGCTGCCAACTGAGAAGAGGCTTTTCCTCTTCTTCCAGAGGGAATGCTTCTTCTCAGCTGGAGCCCGCTGCAATAGGTCCTAAAGACAAAAAAGGGGATGCTTTGATTCCCCTTCAGAGTTAGTTATTCATATTCAGGTTTATGCAGGTTTGTAGTGGAATGCTATGCATGCTTCCTCAGAAGCAAGTCCCACTAATTTCAGTGGTGCTGGCTCCTGAATATATGCATAGGATTGCTATCTCTCTAAGTCAAATTTTAAAGAAAAATTTTAGGTGAATGTTATGTTTTAATCAGGCACCAGCACTATAAAATACCATTGTTAGCATTTTAGGAGGGAAGGATATTTTGGGGACTCTTGACGACCCAGGATCAATTGAGTTCCTTCACCCCCAAAAATATAGCCTTGGACCTCCTTTAACTTCAGGAGTCACGAGCATTTATATTGCCTTCTTTTAATTCAAGAGGATGTGATGGCGGTGCCTCATTGCTTTCTCAATTCTGTCTGACTTATTAGCTGCCCTGTTTATTTCACATTTTATGAGAAAGCTTAGGAACGTGTTCCTTTTTTTAAAAAAATTGCTCTTTTTTGTGTGTGCAAATACGGTGGAGATTACGCACACCCACCCACACCCACCATAAGCTCTGTGTTATCTGCCCCTTGCAGAAGCTGCTCACACACTCCTTTGATATTCAGGAGCATCTATTTATATGTCAGCTAGTTTTTAAAATAAGCTGGTGTCATTACTTGGCTTTAAAGGGGAAGGGCAAAAGAGGGCCTTGGTGGCTGAGTTTAGCTTTTGGTTGGCTTGAGTGTGGCACAATGTGGACGCCTTAAATTCCAAACAGGTTCCTGGGATGCAGGAGTGTGTGTGTGTGTGTGTGTGTGTGTGTGTGTGTGTATAAGAGCACAAGGATTGCTTTGCTGCAACTGGACAGACTTAGTGATTCTCGCAAGGAGAGCATGGCAGCAAATCGCAGCTCCTCTTATTCGTTCCCAGACTCCTGTCTTTAGAGGAAGTCTGCCTTTGAACACGGAGCCGCTCTCTCTTTTAGCCGTGACAGACCCATGTTTCTGCTTGTCCAGTCCTTTGGTTTTTTTAGGTAGCACTCTCGGATTTGCTCTGCCGAGGTGCCCCCTTTGGCGACTCTGTGTAGGAAAAGCTGTTGAAACTGGCCTTCCACACTTGGGTTTTAATCCAGATTGCTCCAGTGTAGACAGGTGGCTTTTGGAATTATGTCTTTGCACGACAGTTGTGAAGCCCAACATGGGATGTTCCCGTCTAAGACTGGCACGGATCCACCCTCCCACCAAACTGCCTCATTTTCTTAAATGTATGAATGTATGAAAATTTCAGAGTTCCTTTTCCCTTGGCAGAAGCCAACCCATTTTGTAAAATGCAAAATAGTGTATCTTTTATATATATAAATGTGTGTGTGTGTGTGTGTGTGTGTCTGTCTGTACGTATGTATATGTCAGTAAGCTTCAAGGAGAATTGATTAGGGTATGTTTTCAGTCCCCCAAAGTGCAGTGTACTGATAAGATGGCTCTGACGAAAACTAGCCCACTGTGTGCTGGCCCATTTTTGGCAGGATGGCTCTCTCTTGTATCTTGTTTCTGGTTTTCAAATTTATTCTCTAGTCTAGCGCCATACATAAAGTACAATCCAAACTGATTTTTAAAAAATAATAATAATAATAATTGTTTTGGTGTATTATAGTCTCTGGAGAAGAAGCCCACCTAAGCTACTAAACCACAAAAAAACAAATTGAGTAGACCCACACATAGTCATTGCTAGTCATTTGAGGCCTGGGAGGAGGGGGATCCCTTTTCCTCTAGGGCAGCCTTCTCCAACCTGGTGCCCTCCCCAATGTTTGGGACCACAACTCCCATCACTGGTCATACTGGCTGGGGCTGATGGGAGTTGTAGTCCCAAACATCTGGAGGCCGCTACACTGGGGAAGGCTCTTCTAAGGCCTGCTCCACAAAGGAAATGTTAGGTTGAAAGTCTCCCCCCCCCCCACCGGGGAATTCCCCCCCCCCCAGCTCACTTGCTTCTGAAAAAGAAAAACTTTGAGGGAATTAAATGTTGCTCCCCCTTCTCTCTGGGCCTCCTGTCTTGTCCTCTCACTTTGGAAAGACACAAGTATATGCCCAGGAGGCAGCCCTGCATCTGAAGGCTTGTGGATGAGATTCTCCAACTGCTCAAGTTTACATGGTGAAATTTCCACGCTGATTCTCAATTTCAAATACGTAGCTGTTTCCCGCCCGCCTCCATGTCCCTGCAGAATGGCCTGCCATTGGAGGAGGAGGCTGCCCGTTGTCTCTCTCTGCCTGATGGACTGCTCTGCCCTTCAGAAGTAAACTTAAGTTAATTTCTGCTCTGGCAGTGGCCTGCTGACCTTGGTGTCTTGTGTTTCTGCTATTGGTGATCAATAAAGCTTTGAGTTTTAAATATAGATTAAATACACGGTACAAAGTAGATCAAACTTGCTCCCTTCCCATTCCGTCAGATTAATAATTTGGTGCTAAAAGTATTTCGGCTTTGGGGGTTTCACAGAACTCATCAGGGATTATCTGCTAAATGAAGGGCATGGGGAAAGAGGTTCTCATAAATGAGTCAATCATTCTGCAAAGTTCTTCTGCTCACATCTGGGTTTTCTTGTATGCTCAAAAATGTGGTGAACCAAAGTTGTGTGTTTTCATTTTTAATTCAGGCTGCCAAGCTAGCATTGACCACTTGAGAATATTCTGCTTATTGTGAGTTGTGTGTTTAATGAAGTATTGTGATTTGGAGATTGGTTCGAGACGATGTTGTTTTTAAAATCTTTTAAGACGATATGGATTTTCTGTACCCTTTCCTGATTTGGTGGAAAGCCTTGAGTGAGAGAGCGTGGTTCTTTGAATAAACTGGCCCTAGTTTTAAGTAAGTGGTAAAGCTTTTCCTGAATATAGGAAAAGCTGTGGGGGTGGAGTTGCATGTTTGAAAGCTCCCCTGTGGGGGGAAACCCTGCATGTAGAAATCTAGTCTGTAAAGGAGATGGTTTCCAGCTAGCTTACTGTCTGGTGTGGTAGTTTTATGTGTGCGAGCAGAACAGCGAGGGGGGGAGCATTCAAACATGCCCTCATACACACATGCCTTGCAGTACAGTGGTATAGTCCAGGCAAAGCTGTACCACTTGCTTCCAGAGAGTGTATAAACTGCCCCCAAGGTTGGATTTTGTGGCAAGAGCAAACCATGGTCACTGTCATGTGAGCTGTTTTTCTGTGTAAATAAATATTGATACTTTTAAGAGTTGTGTTATTAATTTCATTTCTAAACACAGCACCTTGCAACCTTTTTGGACTCTTAAATTTCAGCCCATTTCACCAGCAGAGTCTCTTTGAGCTGCCTAGCAGACAGAAATCCAGCAGGAGAAGCAGCCTTCTGTAATCAGGGCAAACACTTAACCTGATGGATTTCTGTGCCGTCCACAGTTGCTAAATGCACAGAGCTACGAGGAAAAGAGAGCAACTCCCAAGTAACTTTGAGATTCTTTCCGAAGCAGCTGAATGATGAACGTAACGGCATCAACCAACTTGGGAAGTCATTGTAGCCTCTTTTACTCACTTTATCTGCTGTGGCATTATCTGAATTGTATTAACAGTTTAAAAGATGTTGATACATTGGAAAGGATGCAGCGGAGAGCTGCAAGGATCATTAATTTAAAATATCTGTAATGATTAAAGGCTAAGATGGGTGTGGAACCTCCGTCCAAGGGCCAAATTCAATTTCTGAGAAGTTCGGGGTGGGGTGGGCACATTCCAGTGGTGGGCAGAGCCTAAAAGCAAAATGGAGCCAGCATGGCGAAGTGGTTAGGGTGTTGGACTGGGACTCGGGAGATCCGGGTTCTAGACCCCGCTCGGCCGTGAAGCTCCCTGGGTGACTTTGGGCCAGTCACTGACTCTTGAGGAAGGCAGTTCCTGGATCCAACCCATAATTTCTAGAATGGTTCCCTCTTCCCTTTTCCTATTTCGCACTACGAAAAAGCTTTCTTCATCTGTCTGTGTTTGCTCTGTTTATTGGGATCCAGTAGGTGATGTTTTTCCCTACCCAAAGACAAGAAGATTAGCTCTGTCCCCCACAATATGAAAAAAAGCAAGCAAGGAGTTTTAAACACAGCATCGAACCTATTGAGAGGTGTGCTGGGCTCTGGCAGCATTTTCGGAGCATCTAAATGCATGTAACGCCAACAGCTGGGCCTGGCTGGTGAGGAAATTATATATTTATTTATTCATCAAGATAAATCATCATATTATGATGATTTACGGTATCTCGATGCCTCTTGTGATTCGTGATTTGTTTTCGAAGGGAAGAACAAAACACAACTCCCCAAACAGCCCATCTCTGCTAATGGAAAGGTATTGTTACATTTCTGCAGCCCACGATGAAGACTTGATTAAAAGCCTGGAGATGGGAGTTTATGCCATCTATTCAGCTCTGCACCTTTGTCTAAAAACTTTCTATCTATCCAACAGAAACTCCTTCACTTTTAATTTTAAAAATTAAAAAATGAGTGACAGCTAACAAAACAGAAAAGGCACATAAGCCATCTTTTTACTTTAAAAAAAAAAAAAAGAAAGGAAAAAAGACATTTACTGCCTCAAGGCCTACACAAAACATACTATAAGTTTTAAATAAATATTTCCAAACAAACCAAATATATCTTGATTATAATCATTCTTTCTCTTACATCACCATTAATATTTAAAATCCAAATAAGTAATATAAGCAATCCCTTTATCTTTGCCATTAATATTTAAAATATTTTTTTTAAAAAAATTATATTTCAAACTAGACAAGTAATTCGATATACAACAACCCTTTATCTTTTCCCAATAAAAACCATGTAAATAGTCTCTTATCACTTTCCTCTGTCAAACGGATAACCATTAAGTTCCAGTTTTTGAACGAAGAATGGAGTCTGTACTGATGCTTCATGAATTCCTGCATTACGGCTTGAAACAATGCGTCGGCCATTTTTTTACTGAGAAACTGCATCACAATCCTCTTTTCGAACGAGTTCAGACCAATTAAAACTTCAACGCCTCTGTGAATCTCTGGTAAGTTTCCAAAATCATTATTTACCTCTTTCTTCTCCAGTGCCGGTGCTGAAAAAATGGCCAATTTCCCTTGTTCATGTGGCAAATCCTCTTTTAAATTTACGTACCAATTCTCAATTCTTGCTTCCAATCTGTTTACAAAACAATCAAACTTGTTTTCCAGTTTATCCCATAGCTTCATAAATGCTTCCAACGAAACCATTCTCCCTTGTTTATATTTTCCAAGGCACTTCCAAACTGCTACACATAAAAGATTAATAGACCTCCTTTCAAGTTATCTCTTCATTAACTTTTTTGCCTCCCAGATGTTTCCCTTAGTCTACTCACAGTTAATTATAAATCCTATTATGCTGTAGAAAGATTCCTTAGACCTGGCTCAGCTTGTCTGAGCGTGGAAAGCTAAGCAGGGTCAAGCCTGGTTGTTACTTGGATGGGAGACCCCTCCTCTAGTTTCCTGCATTGAGCAGGGGGTTGGACTCGATGGCCTTGTAGGCTCCTTCCAACTCTATGATCTATGAAATCTATGAAATCTATTAGCCAGTCCAGATGTAAACCTTCATTTGGAAGTGAGCATGTACGCTTCTAATGATTGGTAGGAACTGGTCTCCGAATACAGCACCGTTTTTCCCCCCACCCCAGGTCGCATGCCGCAAATTTATCCGTCAGAGGGTAGACAGAAAGCAATTTATGACCCTATGAGATAATTTGGAGGTAACATCAAATCTTAGCTTCTTTCATCAGAAGTAGATTCCCCAGCCAGAGAAGTTCTCTGGCCAGGAACGCTGTAACGGCTGTCCCACAGATTTCTGTGAGGTGTTCAAAGCGCCATGTTCACCTGGAAGCCCCAATTGTTTCCGTATTTAACACCCCCAAATGATTTAGCCTTTCGTGGCAGAAGGAATCGTGGCTGTTGCATGAGGACCTTCTTCAGTGGGAGTCGAGGCGGGCAGGCATAGGGGGCATGCATAATTCTGATGCACACTTGGAAAGGGATTCTCTGAACCATATCACAGATTTCCAAGGAGCAGGGAGGGCGGAGAACAAGGTCAATGTCCGTTTTATTTATATATCACCTTCCCATATCTATGATGTTCAAGACCGTTTGCATCAAATCTTTCAAAATACAAACATACTAAAACAAGTACAATTAATTCACAGTACAGTAATACCTTGGATTGCAAGCATAATTCGTTCCGGAACCGTGCTTGTAATCCAAAACACTCTTATATCAAAGCGAGTCTCTGGCGGGCGTGAGCGGGGCCGATTACGGCCCGCTACGCCTGCTCGAGGCGAGCGGTGACATCCCTACGACTACTTGTATTGCAAGACGTCGCTTGTTTATCAAGTCAAAATTTATTTTAAAAATTTGCTTGTCTTGCAAAACGCTCTCAGACCAAGTTACTTGCAATCCAAGGTATTACTGTATCATAATAAGTTCATAATAATGCATCAATAATATATAAATATCAAGATATTATATAATAATCTATTAAACAATGCAAAATATAACTGAACGAAAGTAATGAAGCAAACATCAATAAAAATCCATCACACAACAAATCAGTTCACAAGTACATGGTCGTTACAGTATTTCGAAACTAACAACTCCGTCCCTGAACAACTCCGTCCCTGAAACTAACAACTCCGTCCCTGATTTATTTTTTTTACTTGATATACAAGTGACGTCTTGCAATACAAGTACTGTAATACGGCTTAAATTAAATATCTCTGTACAATTTTTTGGGGGGGGGATTTCATTTTGATATAAGAGTGTTTTGGATTACAAGCACGTTTCCGGAACCAATTATGCTCTCAATCCAAGGCATGACTGTACTGTATATAAACCTGAAACTCTCCATAATACCGCATGCTTCTGATAAAGTGGGCTTCCTTCCACAAAAGCTTATGCCAGAATATATCTGTTAGCCTTTAAGGTGCCACAAGACTCTGCTGTTTCTCCTCCTAATTCAAAAATACCAAATTAGCAGTGCACACTTCCCCGGGAGTAAGGATTATTGGACACAGCGGGGCTGACTTCTGAGACGACATCGGAGGTTTGTGCAGTTAAAGCAGCAAGTCCTTAAAAGATAGAAGATTGTTGCCCAAAAAAACCCAAAAGTGTGATCAGCCAAAAGCATATATTTTGGTTTCAGTACACATAACTTTGCTTTCAAAATACACAGGCACACAGCGGCTATGAATAGCACTCTTGTAAACAGCCTCATGGGGGGGGGGGGTTTTTGCGGCAAATGAAAGGACAGAGAGTAATAGTGGCTCGTGGACCGCTGACCTTTCTGGAGGCACTCTGAGCACATGCTGTTTCTAAACACTTTGGCTTTTATCTGGAGGACAGTAATACGTTTGTCGGCTCTGATGCGGAAGCACAACTGGTTTTGCTTGGCCCACCTGGAAAGCTTCAAAGGGCAATGAATATGCCATCTGGTGGTGTACATGTGCCTTCCTTCTTTCAGCCTGCCATGTCAAGGGAAGCAAAAAAAAAAAAAAAAAAAAACCCACACGATTGGTTGGAGAACACTGATTGTAGAGCGAGAAAAATCTTTATCCTGGTTCAAGCTTCTAGCAAAACAAAATTAAACCTGTTGATGAATTCTAACTCAGCTATGTCTTGTTTTGTTTGGTTGCAATTTACACTAAAAAAAATAATAATTTTTAAAAATTCCATTGTGTCTCACTCTAATCTCCCTTTTGAAGTTTTTTTGCTCCACGATGCTATATATATATACAGTAATACCTTGGACTGCAAGTAACTTGGTTTGAGAGCGTTTTGCAAGACAAGCAAATTTTTAAATATTTATTTATTTATTTATTGACTTGATATACAAGCGACGTCTTGCAATACAAGGACTGTAGTACAGCTTAAATTATTTCAGGGCCGACGTCAAGGGTAGGCACGGTCGGGCACCTGCCAAGGACCCACATCCCAGCAGGGGTCCACTGACAAGTCGCTCCTCCTCTTCCCCTTGCAAGCTGCTTGTTCTCTCATGACAAAGGTGGTGAGAAGGGAGACTCACTGAGGGAAAGAGGCCCACGGGGGGCGGGCGGGGGGGACGACTTTCCCCAGGGCCCTCCAAAACGTGGAGCTGGCATTGATTGTAATGTTATGAGCGGCCGCATCTGGAAGCAGGCGGTCTTTCAGACATCCTGGCCTCAAAGCTGTTTTCGAGCTTTAAAGGTAAGAATCAGTCCCTTGAATGGGGCCTGGAAAGCAATCACCAGCCGGTGCCACACTGCTGGAAGACTGGTGTAATATGGTTTGTCTAACTTCACACTAGACAGCAGCCCAGCTGAAGCATTTTTGCAGCGGCCGAAGTTTCCGAACGTTCTTCAAGGGCAGCCCCATGTGGAACATGTTGCAGTAGTCTAACGGTTGGTTCGGTTTGTCCCACTCAGTGTTTTCTCTAGTCTGGGCCAGAGCAAGAGGCAGCAGGTGAAGTAGTAGGTTGAAAGTGGTAGAAAGGAGGAGCAACTCCAGGGGACTCTTTGGCTGGACCCTCGGCAGGTGCCCGACCTTGCCTGGCCTTAACGCAGGCCCTGAACACAGCCTTCCCCCAACCTCGTGCCCTCTAGTCTAGATATGTCAGACGACATCCCAGAATCCTCCAGACAGCTATGCTATGCTGGCTGAGGGGTGCTGGGAGTTGTCGTCCAATATGTCTGGAGGGCAACAGTTTGGAAAAGACTGTTAACTTATGGGCAAGTTTCTTTTTTCCCCAGGACCTTGGGAGAGTTGGGATCGTGATGCCCGCCTGGAAGCTGGGAGACAAATTGGCAGGAATTTGGCCTGGAGAGACACGCACTGCTAATGGCAGATCATGGGCCAAAGCATCTAGAAATTCTTCCATCAGGGCATTTCAGGGTTCTGACTCCCCCCCCCCCCTTCAAATGCCATGGCAATGCTAATGACTGCTTTCTTAATGGAGTAAGTGTTTGGCAGGGTCAATTGAAGCTGCCTATAAATAGCTAATAAGAGCCTCTCCAGAATGGTTAATGTTCAAAATTATTTTGGGCTTCTCTCTTTGTTTCTGGCTGCAGTGTTTTTTCTGAGCTTAACCTTCTCTTCATTCTTTGCAAGGATGTGATATTTTAACGAAAAGAGGGTATAACGTGTATTTGGAGAACAGGAAATGGCAGCCCTTCAATCAGATGAGAGGCCCTCTCTCATGTCATCACAGCTGCTTGTTTGGTTTTTGCAGGTGTTCGGATAATACAGATGTTAAGTTTCCTATAATCCAGCCGAGTGCTCTCCAGATGTGTTGGATTACAGCTACTAGGATTCTTGGCCATTGGCCATGCTGGGTGGCTTGTTGGGAGTTGTAGTCCAACACAACTGGAGGGCTCCAGGTTCGGGAGGGCTGATCCAGAAGACTACAAAATCTAGCAAAAAGTTCAGGATATTCACTATAGCCCCTCAAATACAGTGCCTTGCAGAAGTATTCACCCCCTTTGACTTTTCCACATTTTGTTGTGTTACAGCCTGGAACTGAAATGGATTTAATTGGCATTGGGACCACTTGATGTGCGCAAGATGCTCGATACTGTGAAGGTGCAGATTTTTTTTTTTTATCGTGGCACAAAAGTTAAGTGAACTAAAACAAACTGGCACTTGTTGGTTGCGTAAGCATTCACAAACACACACACATACACACCCGAGTCAATACTCGGTAGAAGCATCTTTGGCAGTTACAGCTGCGAGTCTTCTTGGGTAAGTCTCTTTGCGCATCTGGATCCTGCCATGGTTGTCCATTCTTCCTGGCAAAATTGCTCCAGCTCTGTCAGGTTGGATGGGGACCGTTGGTGAACAGAAACTTTCACGTCTTGCCACAGATTCTCAATCGGATTGAGGTCTGGGCTTTGACTGGGCCATTCTAAGATTTTCTGGTTCTTGTTTTTAAACCACTTCAGTGTTACTTTGGCTGTGTGTTTAGGGTCATTGTCCTGCTGGAAGGTGAACCTCCACCCTAGTCCCAGGTCCCTTGCAGACTGAAACAGGTTTCCCTCTAGAATTGCCCTGTTTTTGGCTCCACCCATCTTGCCCTCAATCCTGACCAGTTTCCTAGTCCCTGCTGAGGAAAAGCATCCCCATAACTGTTGTGATATGTATCACTTCACCAGCTGTAGCACACTGTTTACACATGGAAAGAACAGAATGGCTGTAAACAAGTTTGTTATGTCTTTCTGGGTTCTCGTGTTTTTCGCATGGGAAGCCTAGACCGTGGGAGCATTATGAGCTAGTCACATGGTTTGTATGTTCTGATGACGTGCTAACTTGTTTTCTGTCTGAAGCCATCTTAGAGAGAGGCAGGACTGCTTTCTCTCTTCTCCTTTGTTCTTCTTGCTGGACTTTTGTCACTGCAACAATGTAACGTCTTTGCTGAGGTGGAGTGAAGCTCAACTTACTCCACCGGATGTAATGCTTGCTATGCATTTATACTCTGCACATGGACTGTAACTAGGAAATGTATACTCTGTAGAACTTTACTTGCTAAGTGAATAAACAGGTGAATTAGACCTGTGGTGTTACAGTGTTTCCTGACTCCATGGTTAATCTGCAAACGGGAAGCTGGAAGCAAGTTGGATTACAGGCAGGCTGGGCTGGCATCTTCACAACACGCTGCACGCTGCGAAAAGGGGGGAGCTGAGATCTGGAAGATCTGTGTGTGGAATAACAGGCCTCTGCTAGCACACAGACAGGATTTTAAATCTCCCATGCGCACACGCGCTCTGCTGCTCACGCACACGCGCACCAACAATAACATGATGCTGCCTGCCACCATCATGCCTCACCGTGGGGATGGTGTTCCCAGGGCAATGAGTACTGTTGGCTTTGCACCACACATAGTGTTTTGCAACAAGGCCAAAAAGATCGATTTTGGTCGCATCAGACCAGACCATTTTCCACATGTTTGCTGTGTCTCCCACATGCCTTTTTGCAAACTCCAAACGAACGGGCTTTGATATGGGTTTGTTTCAGCGATGGCTTTCTTCCTGCCACTTTCCCATAAAGCCCAGCTTTATGGAAGAGTAGCAGGAAGACTACTTACTATAGTATAAGTAGTCTTTATAGACTACTTATAAATACATAAATAAGATACCTACCTTTTGAATGCCCCCATGCTTCTGTCCAAATTGGGTCAGAGACAGATTTTGCTCAAACATTACAAAACCTTTCCCGGGGGCAGTGACGAAGAACCTTCCCCAGACAGACACTCTGGTATTGACACCACAATACTGAAGCACTTGGGGCGGGGGCGGCCGATCCCACCAGGTGTCAAATTGGTTTTTGGCACGAAATTGCCCATGCGTAAGTGTCGATTTCTGCCCTTGCTCTTTCTGCTTTGGGTCACGGTGCACTCAAAGCAACAACTGAATTTTCTTAAACGCCAGGACAGAGTGAGTCGATGCCCGTTATGTTTTCTTAGCAGCTGCCTTGCTGTTTAAATTGACGTACAGCTTCAGAGGTGCCCTGCAGAGCTGCGAGGCAGCTGTAGCCTGTCCGGAGGGGGGGGGGGCTACCACAAGTGTTCGGAGATGCACGTTTCTTTTTCAGCCTCCAGCTCAGCATGCATCAAGGCAGTCATGGTGAAGACAGCTGTTGAATTGACCCGCAAAGCAAAGTGAGGGCCTGAAGTTGCTCCCATGCTCTAGTCTTTCCTCAAGAATGCCCCTGGGCCACATGTGGGGCTCAGAGACCTTCTTAGGAGATGGGGATGTGTAGAAGCAAATTTTGTCCAGGCTTTAGTTTAAACAGAAAGGCCCTGGAAGGGCAAGTCAGACCTTTCCTTCTACCTTCCAGAAAAATGCCCTGATATGTCAGACCCTTGCCTTGACCTTCTAAAGAATGACCCTGAGGGCAAATCACTGGTCTATTGATTTGCCTAGCCTCTTCCCTTCTTATGCTAAAAGTCATCATCAGGCGATCACTGTGACCAGAGTAAGATTGTCTTCCGGGATAAAAGGAGGAAATTCTAAAGAAGATTGTGTGTAGACTCTAGGGATGGGTCCGTAAGTGACTGTGGAGGCCAATTCTAGATCCACACAGCTTCCCACAGTGAGGACACAGGTTACCAGATGGAGGATGGTCCTGTAAAGGATTCATTTGACGTGCTTTTCGCTTAGCACGTTTCTCCCTTTCGCCTTGCACTCGGGCTTCTTCAAAGTCCATGGATCCTTTGTGAGAGGCCAACCTCCATTTAGATCGTTCATGGGCCAGAGCTTCCCAGTTTTCGATGTTTATATTGCATTTTTTTAGATTTGCCTTATGAACATCTTTAAACCTCTTATATTGACCACCGATATTCCGCTTTCCATCCTTGAGTTGGGAATAAAGTAACTGCTTTGGGAGACAGCAGTCAGACATTCGAACAACATGACCGGTCCACTGAAGTTGGCGTTGAAGGATCATTTTTTCAACGCTAGTAGTCTTTGCTTCTTCCAGTACACTGACATTTGTTCGCCTATCTTCCCAAGTAATTCGTAGGATTTTCCGGAGGCAACGTTGATTAAATCTTTCAAGGAGGTGGAAGTGACGTTTATAGATAGTCCATGTTTCGCAGGCATACAATAAAGTTGGTAATACAATGGCTTCATAAACCAGTGTTTTGGTCTTCTTACAAATATCCCGATCCTCGAATATTCTATGTTTCATTCGAGAAAATGCGGCACTTGCGGAGCTCAAACGATGCTGGATTTCACTGTCGATGTTAGCTGTAACAGAAAGATAGCTGCCAAGATGGAGAAAATGATCGACATTTTCCAGTATTGTCCCGCCAAGCTGGATAGATGGCATCACCAAAGGGTTAGCTTGCACTTGCTGATGAAGCACTTTGGTTTTTTTGATGTTAAGTGAGAGACCAAGTTTTTCGTATGCTTCTGCAAAAGTATTTAGGATAGTTTGGAGATCATCCTCTGAATGTGCGGAGACCACATTATCATCAGCATACTGAAGTTCCATAACGGAGGTTGTAATTACCTTACTTTTTGCTTTCAGCCTGCTGAGATTAAAAAGCTTTCCATCTGTTCGATATATAATTCCCACACCAGTGGGAAGTTTCCCCTCGACAAGATGTAAAATCATGGTGATGAAAATAGCAAATAATGTTGGGGCAATAACACATCCCTGTTTAACACCTGATCCCACTTTAAATGGAGAACCATGAGAGCCGTTGTTGTCCAAAACCTTTGCCATCATGTTGTCATGGAGAAGTCGCAAGATATTCACAAAATTTATTGGGGCATCCAATTTTCATAAGGATAGTCCAGAGAGCTGTACGGTCTATAGTATCAAAGGCTTTAGCCAAATCGATAAATGCCATATAAAGGGGTTGATTTTGCTCCCGGCATTTTTCTTGGAGCTGACGTGCAGTAAAAATCATGTCTACTGTCCCTCTAGAGGGGCGGAAACCATATTGAGTTTCAGGGAGGATCTCTTCTGAAATAGATAGAAGACGGTTTGCAAGAATCCTAGCAAATATTTTACCTGCGGTAGCTAAGAGAGAAATGCGCCGATAGTTTCCACAGTCTGTTCTATCACCCTTCTTAAAGAGGGTGATAATTATGGCATCCCTGAAGTCTTCTGGGATCTCTTGCCCTCGTCGCCAGTCGCCAGTCGCCATGGGACTTTTTTGTTTGTTTGTTTGGTTGGTTGGTTGGTTGGGTTGGGTTGGTTGGGTTGGGTTGGAAGACGCCTGTGCGTGAAACTGTTTTATGTGGGGAGATCGGTGCACAACGAATCACCACACAAACTTGACAGAGTACGGCAATGATCCAATGGCACGGTTACCCTGACGATTGGAAAACCATTCTCTGCTGCAGCCTTCATCCGCCTTCACAGCCATTGTAATTTAGGTTTAATTATCTTCCGCCTGTTCTGCTGTTGAGGACTTTATGTTTTGGATCGTTCTTTGTCTGGTTCCTCTCCCCGGACCTTACCGCCATGGGTGACCCTACTGGGAGTACATAGCTCCCGACGGCATTGCTCACAGGATTCATCGGAACACGCAAGCCCACTCACCACTTCAAGGTGACGATCCAGCGAGAGGGGCTAAAAGTAAATGGGCAATACCTGATCTTTTGTTCTTGTCTAAGTGTCTCCTTTTGAATTGTCTCTCAGTTTCTTGTACTGACTCAATTGTCACCTGACCTCTACATGATGCTATTCGGTATACATGGAAGTGTCTCCCTTTCATTCTTGTTGGCATTCCTGACTGCTCAGGTGCCATCTGTGAATTCACTAATCATAGAAAAGTAGAGTTGGAAGGGGCCTACAAGGCCATCGAGTCCAACTCCCTGCTCAATGCAGGAATCCAGGTCAAAGCATCCCTGACAGATGGCTGTCCAGCTGCACCTTGAATGCCTCCAGATTGGGAGAGCCCACCACCTCCCTAGATGATTTCATTGTCTTATTGCTCTGACAGTCAGGAAATTTTTCCTGATGTTTAGGTGGAATCTGGGTTCCTGTAACTTAAGCCCATTATTCCGTGTCCTGCAAACTAGGATGATCGAGAAGAGATCCTGGCCCTCCTCTGTGTGACATCCCTTCAAGTACTGGAAGAGCGTGATCATATCTCCCCTCAGTCTCCTCTTCTGAAGGCTAAACATGCCCAGTTCTTTCAGTCTCTCCTCATAGGGCCTTGTTTCCAGTCGGTTTATCATCTTTGTTGCCCTCCTCTGAACCCCCTCCAGTTTGTCTACGTCCTTCTTAAAGTGTGGTGCCCAGAACTGGACGCAGTAACTCAAGATGAGGCCTAACCAGTGCCGAGTAAAGGGGAATTATCATTTCACGCGATTTGGAAGCTATACTTCTATTAATGCAGCCCAAAATAGCATTTGCCTTCTTTGCAGCCACATCGCATTGCTGCAATGAACTTTCCTCTCTAAGAACCTCTTCAAAACAACGCAGTAGATCGAATTTTTCCACAACAGATGACAGGTGGCTACAGGCCGGTTCTTTCACCTGCAGGGCACCACCAAGTGCCCGGGACAGTTTCTCAAATTGCCAAATATGCCCAGGGGCCCTAAAAGGTTGCCTACCCTTGTTTTAGACCCTAGGCTTATGGGCGTCCCTAAGATGTCCCATGTGCATTACTTCAGTTGTGAAACACACAACCAACTTTTCTTTCCCCGACCGCTCCTACCATTTAAAGCCATTTAAAATGGCTTCTACATTCCTGATATGTTAGAACAGGGGTGCTGAACCTTCATCAGCTCGAGGGCCAAATTCCATTTTGGATAAGCTCTTGTGGGCCACATTCCACTGGTGGGCGAGGCCAAAAGCCCAAATATTTTAGCTTCCAGCGCTTACTGCATGTAATTACCGGTAAGCCTTTGGAGAAGTGTTTCAACCTTTTAGAATGGGGAAAAAACTACACAAACTCCAGGAAACCACCAAATGTGGGGGGGGGGGGCAGGACCATCTAGGGAACCCCTGGAGGGCCGGATTGGGATCCCAGGAGGTTCCCTACCCCAACAACAGAACTGTTCGCAAACCCAGAGTTAAAAAAATGATATTTATTGATTGGTTTATTTTAGCATATTTATATACCGCTTCCCATTTAAAAATCCCAAAGTGGTTTACAGTAAATTCTAAAATGATACTTCATTATAAAAGCACAACAACATTTAGACAAGTTAATGTTTGGGAAAAGCCAGGGTAAACGAGTAAGTTTTTAATAATCGTCGAAAGCACATGATTCTCGGTCCCTGATGTATCGCAGAGGGAAGGGTGCCACCACAGAGAAGGCCCGTTGCTGTGTTGCTGCCAGATGGGACACTGCAGGATGTGGCATGGACAATAATTTTGTCCCTGCTTTTGTCTTTTTCAGGACGCCTTTTCTAATTTTGTTGGTGTGAGTTGCTAAAATTGTCATCTTTCAGGGTTCAGCTCCCTACTCTGGGATCTCAGGGCCGGCCCTGCCATTAGGCAGAATGTGGCTGTCGCCTCAGGTGGCAGATGCTAGAAGTAAGGTGTTGGAGGAGAGAGCTATGAGCCATGCAGCCTGCCCTGCGCCCCCTAAGCTAGCCTGCTGCCTTCCAGTGTGGTGGTGGATGTTGTCCTATTGTCAGTGCTGGAGAAATATTCAACTGCCGTCCATTTGGCCGTTGTACACAGAATGCAAGCAGGTGCCACCTCGTTCTCTTCAGGCAGCAAAATGTCTTGGGTTGTCCCCGCTGGATCTCTAGAAGCTAAATTTTGGAGTGGCTGGTGGGTTGTATCTTGTCTCTAGGATAGATGCATGCCAATGCCTGTACAGAAGAAGCAACAAAGCCTGGCCTTTCGCACCCTCTGCGGTGCCCGAGGTCTATTTTGAACTGCCGATGATGGCTGATCAAGTCTGCGCAGTGCATGCACAGTTCATGGAACCTGGGGCCACAAGAAGTGGCAATGGGGCCGATGGATGGGATTAAATCAATCCGCGGAGGAGGAGAGATCTTATCAAGAGCCAGGATGGCCTCCACGTTCCGTGGCAGCGTGCCACGCTTGCATCCCGCTGTAATCACGCGACCAAGGATGAGGAGAGGCTTTCTACGCAGGTTTTTTTTGTTTTTTTTTAATGCAGGCAAAGCAGTACAAACAGCTAACACCAAATATAGTGAAGAATAAACCATGAGCAATGCAAATGTTCAGATTCCAAGCCACTATGACTTGTGTGGCCGCTCTATGTGATGGACAAACAACTACAGTCAGCCACCAGTACTGGTTGTTCATATTTATTTATTTGTTAAATGTATACCTTGCCTTTTCTTCCAAGGAACCCGAGCACGGGATCCTCTTCCTCTACCTTTTATCTACACAAGAAGGTTTATTCTAAGCATTTTCTTTTCAACCACACAAGAAGCTGGTGCAGCCCCCGCTCCCCAATGCGTGAGCCCCTCCCAAAAATTTTCTAATGGGAAAAATAGAAATAAAAATATGGAAGAGGGAAGAGTAAATGAGAATGCTTAGAGAAACTAAGAGAAAGAGAGACAGGAAGGAAAGAAGGAAGGAAACAGGGAAGAAAGGAAGGATAGAAAAATAAGAGAAGGGGAAATGAAGACGCTTTGCAAATACATTGAAAGTTCTGCATTGTAAACAAAGCGAGGTATGTTTGTATCTATAGAGTAAGAGTAACTATTGTTGTTTATATTTGCTGTGGAGAAGATCGGAAGTCCATTTTAGTTTAGCTTTGTTGTTTGTTCTGTGTTTTGTAATGTTTGTGTTTTAATTTTTTCAAAAAAAAAAAAAAATTAAGCCAAAAAAACCCACACACAAACCAGAGGCTCCTCACAAAATGGCAGCTCAAAAACTGCATTAACGGCATAACTACGTACCTTGAGACTGCAAATCTGTTTTAAGGGCTTGGGAGCGATTGGTGCAACTGGAAGATCAGGTCTGGCTTTAACACAAAGAGATCTATGTGTTGTGCCTCCGTTTGGGGTGGAGTAGGAAGACAGTAGTGCTGACTTGCCAAATCAGCCCTCGCTTAAAAGACATGCCCCACACACAATTCAGACACTGGAAGCAATTGTCGTTGCAGATCAACCGTAGCAAAAACTCTCCTGCCAGCTCCTGGAACTAAATTCGTGTATTTTGATCCCAGATCGACGTTTTGACTACTCTTCGCGTGCTCCTCTGCTGGTTTGTGCTTCCTTTGATTTCAGACAGATATTTGGGCTTCTAAACCTTGGACTGTGTCAACAACTACTGCTTATCTCTTGACTGGAGTAATTTACGACACTAATGTTCATGTTACATGGTAAAACATTTGGGAATAAATTCACCTGGAATTGATGGAGAACCATTTAGAAGCCAGGTAGACTCTGAATTAGGTGTTGAGGGATTCCCTCTATTAGAGGAACAAATCAGGCAGATGCTACTGTGGTGTAGGCAAGAATCTTGTCTCTTATTGGCAAAGCTCTCTGGAAATGCACAAACATATTCACATCAGTCTTACACACACACACACACACCCTGGGACACCAGTCTAGAGGCTTGCTGATGGCCGAGCATAAAAATGGAATCGAGGGGAATGCCAATTGAGCTAATTTTACATTGGACCAAAAGAGACCATTTGCTAGTATAAGAATCCATTAAAATAAATAGTACATCACTGGGGTACCCAAATGAAAAATAGAGACGTAACCAAAATTTGATTATCTGTACCCAGGCTCTTGTTTCTTGTTTCCAAAAGGCCCACTCCAGGTTCCAGGTACATAGCTGTGTGTCCAACGCAATTTGGGACACCCAGTATGTGTTGTAAAAAATTGTGTAGTCTTCTTCTTTGCGTTTGCACTGCTACGTGCCAGTGTTGTATATACTTACATATACTGTTGATATGTACATGAGTTAATAAATGCTTTTGACTAGTCAAGCAGTTGGTCCCAATAACATATGATTAGTATAAGGTTATGAAGATTGAAAGGAAGCAGTAATCGTGTTAATGTTCTGCTTCTTTATCTTATTCTCTTATCTATTTCTTTCTGGTTCCTTATTAAAGTCCATTATTCCCAACTGCACAGAAACTTACTTTCCGCTGCACAGTATTTTCCCAACTGCACAAAATGTGTTCAGCTGTGCATTGCAATAAACCCTGCCACAAAACAACCCTGTGAGGTCGTTTAGGCGGAGAGTCAGTGACTGGCGGCCAAAGTCACCCAGTGAGCTTCATGGCCAAGTGGGGGCCTCGAACCCGGATCTCCCGAGTCCCAGTCCAACACTGTCGCCACCACACCTCACTGGATTTCACCTGGTTCTCAGTCCCTCTTCCTCTGCTTCTTTTCCCTTCCCTCGTCACCCGTTTCCAGCTCTCACCCTGTTCCCACAGCATCTCCCCTCCATTCTGGGCCTCTCCCTTTGACACGGATCGCATTCAGTGACTCTTAGGAGCAAGCATTACATGCCAGCAGTTGCTTGGCCTGTTTATTTAAAGCAGGGGAGCAGGCCCAGGGCCAAATCTGGGTCCTCGGAGTCTTCAGAAGGCCATGCTCCCTTCCCTGCCCCCCCCATTTCCCCATTTCCCACACACACACACACATTTTCCCCTGGCTTTTGTGCATCCCCACCCCACCCTGCATTCTAAAAGGTTGAAATGTCTCTCCTAATAAGTTAGTAGCAAGAAGAGCGTGAAGCTACAATAGGCTGGTATTTGTTTGTATTTTGCTTTCAGCCCCGCCCGCCTGCACTGGAAATGTGGCCCCTAAAAGCATCTCCAAAATGGAATTTGGCCCTCAGGCTGAAAGAGCCCGGTTTAAAGCCTCGTCCTCATCCTCATCCTCATCACAACAACAGCCCTGCTGGGTCAGGCCAAGGGTCCATCCAATCCAGCATTCCGTTCACACAGTGGCCAGCCAGCTGCCCACGGGAAACCCACAAGCAGGACAGGAGTGCAACAGCACACACACCCCTGCCCATGTTCCCCAGCAACTGGTGTCCATAGGGCATACCACCAATAACAACAACAACAACGGTCCCTGCCCTCAGGCGTACATTCTAGAAAAGACACGACACAAAAGGAAAAAGGGGATGGGAAGCTGGGGGGCGGGGGAAGCAAATCCCAGCCCCAGCCAGTTCTCAAAGTTGCCCGTTCTTATAGCTGGCCTGGAAACGGTTCAGATAGCCCGGCCATTGAAGGGCTGCTGCAAGGTGATGGCATTGGCTGGGGAGAGCCAAAGGCGGCTGGCCTCTCCGCAGAGCTGACGGGGGTGTGTCTGCTCTCGTTTACCGTCCTCGTGCCCTGATCGTGGGATTCCCAGATTCACGCCTGGAAATGAGATGGACTTTGCAGCCGTTCTTACAAAGCAGTTCTTACCACACTGGCCCTCCCGACTTTGTTGGAATCAACTCCCATCACCCCTGACCTTTGGTCATGCTGCCTGGGGTTGGCGAGAGTTTGAGTCCAACAATGTCTGGAGGGCCGTGGATCTCTCACCCCTGGTGTAAAGGGTTAGGTCCATTCAGGCAGCAGGAACCATCCTCCATAAATCTGTGCGGAGAAATAGGATAGATTTATTCCCTTCCGCCCTCATAATACTTGAACTGGGGTGGGGTGTGTCACTCAGTGAAACTGACTGGCAGTTGATTCAGGACAGGCAGGAGAGAGAGAGAGTCCCTCCTTCTTCACACAGTGCACAATTCACTCGTGGAACTCATTGCCACAGATGAATACTGTGGCTTAGATGGCTTTAGACCAGGGGTCCCTAACCATTTTTTGTTTTTAGTCGGTGTGGGCACATTTGGGATTTTGAGGGTGTTGTGGGCACTCTAACAAAATGGCTGCCATGGGGGCACCTTGCCAATTCCATGAAATGGCTGCCATGGTGGGCATGGTCAGTCACAAAAGAGGTAAATTGGTGAAACTGAAAGAAAAGTAAGGGCGCAGTCCTATGCAGGTTTAGACAGAAAAAAGGGCCTACAACTCCCAGCATTTGACCCCTGGGCCTGAGGTTCCCCACTCCCGCAGCTTCTTTGAAAGCATCCAAAACCTTGGCCGATGAAGCTGGCAGCAGGGAGAACAGGTACGGAGAGGAGAAGATTTTAAAAAGACGCACTTACGGTAAGCATCGGTGGAAGACGGTGTTAGTTAGAGCTTCATTTACAGCAGAAAGGCTCAATGGGCACAATTCGATCCCAAGCCATTTCTGTCTGTCTGAGAAAAGTGGAGTATGAAATGTTCTAAAGGAGCGTCTGCTCTTGAACTTCTGCAGCAGCAGAACGCAGCACATGCCAGGCGTACTCTTCCTCTTCTTCTTGTGTGCTTCACCCATCACCTCTCCTCCCCGCTCCGCACAATTGGCGTTACGCCTCCTGTGTTTGCTGGCGAGCCCGCCACTCGATAACTCACCGAAGGAGGTTGCTTAGAAGCAAGCAAGGTCTCTCTCCCCAAGAGGCAGACAAAGAGAGCAGCAGGATGTTCATGGAAGAGATTCAGAACGCGCAACAGTTTCCTTAGCTCGTAGGAAGGACACCTGGGTCCTTTCAGAGCCGTGCCTCAACGGTCTCATGATGTCAGCCGGTTTTGCCCACCACCCAGGCATGTAAGAGAAAGGTCCGGCGACATCCGCATGCGGTGCTCTGACCTCCAAATTTTTTTCTGGAGTAACAACGCGCCCGCCCTCGCAACTGTCCACGGATATTTCTTTTCATGGCTTGCTTTGGATCTGAACGCCAACTTTCACCCGCCGCAAAGGATATTTAGGATTCACTCGAGAGTTTTCTTCTTTGTGAGTATGCTCTGCTGAAGGATGCCACCTGCTTGCCTGCAAATCTGAGAGACTGGGTTGCTCTTCCTCCCTGGGGCCTGGATTCTGTGTTTTTGTGGGTTGTGTCAGAGGTAGAGGATGCAGCAACAAGGACATGGGAGAAAGTTTCTGGGGTAGGAGAGCTGTGCGTATCGGTCTCTTTATCAGATGGACACTGGAGAATAGAGCTAAGGGAAGTTCAGAGTTATCGTTGTTATCACATCAGGACTGACTTGTCTTCCTTAAATTCCTCTTGGAGTAAGAGATAGAGGGTGTTTCCAGATTCCAAATCAAGGAAGGGCAGCTTCGGACAAAGGATCGGAATTGGTCACCAACTATCAAGGCTGTTTGCTCAAGACAATTCCTTCTGTGGGACCACAGTGCCCCCTTAAATCCCCTGCAATGTTCCTTGAGTGATTGTGGTGGTTATTGGGCCCTGCTCAGGGATACAAGAGGCCACTGGAGCTTTGGATGCTGTTGGAGCAACGTCTTCCTTAATTGGGAGCTGCCCAAGGTCCTGAAGACATCTGCTCTTGGGACTGCTCTATCCAGCCTTCTCCACCCTGGATGCTCAAGGGTTGGCCAGAACAAAACGCCCATTGCTGGCAGACACTGCCAGCCTATAAGCACAAAACATTCTTTGGGAACAAAGTCGAGTTGCACATGGTTTGGTTAAGAAAATAAACAGGACCATGTTAGGGAGGTCCCTCATCTCAGATTTCAACGAGTCCCTCTTCTTCCTGAACAGCTCGGCCTGCACTGCGGGGGTGTTGTGTGCCAATGGCTCAGAGCCCCAAAGCCCCCCACACTTGGTGGATGCCTGGCTGGTGCCGCTCTTCTTCGCTATGCTGATGGTGGTGGGGCTGGCGGGCAACTTCCTGGTGATCTACGTCATCTCCAAACACAAGCAAATGAGGACCGTGACCAACTTCTACATTGGTGAGATGGGCAGAGGCCAGGGGGCAGTTTCTGGGGGGGGGGGCAGCAAAGGAGGAGTGAAGAAATTGAGGCCAATGCGCAAAGGGGGCATGGCCCTGTGTCTCCAGCTAAACTTTATGCTTGTAGTCATACCAATTCACTCCCCCCAGTGGCTGTCTATTGTCCCATCAAGATTAAAGGACCTGAAATGACATCTGACAATAAGGTGGATGAGTAGGTGTGGTTTTTTAAATAAATAGGAATTTTAAAATGTATTTCTTTTTCTTAAAAATAGCTATATTGAGCTAAAGCAAGGCTCTCCAACCTTGGGTCCCCAGATGTTGCTGGACTATTTATTTATTTTCTTTATGGTATTTATACCATGCCTTTTTTTCCTGCAAGGAACCCAAGGCGGCTTACACAATCCTCATCCTCCTCTCCATTTTATCCTCACAACAACCCTGCGAGGTAGGTTAGGCTGAGAGTCAGTGAGTGACTGGCCCCAAAGTCACCCAGTACTACAGCTCCCAGAATCCCTTGCCATTAGCCATGCTGGCTGGGTATGTTGGGAGCTGTAGGCCAGCAACATCTGGGGACCCAAGGCTGGAGAGCCCTGAGCTAAAGCCTGGTTTTCTGTGTCAAAGTATGGACCAGAGTGGACGTGGTGGGGGGGAAGAATCTGGGTTTTTTGAGATCAAGCATTATAAATAAATTCAAGACAGCCATGTAATGTGCAAATGATTAATGTTTCAGCCAGCCTTCCCCAACCTGGTTCCCTCCAGAAGGCTGGACTACAACTCCCAATGGCCATGCTAGCTAGGGATGGTGGAGTTTGTAGTCCAGGCCATCTAGAGGGAACCAGGTTGGGGAAGGCTACTTTGGACTACCAACAACTAAGCAGCACAGGCGTTTACTTTGCATGTTGTAGAAAAACCGCTAAAAAGGGGGCGGTGAACAGGAGCCCCCCCAAAAGCGAGGCTTTTTTTTTTTTTTGAGTTGGGAGGAGGTTATTGGTGAGCATCTTCGGACTCCGCAACCTCCTTTTTCACTCGGACGGTGTTCACTCACTGGCAGAAAATCGGCACAGCCCCAAAATGCCGACATGGGTTTATTTCTGATCGGGTCCCCATCTCCTTTCACAATGCCAGCTCCAGGCCATGGAGTCAGGGCCGGTGCTACCATTAGGCCAACTAGGCAGCTGCCTAGGGTGCAGGGCTAAAGGGGGCACCAGAAATGCCTTGGGGGGAAAAATACAGTGCTCTCAAGTGGGGAGGGGGGGGCGCTAAATATCTGATCTTGCCTAGGGCACCAAACTGCCTTGCACCAGTCCTGCATGGAGTGCCCCCGCCGGGCAAGAGCCCCTCAAGGGGCCCCCTCCTTCAGCGAGTGGGCCTTCTCCCCTGCCATGGTCGCCAGCTGCTCTTGTTCCTCCTCCCCTTTCTCGTCGCCACCGCTGCCACCCTCTTGCCTAAGAGGCAGAGCCGGCAAGCGAGTCGGAAGCGACATCCGCTGTTGCTCCTCTTCAGAGCCACCGTTGTCTGGGCCTGAGCGAGAGGCAAAGTGAACAAGCAGATTGCAGTGGTGATAAAGTGGAGGAACAGCTCCGGGGGGCTCTTGTCGTCGGTGGCCCCTGCTGGGGTGTGAGTCTGCAGCAGGTGCCTGATCATGCCCACCCCTGATTGCCGGCCCTGTTCTTTTAAACACACGATTCCGATCTTCTTTTAAGCATAGCAATGAACCTAAACCAATTTGACAGGGCGTGTGGAGAAAGTACCAAGTGAATCACACAGAAAATTCAGGATTGGACTCTGCTCTTTGCCCAACAGCCAACCTGGCCATGACAGACATTATCTTCCTGGTCTGTTGCGTCCCTTTCACCGCCATGCTGTATCCTCTTCCGGGCTGGATCTTTGGGGAATTCATGTGCAAATTTGTCAACTACATCCAACAGGTGAGCTTGCGTCAGATTCCGGGAGCATGCTTGCGTGCCACTTCCCCCTGGAAGTGAAGAAACTGCTCAGCGAAAATGAAAAAATCTGGCTTGTTGTTGTTCCCCCCCTACCCGCCTCAAACTGTGAAACCCCAGTTCAACATATTCAAGTACCAACATTGTTTTAGAACAGGGATCGATCGGGAACCTCAGCCCAGGGGCCGAATCCAGCCTTCCAGGATTCTGCAGATAGCCACACCCCCTTCCCCTGGCCACACCCCCTTCCCCCCAACCACCAATCATTTGGTGGTTTCCTGGAATTTGTGCAGTTCCCACCCCCCCTCCATTCTATTTCTTTTCTTTTTAATTTTTGTGAATTTTATTATATCAAAACAAAACAAAAAATCCAAAATAAAATAAAATAAAGTATTACAGTTTTCTTACATAGGATTTGAATATATCCATTACAATAGATACATATGGAATGTGTACCCCAATCTATCTTGAATAGTACTATGACAAGATATAGTACTATTCTTTCTTAGGCATAATAATGCATAGGCTTCAACAAAGGCAGACCAAATATCCGTGTATTTGTCCATTCGTTGATTACGCCTAAAGGCTACCAGTTCAAAAACTGAAAGCATCATTATAAGTCCTCAACCCACTGTATTATTGAGGGTGGCCATTTGTCCTTCCAAAGTTGTAGTATTAGTCTTTTTGCTGTTGAAAGGGCGCGTAGAACCTGTTTGCATTGACCTTGCTTGCATTCAGTTCCAAGAAGCAGGTAGATAATTGAGAAGAACATGCACATCAGTAATCAAAGAACTTTTAATCATAAAGCTTATCTGTGTTATCACCTCCTCCCACAAAGAGGCAGTCATTGGGCATTGCCAAAACACATATGGGTGAGAGAAGCATTAGCTGTATTATACCTCCAACAGTTTGCTGGTTTTGACGCCTTATTAAAAAGACGTTGTGGCATCCAATATACCCGGAAACATAAGTTTTTGCTGAATTAGACAGAACCTAAAATCCATTAAGCCTTCTGAGATACGGTAGATGCTGGGCAAGATAGGACGATCCAATTCATCATTCCATTCTTGCCCAAGACCCTGTGGGTCATGTTTATTCACTGATAGTAAATATTTATACACCTGGATTGGGTCGCTGTACCTGCTCAGCCTCAATCAATACTTCCAATAGCAAAGGGGATTCTGAAGCTGTAAAGGCAGCAGGACCAAACCTGGATTCTAGCAGATGTTTCAATTGCATGTATTGCCATTCCACTGTAGCTGGCAGGTCATATTTAGCACGCAAAACAGAGAATGGCAGAAAATTATCATTGGGACCCACTAGCTCAGTGTTCTCCAACCTTGGGTCCCCAGATGTTTTTGGCCTACAACTCCCAGCATCTGGGGACCCAAGGTTGGAGAACACTGAGCTAGCTGGTCCAAAGTAAAAATCAACTTACCCATCCAAGTCCGCCAAACGAACATTTTCTTGCCCATTTTTAAATCTGGGTTTCCCCATAACGTTAATTTTGCGTGCGAAAATGGATCAAACCGTAATTGACGTGATACTATGCACCCAGCCCGGGATTCACCATTAAGCAATATAAGCACGTACTCAGGGCACCAAGGGAAGGGGAGCGCCACAGACTGCCAGCGTCCCACAAATCTTTGCATTTGCATAGTTCCCCTTATAACGGTTTTATTAAAAAATGCATAAAACCGTGATGAAAATGTGTATTTCTTTCTGTTGCCCTAGTTACAAGTAAGTAATGGGCTTACATTGCTTGCTGCAATTTTAGTGTTAAATGAATATAATAAAAGAAAGTTTATATTTAATATAGTCGTGTGTTCTGACGTGCAGGATGGCCTTGAAGAAAACTGAGGTTTTTAATGTCTTATTTCACCTTTAACACTTATTGGGTCTTAATGTCTTGCCAGCTAAGCAATGGAAGGGCCCAGGTGGCACCGTTATTGGGCTGTGCTTAGGGCAGTGTTTCTCAACCTTGGGTCCCCAGATGTTTTTGGCCTACAACTCCCAGCATGCCCCAGCCAGCATAGCTGGCTGGGGCATGCTGGGAGTTGTAGGCCAAAAACATCTGGGGACCCAAGGTTGAGAAACACTGGCTTAGGGCATCAGCTGGCCTTAATCTGGCCCCTGTATGCGCCACACCTCTCTTACTGCTGTAACTGTGGGAGGTACAATGTCCATTTTAGTGTATCGGGAGCCCAATACAGTCCATTTGGGGAGAGGATCTAAACATAAAGATTCCAAAACTGACCAGAGCGGAAAGTCTGATCGGAAGTGGAAAAGACCAAAATTTAGTACAGGTCAACAAATAGACCTAATGATATATAGAGTAAAATCAACGAAGCCAAACCCACCCTCTTTAATCCGGAGTTGCATCCTTTCCAAAGATATTCGTGGCGAAGTGGAACCCCATAATAATTTACGAAACAAAGCATTAAGTTTTTGAAAGTACTTGCCAAGTATGGGTAGAGGAATTCTACATAAAACATAAACGATTCGAGGTATTACGTTCAGCTTAAGTGTGTTTTACCCTACTCCATAAGTTCAAGTTTAAAGATGCCCATCTATCAATATCCCCTAAGATCTCATCTATCAGCTTATTCAGGTTTAGCTTAATCATTTGAGTTATATTCCCAAAAAGCCATTCTAAAAGGTAGAAATCATAGAATCATAGAATCATAGAAAAGTAGAGTTGGAAGGGGCCTACAAGGCCATCGAGTCCAACCCCCTGCTCAATGCAGGAATCCAGGTCAAAGCATCTCTGACAGATGTCTGTCCAGCCGCACCTTGAATGCCTCCAGACTGGGAGAGCCCACCACCTCCCTAGGTAGTTGATTCCATTGTCTTATTGCTCTGACAGTCAGGAAATTTTTCCTGATGTTTAGGTGGAATCTAGGTTCCTGTAACTTGAGCCCATTATTCCGTGTCCTGCAAACTGGGATGAATGAGAAGAGATCTTTGCCCTCCTCTGTGTGACATCCCTTCAAATACTGGAAGAGTGCGATCATATCTCCCCTCAGCCTCCTCTTCTGAAGGCTAAACATGCCCAGTTCTTTCAGTCTCTCCTCATAGGGCCTTGTTTCCAGTCCCTTTATCATCCTTGTTGCCCTCCTCTGAACCCTCTCCAGTTTGTCTATGTCCTTGTTAAAGTGAGGTGCCCAGAACTGGACGCAGTACTCAAGATGAGGCCTAACCAGTGCCGAGTAAAGGGGAATTATCACTTCCCGCGATTTGGAAGCTATACTTCTATTAATACAGCCCAAAATTGCATTTGCCTTCTTTGCAGCCACGTCGCATTGCTGGCTCATATTCAGTTTGTGATCTACCACAATTCCAAGATCCTTCTCACTTGTAGTATTGTTGAGCCAAGTGTCCCCCATTCTGTAACTCTGCATTTGGTTTCCTCTCCCTAGGTGCAGCACTTGGCATTTATCCCTGTTAAATTTCATTCTGTTGTTTTCGGCCCAGCGCTCCAGCCTATCGAGGTCACTTTGAATTTTGTTTCTGTCTTCCAGAGTATTAGCTGTTCCACCCAACTTTGTGTCATCTGCAAATTTGATAAGCATTCCCTGTACCTCCTCATCCAAGTCATTAATAAAAATGTTGAAGAGCACCGGGCCCAGGACCGAGCCCTGTGGTACCCCGCTCGTTACCTCTCCCCAGTTTGAGAAGGAACCATTGATAAGCACTCTTTGAGTCCGATTCTTTAGCCAATTGTGGATCCACCTGATAGTTGTTCCATCTAGCCCACTCTTAGCTAGCTTACTAATCAGGATATCATGAGGCACTTTGTCAAAAGCTTTGCTGAAGTCCAGGTATATAATGTCCACAGCATTCCCACAGTCCACAAGGGAGGTTACCCGATCAAAAAATGAGATCAGATTAGTCTGACAGGATTTGTTCTTGACAAATCCATGCTGGCTTCTAGTAATCACTGCATTGTTTTCAAGGTGCTTGCAGACTGACTTCTTTATAATCTGCTCAAAAATCTTCCCCGGGATTGATGTCAGACTGACTGGCCTATAGTTCCCAGGTTCCTCCTTCCTGCCCTTTTTGAAGATGGGAACAACATTTGCCCTCCTCCAGTCGTCTGGCACTTCACCTGTCCTCCATGAATGCCCCTCCAAAGGCTTAGCTACCAGCAATAAGCTTAGTTAAGCTACAATATATACTGGTATTTTTTGTACTTTTGGCATGGAGCATGGGGGTGGGTTGTGTGTTTTGAGAGGGGGAATGATTTGAATGTGATCTTCCTATTTTGGAGGAATTAATTTTAGTAGAGTTTATTCAGAAGTTATTTGGGGAAACTGCCTTGACTTTCTGTGAAATTGGTGTTTTGTCAGAGCAGAAAATAATGGGTTTAAAGGAATGCGTTTTTCTTCTAGCCTCACCAGCGCCATTTATATGAAATGGGTATTTTGTGGCAGTAGTAAACTTTGTGATTCTACACCACATGGCAGCCATTTTGTGATGCCGCTTGCAACACTTTCTCAAGCGCCCAAATGTGCACATGGGCCCAAAAAGTTGGCAACCCCTGGCCTAGACAGACCAATGACCTCTGATGTGGTCTAAGGCGGCTTCTTATGTAATATGTGAGGAGGCAAGGCCAGAACGGCTACCCACACAGAGTGGCAGTCGGCCTTCTGAGAAGCGAGCCGGGCCCAGATCACCTGGGAGCTAGCCCCGCGTTTCTAACGAATCACTTTTTGGCATCACAGGTCTCCGTGCAAGCCACGTGCATCACCCTGACGGCCATGAGCGTGGACCGGTGGTACGTGACCGTGTTCCCACTCCGATCCCTGCGGCAGCGCACTCCTCGCGTCGCTGCAGCCGTCAGCATCAGTATCTGGGCCGGTGAGTCGAAGCCTTGTGGTCTGCAATTCCTGATTTTGACCAGTGGTGTGCGAGGCCTGGACCTTGAGGCTGATGTCCGAGACCCAGCAGCCGAAATCAGACCTCGAGACCAGCAGGTGACGGGGCTGCAGCAAACAGGCCCTGTCTCGGAGCCTGGAATGGCCCACCGGGGCTGATACAGCTCACCACAGCATCCTTTCTTAGTTCTTGTCTTTAAAAACATTGTATAGTCACAGGGGGGCAGCTGACCAGGTTTGTTACAGATGCCCATTTTAATATTTTTATTTCAAAACCGCGTCCTTTTCTACAATAGAATTGTGCTTATTCCCAAGTAAATGTGTTTAGCGTCAGGGCAACAGGATAAAACTCCATTATATCCCTGTAGTCATCATGATGGTGCCATGATTTAAGTGAGTTTAAAATGCAAAACTGCACATGCTCAAGAGTACTTCTTTTCTTTTTATTAGGGTTGGCGAACAGGATTTATTTTTTAAAACTTGCTCTAACGTATCAGGGATGTAGAAGCAGTCGCAAAGCATGGAATGGAACGGCAGCGGGGCTGGGGAGCGAAGAAGATAAATGTTAGTTACGTGCTTCACAACTGAAGTGAAATGCATGGTGGACTAAAGCCCCCCCCCCCCCAGCACTCCCTTGTAAGAGCATCACGCCCGGGGTGCCACTCATTTCAACACTGCTGTGGACTAGTCAAGTTTGGAGCAGCTGTTTTTTTGCTAAAACTTTGAATCCAGGGTGGCAGGTTTGTCTTGTTTCTTTGAACAGGGCTCAACACAACACCTGCCTTCCATCTTGGGCAGGCATTGCCCTCCTGCCAGGACTAGGAATGACAGCTTCAGCCAGCCCCACAACTCCACGCCTTTACAGTACCAAATTTTCACTCCTCCCCGATGATTTATTATTATTATTATTATTATTATTATTATTATTATTTTATTTTATTTTTCTATACACTGCCCAATAGCTGAAGCTCTGTGGGTGGTTTACAACAATTAATAAAATACAATAAAATACAGTATAAAATACAAATAACAATAGAACATCAAAAAAATATCACTACACAAATTTAAAAACCGAATTTAAATGACTTAAATAACTAAGACAGGTTAATACAACTGGCCTAAGACATCACCACCACCACCCAATGTGCTATTTAGAGCTGTTAAATGCCTCGGCTCGGCATAGAGGGCAGTCTTAACCCGGCACCGAAAGGATAACAGAGTTGGTGCCAGGTGGGCCTGAGTTCCATAATCGGGGAAACAGAAAAGCCCCTCTTCCTTCTTGCCACCAACAGAGCCTCCCTCTGAGGTGGCAGTCGGAGGAGGGCCTCAGATGTTGAGCATAGTGTCCAGGTAGATTGTGGTTGAGAGAGCTGTTCCGTCAAGTATTGGAGTCCCAAGCCATGTGGAGCTTTATAGTCTAGAGTAGAGCTTACTAGAGCGTAGATTACTGAAATCAGGCTATCCCTGTCCAGACAGGGGCCGGAGCTGGTAGAAGGCACTCCATGCCACTGAGGCCACCTGAGCCTCAAGTGATATAGCTCGAAGAAGGACCCCCAAGCTACGGACCTGCTCCTTCAAGGGGAGTGCAGCCCCATCCAGAACAGGCTGAACACCCTCCGTCCGGTCAAAGGAACCACCCACTAACAGCATCTAGGTCTTGTCTGGATTGAGCTTCAGTTTGTTAGCTCTCATCCAGCCCATTGTCGCAGCCAGACACCAATCTAGCACATCCACAATCTCACCTGATGGAGATGAAAAGGCAGAAGCAGAGCAGTGTGTCATCAGCATACTGATGGCAACACACCCAAAAAATCTGGACGATCCCCACTCAGTGGTTTCATGTAGATGTTGAATAGCATGGGGATAAGACTGACCACTGTGGAACTCCATACTGGAGAGTCCACGGGGCCGAGCAATATTCCCCAAGCACCACCTCCTGGAGCCGTCCATCCAAGTAGGAGCGGAACCACTGGAATGCAGTACCCCCCAGTCCCAGCTCAGACAGGCACCCCAGAAGGATACCATGGTCGATGGTGTTGAAAGCCACGATGAGATCCAGGAGTATCAACAGGGTCACACTCCCGTCTCTCTCCCGACATAGGTAATCATACAGGGTGACCAAAGCTGTTTTCATGCCAAAACCCGGCCTGAACTCCAACAGAAATGGATCTAGATAATCAGTCTCATCCAAGAGTGCCTGGAGCTGGTTGGCCATCACCCACTCAAGGACCTTGCCCAGGAAAGGAACATTCGCCACCGGCCCAAAGTTGTTAAGATCTTCCGGGTCCAGAGAGGGTTTCTTCAGGAGTGACCTCACTACCGCTTCTTTCAGGCGGCATGGGACCACTCCCTCTCGCAAGGAGGCATTGATCACCTCCCTGGCCCAGCCGGCTGTTCCCTCCCTGCTGGTTTTTATGAGCCAAGAGGGGCAAGGATCCAGTGCGGGAGTGGTTGCACGAACATGTCCAAGCACCTTGTCAACATCTTCAAGCTGTACCAACTGAAACTCATCCAAGAAAACTGGACCAGGCTGTGCTCTGGGTACCTCGCCTGATCCAACTGCTATAACATTGGAGTCCAAGTCCTGGTGGATGCAAGAGATTTTTCTCCAGGAAGTGCCTGGCAAATAATATTTGCAGTGGGCCTCAGGTGGGTCTAGGATATCCTTGGGGCCAGCATATAATAGGCCCCGGATGACCCTAAAAAGCTCCGCTGGACGGCAAAGAGAAGATTGAATAGAGGACAGTGAGATATTGTTTCTTTTGCTGCTCTCGCTTCCCATAAATATACCGAACCTGACTATAGGCACATACCAGGGCTTGATTGCATCCACTAGGAGTTTTTCTCCATCTGCACTCAAGCCGTTTCCTGTTTTATTTCATGACTCTCAGCTCTGGGGTGTATCATGGAGCCACTGTGGGAACTCTACTACAGAGAGGGTTGGGGAAGGGAACTGTCCAGATGGGAAAAGATGGAATACACAAGGCCTTTTGATTGTTTTGATTGTCTGGAAGGAGCAGCCACAGTCACATCAAGGTTGCTTTTTATAGAGTTTTATCCAGGGCTTTGTTTCTGGTGGAACTCACCGGAACTGAGTTCCAGCACCTTTTCTTCTATTAATTGCATTACAATTTAATCGCCATCTACTCCCGAGGAAATGTAATCCAAGAGTTCCGGTACCCTTTTCTCCAGAAAAAAAGCACTGGTTTTATCAATGCACAAGTGTGCTTCAGGGACAGGCAACTTCCAGGGAATGGGGGGGGGGCACATCACCCCCGCGGACCCCACCGTGGACCACAACCCCTGCCCCAGCTGCTGCTGTGCCACTGAAATTTGGTGGTGTGGCAATGGCAACGAGGAAAACATCGCCATTTCAAAGCCAAAAGCAGTTATTTGCTGCCAAAATTTGGTAGTGCGTGCCACAGCAGCAGCAGCAGCAGCAGCAGGGAAAAGGTTAAAACTTTGCTTTAAAATAGCCCCTTTTTGCTGCCGCTACCGAAGTTCAGTCTTTTGGCTTTTAAAAAGGAGGCTATTTTTCCCCTCACTGCCGCACCACCGAATTCTGGTGGCCCAAAAAGCCAGAGGGTCCCGCATGCACCCTGAGGGCCATGTGCTGCCTACCCCCGATGTAAAGGAAGGGGTAAGAAGCAAGGAACTGAAATCTGTGTATGCTCAGGGCTCTGTCCAAAATTCAGAGCAATACATCAGTTCCAAATCAGTCCAGGCAGTTCAGAAGTCCAAAATCCAGAGATAAATTAAGACAAGGTGAATTCTACCCCGGGTCTCTTAACTTGCAGGTTCCTTCGTTGTCTCCACTCCGGTCCTGGCTTACAACCAGCTGACGGAAGGCTACTGGTTCGGCCCGCAGACGTACTGCACCGAGTCCTTCCCCTCCATCTACCACGAGAGGGCCTTCATCCTGTATAACTTCTTAGTGGTGTACCTCCTACCACTGCTGACCATCCTGCTTTGCTACACGGCCATGCTGTACCAGATGGGGCACCCCACAGTGGAACCGGCCGACAACCACTATGAGGTACTGCATGCTGAACGTCAGGGGTGTTGAACCTTTCTCAGCCCGAGGGCCAAATTCCATTGCGGAGAATCTCTCGGGGGCCGCATTCCAGTGGTGGTTCAGGCCATAGGCAAAGGGGGTGGAGCCAAGATACCAGCCTATTATAGCTTAAAGCTCTTACTGCCAGTCATTCAGGAGAGGAGGGAAAGTGCTGAAAAGCCAGGAAACCATCGAATGATTGGCGATCGGGGAAAAAGGGGCTGAGATTCAACACCCCCGCTGCACATCATGCCTCCGATACTCTCGGACAAACTAGATGCAAGGTGGAACGTCCATGATTGAGGGTTTGTTTGTTCTTAACTTCCAAGCAGCCACTGGGTGGAGGGGGGATTTGATATGGGGGGGGGGAAGGAGTGCTTAATTCTTTCCTCCTGTGCCATTTGTCTGATCAAAATCTCCCCTTTCCAAGCTGCTATTAGTTTCACTGTGGGGTAAAAGACCGGTTCCAGATCTATTCCCTTCCTCCTGCATCAGTTTCCTGATCTCACAGTCATCTCCCATGAAGCACACATATATATCCAAAGAGGCTTACGGAGAAATAAAGACCGCTCTGTTAGCAGCAGCTGCCAGACAATAAATAAATAAGAGCTTTTAAACTTAAAACAGAAGGCTGATAAACACTGGATTAAAAAACAATATGGTAGCAACAGAATTTTATTTTTTTAAACAAACAACAACAACAAAACAGCCACTATGAGCTTCAGGAGCAGAAGTTGGAGGGTACAAACATACGTGTGGATGTCTGTACTTGTCCCGTCGTCGTCCCCACGCCACCCCCACGGAGCCACTGGAGACTGTGGAGCAAGATGCAGGTCTCTAGAGCAGTGTTCTCCAACCTTGGGTCCCCGGATGTTTTTGGCCTACAACTCCCAGCATGCCCCAGGCTGGGGCATGCTGGGAGTTGTAGGCCAAAAACATCCGGGGACCCAAGGTTGGAGAACACTGCAGTAGAGGCTCCTCCCCCACAAATCAGCTACAGCTCCGAGAATCCCTTGCCATTAGCCATGCTGGCTGGGGCATGCTGGGAGTTGTAGGCCAAAAACATCCGGGGACCCAAGGCTGGAGAACACTGCTCTAGAGGAATCAAGATGCGTTCACCACCTTCATTCAGAGAATTACGTTCTAGGGACTTTGCGGAGAGAGATATTAGGCCCCAGTAGCTGCACGCTGCATATTGCCGAAGTACACTAGAATCAAGTGAGCACGTCCGCTAGAATCCACCATCACTCAGGAAGGTACGGTAACATCTCGGGGAGGGAGCAAAACCCCGATTACAAATGACGACTGAAGGAACTCGGGCTAGCAATTTTTTAAAGGCGGCGTTGCCCCCAAGGCAGAAATCAGGACAGTATTTTACCCTGGGGAAGGGACCACCGTAACACCTGTGCCTGGCGACTGAGGGCAGGTGGTGGCGTGTAGGTAACCACTGCTCCCCCTCTCCTTCCCTGTGCAGGTGCAGCAGCTAGCGGAGCGCTCGGAAGCCCTGCGGGCCAAGATCTCCCGCATGGTGGCCATCATTGTGGCCCTCTTCACCATCTGCTGGGGCCCGATGCAGCTCCTCATCCTCTTCCAGGCCTTCGGCGCCAGCTTCCAGCGCAACTACTACACGTACAAGGTGAAGATCTGGGCCCACTGCATGTCCTACGCCAACTCCTCGGTCAACCCCATCGTCTACGCCTTCATGGGGGCCAATTTCCAGAAGGCCTTCAAGACCGTCTTCCCGTTTGCCTTCAAGCACAGGGTGGGCTGCTCCGACGGCACCGCCCCGGCCAACGGCAACACGGAGATGCAGTTTGTCTCGTCGGGGATGTGAGGAGGAGCTGGCGGCCATCCGTCCCTCCCCAAAATAGTTCAGAGGTACAAGGGGATCCTTTGGTGATCCTCTGGCTGGCGTTGAGCAAGCCAGGAGAGCACAAACTCACACTGTGGACCCGTTTCATTTCCCCTTGGTTCGTGTGCAGCCTGGCCCACTTGCTCACGTCAGCTCAAGCCATTTTTGTCAATCCTGCTTGTAGTGTGGACGGGGGGAGGCATCTGAGGAAGGTGTCTCGGGAGCTTGCATCCCCCCTCTGTCGGTACTAGTCGGGGTGTCCCCAGATGTGTGCTGTGGTGTCCTTTGTCGTTGCCAAGCAGAGGAAGAACAAGGCAACAATGTGCCGTCGGGTTCCAGCATGGCTCCCCCTCCGTCCACAGGCCGTGCTGATGACCTCCACTGTCCTTCCCTGCATGGCTCCCCAGCTTCCTGGAGGCGATTCCGCCCGTCTCCTTTCTCCGCCACCCCAGTCTGCTGGTTTCTGCACCCCACCCCACTTTTGGACAGGCTTCTCTACTCAGACCAGCTCTCCCCAGACTGGCACCCTCCAGATGTGCTGGACCACAACACCCATCATTCTCAGTCAGCATGGGTATTGACCATGCGGGCTGGGAACGATAGGAAACTTGCAGTCGCACACATCTGGCGGGCACCAGCTTGGAGAGGCTTGACTTGGACCATTGGCTCTGCCTCTGGATCAACCCCCTTCTGTGGATTTGCCACACACTCACCCCGCTGGGACAAACCCTTTTGTGATCCATACTGCGCCGGGGCCTCACACCTTAATCCCTCTATGCCCGACTTCCTGCGGTCCCGTGCCGATGCTCAGAAGGCGACTTTGGGCCCCCGAGGACTCCAGCGGCTGCTTCGTTGTGCTGGTTGACTTTGAACCCCACCAAAGCTCTTGGGCAGCCTCGACTTTGGGAAGAGGGGGCAGACAGAATCTGCCTCTGTGATTCCCTGAGATGAAGACTGATACAAAGTACAAACCAGCCCAGCCCAGCCCAGCCCATCTCGTGTCCTAGCTGGAGGCCAGCAATAGGATAACAACAAGCAGAAGCAAAGACTTAGAAGACCAGAAGCCAAGAAAGAGCCGTTCAGTATTACTCAAACAAGTGTCAAGCCAGACTTTTAAGATGCATTGGGAGACTTGAACTCGAGAGACCAGGTGAACCAAAACTGGGGAGGCAGCCGGCTCAGAACTGCTGCAGGAGCTACCAAGTCCCAGCAAAGCAGGATGGAGTCCGCTGTGAAGCTCAGAGTGCTGAAAACGCATTCATGCATGGAACCCATGCGCCGAGCGCATGGAGCCAGCATGGCACAGTCGACGGATGGACGACCGCCAGGGAATGCTGGGTTCAAATCCTGCTGCATGTGCAGCTCACTGGGAGAACTTGGGCCAATCCCCCTCCCTCTTTTGGGGGGATAACATGGGATTGCAACCCTGATTACGCCTTGGAGCAGGGGTGTGGGGGTTCCACAGAACATCACTCCCCTTTCCCCCAACCACCTACTTTTGGAGGCTAGTCTTCCTCAACCTGGTGTCCTCGAGGCGTGTTGGACTACACCTCCCATCATCCCCAGCCAGCACAGCCAGGGATGATGGGGATTGTAGCCCAACACATCTGGAGGGCACCAGATTGGGGACGGCTGCCCTATTCTATATTGACTGCAGCAGATGTCTTAGGTTCTTGTCACTTTTGTTTTGCACACATCAACTCTGTATCTATCCTGTCATGAAATCCTACTCCACTAGATGTCCCTATTTCCAAATCATTAAAAAAATATACCGTATATATCCACCACTCCCCTTAAAAGAAATAATAATACATCAACTGGAGAAGGGTTTTTTTTCTTCTTGTTTTCAGCTGATACGGCAAGTGTGCAGAAAGGAAGGGGGAGCAGAGTTCTTGGGGTACACCCGATGTTTTCACTATAAGAACCAGGGCTTTCATCTGATTAAAAAAGATTTGTTGATTAACCAAATTAGTTTCAGTCAATTAATAATATGCATCTGACTGAAAGAATAGTTTTGAAGAACAATGCACATGCCCCATGTTTTCAGGTGTTGCAGGAATCTTAGAGGAGGCAAGAGGGAGAAAAGGGAGGATGCCTCTTCTAAAATCGCCGTCTGCAGCTTCTGCGTGTGTTTGTTCTTAAAATAATGGCCATTAAAAAATAATAATACTGTGTTGCTCAATCAACCAGGGACGCCTTGTAGACTGTCATCATCATCATCATCATCAGGCGATCACTCGTGACCGAGTAAGAAGATTGTGTAGACTCTAGCGATGGGTCCGTAAGTGACTGTGGAGGCCAATTCTAGATCCACACAGCTTCCCACAGTGAGGACACAGGTTACCAGATAGAAGATGGTCCTGTAAAGGATTCATTTGACGTGCTTTTCGCTTAGCACGTTTCTCCCTTTCACCTTGCACTCGAGCTTCTTCAAAGTCCATGGAACCTTTGTGAAAGGCCAACCTCCATTTAGATCGTTCATGGGCCAGAGCTTCCCAGTTTTCGATGTTTATATTGCATTTTTTTAGATTAGCCTTATGAACATCTTTAAACCTCTTATATTGACCACCGATATTCCGCTTTCCATCCTTGAGTTGGGAGTAAAGTAACTGCTTTGGGAGACGGCAGTCAGGCATTCGAACAACATGACCGGTCCACTGAAGTTGGACGTTGAAGGATCATTTTTTCAATGCTAGTAGTCTTTGCTTCTCATGAATTGTGTGATTTACCCTTGAGTGTGGCATATCCCACCCTCCGCTGCCGTAGCTGGCATGGGATCCCTGATCTGGATCAGGAGCGTAGCAGAGAGGCAAAGGGTTAAAGTCACTTTGAAGTCCACCCCACCATGCCAGGGTCCAAATCCGATCCCTCCCCACCCCCAGCACTGGCTAATTTTCTGGTGGTGGTGGTGGTGCTGGTGGTGAGAGAGAATCGATTAACATCCCGAATTGTTTGGCTCCAAGTATCCATTGCACATCGCAGGATTGATTGATTGCAGGTTCTGTTCCATCCAGTAGCCAAAATTTTCTGGGCAGTTCAAAAAATAAAGCTTTAAACCCATAAAATAAAAATAGAACAATAAAACATGGGATAGACCTGAAACAAATAAAACAGCTACCAAATGAAACCATTGCAAATCCAAAAGCGGTGCAAAGATCTAAAAAGCAGCAACATGTTTTTAAAACCAAAGAAGCCTGGGAGAAGACAGAGGCCGTCACCTGGTGCCCAAAAGACCACAATGCAGGCACCAGAAGAGCCTCTTTGGGCTCAGAGTTAACATTCATAGGATTGTTCTATATATCAACTAAAAAAGGTTTTCCCACCAATTGAGCATTCAGATTTCCCAATTAGAGCTCTATATTAAAGACTGCAGCCATGGCAGCCGAGCCGCCCCATGATTTTAAGAAATTGTATACGGACATTTTGCAGAACTTTTGCTGCAAAGATGGTGTTTTTAAACAACAAACAGCTCTCCAAGTATTTGTTTACTTCATGAACTCTTCATAGTTTGCTTTATTTCCATGACCCTGTCGTCTCCCTATGGTCAAATCTGAGATCTTAATTTTAGTTCAGAACAGGAATCTGTCGTCTTTGTACAGCACGATGCACGTGGGCACAGGTTCGACAGAGGGAGCTAAATACTGCGTGCAAAGACGCACTGCACATGAATGACACCGCATAAATACTGACGTCGATAACTGAGTCAGGCCAGAACCTGGGACACCTGGGTTCAAATCTCCATGCTTTCATGAAGCCCACTGGGAGACCTTGGGCCAGTTCTCCTCTCTCAGCCTAACCTACCTCCTAGGATTGTTGTGACGGTAACATGGGAGGTGGGCTAATGTATACCGTCCTGAGCTCACTGAAGGAAGGGGTGGGGATTTCTTTTTAAAAGTGTGTTCGCAGCTTGGGGGTGCTTCTAGATCCGTCGCTCCAAATGACATCTCAGATAGATGCGACGGCTAGGAGTGCCTATTATCAGCTTTGGCTGATACGCCAGCTGCGCCCCTTCCTAGAACCGGAGGACCTAAAGACAGTAGTGCACGCGCTGGTAACTTCGAGGCTCGACTTCTGCAATGCGCTGTACATAGGGCTACCTTTGTACCTAGTCCGGAAACTTCAACTAGTGCAAAATGTGGCCGCCAGACTGGTTACTGGTACACCCAGGGGTGCTCACATCACACCAGTTTTAAAAGCACTCCACTGGCTGCCAATCAGTTTCCGGGCGAAGTATAAAGTGTTGGTTATTACCTTTAAAGCCCTACATGGTTTGGGTCCAGGCTACCTACGGGATCGCCTTCTCCCATACAATCCACCCCGCACACTCAGGTCCTCTGGGAAGAATTTACTTCAGTCAGCCAAAACTAGGCTGGCGGGTACTACCCAGAGGACCTTTTCTTCTGCTGCTCCCAGATTATGGAATGGCCTGCCGGAGGAGATTCGTCAGCTCACCAGTCTTTTGGAATTCAAAAAAGCCATAAAGACTGATCTCTTCCGGCAGGCCTATCCGGCGGAATTTTAGGTTGCCTTTAAGATGTTTTTACGATGTTTTAATGATGTTTTAATGATGTTGTTTATGATGTTTTTAATGATGTTTTAAGATGTTTTAATAGTATGTATTGTGTATTTTATATTTTTGTTGTTCCCCGCCTCGATCTAGACTGGAGAGGCGGGTAAGAACTAAAATTTATTATTATTATTATATTATTATTTAAATGAATAAAAATAAATAAATAAAATGCACCATACAGACAACTCTACCTTGAAGTTTGAGATATTGCCATGAAAGTTGGTCTATCATTCACTGCGTTATCCATTTGAAGTCTGAATGCCAGCTCGGCGGCCCCTCCACCCATTTTTGAAGGAAGAGCGATGGAAAATAAAATATAAATCACCGCAGCATTTCTGAAGCGAGGCTGCAGCGACGTTGCAATTTACTGGTTGTAATTGTTGTTGCTTTGGAGATGCGATTTTAAAAATTCTGTTGTTCTGCCTTGTCTAATTCTTTTCTTTTTGGAAGGCGGTTTGTGAATAAAGAGCAAATGAAATAAATGGTTCAACTGGCTGTTGTGTGATGGTGGAAAATCCCGCTGCCTGGCTTCTACCAAGCAAACAGGCTCTTGCCCTCAAAGCCTCTGAGGGTCACCTTCATGGCAATGTGTATAATTGCAGGTGTGGGGTTCAGATCAAACGCTGCACACGCCCAACCCCTCCAGCTGCTTTTCTGCCTTCCCTTTTAACACTTCATGGAGGGAAGCCGATCCTCTTGAGAGCAAGTCAGGCAGGCCAGAACAGTCTGGAAGCAAAAGATCTTCTGGAGAGGCCTTTCTTTTGAGAGCATCACCTTCAGAAGTGCATTTGGTGGTGACCCGAGAGAGGGCCTTTTCAGTGGCTGCTCCCAGCCTGTGGAACTCTCCCCCAAGGGAGGCTATATTTTCTCCCTCTCGCTTGTCCTTCTGCTGGCCTGGCAGACAAAGACAGCTTTATTCCAGAAGGCCTTGGGCTTGTAAGTGGGTCAGTTGAGTGTTGTTTTTATTTTTTATTCTGTAATTGTTATGTTTTTATTGTATTTTAATGTATTTTATTGTTTGAATCAATTTTAATTCTGCCTGTAAGCCACCTTGAGTGTCATTTTTTTGGTAGAAAGTGGGGTACAAATGAGATCTATATATATAAAAGAAGGTGTCCTGACTAACTGACTGACTGACTCATCAACACCCAGCTCAAACCGTTTAATCTAGGAACGTGAAATTTTGAAGGGACATTGCTTTTATGACATAGACCCCCACTAAGGAAGGATTTTGGGAAATTCCATCCCTAAGGGGGTGAAAAAAGGGGGCAAAATCGCCCCACTCTCATATCTGCAGTTCTGCAAATAGGCCTCCTCGTAATTGCTGCAGGAGCCAACTTGCTGCAGGAGCCAATAGCAGCAGTTATGCAAATAGCCCATACAACACTTAGAATGTTCCTATAAATTCCTGCAGGGGCCAATAGGGCTGGGTATGCAAATCTCCCCTAGGCCATTTAGAATGTTCTCTGAGGGGGGTGAAAAGTTTACATGATGGGGTGAAAATGGAGGGAAACTTTTTAAATGACTGACTGACTGCTGTTGTGTGGGGGCATCGTAGCATAGGCTCCATCACTTTTAGACGGATCTACCCCAAACTTGGCATGCTCACTCTTCATCACCTGTAGACTCTCAGGATTAACCTGATTTTTCTTTAAGAACAGATATTTCTGTCACAAAAGATTTCTGCTGCCAGCACCCAGCCTAAACGTTACACTTTCAGTCAGAGACACTGCATCTTTTCCATACATGTTTCTTTTAAAAACAATTATACCAAATCCTAAAATCCATGCGAGCGGCAACAGCGATTAAATAAATAAATAAATGAGAAAGTGACCCCGAGAAGGGCATTTCCTTTCCCAAAATTTGGGAATGTGACCTCCAAAGATCCATCAATCACCTTACAAGTCAGGACACACACTGGGTTGGATCCAGGACTTGCCTTCCTTCGAGAGTAAGGGCTCCACCCACAGAAGGTCTCACCGCCTGATTTTTGGGGATCCCTTGCCCAAGAGCAGTAAAGGAATTGGGATGAACGAACTGGTGAAAATAAATAATTTTATCTATACAAGTACAGGCATTCAAACATAAACAACAGAAAAGGGTATAAACATGCTATGCAATGATTCCTGTGTTACCGAAAAGAACCAATACCAGAGATAACCAAACACGTTTTGACATGAGGGTCTTCTTCAGTGGTCTAGTGTGTAAAATAATAAATAAAATGGTAATATACATGCAGAGGCTTATATACACACAGTCCAAACCTCTCACAAACAATTAGCTAGTATGCAAAACTATGGTGTCTCCCACAACCATTGGGCCATAGCTAATGTCCAAATGCCTGGGAAGAAGAGTATGTATTTGCCGGCATCCGAAAAGACGACTCTGTTGGATGACGATGCAGAATTAACTTACGGAACTCACTGCTGGCGAGGTGTGGGGACGGTCACTGGCATAGATGGTTTTGAAAGGCAATTGGACGGATTCATGGATGATGTTAGCTTGTAATAGTTGGATGGGACTTCCATGTTGAGAGGCAGTCTTATCTCCGGTTACTACATGCTGGGCCGTTTGGTAGGATGCAGGATTTAGACCAGTGTTCTCCAACCTTGGGTCCCCAGATGTTTTTGGCCTACAACTCCCAGCATGCCCCAGCCAGCATAGCTGGCTGGGGCATGCTGGGAGTTGTAGGCCAAAAACATCTGGGGACTCCAGGTTGGAGAACACTGCCTTAGGCAGTGGCGCTGCCTGGCTGGGCCTGCCAGAAAGCCGGCCTCACCGCCGCTTCCAGGTCCACATTCGTCTGCTTGCACTGCAGCCGCTCGCAGCTGACGAGTGGGACGGAATCCCACCCCGCCACTGTGGCGGTTTCCTTTCCTGGCCGGGCCTCAGCGGCCCTGGAGAGCTCAGACCGACTCTGGGCACGTCACGAGGCGCTGCTGGCGGAGCCTGGCCATGCTTGCCGCTTTGCCCGACGAGGCAGGTGCCCCGTGGCGCCGGGGGCATCCCCCTCCCGGGGTTAATCTACTGACCTCCTGCCCTGTCCTGAGCCTGGCCCGTGTGGCCGGAAACCGAACGTCAAGGCAGGCAGCTGTGGCTGCCCTCAGAATGGCGTCGTCATGGCTGGAACTGGAGGGGCGGTTGCACCCCCCTTGCCCCTATGCGTGGGTGCCCGTGCATACAAGGAGAAGCAAGGGGAACCTCCTCCACGGATGGGCACCCTCAGCTCGCCGGAGGTTTCCATGATTTCGTTCAAGGGCTGCACGGGGCCTGACACAGCCGGGTCTCTCACGGGCTCCAGTTTGGGACGGGCTGCACCCAAAGGACCCCTTCCGAGGTTCCACTTGTTTTTGTCCCATGCACATTTCTATATTTTTAACTGTTCACCATTTGGGCACAATCTATATGTATATACCGTATGTTATATTAGACTTGCAAGGAAAAAGAAAGAGAAGGATATAGTACATGGTACTCAAAATTCCTAGACAGATGGGTAAGATAAGATATGCTACTGTTCAGACAGGGAGATATACCTTCATCTGTTCCTGCCTACTTTGGGGGGGGGGGAGTTTCTTTTTTCATCTATCATCCATCCATCCATCCATCCATCAATGCATCCCTGCCTCCCCAAACTGGTGCCCTCCAAATGTTTTGGACTACAACTCCCAGAAGCCCCAGGCCTGCTGGTTGGGGATAGTGGCGTAGTGGTTAGAGTGTTGGACTGGGACTCAGGAGATCCAGGTTCTAGTCCCCACTCGGCCATGAAACTCACTGGGTGACTTTGGGCCAGTCACTGACTCTCAGCCTAACCTACCTCACAGGGTTGTTGTGAGGATCAAATGGAGAGGAGGAGGATTATGTAAGCCTCCTTGAGTTCCTTGCAGGAAAAAAGGCAGGGTATAAATATAATAAATAAATAAAATAAATAAACCCATCTGGAGGGCACCAGGTTGAGGAAGGCGGGGTGGGTGGGTGGGAAGGCTGCTGCTCCTTTAAATAAAAGAGAGAGAGAAATACACAAAAAGAAAGAGCAGGGAAGACAAAAAACGGAACTGACTTTACCAAGAGTTCTACTAGGGAGCATCTCCAAAAAGCAAAGGCACAGGAGCCCTGCAAAAGAAAAAAAAAAAGAAACGGTGGGGAGGAGAGAGCTGACAATCTTAAAAATTTGAGCACAATCCCTATCCATCAATTAACAACTTCCCCTCCTAGATGGTGGCAATCCCTGAAACATATAAACAATTGGGTTGCCAATGACCAGCCCCCCCCCCCCCCAATCCTGGCCTGCCCTTCTGCTTTTAACAACAGCTGGAATCTGCAGGAAACCAGGCAAGGTCTTTTTCAAGACCTGGAGTTGTAACATCATTGACTGCTGATGTCCACAGATGGGTGGATGTTAAAGGCTGTGGAGCAGAGCCCAAAATATAAAGTTGGCAACCCTATTCCAAGGGGGATAGGTGGTGATGGTGTGAAAAGGAATTCTTCCTGACACCAGTGTGAGTAAGGCCGAGGAACCGGAAATTAGAAAATGCTCATGTACAGGCCAAACCCGAAGATAACAAGGTTGCCAACTTTTTAAAAATTGACCTGCTTCTATGCCTTTAGCCACCAGTCTTATTATCACCATGTTGCAGATGGCAGGCAAAGAGCGAGTGAGAGAGAAACTTGCCTACATAGTGAATTTATGGCCCAGTCAACATTTGAACCCAGGACTTGATGGAAAGCTCTGTACTATACAGATTACTCAGAAGAAGGCCCCACTGCAGCCTAGTGGCCAAGAGACTGAAAGCAGAAAGCACCGGGTGCAAACTCAGATGACCGTGGGTAAGTGGCGCTTCTCTCCCCACCCACCGCCTCGCTCTTCCAGCTGCAAAATGGGGATAAAAGCAACTGAGCCTCGTGGCACCTCAAAGCCAAACATGTGGGTGTTGTGGCAGAAGAGTCCGTGGGCCACAAATCTATTGACCTATAAGCTTTCTGGCCCGCTTGTCCATCTCTCAGAAACAACAACACTGCTCTTTCTGCTGTGTCAGACTTGCAAGGCAATATATAACATACCTCGTAATATTTCCAATATGAGGATAATTATTACTGTCGCTCCTTACAAGATAATGCATTTGATGTGAAGTGCCATATCAGCCTTCCCCAACCGGGCGCTGTTCAGATATGTTGGACTGCAACTCCCATAATTCTTAGCCATGCTGGCTTGGAATTATGGGAGTTGCAGTCCAGCACTTCTAGAGGGCACCAGGTTGGGGGAGCCTGCCTATATAGAGGCTTTTAAGGATGCAACTCTAAACTCAGTAGGGCTTGCTTGCAATCTTAAGGAGTGAGAGGGCAATCCTAAAACTGCAATCCTATGTGCACTTACTGGTGGGTGGGTGGTTGGGGGGCAGGGTGTGTGTGTGTCTCACTGAACATAATGAGACTTATTTCTGAGTAAATGTGGCTCAGGCAACATATCCCCTGGAAATCAGTGGGGGGACTTATTTCTGAGTACAGGTAAACATCCAGAGAGAATCAGGCCTGCATATGTTATTGTAACTTTTCCTGTGCATGTAAATCCCCGTGCCTGGCCCACTTATTTCTTTATATTTTACAACCTTGCATTTTGCATTTAAGTTGTTTGCTGTTTTATTGATGATATCCTGCTGGATTTATTTTGATGAACAAAAAGGAGATTTAGACTGCAATGCTATGCCATGCCCCTGGGAGTAAGCTCCATTGAACACAATGGGGCTAACTTCTGAGTAGACATATATACTTGCAGGGAAAAAAGGTGGGGTATAAGAATAATAAATTAAATAATAAATGAATAAATAATATAGGATTGCATTATTAGATAATTTAAAAAATATTGGGGGGGGGGGAACTCAGCTACTCCCCAGCATGTTTACTCAGAAGTAAATCCCACACTGAGCTCAGGTGGGGGAGTGCCCAAGATTGCAGCCAGAGTGCGCAAGTATCTGCTGTCCCTTACTTGGGAGTAAGCCCCACTGAAATCAGTTATACTTATCTGAGTAAATACACAGAGGATCAGGCTCTATGTGATTGCCATGTTTCCCATGCACATTAAATGTAACAGGCATGGGAAACATGGCAATTACATAGAGCGCAATCCTCCCAAGTAAGTGTGCCTCTCTGCCTATAATCTCTTTGTATGCTTACTTGGGAGAAAGTCCCATTAAACTGTCCATGGGACTGCAGACTCGGGCTTCATCCATCGGCCAGAGAACCACTGATTTCCAGGGGATATGTTGCCTGAGCCACATTTACTCAGAAATAAGTCTCATTATGTTCAGTGAGACACACACACACCCTGCCCCCCACCCACCAGTAAGTGCACATAGGATTGCAGTTTTAGGATTGCCCTCTCACTCCTTAAGATTGCAGGCAAGCCCTACCGGAGGCTGCAGGGCCTGCCTCCCAAGATAACCATCACAGCAAGGGGGAGACCAACTTGGCTCCATCATGCACCGGCCAGGGAAGGATCAGGGAGCCTGTTTCGCTCTTCCCTGCCAGAAAGGGCACATATAAGAACTTTGAAACGAAGAACTGGTGCCTGAGTCCTGCTTTTTTCCTCCTCCCTCCCAATCCCTTTTCCTTGTGTGTCCTGCCGTTTAGATTGGAAGCCTGAGGGCAGGGACGGTCCGATTATTAATCTTGGAAAGCCTCTCTTTGTAAGCCTTTTTTGGCATTAGGGCGGGATAAAAATGCAGTAAGTAAATAAATAGATAAATAAATTCTTGGGAGTAAGCACCATTGGAATCGGAGACACGCTTAGGTCTGAGTCTAAAGATGCGTGGCGCCTCGCTCTCTGGCTGACTTCCTGCACGTTTTTTCCAGTCGGGTAGAATTGAGCGACGCTCCCTTAGGCTGGACCCAACCCTCTCCTCTGGCCGGGCCCTGATTCAGAGGATAGGAATTTGCATCTGATTGCTATTTTGTCATCCTATGATTTGTCTATCCAGCTCTGTGCACGCCTTAGGCACCGAGGGAGGAGGAGGCGGCGGCGGCGGCGGAGGCGGAGGAAGAGGAGGAGGAGGAGGAGGAGAAGACCATGCAATCGCTTGTAAAGGGAAACTTACCAATCCAAGCCGGATAAGGGAGGCTACATTAAAAGCAACTCAATTAAAAAAAAAAAAAAAAAAAAGGAAGGAAGAAAGAGGAAGGAAGGAAAAGAAAATCAATCTATCTGGGAGATCAAGGGAAAAAGAACAGAGCTCTTGGAAAGCTACTTTTGTAGCCTGCAGGATCAGCTGTTGGGGAGTGGGGGAGGTAAAGCAAGGAGAGAGAGAAAATGAGAGCCCCCCCACCGCCCTCTCTGCAAGGTAAAAACCAAAGCGCCCCCCTCCTTCCCCCCGTAACTTGCTGCCTTTCCTTTCCTTTCCTTTCTTTTTCGTTTTCTAAATAAATAACTTGCAGCATTGGCCGGGCGTTCTCCTAGCCGGGATGTGCCTTGGAAGCCGAGCTAAGGGGAAATATTTTGCATTTTACGGGCGGGTTTTTCTCCCGCACCCCAAAGAGGGGATTTGGGGTGGGTGGGGGATATGAGTAAAATACTAAGTAAAGTCAAACGTGGGTGGCTGTGCTTCCCCTTCCGAGTATACCTTGGAAGGAACTTTACTCTGTTGAACCCCCGTCGGCTCCAGCCCCCTTCTATTCCTTACGCTGGTCTTGTACGTAACTCTTTTAAAAAAGAAAAAGAAAAAAGCAAGCACCACATTTACATTTTAAAATGTCTGGAGATTGATTTGGGGGTGGTGGGCAGACTCTTTCCTAAGCCGCCTCCATGCATTAATTCCCCCCCCCCGGGTGCAATTACTGTATTTCATACCCCTCCCATTCCTCCCCCCCCTTCCTTAGCAGTCTTCTTGAGGCGCCTTCCCTGTGAAGTCCCTCAATTAATTTGGCAAATGTCTGTGTAGGCTTAATTGCAGATTTTATTTTTAAAAGAAGTGTGTGTTTTAGTTTGGTGGTTGGTTGGTTGTTGTTGTTTTAAAAAATCTCTTTGCAAAACCTTCTGAATGTCCCCCTCTTACATTTGCATGGCTTGCTTTTTCCTCTCTGTGTGAGTAGAGCTATTTTAATTCCTGGGGAAAAAACACACTGGATTGTTCTAGGCAGTGTAGGTTGATTCACACACCCGAAAGAGCACTCTCTCTCTCTCTTTTAATTTGCTTTGGTGGGTCTTGTTCCAAAGGCCGCTTATTTTAAAAGAGTGCGCACACATACATTAAATATTCTTTTCCTGCACTCCAGTTTCTCTAGAAAAACGTTTATCTAGTGCCTATCATCTTTAAATTCCAGATCTAGCTACCCTAACCAGAAATACCTCCTTTTAAAAGATTGCATGCTGTTAACAACAGAAGGCGCATTGTGTTCCCTGAGCTTTACTTCCTAGTAAGTGTATTTAGAATGGCAGCCTAAACCAACATTTCCTGCAGTTCTAGTAACTGAAAGACTTCTTTTGGGGGTGGGGGTATTAAGTTGGAGGTGCACTTTGGTCTGTCGTCCCCTGGCTTATCCTTTAGAGGGTGCATTCCCACATGAGTCTCTGTTCTTGGGTGTGCTCCTCTACTGAGCAGGGCGTTGGACTAGATGACCTCCAAGGCCTCTTTCCTCTCTAAAACTATGCGGTGCTTCCCTAGAAGGAGGCAAAGTTGGAGTGGTGACATGCAGAGATGTAACCCGCACAGTCTTGCTATGTCTCCCCATTAGGAGCAATGTGAAGGATCTGGTTGTTCCCAATGCGCTGGCACCGTTTGGAGCAGTGAATCCTGCAGGGGGGCAGCAGGTATCCTCTGCTTGCGTGCCAGGATCCCAGTTTAATTATTTAACCTGTGTTTTTTTTTTTTGTGGAAATCACTGCGGGTGAGAGAGAGGAATCTCCTTCCCCCCCCCACACGCCCAGTCAAATGGCACCCTTCAGTTTTGGGAGAGTGGCTGTCCTTTGCCTGTGTGTGGGGGGGGGGGCTGTGTTTCTCTCCCTCCTCCCACTGAGCTGCCCCCCCCACAGTTCAGCTGCATGGGATTTTTCTGATTATATTTAAAACATTGTTTGCTATTAAAATCAATACTGGGGGGGGGCAAAGCTGAGAAGCAAGGTTAGGGCAGGGGGATTGGATTTTCCTTTGCAGTCCTCATTTTTCAAATTTGTATCTCAGTGCTGCGCCCCCCCCCCCATGAGAGAATTCAGGGGTGTTTGTGGTCTTCCTCCCCATCAACTATCAAACTATCCCAAAGGCTGGAATGGTGGCAGTCTGGCGTGTGTCTGTCCATCTATATTGCAGGGGCCGCGGGAGGGGTGCGCTGCGCCTTTTCAGGGACACATTGCACCATTGCTGGTGGTTGCTGAGGCCTAGTGATGGGGGTGGAGGTGTGTGTTGTTGTTGTTTTTTGCACCAACCACAGCCACATCAACCCTAGGCATAGCACTTCTGTGTCGTCGTCCCCCGTGTCCCCCCCCCGTGAGTCCCCGCCATTCCCTTACACGGGGAAATTAAAAGGGACCCAGCCAGTTGAGAATCGAACCTGCTCCGATCTGCATAGCCCTCCCTCTTGGTTCTATTTTTATTGGTCATGCTCAAGTGTGACATAATGTTGAAACTGTCTTGTGAGGTGTGTGTGTGTGCGCGCGCGCGCGCACGCGTCATTTTTGTATTGAAGCATCTTGGTTGGTCAATCGTTACAATGTTATCAGAGATCTTTCTATGTTTTGACAAATAAAAAGTATACTCAAGGTCACCCCTACGGCAGATTTGTCATTGTGCATGCATGTCCCCCCCCACGCCCAATTAGTCCAGCCCCAGTGGCCCAAGGCAGGTGGTGGGAGTACACCACATCAAGGTGTTTGCGGAGCAGAGATCTTTAAATGACTCAAGCCAGCGAGACAAGCTAGGCAGAACATCCGACCGAAAGGTTTTACAACTGATCAAGCAAACTCCTGTCTGTTCCCATTTATCAGGCTCACCCAAGGGTGTGAGCGTGTATGGTCTTCCTAACTACTGTGTTGTCTTTATTTCCTTACCACCCAGGAAGTAAGTTTTCCTTCTTGGGTGCCATGCATCATCATCATCATCATCATCATCATCATCACCCGCCTCTCCGTCTAGATGAGGCGGGGAACAGCAGGAAATATAAAATACATAAACTAATCAAACACAATGCATACTATTAAAACATCTTAAAAACATCTTAAAGGCATCCTAAAATTCCGCCGGATAGGCCTGCCAGAAGAGATCAGTCCGCATCTGTCATTGCTTCTTCTTCTTGCCAAATATTTAAAAAAAACAAAAACGTTTGCCACCCAGATCAGTAGTATAAGTGCCAAGAAGACCCAGCATTCTACTGTATGCATGCACAATCCAGTGCATGTGTTCTGTGGGTGAACATAGCAAGCTGCCTTAGACTGAGTCAGACCCTTGGTCCATCTAGCCCAGTCTTGTCGACACTGACTGGCAGCAATGGCTCTCCTGGGTTTCAGGCAGGATTCTTTCCCAGCCCCACCGGGAGAAGGCGGGGATTGAACCTGGGACCCTCCACCGCTGAGCTATGGCCCCTGTGGAAATGGATTGCTTCACGTGGCTCAGGCTGTGCCTCCTATGCTAAAGCCCTTGGAAACCCAGTCCTGAAAAGCTGGCTAATACCGGACCATGAATTGCATTGTTCCGAACTACCCGCAAGGAGGAGAGGTCCCTGTCCCCAAGGAGCTTACAAACTTAAATTTCAGCTGTGTGAGGGTGGCGCATGGGGGGGAAACAGAGGGAAATGCAAGGAGCCTTCTGTGTCTGCGCAGCCCCACATGGAAGCCTGTGTGCAATATTGCACACTGTGCATTGATACGTAGCTCATCATGTGCTGAGTGGTGCGCCACACCTGCATCATTCTGGATCACACCCTTAATAGCATTGCTAGGATAGGAACCGCCATGCCTGTTGTAAATAGATCGGTTATAATTTACAGCCGTCCCAAAGCCCTGAGAGATGGGCATTCTTCCCCCCCCCCACGCCCCAGACTTCTTCCTACTTCTCCCTCACCCCAGGAGCTGAGCATCCAGAGGCAGCCAGGAAAGCCTCCCCCTTCTTCTTCTCCTCCTAAGCTAACAAGGGACTTTTGTAAATGGCCCTTTGTCTCTCTCTCTCTCTCTCTGCCGCCTACAAGATCATTAAAGAATTAATGCCTCTAGCACAGAGAGGGGCTTAGGAGATGTTCCCTCCTAAGGTGCCAGCTCAGCTGTTTCTCTCTCTGTGTGTGTCCCCACCTCTTCCTTAGCCCCTCAAGTTGACAACTGTAATACCCTTGTCTACGGCTGGGGATTGTCTGCAGGTGGAAATGGAGTAGGCCCGTGGAGAAGAACCTTTAGAGGATACCCTGGAAATTTTCCAATCTGGATAACGTCTCTCTCTTTAGGTGAGAGAGAACGTGGTAAAGGCAGTGATGCCACAGCGGCCTTGCCCAAACTGGTGCCCTCCTGACTACAACTCCCAGCATCCAGAGGGCACCGAGTTGTGCCTGGCTCTGGTTGGTGGATCTTGGGATACTGGTCAAAAAAAATAACATCAGGCCAACAAGCCTGAGGTCTGCCCTCACAGCCTGTATAGCAGACTTTAATTTTTAAAAACTGGAAATGAGTTGCCTGTTGGTTCTTGGCAATGGGGAGAAGAAAGCACTTTGGACATGCTCCAGTGTACTCCAGATTATTATCCATTCTTCGCACTTGTTGGTGCAATGTTATTTTTTTTTTTTTTACTAGAATGCTAAGATCCACCAACCAGAGCCAGGCACAAAAGACCTACACTTTGGTGCTTCGGGAATTTGCTTTGATTCCCAGAACTGCCCTGAGCCTCACAGTCCTTCCACGCAGAAATCCATTCCTGGTTTTCATCCCAAACTTTCTTCATTTCAGCAGCGCAATTTAGGGGGAGGGAGTTATTTTGTTGCAGCTGGCTGAATCTGAAAGCCTTGCTGATCTACTGCAAACCACCCTGAGAGCTATGGTACCTCATCTACCTTCTGCCCACCCTTGTTTTAGGGCAGCGGTGGTGGGCAGCTTCAGGGCCCGGGGGCCACTTCACCCCTGCTCCCCCCCCGCCCGTGGGCTGCACTCCTGCCGGCAAATTTTTTTTTGGTAGTTTGAAGCTGAAATTTGGCAGAAAACCGCTACGGAGGCTTAAAAGGGACATATTTCTGGTTAAATTTGATCCTCTTAAGCCTCCGTATTTGTTTCCCACAAGTTTTGCTGCTGTGCGGACTGCACCAGAGGCTGGGAGGCCGCATTCGGCCCACAGGCCCTGTGTTGCCCACCCTTGTTTTGGGATTTCATAGATTTTCATAGATCATAGAGTTGGAAGGAGCCTACTAGGCCATTGAGTCCAACTCAATGCAGGAAACTAGAGGAGGGGTCTCCCATCCAAGTAACAACCAGGCTTGACCCTGCTTAGCTTTCCACACTCAGACAAGCTGAGCCAGCGTGTTAAACTGAATCTGGGGCTTCAGCTGAGGTGGGTGAGGCATGGTGCTCTGTGGGGCGTGTGTGTGTGTGCACGATGCTCTGGGTATTTTAAATATTTAACAGTGCAATCCTTTCTATATCTTCTCAGAAGTAAGGCCTGTTGAGGCTCATGAGACTTAGTCCCAGGCAGTTTTGTGTATGGTTGTAGCCTTCATTGTGCTTGCATTTTTAAAAATGTCCAGTTTATCATTTGCAGGTTTGTTTGTTTGTTTGTTTGTTATATTTATGCCCCGCCTTTTTTCCTGCAAGGAGCCCAAGGCGACTTACATAATCCTCCTCTTCCTCTCCATGTTATCCTCACAACAACCCTGTGAGGTGGGTTACTGGGGTATTAATGATATAGGAAAGCCGATTATAAATTTGATTTGTTCTGGGTTAGTTAGAGCACAATCCTATGCAAGTTTGGACAGAAAAAAAGGCCTACAACTCCCAGCATGTCCCCGTCAACATAGCTGGCTGGAGCATGCTGGAAGGTGTAGGCCTTTTTCCTATCTAAACTTGCATAAGATTGCGCTTTTAATCACAAATAAATGCTGCCGTCTGCACAAGAACTGCAGCATCCAATTTTAGTTCAGGAGTGGACGGGAGGAGGATCTCCAGATGTTTTGGACTTCAATGCCCTGAGGCTCCTGCCAGCATGGCCAACGGTGAGGAATGCTGGGAGCGAAGTCTTAAACATTTGGAGATCTACTGTATAGCCCACCCTGTGTTAGTTAATCCAGAATAACTGCTAGCACCCACTTAATTTTTTGGCTACTTATTTATTTATTTCACTGTAACATACCGTATACGGTATATCCCACCCTTCAGAAAGTTCTTCCCCCACCACCCAGGGTATAATGTACAACCTATCGAATTGTACATTATGTGCAATTACCGTATGTATAATGTACAGCAATGCACAATCTATCGAGAAGTACAATGATATTGAAACCACATGATGTATTTTTAAAAGGCATTAAAAAGCTGTGTGAAACCAACGTTGGGCGGGTAAAACTATTAATGTGGTTTTTCAGTTTGAAGGCGCTTTAGACATGTGAAAGAAATACTTAATGGATGCTGCCGATAGTGAGACAGATCTCCCTTGGCCCAGGAGATCTGTCTAGCGATAGGTCAGTCTCGGACGTACCATTCCTGGGTAAGGTGATCGAGAAGGTGGTGGCGTTGTAACTCCAGGTGATGCTGATTCTCTAGGTCCATTTCAGTCGACCACGGTATTCCTCTGGACCACCTGGCAGGGCAGGGCCTTGTGGGTGCAGTTTTCCAGGGCTCCTTGTCTTGTCCTTTCTGTCGGACCATGTCCAGAAGGTGGTGTTGCGGGGTTACTGTTTGACTCCAGGGCCACTGGCCTGCCGCGTCCCACAGGGTTCTGCGTTGTACCCCGTGTTGTTTAATATTTATCTGAAACTGTTGGGAGAGGTCATCTGAAGCTTTGGAGTAAAGTGCCACCGAGATGCTGATGACACCCAACTCTATAATGCTCAAACAGTAAGGAAGCAGTTGAGTTCCTTGAACGTTGCCTGGGGTTGAGAATGAGCGGGATGGCAGTTACCCATATATATTCACACACCCGTACCCTGCCTTTCCACCAGAATAACGGCGCTGAAGGCAGCTATGTCACGCTTCGCCTTGACACGGGGCTACCTCTGAAGAGTGTCTGGAACAGTGTTCTCCAACCTTGGGTCCCCAGATGTTTTTGGCCTACAACTCCCAGCATGCCCCAGCCAGCTACGCTGGGTTGTAGGCCAAAAACATCTGGGGACCCAAGGTTGGAGAACACTGGTCTGGAAGCTTCAGTTGGTGCAAAATGCGGCAGCCCGGCTGCTAACCGGTACTCAGGATCAGACCAGATTGCACACCCATCCTGAAAGACCTGCACTGGATGCCATTTGCTTTCCAGGCCCAATTCAAGGTGTTGGTTTCAACCTTTGAAGCCCTAAACGGCTTGGGACCTGACTAGGTAAGGGGCTGCCTGTCTCACTATGAACCTGTCTGGGTATTAAGATCTGCAGGAGAGACCCTTTTGAGGGTACCACGATCTGCAGAGGCACATGTGTCTCCTGTGTCACCCCCAACTAGAACTACGCTCCTTCAAGAACTACGATTGGCCCCCACTCTCTTGGCCTTTAGAAAGGGTGTAAAGATGAACCTTTTCAATTTTAGCCTTTTAAATTATGTTGCTGTTTTCACGTTTTGCTGTTTTCACATTTTGCTATTTTTAATGTTCTTTTTAAAAAAAATTGGGTTGAGGGTTTTTGTTTTGTTTTAAATGCTATATAAATGTTAATTTATTATTACGTTTTATTTATTATTACATTTTTGAATCGCCCATCTGGCCGGGCACCCTGGGCGATGTACAAAACAATAAAATACAATAATAAAACAGAATTAAAATACAGTTTAAAACAGTATAATTTTTTTTTAAAAAAATCCTAACCCACCCCATATTCCCGCCTGAAAAACCCAAGTTTTTAATGCATGGTGGAAGCTTATCAAAGAGGGGGCATGGCGAAGGTCACGGGGGAGGGAGTTCCATAATAATAACTAATAAGAGAATAAGTGTTTTCTCTAAAGCAAACAAAACGAAACCGTGATGCTGGCTGCTAGGAACTGGGAATATCTTTCCCCAGATTTTATTTAATGGTCATGTTAAAGACTAGATTATAGTGGACCCACAGTTATGGTCCTGTTTGCGTGCAAACTAGAAATTCCGCTGCTGTGCCCCCCACCCCTTGAGACAGTGTTGTGGAGCATCCACAATGACAACTCTGGATGTGTGCTTTTCCTCCTCCCTCTTTGCACACCACGGCCAATGAGATGGCAGCGAGCTCATGTGCTTTTGGGGAAAGGCCTCCTGATTGGCTCCGGTTTCCTCTGATGTCAGAGAGGTTCCGTTAAGGTGCTTGCCAGTGGCTCTCCGTTGGGGGAGCGTTCCGTGGCGGTTGAGAAAAGGTACGATCCACATCCTTTTGTGGGGCAGGGAGCTTGGCTGGCAGATAAAACAGGCTTGATTTGCAGGGACATCTCTTTTTCTGGGTTGGGTCAGGTACCTAAATCCCATACTTTTCTTTGAGTGGGTCGCCCTTAGCTTTGTGGCTTGCCTTTCGTGGGAGGTCTGCTGTGGCGTTCAGTTGGCTGGTTGATTGTTCCCAAGAGCTGGACAAACCCAAACATCAGTTCCACATTAGATTTTATGGTGCTGGTGGTGGTGGTGATCATCTCCCGAGTAATCTCACAAGAACAGTGGGCGTTCATAGATTCCCTCCTCCTGTACAAATTTGCCTCTGAAAGTTGTCTAAACTAGTGGCCTGCCTCAGGAAGTTGCCTTAGCCATCTACATGGCCCTTCCCCATCCTGTAGCCAGGATGAGTTCCTTAAATGAAATATATAGCCAGGCCTGTGGTTTACGCCGGCTCAGCTTGTCTGAGCGTGGAAAGCTAAGCAGGGTCAGGCCTGCTTATTACTTGGATGGGAGACCCCTCCTCTAGTTTCCTGCATTGAGCAGGGGGTTGGACTCGATGGCCTAGTAGGCCCCTTCCAACTCTATGATCTATGAAAATCTTATTGTGTTGTGAAGAAGTCCTTTCTCTCCCCCCACCCCCATCCTGGGTGTGGTGCCCATCAACTTCAATGGGTCAACCTGTGCTTAACTGCCATCCATAATAATAAAAGAGGAGGTGTGTGTATCTCTCCGTCTGTCAGCGGAATAGTGCCAAGGCCATGAAACCTAGGCACGTGAAACTTGGCATGCTTACTATGGGGACCCTGGGGGTGTGCACCTGATGATTATTCGGGTTTTTTTTAAAAAACGCATTAATTAAGTTTCTATTAATTTTAATGTGTTTGTGTTGTTGGAGCCTGCAGTAACATCTTCGGCCACTAGGGGCAGACGTCCCTATCCAACACGTCACTTTGCCGTCCATAAGTTTGAAGCTGCCACAGCTTAGTATTTATTTGTTTGTTTGTTTCTTTTATTTCTATGCCGCAGTGTAGAAGGCAGTCTTAACCTGGCGCCGAAAGGATTTATTTATTTATTTATTATATTTATACCCCGCCTTTTTTCCTGCAAGGAACCCAAGGCGGCTTACATAATCCTCCTCCTCCTCTCCATTTTATCCTCACAACAACCCTGTGAGGTAGGTCAGGCTGAGAGTCAGGGACTGGCCCAAAGTCACCCAGTGAGTTTCATGGCCGAGCGGGGAATAGAACCCGGATCTCCCGAGTCCCAGTCCAACACTCTCACCCCTATGCCACACTGGCTAGTAGAGTTGGCACCGGGCAGGTCTCAGTTGGCAGCATGTTCCAGAATTGGGGGGCCGCCACTGCGAAGGCCCTCTTCCGTGTTGCCACCAACCGAGCCTCCCCCCCCCCCGGAGGCAGCTGTCAGAGGAAGGCCCCAGATGTCGAGCGCAGCATCTGGGTAGATTGTGGTTGGGAGAGGGCATTCCGTCAGGTATTGCAGTCCCAAGCCCTGTAGGCCCAGGGACAGAGTTATACACCTGCCCGCTGCTGTGGGGCAGCCCCACCCGCTCAGGGGAACAGAGTAGACAGACCCCCTCGACCATTCCCAGTCACAAGCCAGAGGAGATGCATAGGACTGAGGGGACAGAGATATAGGCCTGCCCCTCCTGCTACTGTGGGGCAGCGCCCCCCCCCCAGGGAAACAGAGTGGCCAGACCCCTCCCTCAGGGGCTATGGTTTTGCACCATGGCAGGGATGCCGGCGAGCATGGCTTCACTCAGGCAGAGCGGGCGCAGTGTCCAACTCTGGCAGCTGCGTGAGTCTGCTCGAAGGCTTCGCTGTATCAAACCAAGGGCTCTTCCGACCTGTGCAAAGCTGGGTCCGTCTGTCTGTCCACTAGTAAATAATGAGAGAGGAGAGTCTCTTTTCACACCGACACCTCCTCCTCCTCCCCACCCTGTGTTTGGTACTGCTGTTTGCTCAGCGGTGAGGCCTCGTGGTCGTCTTACTCGCCTCTAATTCTGTCTGTTAAAGTAGTACGCATGACATGGCCGTATTCATGTGAACGGCTTTGGATGAAGATTGGCTGGGAGGCCAGCCCAGAGTTCTCCTTTTCCAGAGCGGAAATGCTCCACTCTCAGAGGCACCCTGGGAAGGGTTGGTTCCATTTTTATTTTTTTAAACAGCCACTTGTTTTGGTTGCCTGTGGCGAGGTGGCCAAAAATTAAATTAGAAGAGAGTTGGTTCTTGTTTTTTTCATTTTTCCCTGCCCCCACCCCCTCTAGATCTTCTTCAGACATCTAATGTAGGCATGCACGAGCAGATAGGCTCATAAGAATTCTTGAGGTCTGGTAACTTGACTTGGAAAGCCGTCTCGCCAGCTGGACCAGTAAAATAATGCCTGGTCACTGACTCTTAACTTGTTTGCATGAATATGGCCTTTGCCACTCTCTCTCTCTCTCTCTCTCTCTCTCTCTCTCATATATATATGACTGGAGTCTTAAAACACTGTACCCTTCTGACCAAAGGTTTTGTTTGTTTTTTCCTTCCTGGCAAAAGCCAAAAGTCCCCGTTCCCCTCCACCTCCTCCTTCCAGAGCGTAAAATTTTAAAAAATAAAATAAAAATCTTCCCTTTTAAAAATTACTGCTTCCTCTTTTTGTTTGGATGGTGCCGAATATGTTTCTGCTGTCTTGCCCATTTAGGATTAACTGAGGCTTGCTCTGGGTACAACCCTTCTCCCCCCCCCACCCCCCCACCCACCCCCGATCCGGTTTCAGCCTAGTCCGAGTGGTTTCTCCCTGCTCTGAGTAGCTGCTCCACCAGCTGCCTTGTACTCACCTTTCCCCCTCTCTGGGGCAAGGACTACGCTTTGTACAGCTTCTGACAAACGGGGAAACGAACACTTTAAAATACAAGTTTCTAGTCTTTACTGTGCTAATATGTGTCGTTGTGTTTTTGGGGACAGGATTTTCACTGACACCTAGATGAAGAAGAGGAGGAGGACAGCGCACAGCACGCAGGTTACCCCTTCAGCCCCCTTGGATGGAAAGACACTTGGCGGGAGCAGCAGAGCAGGGCCGTGGCTTCGGTTCAGGGTGGCGCAAAGCGGCACGGCTGCTGTGCAGAACGCGGGACTTTGCGCTGCAGGATCACGGCTAATCTTTAAAGCAATACCTACCGTGTGTGTGTGTGCGCGTGTGCGTGTGCATGTGAAACTCTTTTTTTTCTTTTTCTTTTTGTAAATCTTTGCCTTTGGGCCGAAAAGGATTGATCTCTTCTCCCCTGCCGCTGTGAAAACGGCCGCTGGCTTTATGTGACTGTTACCTGTGGCTTGTCCTGCTGTGATCGCAGAGTGCTGGGCGGCCGCCAGCTGACGCCTGGGAGGCCCCGTGTTTGTCCGAGGTCGCCGTAACCCCCTCCCAAGAGCACCGGGGCAGAGGGACCCCTCCAGACATCCCTCACGGCGTTGCCCCCGACTGACCGCTGCCCCACGGCCCCTCCGGCTCCCGTGCAACACGTAGGTCCCTCCCCTTTGGAGCGTTGCTCCGCCCCCGGCGCCCCAGCGGCCCCCGCCCGGGCGCTGCCCCCTGCAGGCAGGGCCATGAAGCTGCAGGCGGTGATGGAGAACTTGCAGCGCCAGCAGCGGGCCCGGCTGCAGCAGGAGATGGAGGCCCGGCAGCAGCAGCAGGACCCACCCCAGAGCGCCCTTCCGCCACCTCCTGCGCCGAGTCAGGCTGCCACCCTGCTGGCCTCCGGGGTGGCAGCACCGTCCCGCGGCCGCAGCCAGAATCCTCTCCCCTCCGAGGAGATAGGGGATCCTGAGAGCGCCGGGATGCAGAGGACACAGATGATGGCGCTGGCAGCCATACGGGCGGTGGCTGCCGGCCTCAGCCAGTCATCCAGCCCAGTGGTGTCGGAAGAGAGCCATTCCTCGGAAGAAGAGGAGGAGGAGGAGGAGGAGGACCCTGGAGGCAGCGGCGAGGAGGAGGAGGAGGAGGAAGAAGAGGAGGTTGGCGATTACCTACAGGAAAGAGGCTCAGAAGAAGAGGAGGAGATGTGAGTACTAGCAGGAGCAAGCAAAATGCCTGTCACTTATGTGCCAATTCCCTGGGAGGTGGGCTGCAATGTGTCTCTCTGCCTTCAGAGGCGCCTTGCCTCCTGCCTAGCATAGTGCAGTGGTTAAGGTGCTTGGACTCCAATGCCCAGTTAGCCCTAAAGCTTACATAAACCTTAGGCTTTCTCTCGGGTTACCCTACCTTGCAGGGTTGTCGTGGGAATCATGGTTGGGTGGGGAGGGTGAACCATGTGTGCAGCCCCAAGCTCCTTGGATGAAGGGTGTGTGGTAAAAAAAATATAATTCATAGACACCCACTGGGCCAGCCACTGTTCAGTAGAAAGCCAACATATCGCCCTCGGTGCAACAATACCCCCATTTGCACCCCTTAACTTCCTTTCCGCAGGAGTGATTAGCTACCGTTCGCTTCTGTGAGGAGAAAGAGGTGACACTAAGGATAAACTACCTTGGTTCTCCTATTTTTGGAACAAATTTGGGCAAAGAAAGAAAAAAGATGCCGTATTTAAGTCAGATGGGATGACTTAATAAAATAATATATTAACAAGAATTCTTGTTTTCTTGCTTGAACATAATAAGGAAGGAAGCATTGTTAGCGGCCTGGTGGGGGAATACATGGAAAAGCTCCTTTTCTGTGTTGACTAGCCTCATGCGCTCCGGGTTGGTCTGTTCTTCCAGCAGCTTCCCTTCCCCTCCCTGATGTTGTTGGGGTCAGGAGACAATAAAACAGGAGCTCTTAAGGCAAAACCAGTCTGGCTAGTTTTTAATGCCTCAAGCTTTTGATTAAGTTCCTGATCCTACTTTGAAAATTTCCAAGTGATTTAAAAGGGTGCAGTGCCTGTGTGTGGCAGAGGGGTTTTATTATTTATTATTATATTTTTAAAGTTGAAAACACCAACTTTTCTCGTAGATTCGATGGGGGTGGGGTGGGGTATCAGATCTGGATATTTGTTTAGTTGGGTATTCAGGAGACCCATTGTCTACAATTCCCCCCCCCCCCCATATCTTATGTGCCAACTGAGGATAATGGGCCATGTGTCCCAGTGGGTGAAAATTTCTGCCATAACCAGGCAACAACCCTGTACGTACTTACCTGGGAGTAAGTCCCATTAAACTCAGGGCTTGCTTCTGAACAGACATGCATAAGATTGCACTGTAGACATGCTAGGCTTTTTAAGGGACTGTCGGGCTCTGCGTTGAGTATTTTGCCACAAATAGATATGGTTGTCCTCTGGAACGAAAGAGTCACACTCATTTTCTAAAATGAATAATATTGGCTGATATTACTGTTTATTCGTTAAGACATAGCATGTATAACTTCCTAGCTCCTGTCTAGCTGTAAGTTAACTTGTGTCGGCGATTAGATTTAACTAAGGCAGACTTCCCCGATGCCATGCTTTCTGGGGTTGATGGGAGTTGCAGTCCGACACCTCTGGAAGGCAGCAAATTGGGAAAGGCTGGGCCGAGGAGTACTGATCTCTGTTTGTAAATTTAAAGTGCCCAGGAGAAGTTTTGGACTTAAGGTTGCTCAGCAGCATTCCCATGTTGTGGAGGAGTGGGGTTAATTTACAGTTGAGGTAGGATTTGAATACAGGGCTGCCCGGCTCCTAATGCCAGCTCAAACCAGAAGCAGAGGGGAGTTTTACACGGCCAGTCTGTTGCTAGTGCTGGGTGCGGCCTAGTGCTATAAAATTCTTGCCTGTGGTGGAGCTGAATTGACCAGTGGAAGATACCGCAGGGGTTCAGTATCCCTGGGGAAATGGCAGTGCACAAAGCTCAGAGGCAGACAGCCGCCCCTGCTGAGATCTTTCTGTGTTCAAAGTCTGTGTTCTACCACTAAGCTAAGGTCCCTGCTTCCCAACTTCCAGAAACAGCACCAGAGACACCCTTTATCCCAGGGGCAGGCAGAAAGTAGGTCTCCAAATATTTTGGACTTCAACTCCCAGCGTTCCTGGCCTTTGGCCATGTTGGCAGGGGCTTCTGGGAGTTGGAAGACCCAAACAATGGGAGATGTATCTTTTGCCACCCCTGCTGTATCCGAACGACGTGGTGTTCAAAAACACAACCCGCGGCATCGTTCGCCACCTTCCTTCTCGGGGAGGAGACTGGTAACGGCAGGTGAGTGCCCCCCGCTGCACTCTGGAAGATGCCTTGTCCACTGCCGCGGGGACAAGGCACGTTCTAGAGAGGTCCTGTTTGAACTCCGCATGTTCCAGAATCCTTGCAGCGTGTGGGGCGGGGTGGGTGGGGGGTTAGCAAGCAAGATGCCAAGAACATAAGAAGAGCCCTGCTGGATCAGACCAAAGGCTGACCTTGACCAGCATTCGGTTCAGCCGGTGGCCAACCAGATGCCCCGATAGGAGGAGCCCCCCAAGCAGGAGATGAGCCGCGTGTTCTCGAAAGACGGCAAGCTTGAAAACTGCCGTTCTGGACTTTTGAGTTGGGGGTTGCCTATGACATTGGGGTGGGTACGATGATTGAATCACCGCCGGAGGGGGGGTACCTTTAGCAACGGCCCTCTCAGCTGCTGGGGAAAGGGGGGATATTTGGTTAAATTTGGGGGGAGCCGGGCTGGTGCTTGTGGGGTTGCATTAAGGGCCCCCACCTTCCCCCTGTGATTCAAGCACTGTGTTTGTGTGGGGTGGGGAGGGCAGGCCTCCTGTCTTCCCGGCGGGTTGGACTTCAGGCGTTCACGTTTTCCTCCTTGTAACTCCCTCCTCCTCCTCCTCTCCCCAGGAAGGGCAAATGGGGCGAGGATTTCGAAGAAGACATGGGCGAGGAGGAAGAGGAAGACTATGAAGAGGATGAAGAAATGGCGGAGGAAGGGCTCGGCTCCGGAGAGGTGGCCAGGTCGAGTCCGGGGCTCCCGCTCCTTCGGAAGCAGCAGCCCCCCCAGCAGTACCGGGGGGAGCCGTCCAGGTTACTGGGGGGCCACGAGCGCCTCTCTTCTGGAATGGCCCAACAAGGCCTGCCGCAGCTGCAGCCGCAGGGCCTGGACCACGGTGACTGGACCTACGAGGAGCAGTTCAAGCAGGTAAACGGCCACGAGACGGCTTCTCTGGCCGACCGCCGTGGGTGTTCTCTGCCGTGTTCGGGCCCCCTGGGGATCCCGTCTGGGGAGTGCGCCTGCTGGGTTAAGCCAGTGCTGGAAGTGGGGAAATGGTCCCTTTGGCGTTGAGTGGGGTCGGCGAAATCAGAGGTCGTGCCGTAGCCCCGTCTGGCACGGCGTCCCCTAACTTGGCACCGCCAGACGTGTTGGGAGTGGTTCCCCAGCCAGCACGGGTGATTCTGCGCGAGGGCAATCGAAAATCTGTGAGTTCTGCGACCTGAATTCAAGTGCGCCCAGCTTCTGCTGTGCAGTTCTGCACACATCACTTGCATTTTCAAAGCTGCTCCTGTTAGTTATTGTTAGGGGGACGCTGTGCAGGGCTGTGATCCCCACCCTCTCCTTGGATCACTGGAAACTGTGTTCAGCCATTCCGCTGGCCAAGATTTCACTAGATGTTGCTTCTGAGATTGTCTTTGCAACCGATGAGGGCTAGAACCTTGTTTCCATCTTCTTTTTTTTCTTTTCTTTTCCTTTCCTTTCCTTTTCTAACACGAAAGCTGAGGTATCTGGAACTTGAATCCCATGGTCTGTATACTCCATTCTGCAGCTTTTCTGCAGAATCCCCAAAACCCGCCACCCTGGCAGGAGCGCCGCCTGTTGAACTGGTTTGTGCTCTCTGTGTTTCAAGCCCTTTAAATTACTGTGGAATGCCCTGCCACAGAATCTTGGGAAGTCGAGCATCTTTCAGCGAAGAACAGAGCGCCTTCTCAAGATAGCACTGGTTGAGGTTCTTCGCTGGACAGTATGTATCAGTGAGAAACCAGGTTTAAAACTTCTTGTATGCTTGCTGTGTGGCTGTCCTCCCATGGGCATAGAGCAGGGAAGTCTTTTTTGCCCAGCTTGGCAAACGTTGGGAAGTCAAGCTAGGAACAGAGCAGAGCCCATTCATGCAGCTTGCAGGTGTCTGCCATTTTGCCGCGTTTCATTCTGAAGCACAGCTTGTGTGTTTCGAAGCCTGGCTTGCAACTTGTGGAGATATTAAGAGGTGCGACGCTGGACATTTCTGCTACCTTCCTGGGGGGGAAGCGCTGCTGCGCGAATACAAGTCATTTCATGTGTTTCGTTTCCCAGATGTGCTGTAAGATCAGTTTAGGGGTAAAAGGCAGCTACGGGGGTGGGGAGACATGGCCCGAGGCTTATAAAATGATGCAGGAGGTAAAAACGGTTGCTGGATAATTTCCTCCCCTCCCCATATTAGAATTTGAGGTCACCCAGTTAAAAGGGTGGGCAACAGATTCCGGCAGGCAAAAAGGAAGCCCTTCTCACACGAACACAGAATTAGCTTGCGGAACTCGACTGGCACGAGATGTGGTGATGGCCACTGGCTGAGACAGCTTTAAAAGCGGGCGAGGTGATTCCATGGAGGCAGATGGGTCGCCGTTAGCCATGGTGGCTGAACAGAACCTCCACATTCGGGGGGCCGCGTGCCTCTGGCTGCCGGAGGCAGATGAACGGCCAGGGAGGGCGGTTTGTCTCTGTGCTCCCCGAAGGCCTCCAGCCGGACCACCCTGGGAAGCGAGATGTTGGACTAGCCAAGGCCTGCCCCAGCCCTGACGCCCACCTGCCGTATCGGACTACAACTGCCGTCATCCCCAGCTGGCATGGAGAGCACCAGGTTGGGCCAGGCCGGGCTAGCCGGCCTTTTGGCTTGATCCAGCAGGGCTCTCATGCGTCGAGGTGCAGATACGGGAGCTGATTTATCCGCTTCCGCCTATTCTGTTGTAATCTTTGGGGGCCTGCCATTTTGAAGCTTAATTTCCTGTATATAATCCTGTACATGTACCTGTTTGGACAGAGCAGAATGTGCCGGCTCCAGGTTTTGGAGGGTCCTTGTGGGGTGGGGTGGCTCCATGGGCCCTCTCCCTCAGTTAGTGTACCTTCTCACTGCCCTTGCTCCTCACCCTCTTCCTCACCGTGGCTCCCGCTTGCTTGCTTGGCAGGCAGAGAGCCGAAGGAGAGCAAGGAGGCCGTGGCATCTCCTGCTCTTCCTCACCACCCCCACTTTGTCGGGGGCCAGAGAGCAGCTTGCGAGGGTGAAGAGGAGAAACAACTCCTGGGGGCTCTTCTCAGCGGGCCCCTGCTGGGGTGCGGGCTCTGTGCCGGCCCTGGGAGTAAAGGTACTCTGCACATGCTGGGGAGAATGCTGTTTGCATGTTCTGGGATGCCAGGGATGGCAGAAGGTCGATTCCGGTGTGATTTGAAGTAGATTGGCAAGGATTTCTGACACACCCAGTCGTTCAGCGACGGCAACAACAAAATGGCTTCCCCCACCCACCCCTAAATTATACTAGTGAAATGAAGAAAGTTTGGAGTAACTAGGAGTGGGGTGTGTGTGTGTGTGTGTGTGTGTGTGTTGAAGGACGGCGAGCTCTGTTCAGTTCTGGGCTCAGGATTCTTTAATTCTCCGTGTAAGTCTTTTGTTTCTGGCTGAGTTGGTGGATTCATGGATCAATTAGAGTTGGAAGGGGCCTAACAAGGCCATCGAGTCCAACCCCCTGCTCAGTGCAGGAAACTAGAGGAGGGGTCTCCCATCCAAGTAATAAGCAGGTCTGACCCTGCTTAGCTTTCCACGCTCACACAAGCTGAGCCAGCGTGAGCCACGGGCCTGTATATCTTGGAGTTCTAGTAAAAAATAACACACTTAAGTAGATCCTGCAAGCCTGAAGTCTGCCTACCTCTGTTCTGGGGAAGAGAAGAATTTTCTTAAAAATAAATAAATAAAAGAGTCCAAATTTTTCCATTCGAAATCCAATGGTGTCAAAGTCCGCAAAGGAGCTTGTTAGTCTGGAAATATTTCTCCCCAGGCAAAACTGACCAGCGTCAGGATGCTGCAATAAAACCCAGGCTATTTAGAACAAGCTTGTTCTGGCCTCGGTTTCATCCTGCCTCCTGCGCCATGCTGAAGTTTAAATAGATCTGAAGCTATTTTATATTGCAGGGGAGTGGGTGGGATGGATTGTAAAACGGTCTCCTGCTCGTCCCCAGAAACTTAAACTTTTACATCCAAAGGGTGAACAAGGTGGCTTACGCTGGCTCAGTTTGTCTGAGCGTGGAAAGCTAAGCAGGGTCAGGCCTGGTGATTACTTGGATGGGAGACCCCTCCTCTAGTTTCCTGCATTGAGCAGGGGGTTGGACTCGATAGCCTTGTAGGCTCCTTCCAACTCCATGATCTATGAAATCTAAGGGGTCAGATATGGATTTGGGCCAGCCTGGATGTGGGGAGGACGCCTCCCTCCCGCTTCGGGTGCGAGAAGAGGAAGTGGGGCATCGAGAAAGAGCTGCGTGAATTTTCCTTTTGATTCTGTGTGAGTGAAGAATTTTACTGGCTGAAAAATTCTTCATTTTTAGTCAGCTTTCAACTGTTTTTAAAACAGCAGGTCCTTAGAGATATGACGGAGAGCTTAAAAAGAGAACGAATAATGTCAAATAAAATCTCAGAAGTGTGTGTGTGTGTGTGTGTGAGAGAGAGAGAGAGAGAGAGAGAGAGGGAGAGAGAGTTCTTTTAGGAGCGGTTAAGGTTTATGTATCCTGCATAGTGCTCTTTGAGCTACACAGAGTTCTGTTGTTCGTTGTTGTTGTTCCTGTTTTTGAGGATCACTCTTATTTCACCCAGCAAACATTGATTCCTCTGTAGGGAATGCTTAAGCATAATTGTTTGAGCTTGTGTTTGTTTGTTTTTGCTTTCAGTAGCAGCATCTGAAAAAGAGTTCTGTGTGACCCAAAAGTTTGCTTCCATTTGCTCCATATGTAGTCTCCTGGGGGACCCTTCGAGTTATCAGGGCTGAACACTTGTGTCTAAAATGGAACCCTGCCTGCATTCTTCCGCCTTGTTGTTCTGGGGATGTGCCTTCCCTTCTCTGCTCAGGGATCATATTTTGGCATGAGGCATGAGAGGCGACAGCAAGCGCTCTCCTTCATGCCTCCATGTGGTGGAACCTACCTGTGTTGTCTGCAGGGATCAATACACAATATGCACGACACAGTGCCGATCCATGGAAAACTCTCTTTTTAAACCATATTTTAATTTTCTTCTGACAATCGCTGCAAGGCACCAATGGGGAACCCAACCCAAGAGCCAGTGTGGCGTAGTGGTTAGAGTGTTGGACTGGGACTTGGGAGATCCGGGTTCAAATCCCTGCTCAGCCATGAAACTCACTGGGTGACTTTGGGCCAGTCCCTGACTCTCAGCCTAACCTACCTCACAGGGTTGTTGTGAGGGTAAAATGGAGAGGAGGAGGATTATGTAAGCCTGCCTTGGGTTCCTTACAGGAAAAAAGGCGAGGTATAAATATAATAAATAAAATAAATAAAAAAAGAAAGAGAACATGCTAATTTTACAGCAGCAGTCTCCTCCATCCCGAAATCTTTTTTTTTTTTTTTTTTTTTTAAACCCTTCCCACCCTACTTTCTGGCAAAACCTTCCCCCCTTCTTTCCGGCGTCTCCCTCCCCTGTTTGATCAGCTCAGACTGGGTATTGAATCAGAAAAGCCTTACAGCTAATAGAAGGAACTGGCTCTTTGCAAACTAGGCCCCCAGAGGCAGAGTGGCCTTTGATGTACTAGTTGTAAATACATTGGGAATTTGGAAGGGGGGGGGAGAGGGTTGATGGGGCGATTCCACCCCCCCTTCCTTTTTGTCCAAATAGCAGCAGATGGGATCCAGATGGAGAGAAGGGGTTGGTTTTTGCTATGAGAAGGTAGCAAAAAAACACTTGAGCATTTTTCAGGGGTTCCCAGAAGCAGATTGTGGGGTTCTATCTCTATCTGACTCTCTCTCCTTCAGAATCTATATTTTGGAATCCTGTGTGTGTGTGTGTGTGTGTGTTTCAGATTCTCTCATCCCTCTTTAGAAACGGTGTAAAGAATGCTGCGGTAATTCCCGAGCTGGGCGTACTTGTGGGGAAGGAATTGTTTTAATTTTAGTTAAGGGCTCCTGGGAGGCCAGTGGTGCCTGGCCACAGAAGAGGCTGCCCGTCATGCCTTTGGGTGAGTCATAGAGTCAAAGCGTTTGGAGGGGGACCCCAGAGGTCATTTTGTTCCCCCTCTTCCCCGCCCCTGCACAACATTTAATTACATTTACATTTATTACGGTCACAGACCAGCCAAATTAATGTAGAACACAGTTAAAACTATTACAACAACAGGATGCAATTTATAGGATTCCTTCTTTCAAGAGGATAACGACTCCCCCCCCCTAATTTGCATTAAAATCATAAAAAATCTGGCAACCCTTCCAGTAACATAAGAAGATACATCCCTTAAACAAATGGATACCAAGGTGGTGGGATTACTTCCGGAAAGGTCTGTTAATACAGTCATGCCTTGGATTGAGAGCATAATTCATTCCGGAATCGTGCTTGTAATCCAAAACACTCTTATATCAAAACGAAATCCTCCCCCCAAAAAATTTGTACAGAGATTTTTAATTTCAGCCGCACTACAGTACTTGTATTGCAAGACGTCGCTTGTATATCAAGTCAATTTTTTAAAAATAAATATTTAAAAAATTGCTTGTCTTGCAAAACACTCTCAAACCAAGTTACTTGCAATCCAAGGTATTACTGTAAAGGGAAAATGAACGTCTCTCAACTTTCCATGTAAAAATCACAACCTAGAACGTGTTCAACCGATTCTGTCACTCCAGCACCACATGGACATATCCGTTCATTAACTGGGATCTTTCTAAATCGTCCTTTTAATAGTGCTGATGGCAGCATGCTGAAGCGAGCAAGAGAAAATGCTCCTTTCCCCCTTGGAATAGTTTGTGTGTACAGATATGGGGCTGCAGTGATGCCATAATTATTACAATTATCACAGTTAATAGAGAGTAATAATGGAGAGCAAGATTTATTAGCAGCAGTTCTCAGATGCTGTAGATCTAGATCTACTGATCGTTCCTCAAGCCCATAATTGCCCACGACTTCCACACAGAAGCCTAGCCTCCGTAACTTCTTATTTTTATTTATTTATTTAATACATTTTTATACTGCCCAATAGCCGAAGCTCTCTGGGTGGTTTACAACAGTTAAAACCATAAAATACAATATAATGTAAATACAAAATTTAAGACCACATATTAAAAACAAGCAGCAAAGCTAGCAGCAGTTCAAATTACAGTAACAGAGTTAAAAACTACAAGATTAAAATGATTAAGATGATTAAAATGCCTGGGAGAATAGAAAGGTCTTCACCTGACGCCAGGAAAGAGTACAATGTAGGCGCCAGGCGAGCCTCTTTGGGGAGCTCATTCCACAACCGGGGTGCCACTGCAGAAAAGGCCCTCCTCCTGGTAACCACCTGCCTCACCTGCTTCTTCTCCATCTCTCTCATCCAGCGGGTGACGTAGGTCTCTTGAGAGCAGTAAGGAAAGGGAGCTACCAGGAGCTGCTAGAAAGTGTAAACATAGCCACCATTTGAAGGCATCAATCCATGCCTTACACTCAACTGATCAGATCCCTGCTTCCACATAAATAGCTGCATTTCCACACAGGAAGGCAGGCCCAATAACTTCCTGAGAAATACAGACTGGACTCTTTCCGTTTGGGGATTAAATCCCAAAATCCAAATAGGAATGCCAGTAGGTAAGTTGGGCCAAGGTCTTTGCTTTATATATTTGGATTGCAGAGGGGATATATTGACCGCTTTGGGTGGGGGAAAAAATATCTTAAAAATCAGTTGCTGGCTGAAGTTTGCTGATTCAATTCCCTGTCTACGTTGTTCAGACCAGAATCCAGCGCTCTGTATTTGTATGCCTAGATATTTTATGTGGGAGACTTGAGCAATGATATTACCATTTAAATTCCATTACCGGTATATTGTTTTCTGGCTTTGGAGAACGCTAAAACTTTAGACTTGCTGTAATTAATAGTCAAGCTGTCCTCAGAGCGATAGGTCCCGAATGCAGACTGAGCAATTCGACCCAATCCTGGAAAGTGACAGCAATATAGCAGCATCGGCATGCAGAAAAGGAGGGATCTTGGTGTTAGACCATCTGGGAGCATGGGAGTCCACATTGCAAAGAAAAGAAGCCAGATCATTTATAAATAAATTAAAAAGAAAAGGGGCCAAGATGCAGCCCTGTCTTACACCCCTTGTGACAGGGATTGGGTTAGAAACTTGTCCCTGTTGCCCTCATCTGACTTGGCTAGAAGTCTGGGTATACAGCAGTGTTTCTCAACCTTGGGTCCCCAGATGTTTTTGGCCTACAACTCCCAGCATGCCCCAGCCAGCATAGCTGGCTGGGGCATGCTGGGAGTTGTAGGCCAAAAACATCTGGGGACCCAAGGTTGAGAAACACTGGTATACAGACACCTAATGAGGAACAGTAGACGCTTGTGTCCAACATGTAATGTTTGCTCTGGAAGGCAGGATGCAGCTACAGCATCCCTAGTGGAAAAGTTGCTTGTCTGGAAGGCTGATTGCTTCTGGGAGGCAATTTTGTCCCGTCTCTGCCTTGGGTGATTCGCTTCCGGTGGAGAGAGTCTTCCCGTTGTGTCTCTCTGAAGGTTGTTGGCCAAGACAAGAGCAGTCAGCCTCCACAGGCAGCAGCCGGTCACCCTGGCCTGTCTCTACACTGGCATCGCTCAAGGTGCAGCAGAATCCCCCACCCTTGGATGAATCCTCCTGTTGTGCCTCTGCATGGAATTGCTATTCTAGGCTCGCCAGGAGGCACAGAACAGCACACTTGCTCCTGCATGCTCTTAAAAAGCAAACCTTCTTTTGAAACTTGGGGGGGGGAAGTAAAAGTTCAGGACTGGCACTGTCAGTATATATGGGACTGATAAGTCCCTGCCTCCAGGAGCTTCTAGACAGTGGGGTGGTTAGGGGAGAACAGATAACTGAGGGAGTGGTAGGGAGAGGCCGAGATAGTGAGGGATGCATGTGCCGAAACCGTGCGTGTGTGTGTAGTTGGGGTGTGTGTGTGTGTGTGTGTGTGGTTGTACACAGGAGGGAACGGGCCGTGTTTGAATACAAGGGAGAGAGCTCAAGCCTGCGGAGTCCGTACTGATAATGTTTCCCTTACAAAATCCAAAGGACTTTTCCATAAAAACCCACACCAATGCTACTGTGCGCAGCCATGTTGAATAGACTGGTGTTGAATAGGGGGGGAAAGGTTATGGGCACGGTATAGCCAGAGCCAAGAACGTCTTAATTCCTTTTGAGAACAGGCCCGTGGCTCACGCTGGCTCAGCTTGTCTGAGCGTGGAAAGCTAAGCAGGGCCAGGCCTGGTTATGACTTGGATGGGAGACCCCCCTCCTCTGGTTTTCCTGCATTGAGCAGGGGGTTTGGACTCGATGGCCTTGTTAGGCCCCTTCCGACTCGATGATCTATGAGATCTATGAGTTCTTACTAAGATGGTTGGTAGATTTACCCTGTCCCCCTCTGGGCCTAAGCCCTGCCTCTCTTCAGCCCTCTTTTACTTGCCTCCAGGCTCCCTCATCCCCATGGTCTCCCTAGAGCTCGTGCCCCCTCTCTCCTGGGCTTTCCTTTCCTCAGCACTTCTGCCCCTCCTCCTGACTAGGAGAACTCAACCTTTCACGTTGCTAAGCTCCGTGCAATTCCCACCCACCCCCATGCTAAAAAAAAGAAAAAAGGGGGGCCCTTTCTGCTGCGGTTTTGGCAAAGTCTGCCAACATGCTATTCTTGATAGCTTCTCTCACCCACCCGCCCCCCGAGCGTTGTAGACCGTTGGCGAACATTTGACGTCATCCCAGAATCTCCGCCTGTGCCTAGAAAGGTGCTCAAACGACAGGACAGGGCAGCACGCCTCGCGTGTTGATGTTGTTTTAAGTGCAGAGTCTCTGCTCACCGAGGAAACCTGTCTGGATGTGGCAGACGGAGGCCCTGCCTCCCCAGGCAACGCCTCGGCTCCTGGAAACAGTTGCGTTGCGCTTTGAAAGTCAGGGTTAAGAAGTCACTCGGTATCTCTGCCAAGGCCGTCCGCCCGGGACAGCCCCTTGGTAGCTTGGCAAGTCCCGTCTCGTGTCTCCTGTTAGCCCGGCCTTGTTTACATTCCTGCGCTCCCTTTTTCCCAGGCATCTGCTTGCCAAAGCCGCAGCCAATCAGCTGGGCTTGGAGAGCGTTCAGCAGCATGAAAAAAGGTCTCTTGGAGGGGGGCCAAGTGGAGCTCCCTGCCAGATGCTTAACCGAGCACACCCCTGGCGGGGATCCAAAGGTGAACACGGCCGGCCTGCCTCTTCCTCCCTCTGACATGTGTTGGGAAAGGCTTCCCTCGCACCCAGCGAGCACGCCGGCGGCGTTTCCCTTTCTCGCGTTGCGCAATGGCTGTGGCGGAAATGTGCCGTCGAGAGCGTCGCGGCGTGGTTTGGGCTTGCTGGTCTCGGGGGGGGCCTGCCAGCTGCGTGAATATTTTACCCCAAAATGGGATATATATTTTTTGACACTGGCCGATAGACGTCAAGACTGCGGGGTCCAAAGGCGACTTTGGCGGAGGACGGCCGCCGGCCTTTTTTTTTAGACAGGACGGACCAGAAACCCCACGTAGCGAGTTGCCGGTCGTTCCCACCGCCCAGTCAGCCAGCACACGTTTCCCCCCCCCCACACACACACACCCTACTGCAGTGTTCTCCAACCTTGGGTCTCCAGATGTTTTTGGCCTACAACTCCCAGCATGCCCCAGCCAAATTTTCTTTAGAATTTCATCCTTTTAAAATCTCCTTTTTGTAAATTATTATCCTGGAAGACAATCTTACTCGGTCACGAGTGATCGCCTGATGATGATGACTGCAGTGTTCTCCAACCTTGGGTCCCCAGATGTTTTTGGCCTACAACTCCCAGCATGCCCCAGCCAGCTACGCTGGCTGGGGCATGCTGGGAGTTGTAGGCCAAAAACATCTGGGGACCCAAGGTTGGAGAACACTGCCCTACTGCCTTAAGCCAGGTTGGACAGGGGTCAAGCACACATGTAGACGACCTTGCCGGTCCAAAGAATCCGGTCTGCACCCTCAGGTTGCCCAAGGGGAAGAGAACCCATTGTTGCCGGACACGCCGCCGCAGAAGGCACTCGCCGGACTCTGTTAATGTGAGAGTCTTAAGTGGGAAGGGACTGTGAGCCATTTTTATCTGCGAAATGTCTTGCAACTAGGTCGCAGCGGGCCACCGAGGTGTCCTCCGACGCTTTCTTGAGGGCCTTGATGTAGCAGGCCAGGAACCACCGAGAGAAGCTCTTCAACGGTGTGTGGTGGTGGAGGATGCCACTGTTGCTGCCATCCCCATCCGAAGGTGGACTCCAGCCCATGTTCATTCAAGTTTGTCACAGTTCTGCCTCCCGCCCTCGCTCTAGCTGTCTCCTCGCCCGTTTCATTGTCACAGATCCCCAGTAAATCGGGGAGCTCCTTGGTTCTGTGGGTGCAGCAAAGATGCTCAGGAGCGACCGTGTTACTGGCTACATTAATGGTCCCTTCCCCGTCCCAGAGGTCGGCCAAGGCCTCAGCAGGACCACCACTGTCGTAACGGCAGTACAGGCATACAGTTCAGCAAAACGGACACAGAGAATTCGACCCAGCACCAGCTTACGCGGGAGGATAGAAAGCCTGCGGTGGCGAAATGACATTGGGGTGTTCCACAGACAGAGTGCCACTGCGGAGAAGGCCCTGCCTCCAGTCACCCCCCTTTCCAACTTTGGATGGTGGTGGTGGAATGGGAAAGAGCCCCCCCACCCATCCCCCAACGTGACTGCTGCGGTAGGAGGAGGTCTTTAAGATACTCAGGTCCCAGTTAGGGCATTATAGATAACCACCAGCACTAGCGCATTGCATTGTGGTCGCTCTACACCAGCCTTCCCCAACCCTGGTGCCCTCCAGACATGTTGGACGACAACTCCCAGCATGCCCCAGTCAGCCAGTGCTGGTCTACTCTGACAGGCAGGGTCTCAGTTCGAGAAGGGCCTTTCCCATCACCGGGTACCTGTTCCTTTTAGCTGGTGAAGCCATTGACTGAACCAGTGGCCCTCCGCGTGCGCGGCAGGTGCTCCACCACCAAGCTGCGGGGCCCTCCTCGATTTGTTTCTGTTTTCCAGGCCGAGCTGTTGGCTGGGGCTTCTGGTGTCTGCTTCTGGGAAGGCTGTTCAGGCCGCTGGCAACATACATGCATTCCCTCTGCGTCTGCACACTATCAGTGTCAGAATGACACTCGTTGCTGGTAATTAATTACAGACAGGTTTGCGTTGCACTCTGCATGATTCGAACATTAAATCCTTGCCACGCTTGGGACCTTTTCTCTCTTTTTTTGGTCGAACATTTGTGTGTCTGCTTTTTGTAGGAAATATCTGAGTTAATGGAAAGTTCAACAGTTGACCTCAAAGTAAGGCTTCCTCTTTCCTTTCCTCCCCCACCCCACAAACTGAGGGGTCCCACAGTGCCCATTTCCTCTTCTTTTTGCTTTACATCTCAGCTTCCTTGTGTGGTGGCGTGTTGTTTCGTAACATGCAGGACCGGGACGGACAAATTCTGGTCCGCGTCTCTTTGGTATGTGTTCGCTCAGAAATCCATTCTGTCCCACTTCTGCTCTAATTTAAGAATTTTAAAAATAAAAATTCTGGCTGAAAGCTTGCGCGTGTCTGTGTGGCAACCCTATGGCCATCCAGAGGTTGTTGGACTACAACTCCCATCAGCCCTAGCCAGCATAGCCAATGGTGAGGAATGGTGGGAGTTGAGGTGGTGAGGGGTCTTGGACGGCCACGAGTTGCTCATGCCTGGTTTAGAACAGAACGGAAGCGGTGAGCAGGAAGTAGCTCGCCAGATGTTTTGGACTTCAACGCAGCATTCCTGACTGTTGGCCACATTGGCTGGAGCTTCTGGGAGTTGAAGTCCCAAACATCTGGAGATCTATCTTCTGATCTAGAAGGTGTATCCCTAAGCTTAGAACAGATTGTAATAACACAAAATATCCTCTCTCTCTCTTTCTCTCACGCACACACACACACACACACACGCACACACACCAGCCTTCATTCATCTGGATGGGGCCAGACCAGGCTTCCCTTTGGTGTGCAAAGGGAAGCCTTTGCTTGTGCGGCCCTGGCCAGACCATAACTGGAGCCACGTAGCTGGAGCGAGCTATCTGGAGTCCAAAATAGCTCTCTGGGAGCTGATAACCCAGCAAAGGTCTGAGGGAGACTCGGAGCTTGTCTGCTGGCTGTTCCAGTTGCCTTGACGGTAGCCACAGCTGGGTCTTCCTCCTCATGAGTAGACCCTTGCTCCTGAGTAGACTCTTCTTCACAAGTACACCATGGGCAAAAGGGTCTTCTGGCAGCCCAGTGGGTGCTCCAGCGACGCCTCTCGGCCTCCCGTCTGGTCTGTTGCCGCTTGTGCTCCGGTGAGCTACGGGCGGGAGGAGGAGAGGTCGGGCTCGGGACGGGCTAGAAGGGGTTCTTGGGGGGCCCAGGTAGCCCCCAGGTAGCCCCCAGGTAGCCCCCAGGTAGCCCCCAGGTGTACTGCAGGTGAGAGGTGTGCTGAGGGATCGAACTTGTCCCCCGCCTCCGAAGAGGTCTCCCCTGAGCTTGGCTCCCAGGGCAACTTGTCAGCTGGAACCCCGGGCCTTGGCAGAGGGTGGGGCACTCCTTGCCGTGGCTCCAGCCTGGCCCCCTCCGTCAGCCAGAGCAGCCCTCCCCTTGCTCGAGATGCCCCCCTCGCCCGCCCCGCCCCCTGTATTTTCTCCCAAAAATACACGCTTTTGAAATGCATTTTGAGAAGGTCGTTTGAGCGGAGAACTGCATTGAGAGACAGCATGGAGAAGTGTGAAACCCGGTGGGGCGTGGAGTTCCAACCTGCACGCTACAGCGGGGGGGGGGGGGCTTTGCGGGCACGAGAGTTTGCATCTGCCTTCACAGACACCGAATTCCTCTGGCATTGGTAGTACAAGGCTGCCTTCCTGCCCCCACTCCTCTGTGGATTATGCAAGATTTGGCGAGAAGCTGCAAACCCCCAGTTGCTTCAGGAATGTTGGTAAATCTGACTAAGCAATTTGAGATGCGGCCCACACACCCCTTCCGGTGCAATTTCCTTCCTTCTCCCCCCCCCCCCCCAACAAGTAATTATGTTGCCTCAAAGCTGCTGCAATATTTCCAGACAGGTTTGAACTGTTAGATGTATGGAGGACGACGACTTGATCGAGTTGACTGCGCCATTCCTTTCCTGGCCCCAGACGGCAAAAGCCTGATTTGTTTGTTCCATTTATATCATTCCTTTCCTCCAAGGTAGTAGTAGTAGGTGATTATTCGTGACCGAGTAAGATTGTCTTCCAGGATAAGATTACAAAAAAAAATTTATAAAAAGGGAGGAAATTCTAAAGAAGATTGTGTAGACGCTAGAGATGGGTCCATAAGTGACTGTGGAGGCCAATTCTAGATCCACACAGCTTCCCACAGTGAGGACACAGGTTACCAGATGGAAGATGGTCCTGTAAAGGATTCGTTTGACGTGCTTTTCGCTTAGCACGTTTCTCCCTTTCACCTTGCACTTGGGCTTCTTCAAAGTCCATGGAGCCTTTGTGAAAGGCCAACCTCCAGTTAGATCGTTCATGGGCCAGAGCTTCGCAGAGCTTTGGCCCTCCAAGGAGCCCAAGGTGGCTTATATGGCCCTCCTTCTCTCCATTTCATCCTCACAACAACCCTGTGAGGTAGGTTGGGCTGGGAGTCAGTGACTGGTCCAAAGTCAGCCAGTGAGCATCATGGCTGAGCGGGGACTAGAACCCGGATCTCCCCAGTCCCAGTCCAGCACTCTCACCACTATGCCACACTGGATCTGTCTTGTGGTGGTGTGCAGGAGCGCTGAGTCCAAGAGGCCCAGGTGCTGAAGGGCTGTAACTGAGGCTAGAATATTTTGAGGCTCTTAAGTTTAGGGTGGGGGAAGAAAAGGCTTTCAGGGGTGGGAGGAGGCACGATAAAGGTTTATAAAACCGTGAAGGCTGTGAAAGGAGAGAGCGAGAACTTCCTTCCTCTCTCACAGTATTTAGAACGTTGTGTTACCCAATGAAATTGGGGGTGGTAGTTTCAGACAGACAACAGAGTCTTTGTTCACACGGTGATGATGATTAAAATTTATGCGTTGCTTCCCACCGCAAGAAGCAGTCTTGAAGCGACTTACACACGCGCAGAAATCCGTAATTAAAATATAACGGGGGGGAGAAAGAACCCTAAATCAATGTAAACCGTATTTATTTATTTATTTTTATTTATTTATTTAATTCATTTTTATACCACCCAATAGCCGAAGCTCTCTGGGCGGTTTACAACAGTTAAAACCATAAAATACAATATAATATAAATATAAAATTTAAAACCACAGACTAAAAACAAACAGCAGAGCTAGCAGCAGCAGTTACAATAACAGAGTTAAAAACAACTACACGATTAAAATGATTAAGATGATTAAAATAACAAATAATCATATGAATAAATGGCAAACACCATGAAAACAATCTTAAAAACCTGACAATACGAAAAGTATCCAGCACACAAAACCTCTTGCGCCACCCCACCCCCGCAAAAGCAACCCACAACAATTGGGCCATAGCTAATGTCCAAATGCCTGGGAAGAAGAGTATGTATTTGCCGGCATCCGAAAACACGACTCTGTTGGATGACGATGCAGAATTAACTTACGGAACTCACTGCTGGCGAGGTGTGGGGACGGTCACTGGCATAGATGGTTTTGAAAGGCAATTGGACGGATTCATGGATGATGTTAGCTTGTAATAGTTGGATGGGACTTCCATGTTGAGAGGCAGTCTTATCTCCGGTTACTACATGCTGGGCCGTTTGGTAGGATGCAGGATTTAGACCAGTGTTCTCCAACCTTGGGTCCCCAGATGTGTTTGGCCTACAACTCCCAGCATGCCCCAGCCAGCATAGCTCCTCTCCGAGGCATCTCACATTCTCAGAGACCAGCACGCCTGCAGGATCGGGGCATAGCTGGCTGGGGCATGCTGGGAGTCGTAGGCCAAAAACATCTGGGGACCCAAGGTTGGAGAACACTAATTTAGACGGATTCTTGCCCTGATCCAGCAGGGCTGTTGGGTTCTTGTGCTGTGTGTATGTGTTGTGTTAACAAAAGGGAGAGCCTTAATACTTCAGTCATGCTCTGAATGCACCGCAAGGTCCCGGGTTCATCGTCTGGCGCAGAGCCGGAAAAGAACCCTTTCTGCCCTCGGACCCGGGAAAGTCGGGGAGACAGTCCTGGCCTAGCTGGACTGAGGTTTCACTGGGTATGTAAGGCAACTCAGTATGCGCAAATCGGCTGGCTAAGGGCACACATAGCCCTATAGCAGCTCTCAGCCCCAGGGCCGAATTGCATTTTGGAGATGCCTGTGGACAGGGCCAAAGGCCAAAGGGGCAGGAATACCAGCATATTTAAGTTTAAAGCTCTTACTGCCACTCACTAAGCCTTAGGAGAGACATTTCAACCTTTTTAGAATGGGGGGGGTGTTTAAAAGCCAGAAAACCACCAAATGATTGGGGGCTGGCCATCTGTGGAACCCCAGAGTGCTGGATTTGGCCCTCAGGCCTGCAGTTTTATACCCCTGTCATATAGGAAAGCCCCGATCCTGCAGGCGTGCTGGCCTCTGAGAATGTGAGATGCCTCGGAGAGGAGCGATTCTCACCCAGCCTTTCCCTGCCTCGCGCCCTCCAGATGTAGTCCCACACCCATCATCCCCAGGGCAGCGTTACATTTGCCACCCTGGCTTCCGTGAAAGCTGGCGGTGCTTCTTCCCGGCGTTTGTCCTCGGACCTCCTGAGCGAGAGGTCTGGTCTTCCTTTACAACTGGGGGCGCGGGGTCGGGCTTCGGAGAGGCTCGCTCGCAAGCCGAGGGCGTGAACAAGAATTATCGAGGTTAGGAAGCCAAGCCAGTGAGGCTGCTCCCCGCCACCCCAGGGGACTGCTACTGAAGGAGCAGAGGTCAGATTAGGAGGCCACCCCCCTCGGATGCTCACCATGCTTGCCGGCGGAACAAAGGCCCCGTGGACAAAGCGCTGGCAACGAAAGGCCATTCTTGCAGCTTGTCGAGCGTCGGCCGAGGTGAACAGAAAACATCACCTCGAAGAAAAGAGCTCGTGTTCCGGAAGAAAAATTAGCAAGCCGTGTGCGCTGTCAGAATCTGATCAGAAGGGACCAGGGGCCTTTCCGTATGCACAGCGGGGACAGCTCTGGGCAAGGGGTGTGTGGCTCCCAGGTGGAAACAACAAAAACAAACTGGATTTGGAGACGATAGGTCCGGGTTCTAGTCCATGTTTCCTTGCCTGCTTGAGTCAAGTGCACTAAAAGACGTAAGGAATGAGGACCTAACCCAGTACCCCCCTGCCCTATTTATGCCCCCCCCAGCACATGGCTATTCTGAGGTAGCCTGCCTCTGTGCATGGAGGTTCCACTTAGCTATCTCTCCTAGTGACAGTAACTACCCTCCTCTGGTCTTGCACTCTCTTCCTTCTCTCTCCCCTCTTTCCTGGGCGGGTCCTGGTCTGAGAGAAATGAACCTAAGAATTTTCTTAGTCTGTCTAGCTTAGCACCCTGTCTCCGACGATGGCCAGCCAGGCAGCTGCTTCTGGGAACTCCACAACAAGGCAGGCGTGAAGGCCATTCTGCCGCTCCCCCTCCCCGCCTGTTTCTTCTCTCCTTCCAATATTCAGGGATATGCTGCTTCTGAACCTGGAGGCTCCATTCTGAATAGTGCTGAATAGTGGCTAATAGACCCATCTACCGTGAATTTATCTTCGCCTTCACACCAGCCTTCCTCAACCTGGTGCCCTCCAGATCTTTTGGATGACAACTCCCAGCAATTCTGACCATTGGCCCTGCTGGCTGGGGCAGATGGGTGTTGTAGTCCCATACTTCTAGAGGGCGCCAGGTTAGGGAAAGCTGGATTAAACCCACTTGTACGAAGGACTGCAGGGGGATCCTTTTTAGGATGCTGCCAACACATGTTGATGGCTGTAAGACCGAAAAAACCTGTTCCAACCAGTACGCCAGTTCTTGCCCCTTGATGGTCTGTAGACTCTGTACCCTTTTATTTTAAAGCCGACAAAGTTTCCACGGGCTCTCTTCCCCACCCACCTCCCTTTTCTTTCTAGTATTTTTTATTTTATTTTTTATGGAGGTGTCTAGACTTTGTTTATCACCGGCTGCTGTCTCCTCTCTGGAATAACAGGAGGTGTCTTGTCTCTCTCTCTTATTATTATTATTATTATTATTATTATTATTATTATCTTCATCATTATTTGTCCCCTTAATGGTAGGGCAATCCACCAAATGACTGGGCTATAATGTTGGGATGGCTCAGGCCCATCTGGTAAATACGCCCGTCCCTTGTACAGGGTAATGATTCCAAAATAAGAATTCCTTGATTCAAACTCAGCCATGTATTTGAATGTTATTTATTTTAAAATTATTTTTTTGGCCGCCAGCCGTTCAGGGTGGAACCCTCCCAATAAGGGGTTCTGCTGGACCCGGAAGCTTGTATCGTGTGTGTCTCAGTAGTCTTGTTTCGTTCTGTAAGACTCTGTTGCTGACGGCCCTCTTGACAGAAGAGGCGCTTCCCCCCCCTTCCGCTTTTCTTCGTGGTGGAGGGGCTGTCGCTGAGGTCACCCTGCCCTTGGACCCAGGCTGCCGTAAATAGGTCTCCTGTGTATTCATGAGTCTGGCAATTAAAAAGGAGAGAGAAGGGGATAAGGGGGGTGGGGTGGGGAGCTGGAATGGGCAGGGCAGCAAAGAAAACGGCAATCTCTCCCCATACCCACCAACCCAGGAATGGAGTACAACCTTCTCTCCCCCCCCCCCCCATCGCAATTATCTGTTAGCATACAGGTATGAAATGGATATAAGTTTAGCAAGAAGTGGAGGATAGGCTCACCAGCTGTTATTTTTAAGAGGACAACTTCTGGTGCAGCTGAATCCCAGTTTGCAGAGTAGCAGCTACAACAATTCGCTGGTTCGAATCTTGTTTCTTGCATTTCCAACTAGCCTAAGTAAAACCTACTGCTCTCTCTCTCTCTCTCTCTCTCTCTCTCATACTACAGACCAACCTTCCCCAGCTTGGTGCCCTCCCGGTGCATTGGGACTATAGCTCCCATCAGCCCCAGCCAGCATGGCCAGTGATCCTGGGCATTGTAGTTCAAAACTCTGGAGGGCACAGGCTAGCGAAGGCTGCCGCAGATGATTTCATTTCATAGATCATAGAGTTGGAAGGAGCCTACAAGGCTATCGAGTCCAACCCCCTGCTCAGTGCAGGAAACTAGAGGAGGGGTCTCCCATCCAAGTAATAACCAGGCCTGACCCTGCTTAGCTTTCCACGCTCAGACAAGCTGAGCCAGCGTGAGCCACAGGCCATGGCTGAGGCTGAGAGTCCTCCCTCCGTACAGGGTCATCCTAAGGATGACAACAGCCAGCCCTGCTGAAAGACTGAATTTCCCCCCCTCTTCCCGCCCCATTCCTTTTTCCTTGTGTGTCATGTCTTTTTAGGGCAGGGACTGTCTTGTTTATTATATGTAAGCCGCTCTGGGAGTCTTTTTGGCTGAGGAGCGGCATTAAAAAAAACTTCATATAAATAAACTGGGCCGTGTGAAGCGTTTTAAACGCAGGGAGATCTCTGAGGGAGTCGTTTCCCAGAGGCAGTAGGCCGGCCACTTCGAGAAGCAGGATGTTGGTGGTAAATGGACCTCGGGTCTGATCCAGCGGGGCTCCCCTTGCGCTCTCTAAAGGTGTGTTCTTCCTAAGATGCTCTGTGCAAGAGCAAACCTCGGTCCCCTTTCTTTTGGTTAACTTCATTTTTGCTTTGCATTCTGCCTTCCCTGCTTGGGGCTGAGAGCGGCCCTGATGAGGTTCCCGTTCAGTTATTGTTAACCCACTTTCCTGTCTCTGATGAGGGAAGCACTTGCTTGTTCGAGGTTCTGAAGCTTAAATCAGTGTAAATTCAAGCAAGGATCAAGCTGCAATGAGGCGGCGGCGTTGTAGTAGTGATATCGAGCGATCTGTAGGATCACAGCGCCGAAATTCTGAAGAAAACAATTTGTCGTTTGCGTGGTGCTCTTTAATTTTACTGGCCTTTAAGAGGTATAAGGCAAACATAGCATCTGCACAGCTTTGGAGGTGCCCTCTCTGCATTCAGTGCAAATGAGTGTGTGTGTGTGCTTGTGTGTGTGTGTGTGTGCGCTTGTGTGCTTGTGTGTGTGTGTGTGTGTACAGGTGATCCCATTCTGTAGCTTTTAGGAGTGTTTCATTTTGAATGGGGAAAAGCCAGCAATGGAGAACACCGACTGGCTAGGGCAGGGCTCTCCAACCTTGGGTCCCCAGATGTTGCTGGCCTACAGCTCCCAGCATACCCAGCCAGCATGGCTAGTGGCAAGGGATTCTGGGTCTGGGAGTTGTAGTCCAGCAACATCGGGGGGGGGGGGACCCAAGGTTGGAGAGCCCTGGGCTAGAGCTTGTGGCATCACCCAACGCATCCGTCTCCCCCCAGATCTCTCGAGCAGTCTTGCAGCGGTTTCTTAAATCTTTTAAAAATTTAGATGACGGGCACATGAACCAATAAACATTTACAAGGGTTCCTTTAATATATTTTTTTCCTTTAAAAGAAAAGGGAAAAAAAGGCAGAACTCTGAGGAGTGTTCAGCTCGTCAGTTGGTGCCTCGCAAAGTCGAGCCCTGAATTCAGTTGGAATTGGCCCCTCATTCGACGGACCCAGTCTGGGCGAAGCAAGGATCTTCGAGAGCGGTCGGTCACAGACTTGTTGTATCTTCTTTTGATTCTAGGGCTGCCGTCTCCTCCTGCAAAAGAGGAGTGTGGTGCGTCCAGCGTGGGGGAAGGGACGTGTCGGAGCGCGGCGGATGCAAGCTGTCCGTTTAGTCCTTGGGAGAGACGGATTGCGTGCATCTCTCTTAATGACTGCAGGAGGGTCAATTTACTTTCTTTTAAAATATTGATCAGGGCTTTCTCTGCATTAGCTGCCCGAGCAGATAATCTCTCCCTGGCAGACTGCAGCTGGTGGGAAAGGGTTGGATCGTGTTATATCTACAACTCACTTTCCCAAGACGTGGTGACGACCACCCACTTAGGATGGGTCTGGGCAAATTGTCGTGGAGCAGTCTCCCCCAACCCAGGGCCCTCCATATGTGTTGGACTACAACTCCCGTCATCCCAGTGGCCACCCTGATGGGGATGATGGGAGTTAAAGTCAGTGACATCTGGAGGGCCCCAGGTTGGGGAAGGCTGTTCGCGTAGGATGGGTCTGTCAGCAGCTATAGGCCACCATCTCTTAAGTAGAACCTCCAGGTAGAGAGGCAGTCTCTCTGAGTACCACATGCTGGGAACACACTGTGGTGCTGGGAGCAGGGAGACTAGCCACTGCTGAAAACGGGATGCTAGACGAGTGGCTTAACATGCATCTTCAGCTGGCGGGTGGGATGCAGTCTGACCGAAGGTGGGTTGCTACAGTGGAACAAATACAGGCAGTCCCCGAGTTAAGAACGCCCGACTTACAGACAACCCATACTTATGAACGGACTTCTGGGCTCCCCGTCGCTACATCGTTTATGTAGAGTACATAGCGTAGTATACTACGCAATTTGCGTAAATGCTGATTTTAACGTATAGAACGCTATGCTGTTCCGACTTACATACAAATTCGACTTAAATACATTCTTAAGAACGGAACTCGTTCGTAACCTGAGGACTGCCTGTATATCCTTTAAAAATTAAGAGGCGGGGTCCCCACAGGCCTGTGGCTCACGCTGGCTCAGCTTGTCTGAGCGTGAAAAGCTAAGCAGGGTCAGGCCTGGTGATTACTTGGATGGGAGACCCCTCCTCTAGTTTCCTGCATTGAGCAGGGGGTTGGACTCGATGGCCTTGCAGGCCCCTTCCAACTCTATTATCTGTGAATCTATAAGACATGTTTGGGCTGAAGGTGAGTCCAACGTCTGAGAAGCCTGAAGACCAAACGGATCCAGTATACAGGATCCTGCCCGCTTCTGCAGAAATATCTAAACTATATCCCTCCTGCATTGTGGGACCCCAGATGGGTCCAAAATATCTTGTTCAGGGAGGGGTGTGTTGGTGTAGCAACAAAGATGAGAACGTTGTGTAGTGTAGTGGTTAGAGTATTGGACTGGGACTCGAGAGATCCGGGTTCTAGTCCCCATTCAGCCATTTAAGCTCACTGGGTGACTTTGGGACAGTCACTGATTCTCAGCCTAACCTACCTCACAGGGTTGTTGTGAGGATAAAATGGAGAGGAGGAGGAGGAGGAGCCCTTGGGCTCCTTGTAGGAAAGGTGGGATATAAATGAAACAGGCAAACAAGGTGAGTGCAAATTGGTTAAACGAGGGGAAAGTTCTGGTACAGTTACTAAGCTGCTGCTGTGGACCAGTTGCAAACCCATCCACCGTGGCCTGCCGAAACATAGTGCTTGTCTGTCTGTCTCTCTCTCTCTCCACACCCACCCCTCAATAAACTTTGCTGGGTGGAAACGTGAGGGATTATGGCCCTGGAGATGTTCCTCACTTATGGCACTTAGGAGATTACAGAGCTTGCTTTCCTGCAAGAGAAATGCACATTAATTAAACGGATGAAGAGACTCCCAAGTGACTCCCAGACCTGTCCGGAGGGGGTGGGGGAGGTTGACAGTGCTGTAGGAAAATGGACTCTGTGCCACTTGGGCCTTTGTAGGTTTAGGCAAGATATGACTCACGGAGACCTGTAAAACTCAATGCCCAGCGCGGGGGCGCCCAGGAGTTTATTTTCAAACTGCAGCGCCGTACAAAGAAATGTAGAAATAAGCAGATGCAAAACTATATGTAACTGCTTAGAGATTTTACTATATAGTACAAACTCTTAAGCATTTCCATACAAAAATATTTAAAATTGCAGTTGAATATACATACATAATGCAACATTCAAAGCCTTCAACTTTTGGCAGGAAAAGAAACAACAGAAAGAGACAATAAAACAGAGCAGAATCGTGATGACCAGCTATAACCCCGGGAACGCTTGTGTGAACAAGGACGCACCACATCTTCTGCTTCCCAAACCGTATGGGGGAGGGTGTTCCAGAGGGTGGGGGCCACTACCGAGAAGGCCTGTTTTCGAGATCATAGTTTTTATAGAATTCATAGAATCATAGAATAGTATCATTGGAAGGGGCCTATATGGCCGTCGAGTCCCACCCCCTGCTCAGTGCAGGAATCCAAGTCAAAGCATCCCTGACAGATGGCTGTCCAGCCGCACCTTGAATGCCTCCAGTGTGGGAGAGCCCACTACTTCCCTAGGTAGTTGGTTCCATTGGCGTATTGCTCTGACAGTCAAGGAAATTTTTCCTGATTTCATGTCCAGGCAGAATCTGGCTTCTTGCAACTTGAGCCCGTTATTCTGTGTCCTGCAATCTGGGACGGTCGAGAAGAGATCCTGGCCCTCCTCTGTGTGACCGCCTTTCAATGTTAGATGGCGACATTCTGTTGGATGTGGAATGGCCAGCAAGGGCCCTGTGATGACATGATGGGCATTACGTGGTCCTGATGGAAGACGCCCTGCTTCTTCCCATATCTGCCCCTCCCCACCAGGAGCTGCTGCCTAGCTCTTGCTTGCCTCCGGGGCGGGGGGGCTGGCTTTCCAGCATCGGGTGACACGTCAACAGCTGTGCACGCCGGCTGTCATGGACACCACCTTCCTGACGGTGGGTCACATCGCTCGCCTGCGTAGCAGCCCTTCCTGGGGTTTTGCAAAGGATCAGTGGAGTAGCTGGGAGCCAAGCGGGCGCTCTGAGTTTATTCTATATTTCTTCTGAGGAAACTCATCCCCCCTGCATTTTGCCTTCTGGAGAGTTGATGGCGGGTGCCTCCCCTTTAAAAAAATGTTTAGCTGTTTACTCCCATTTCCTCTTCCTCCCGTTCTTCTAATGCAGGGGCAGGCAACTTGTGGTCTTCCAGATGTTTTGGCCCACAACTCCCATCTTTCCCCACCACTGGCTATGCTGGCTAAGGCTGCTGGGAGTTGTAGGCCACATCTGGAGGGCCACCCTTCCTCTGATGCCTCCCCTCGGTGTATAATTTTAGATTGTAAGGCCTCTTGGGCAGATACGGCCCCCTTTTGTACTCCTCTAAAAGTACCACACACACTTGCAGTGCTACATAAATGCAAGGCCCGCCTCCCCATTCTCGGAGGGGCGATTTCTCCACAGCCCTATTGTGCGCGTGCATTTCCGTGCGTGTGCATCCCGCCAAAGGCCTGGCATCCAAATCTGCAAGCCATGGTTTCTAATTCCCACTCGCCAGTCGATCTCCAAACTGTGGTTTGTCTTCAGCCAGCAAACTGGAAACCGTGGTTTGAAGCAGGCTCAGAAACCATGGTCTGCACGGTCTCTGGTTTGATGTGATGGCTCGATTGGCAAAGTCTTATTTTCTCACTCAGTTCTTAAAGGTACAGCGCTTGATACCACAAGTATGTGTGTGTCTGGATGCAGGCCTGGGAGAGGAAACAGTCTCGGGCCGAAGAATCGTCCTCACATTCCCGCAGCCAGGTTCTACAGTCGGGTTTGGCGACTGGACACCCCTTGGGCAAAATCAAGACCACCCCAGTTGCTAACTGAGCGGCGCTGATGGTCATGGGACTTAGCAGTCCCATGTTGGCTGGGGATGATGGGAGTTATAGTTTCTGGAGGGCACTAGGCTGGGGAAGTCTGCTTTAGAGGGATGAGGATTGGGGATTAGCCTTCCTCATTGGCTTCATTTCCTGCCCCCTCCAAGAAGCAGGCCTGTGGCTCACGCTGGCTCAGCTTGTCTTGAGCGTGGAAAGCCAAGTAGGGTCAGGCCTGGTTTTGGGTGGGAGACCCCTCCTCTAGTTTCCTGCATTGAGCAGGGGGTTGGACTCGATGGCCTTGTTAGGCCCCTTCCAACTCGATGATCTATGAATCTATAAGAGAGCTAGTGTTGCCAAACCAGAATTCCACTTTTATTTATTTATAAACTCCCCTGGAAGCCTCTGTGCTCCTTCCCCCCTCCCCAAAGCATTTCCTTCACCCTTGCTTTCTCTCTGTTCCTACTATGTTAACCCTTTTGGCCTGCTTTGCATCATCTCATTTCCGTGAGGGGTTATGGGGGTGGTGGTGTTTTTTTCCCCCCATCTGGTTTCTCACTCTCTTTTATAGCCTTCATTTTATCCATTTATTGCCACCCTGATGACTTCGCCACATCATCATCTCCTCCTCCTCCTCCTCCTCCTCCTCGCTCTGGCGGTTTTGAGGCCTGATTGGGGCTGATAACCCTTCCCCTCCCGCCTGGGGCCTGGTCAGTGCACTCTATCTTACAAGCACCGATGCAGATGGCAAGGGAACAATCCCTGTCTGTGTGTCGTCCCCCCCCCCCCCCACAACCACCTCGTGGCATTCTCTCCGGGGTCTTGTTAGCACGTGGTGGTGCAACCTCCCGTGGGTTTTTACCTTTTTTAAATGTATCCTGTCTCCAGAGGAGGCTGCTGGAGATGGCAGAGGTGAGATTACCGTGCCCCTGGGGCGGGTGGGGTGGGGTGGGGTGGGGGGAAGAGGCAGGGCTGGGGTTGCATCACCAGTTGCCAGGCAACAGCGTCTTCCAAAGGGGTAGCCATGCTGGAGCGTGTGTTTGTGTGCGTTTTTGGCAACAGCTGATCCCATTCCCCATGAATGCGTCTTAATCCTTTAGAGAGGGTGGGTGGGGAGCCTGTGCCCCCCCCCCAGTTATCCCCCCCCTCCCTAGCAGAGGCCAATTGGAGGGGGGCCAAGGCAGCAGCAGCAGGAAATCTTGCAGAGTGACAGCGGGCAGCCCCCTCTCTGACTGGATACATTGGGCTCACAGGCAAAGGTTTAACCACAGATGTTGGACTCCCAGCTCCCATCGCCAAAGGCCATTAGGAACGTCGGAAGCGGCCTTGTACCGAGTCAGACCCCGGGTCCATTTAGCCCAGTATTGTCAACACTGACTGGCAGCCATGGCTCTCCTGGGTTTCAGGCAGGAGTTTTTCCAGCCCTACCTGGAGATGCCGGGGATTGAACCTGGGACCTTCTGCGTGCCAAGCATGGGTTCTGCCACTGAGCCACGGCCCCTCCATTGGCCAGGCCGGCTGAGTGGCTGATGGGAGTTGGAGTCCAATAACCTCTGGGGAAGAGCACAGCTTTCCTGCTTTAGAACAACACAAAGACCCATCTAGTCCAGCACCCTGTTTCCAACCAGAGGCTCCTGGGAAGACTGCAACCCGGGTTGGAGGGGTTGGGCATCCCCAGCGGTCTGGTACTCAAGGATACATCGCCTCTGATTCTGGAGGTGCCACTGTCAGCTGTTGCTAGTTTCTTTCGATAACTCATAAGTACCACCCAGTTGGATTGGACCATCTAGTCTAGCATTCTGCTTCTGGCGACGGCCAGCCAGATACCTCCAGGATGCACCCACTCAGGGCTTGAAGGCAACAGCTGTTCCGTCTTTATCGGCAGTGTCAAGTGTTTACAGGCATCCTGCCTCTGTATGTGGAGGTTCTGCTTAGCTATAAATAGGCCTGTCCTCTGAGAATTTGAACCCTCTCTCTTAAAGCTAGTGTTCACTGAGTCCCATATGTGAAGTACGCATTGGGTGAAATGCTTCTTCTTCTTTGTGGGGCGTCATTCGCGAACCTTCCAAACATCCGGCGACGCCAGATTTTGTCCTCTGCTTCATTTCGCCCTCTTCTTCCAGCATCCAATCTGTCTCCCGTTTCTGGTGTTTCAGGAAAGCTTTGGGCAAAGGGAGCAGAGGAACCAGTGAGAGGGAAGGGGGGATCTCTTGTTGGCATAGGAAGGAGGACTACGGAGACGAGAATAGATTTTAAAAACCAAAAAGCGTCAAAGGGAGGATAGATGGGCCGGAGCTAAAAGTAGGGATGCTAGAAATTTTGGCGTGGTTTGCATTTTTAAGTGAACTTATGCAATTGGCAGTTCCTGGAACGCAGTTACCCTTTGGACTGTGTACTACTTCTCTGAAATTAGTGATGCAGTATTCAGTTTATAAAAATGTGGATTCTAGGGGGAATGTGTACAATTTAAATGTGAGTTTTCCTGCAGGTTTTTTTTTTTTTTCTTTAATGGCAGAGAACGGGATGGAACAGACATAGGATTGAACACACGTGAAACTGACATGGGCCAGAAATAGGCTGCTCTGTCCATCCCTCATCAAAAGATAGATGCCTGCTTTGGGGGTGGACTTGTAGGGACCCCAACAGTGCCTGGGTTAGAAATCTAGATTAAAGCAGGAGGTCTCTTGCCAGCTGTGTTTAAATGCTTCTGTTTCTTTAGGCTTTCCTAATTTTAAATTATGTTCCCCCTTTCCATTAGCAGGTTTGAGGTGGCGAATAGGATCTCCACTGAGCGAAAGGGTTGCCGCAAACAGCCCCCAAACCCAGCTGGAGAGTCCTTGCAGGGGAAAACGGTTCTTGGTAGGAAACTGGGGGGCTGGATTCGGTGCTGTTTTGCTTGGGGCGCTGGGGTTAAAGGATTAGGGAAGGGACAAGACTAGAGGTGGGTTGTTGTTCTTAACAACTGCTTTCTCCAGCATTCCTTGCGTTTCTGAGGGAGCTGGGGCAATCCAGCCATTCCATTTACAGTCAAGCAGGCAGGCAATTTCTGCAAAATTCAATCCAAGAGAGTTATTTGCAATTCTTGGCTAACAGCACCGGAATGTGCATGCTTGAAAAGTGATGGCTGGGGGAGGGGGAGAAATCCGCTGGAGGAAGAGACCACAGTGTGCTGTTCTCCCCAGTCCAGCAGAGGGGTCACATCACACCATTACTATACCTTTTAATGCTTCTAGTCCTCATTGGCCGAGATATGAGAAGGCCTGGTTGTTGTTTTTTTAAGCCTTTCGTGATTTATATTAATATCTATACAAAGTTATTCAGCAATTATCGTAATGACCCTTACAGCTAAGCATGGAAGAGCCTATCAGTGTTACTAGTCGTGTTGCCTACAGCCTACCCTGGCTGAAGATCCCAGCCTCTAGGGCAGGAGGGTTGAACTTGAGGCCCGCGGGATCCCAATCCAGAACACCTGGGCTCGCACCCCAGTCCTCTGGGGTTTGCTACATGGCCATACCCCCTTCCCCTGTCCCTTTTCATAGATCTTAAGAGTTGGAAGGGGCCTACAAGGCCATCGAGTCCAACCCCCTGCTCAATGCAGGAAACTGGAGGAGGAGGGGTCTCCCATCCAAGGAATAACCAGGCCTGACCCTGCTTAGCTTTCCATGCTTAGACAAGCTGAGCCAGCGTGAGCCACGGGCACCAACCATCTGGTGGTTTCCCGGCTTTTGTGCATCCACCCCACCCCACCCAAATCTAAAAGGTTGAAATGTCTCTCCTAAGGTTTAGTTACCGGCAGGAAAACCTGGAAGCTACAACATGCGGGGTGGGCGGGCTTTTTTGTATTTTGGCCCCGCCCCTTTTGCCTTCGGCCCCTCCCACCACTGGAATCCCCCCCCCCCCCCCGAGACCTTCTCTGCCGATGAACTGGGCCCTCAGGCTGAAAGAGGTTCTGCTGCACCCATGCTCCAGGGGTAGCTCCATGCCCACCACATGGTAGTAGTCAAGCCTCCACGCTGCAAATGGCTGTGTAATGGAAAGGCTGTTCTTCGTGCCATCAGCGGTGACCTTTAATTGGCCTTTTAGCAACACATTTTCTCAAAAGTTTTGGGGTTTTTAAAAAAAATAAAAATAAAATGTGCGCAGATGAGCAACACAGCCCTGCTAGTGTGAGAAGGGGTAGGAGCGATTCAGCCGAGGGGACGGGCGCTTGGCGCACCTGCTAATTTCAGTCCCGCCCCCCCCCGCGTGTAACAGGAAGCGGGCCTCAAGACAGCGACTCCCTTAACGGGCTTCTTGGTTTCGGATGCAGCCCGGGACGCAAATAGCCTTTCAGTTCCTCAATTCTTATTATCGTCTTCTTCTGCCCCTCCCTTCCGATACCTGAGCCTTTTGAGCAAGAAAAGCTTGAAGGTTTCAGTTGTCGCTAGCGGGCCAAAGAAAGAAGCCGCAGCTGTATCTTAGGTTCCATTCACGCTGCCTTTACTCCCCCACCCCCCGTCTGCTTTCAAAGATGCATTTCAAGTGATCGTTCCAGATCTCTGTGTGCGCGTGAAAGCCGAAGTGATCTTAAAATGCTGGAACTTCCTGCTTCGTACTGTGCGTCTTTCCGATTACCGTCGGCAGGAGCTGGATAGGTTGGCTGAGTTTTTCTTCCTTGCGTGCGTTTGGATTTTCAGAAGGGGTTGCTTGTCGCTTCCCTGGATGACTTGCTGTTCTGGGATTGTCACTTTCCGACAAAGACGGCAACCTGGGTCAGTGACGCAGGCGGAAGCACAAGAAGGGGAAACATAGGAAGCTACCTAACACTGAGTATACTGAGTCGGCCCATGGAGCCCAGTGTGGCCTAGTGGTTCGAGTGTTGGACTGGGACTCGGCCATGAAACTCACTGGGTGACTTTGGGCCAGTCACTGACTCTCAGCCTCACCTACCTCACAGGGTTGTTGTGAGGATAAAATGGAGAGGAGGAGGAGGATTATGTAAACTGCCTTGGGTTCCTTGCAGGAAAAAAGGCGGGGTATAAATATGATAAATAAATAAATAAATAGTATTGTGCACACTGACTGGCAAGTGCCAGGGTTGCAGGCATGAGTTTTTCCTGCCCTGCCTGGAGATTTCATAGATTTCATAGATCATAGAGTTGGAAGGGGCCTACAAGGCCATTGAGTCCAACCCCTGCTCAGTGCAGGAAACTAGAGGAGGGGGTCTCCCATCCAAGTAATCACCAGGCCTGACCCTGCTTAGCTTTCCACGCTCAGACAAGCTGATGCCGGGGATCGAACCTTGGGGCCTCCTGCATGCAAAGCATGTGCTCCACCACCGAGCTATGGCCCTTCCCCTAAAAACAAAGATTCTAGTCCTCATGGTTCTGAATAAAGGACCATCTTCTGCCAGAGCTGAGGGGGGAATCATCCTTACTCTGAACAACCTCTGGAAGTAAATATTGGGTATGAGTGACGTCAGCAGCCTCGTCTGTTTCGATGTGTTGGGTAACCCTGACCCCTGCGTGTGCTGTTATTTTGGAGGAGCGAATGGGCCACCGTGGGGAGTAATTTCGACCCGACACCACCAGTTCTGCCGGGGCACCCTCCCACTTGTGATCTTTCGATAACCCAGTGGACTGGGTTGGGTTTTCCCCCCCAGCGCGCTGATGCAGTGCTTTTGGAGTAGCCATAGCGTGTTGCGTTCCTGGCAACTGATAGCATTGTAGCATTTATCTGCTGCTCTTTTTCCACTCAGGGAGCCTCAGAAGTAGCTTCCAATCAGTGGTCAATAAAATACGAAAATGAAACAACAACAAAAATGGCCCTGAAAACAAGGTCATTTAGGGCACAATCCTACGCAAGTTTAGGCAGGAAAAAAGGCCTACCACTCCCAGCATGTCCCAGCCAGCATAGCGTGCAAGCATGCAATGTGTGAATGCATGCTTGCGTGTCTCATACTAGTATCGCTTGCGCGGGGAGCCAGAATTGGCTGTATTTGGTTCCCTGAGCATAATTTGCTTCGGCATAATGTATGGAGAGAGCTTCTCAGCCGTTACTCTGTGGCAGTCCTTCCTCAGCCTGCCACTCTCCAGATGTGCTGGATGCTGGGAATTGTAGTCCAAATACAACTGGAGGGCACCACGTTCGGGAAGGCTGCTCCTTGGGCATGTGTGATCTTTCTGTTTGTTTGCATTTTGATCCTGTCTTTTCTTTTAAGGAGTTCAAAGCAGCATCCGCAGTCCTCTCTCGCCCCCCTCCCCTGTTTCATCCTCACGGCATGGCAGGTTAGGGCGAGAGAGTTCTTCTGCGGCCAGGCGTCGTCTCCCGTTAACTAGTCTGTGCGCCAAGAGGTCTTGAGTGTGCATCCCCCAAGACCTTGCCGTGAGCAACGCCGGGGAGAGGGGGACGAGACAAAACCCCATTCACTGCTGTCCTCCCCCCCCCCCCCCGTGCACGCATCCAGCTCCTTTTCCCAGGACAGGCGCATAGTCATGTGCCGTCTCAGCAGCTCACAGATTTCCCCTCCAGTTCTTTTTTTATTATTACCGTACATTTGTGAATCGCCCATCTGTAGGAAGGCGGACGCTTAAGCACCCTTCCCCTGGTGATCGGCCACATGGCTTCCGCATCTTTAAAAAAGCACACGCATCCATCAAATGAGTTTCCTTTTGTCCCTTAACAATCCAGTCCTTCACGAGAAGCAAAGGTTGCTTTCGAACGTACAGTCATGCCTTGGATTGAGAGCATAATTCGTTCCGGAAACGTGCTTGTAATCCAAAACACTCTTATATCAAAATGAAATCCCCCCAAAAAAATTTGTACAGAGATTTTTAATTTAAGCCATACTACAGTACTTGTATTGCAAGATGACGCTTGTATATCAAGTAAAAAATAAATAAATAAATATTAAAAATTTTGCTTGCCTTGCAAAACGCTCTCAAACCAAGTTACTTGTAATCCAAGGTATTACTGTACATAGCTTTTATTGGGGGGTGGGCGGGCGGGGAGGTGGCAGAATAATTAAAAGTTGTAATTACTTCACTTCCATATGGCCTTAACGTCATACTGGAGCCTCCTTGGTAGTTCAAGCAGCTCTCATGGTGATTGAGGAGGAGGAATAATAGCAATAATAATAATAATAAATGATGATGATGATGATGATGATGATGATGATGATGATGATGATGATAAATTTCTATACTGCTTAATGTTTTTGTTTTGTTTTAATCCTTAAATGGTTCACATTAAAAAGGGTTGGCCCTGGAACATGTGAAATAGAAACTAGTCTCTTGAGCATGCACAGAGTGGTTGAGGCTGATTGTCCGCCCTCGGTCGCATAGAGGGTTTCACCTGAGGCTCCGTCCTTGAGATGGGGAGGAGCTGGATAGGCAGGAGCAGGCAGAAGGTAGATCAAGCTTTACTGGTAGATCTGCGGGTGATTTGCAGTTGATCTCCAAGGGTTTTTGTACTTTAACGGGAGCAAGTTAAATTGCGAGTGGTCAGGGATTATGGGAGTTGGAGTCTGACAGATCTGGAGCGCACCAGGTTGGGGAAAGCTGGTGTGTGTGTGTGTGTGTGTGTGTGTGTGTAAAAAAGTGTCTCTGGCATAATATCTCTCTGCCTTGGCCAATGGCAGCAGAAAAGCACTTCTTTTCAGGGCCTGCAGCCAAAAAAAATGCGTAAGGATACTTGGTATTTACAACAACAGCCATATACTTTTTTGTACAACATACAGCCTTATAAGGTAGACAGATGTTACCCCATTTTGCAGGTTGAGGCTGCAAACATTAGCGGGCGGGGTTGGGCAGGCAGAGCTTGACTAAGGCCACTTAACTTAGTTTCATGGCCCGGCCTTCCTAGTCCGTGGCTCAGTCTATTCTACTATTGCCAGCATTTAAACTTTTTTTTTTTTCCGTGCCCAAAAATACGTTGTAAAACGTGTGCAAATGAACTCAGGGGCCGGAAGAGGGAAGTCTGTACGTTTTTTGTCTGACTGGCAACTTCTGAATTTCGTTTTGCTTTTTGTGATCCGTGCGGGTGCTCCGCCCGAACACACAGGCGGCCTGAAGGGCCAGCAGCCCTGCCCACGCCCCGCTCCCTGCCATGCCATCTTGAGCAGCGCGGTCTGACGGGGGCTTCCCTTGCGTGCGAGTAGAACCCTCTGTGCCAGTGATGGCGAACCTTTTTGAGCCCGAGTGCCCAAACTGCAACACAAAACCAACTCATTTATTTCAAAGTGCCAACACTGCAATTAAACCTGAATACCGAGGTTTTAGTTTTAGAAAAACAACTCATACAGTTGTCCGAACTAATTAACATCTTTTGTCTTAAAAGAAAAACACAATACAGAGCTTTCAATGATACAAACAGTTTTTTGTTGGGAAAAAAATCAACTCAAAAAATTATTATAGTACTACATTGTACACATAGCCTGAAGGGAATTTATACAAGCTTTTTAAATAATTAGGCACATGTATTTTCGGATAAGGGATTCTCAACTTGTAATATGATTATATGCCAGACTGAAATTGTATGGGGCAAGCTTTACCCCGGGTCCTTTCCCTGCTTCTACAGGTGTCGGATTAGTAAAAGTAAAAGTCAACCTGTACTAGGATGAGCAAGATAAACAAGAAAACGAAACGTGCTTAACACATTTTAAACACTTTATGTCTTGGACTGCAAACACTGCATTAGGTAAAAGTTTGCATCGGGCATACTTTTGCACAATTAATGTGATTTTTGCTGTTGCATGCATGCTGATAATTTGTCAAACCTTGGCTCATACTCCGTTAGTTTGAGAGCAACACATGCAGCACTCAGGTCAACTGTTAGGGCTTTACATCCAAGCCATGCTCTGTGCATCATTCTTCAAAATCTTTTAAATGTGATAACAATGTAGAAAAGAATTCTGTAACAGGAATTCCAGAATGAAATCATTCTGTTCGACACTGTGAGAAAGAACAAGATCATTAGTGTTTTGCAGAAGGGGACGGTCTTTTCGCAATCTGGTGACCAATGGCTCGAGTGCCCACAGAGAGGTCCCTGCGTGCCAGCTGTGGCACCCGTGCCGTAGGTTCACCATCACTGCTCTGTGCGATCGGGTAGCCTTGCTTTATCGGGGTTTGGGATGGCCGGGAGCCGTCTGCCTCCGCTCAAGCCCCCTTTGGACCTTGCTGCTCAATGAACATATGCCCCCCAACCCCCCCCTTCTAGCCTTCAGGCTGAGCACCCACCGCTGGCTGGGGGATGCTGGGAGTTGTAGTCCAACACATCTGGAGGGCACCAGTCTGGGGAAGGCTGTAATACAGCATCTTGCTACGTCCAGTCTACTTCTGGGAGGTTGCATTCTTCTCTGTGCATGCATGCACATTTCCTCTCTCTATTTCTCTCTCTCAACTCTCTCATGTACACATACGCACACCGGCCTTCTTCTCTTGACCTGTTGACTTTTGTCTGTCAATGGCAGTGTTCTCCAACCTTGGGTCCCCAGATGTTTTTGGCCTACAACTCCCAGCATGCCCCAGCCAGCTGGGGCATGCTGGGAGTTGTAGGCCAAAAACATCTGGGGACCCAAGGTTGGAGAACACTGCCCTAATGCATGCATGACTGACAGATTTTCTATTTTAGGAGAGCTTTCCCCCATCAGCTGCCCTCTTTCTTATGTATAAAAGACCCACGGGTCACCTCCTCCTGGTTCAGACAATTCCCATTTCCTTCCAGCTTCCCTCTCCTGCATAGCTGGCTGGGGCATGCTGGGAGTTGTAGGCCAAAAACATCTGGGGACCCAAGGTTGGAGAACACTGCCCTAATGCATGCATGACTGACAGATTTTCTATTTTAGGAGAGCTTTCCCCCATCAGCTGCCCTCTTTCTTATGTATAAAAGACCCACGGGTCACCTCCTCCTGGTTCAGACAATTCCCATTTCCTTCCAGCTTCCCTCTCCTGCATAGCTGGCTGGGGCATGCTGGGAGTTGTAGGCCAAAAACATCTGGGGACCCAAGGTTGGAGAACACTGGTCTATGGCATTGTCGCCTTCTGGTTTTGTGTGCGTTGTGCAGTGTCGTTCTTGTTGTGTTCTTGTTTAAAGCATTTTTTTTTTAATCTTGCCCTTCCATCAGAAAGGCTCCCGATGCAAACTACCCTATGCAAATTGGGAAAGATTTCCAGAAAATCTTCCAGTCCAGCATTTTCTGGCAAACCTGCATCACTACCTGCTGGACAGCACTGGGTCCAAAGAACAGGGGCACTGCCGACCGGGGCCTGTTAAGAGCAGAGTGCCTCTAGACGACTTGAGCAATATGAGCCAGTGTGGCGTGTCGGACTGGGACTCGGGAGATCCGGGTTCTAGTCCCCACTTGGCCATGAAGCTCACTGGGTGACTTTGGGCCAGTCCCTGACTCTCAGCCTAACCTGCCTCACAGGGTTGTTGTGAGGATAAAAGTGGAGAGGAACAGGAGGATTATGTAAGCCGCCTTGGGTTCCTTGCAGGAAAAAAGGCGGGATATAAATAAAATAAATAAATGACCCCCAACCAATATAAGCTGCACTGCTGGGTCAGACCACGGTGTCATCTGCCCCAGTGCTCTGTTTCCAACCGTGGCCACCAGATGCCCCCATGGGAAGCTCATGAACTGGGCATGAAAGGGAAGGCCTGGCGCCATTATTTCTCCCCACCGGGGCCTGCAGCTGCTGACGGACCTCCTCCACAAATGCGACCGCCTTCTTTTCTTTTTTGAAAGCCACCGACCTAAGCTCACGGCCATTGCCTGCCTCTTACGGCAGTGGATTCCACAAGTTCCTTGCACCGTAAGCGGAAAAACAACTTTCACCCCCAGTGCTGGACTCAGTTCCTTTGGGTTGACTGAGTTCTAGTCTCATGAGAGAGGGTGAAAATGTTCTCTCTGCAAACCTGCCTTCTCTCTCTGTCTCTCTCTCTCTCCTCCCCATACCCACCCCAAGGAGTTAATATGCATTTATTTTAAAGATTTTAAACCTGCCTTTCAGGGTGTGCTGAAAGTGGCTCACACATGAAAAAATACAATTACCGTTTCAACATTTGAGCGAGGGACGTTGAAACGAACGTCTTTCTGCCCGAGGGCCGAGATCCATTTTGGGGAATCTCTTGGGAGTGTGGGTGGTGGCAAAAGGCCACCACCAAAATATTTGGCCAAAATACCAAATGTACCTGCTGATTTAGCGTAAATCTCTCACTGCCAGTCACTAAGCCTTAGGAGAGGCAATTCAGCCTTTTAGAAGGGGGGGGGGGCCCTGCACAAAAGCCGGGAAGCCACCAAACAATCGGAGGTTGGAGGAAAGGGGTGGGTCGGGGTTCGACCCCAGGGTTGAAGTTCCCCACGACCTCTGCCTTAGGGAACACCACCTCCTGTACCAGCCTGCCCGTGACCCACATTATGGAAATCTCTGCCCCATGAGACGAGTTGACCCCTTCTTGCTGTGTTCCACAGGATGGTGAACACTTCTTTTGGTCCAGCAGGCCTCTGTCTTACCAGGCAGATATAATTTTCTATTCAATGTCTCTGTTTCTTTGCTGAAACTGTCTTTGTTTTATTGTACTGTATTGTTTTTATGGACTGTTGTATTTTAGAATTGGTTTTAATTGCCATAAGCTGCCCTGAGTGGTGCATAAGCTTTGGGAGGGCAGAATAGAAATCCATATATTAATAATAAACAGTGCTTTTTTTCTGGAGAAAAAGGTACCGGAACTCTTGGATTACATTTCCTCGGGAGTAGTTGGCGATTAAATTGTAATGCAATTAATAGAAGAAAAGGTGCTGGAACTCAGTTCCGGTGAGTTCCACAAGAAAAAAAGCCCTGATAATAAATACTAAATACATTGTAATGAAACACGTTATTTTCGTTACTCGTCGTCTCCCGGAGCCTGTCCATTGGCCAGTTCCTAGTGAAATCTTGGGGTAGCTTTTTCATAATTGGTGGGTTACCAGTGACGAGGCTTTCTCAGTGGTGGTGCCCCAGGGGGTGGAATTGTTTTTAGATGGCTTTTTGGAGATTTTTTTTTTCATTGCACAAGGTGTTTTATGATTGATTCTGCCGTTCTTTATTCTTTGTTGATTTCTTATTGTTGCCGTATACTTTTATCGTTTTTAACGTGAGATAAGCCACTCTGGAAAATCCCACCTGAAAAGCAGGGCCGAAATATTTTAAATAAATAAACGTCCCACATGCAGAATTCACGTGCCTGCTGAGGATCTGAGAGGCGTGGGCAGCAAGGAGCGTCTACATTTCTTGCCCCGTCAGGATAAGTGGGTAGCAGGAGGGGCCAGCCTGTCAGAGTTCAGCAGCTGCTTCCAGAGCAGAACATTCTTGCTGACAGGAAGCTATTAATAGCTGGAAATCGAGAGCAGTCGGGGCACACGTGTTCCACACGTCGGGGCGTAGCAAACGTAGGATCTTCATGGCTCCGCATTCATGCATGCTCTGCTGACGGAAAGGAAATGTGCATCCACCAGCTCAGTCAGAACGTGAGAAGGATTCACTCTGTGTCGAAGGAAATTGATGGATCATAGAAAGTGTTGCTCTTTTTCTTATCAGCAGGCAGGCATGGCCTCCTTCTCTTCTTCCTCCTCCTTTGTGCTTCATCCAATTGTTGCAGTATTCTGGCCCCAATACAGGGCCAATGGCTCTAGTATGAACTTGGTAGCCAACAACGCTTCCTTCCTTCCTTTCATTTATTTTTAGGGTTTTAAAAAATATTTTATATAATGATATCCTAATACTGAGCAATACCAGACACTGCTCACAAATTAGGAAGCAATATGAACAATTTAAACTCACTTTTTTTATACACCAAACCAACTGACATGAAATCATGCCCAGTAAAGAAAAAAAGGTCTTGATGTTTCCTGAACATTTTCATTCCAATAATTTCATTTTTAAAAACTCCACTTTTCTATAAACATATGATTTGGCAATGTCCAATAGTTACTTCTTTATGGGAGGGGGTTATTACGCAGATAAATTTTGTACTGGAACAGACTTTAAATATCCACTGATGTACACACTCTCTTAAATTATTTACCTGCTTCATGGAAATTAACTGGTGGAAGGGGAAATGGATTCTCTGCGCCCTTTTGAGAACTAAATGATGCTACAAAATTGGAAGGATAAACACTCACCTCCGATAATGCAATGGACTGAGGACCTTATAGTGCTTTTGACATATGAACGGTTGGCATATAGATGCCAACTTCAGATGAATACTTCTTTGGATGTTTGGTTTGCTTTTGTTGAAGCCTATGTATAATTGCTAGAAAGTTGTATGTATTTCATTCAAATCCATGTACATATATTAAAAGGGGGGGGGGGATAAAAAAAATTAAAAATATAAAAGAAGGTTTTGTTGGGTGCCCGTGGGAGCCAGGGTGCCTGCAGGAACCATGTTGGGGACCCCTGCCCTAATGACTAGTGGGTCATTAGGGTGTGCATATCCCAAAATTAAATTCTCATTCAACAACAAAGACCAAAATCTTATAATCATTGGACAAGTCCAGAAGATGTGAAAAGATTCTTTTGCCAGCAACGGCATCTAGTAGCCAGGAAAGCTTTGTTCGTTTTCTGTTCCAGAGGCAACGTCAGAACATCTGTCCTGCCCCACCAGAGAAGCATAAGGTTTTATCTAGCTACGATTTCAAAAGGGGTGTGTGTGAATGTGCTCCTCTCCAACCCGTCCCATGACACCAATGCTCTGTTCCAGCACATGCCACATCCTGGTTCCATTTTGGGAAAGGCACAGTCAGCCCCTTTTGCGTTGCTGGCCCGCCTGATTTTCTTTTCTTTTCTTTCTTTCGTTCTTTTTTTTCTGATTGCTAATCCTGTGCTGTGATGTGGGTTTCCCAGAAAACTTTTTTGAGTCAGGGAAAACCTCAAGCCCTAATCGGAACCCCTGCCCAGTCTTTGGGAATTCAGAAGGCTAGAAATCCACATTTCACAAGCATAGAATGGTGGAGAAAAGCGCAATCCCTTGAAAGAGAGCAGCTTTCTCTTCGAAAGCACCTGGGGAAGACAGCGGCGGGGGGGGGGGGCCTAGAAGGCGTGCAAGAGGGTGCGGCAGTAATTTGCCCCCGGGGCCTTGTGTGCGCCAGCGTCTGCCGGTGCCCTTCCTGTGGCTCGCTCGCTGGTGCCTTTGCCAAGCTGCTGACTTCGCGGTTTTCAGTAGCTGCAGAACATCTCATTAGACTGAGGGATGTGCTTGATGTGCTTAATTCTTAAAAGGAAAAAGGTTTTGTGTCAGGGCGTGGCCTAGCAGGCTATGCCTTCTGTGCCAAGCCAAAGGGAGCTTGCTTTTCAAGAATCTCTCTCTCACACACTCACACACACTCACACACCTGGCACCACCAAAAAAAATGCTGCCACCAGATATACCGCTGTGGTGACAAACACTACCACGACCACCACCACCAAGATTTTCCATGTAAACAAGGCATTCACTCCCTGCACACCTTGTTTTCAAAGGAAATTGTGTATGTGGTGGAGGGGTGTGTGTGTTCATCACTGCCACAGCAAATTTGGCGAAAGTGGCATTTTTGGCAGGCCCTCCCCCCCCCTTGCCTAACAAAAACGGCCAGACAGGCGGCCCACGTGTCGCTCACCCCTGTCTTAATTCAATGCAGTTTTTGATTTGCTGTTGAAATGACCTCTCCTTCCCTGCTCTCTCCCTCTCTCTCTCTCTGTAGTTGTACGAACTTGATGGGGACCCCAAAAGGAAGGAGTTCCTTGATGACCTCTTCAGTTTCATGCAGAAGCGAGGTAAGCACCCTCTCCTGCTTGTCTTTTGGCAAGCCTTTTGCTATGGACGATTTGCAAAGTTTACCCAGCTTTGGGTAAACTTTTAGGGCACTTGCCAAGGTCACACACAAAGAGAGAAGTACAGGGCACGTCAATTTGCAGAAAAAGAGCAGAACTGGAAGTTTACCCTACCCCCCCAAATTAGGCAACTTCTACAAAAGAGGTAGAGAGGCCCTATAGCTCTGTTTGCAGAAGATCCCGGATTCAGTACTGGCCCCTCCGGTTTACAAGATTCAGGTAGCAGGTGACGGGAAAAGGCCTCTGTCTGCAGTCAGAGCAGACAGCACTGGGATAGATGGCCCACTGGTCTGGTCTGGGATATGTCCTCAGGATGCATACCTTTAAAAGTCTGATACCTGCAGGCGGCAGTCTTTGAAACCTTCATAGTTATTGACTGTAGCAGCTCTGGCTTTGGTTGATGGAGGGAGCCCTGGCTAATCCGAGGCGTTACGGAATATTTATGGGCACTTCAGCAGAAGATTAGAGAACTGTCATCCCACAAGGCCCAGGGGCAGGTGGGATTTTGTGCTGTTGGTTGAAAGAAGCTCAGCAGCGAAGGAAGGGGGCAGTGCTACATTTTTAAGGCAGGGGCGTTGACTCTGGCCCACCGGAGGTCTGGCCTTCTGGAGTCTCACCCCCTTTCCCCCATAAGCCAATCGTTTGGTAGTTTGGCTTCCGCGTGGATTTTTCCCCCCATTCTGAAAGGTTGAAATGCCTGGCCTGCAGCTTAGTTACTGGCAGGAAGACCTTTAAGGAAAAGCATGCTGGTGTTTGCGGCATTCAGGCCCCGCCCCTTTTGCATTTGGCCCTGCCCACCACTGGCATGCCCCTCCCAGAGCTTCCATTCTGTAATTGTTCTGGGATTCTGGCATCTGCTCAGTTGTACTCAGGTTAAATTCCTGTCGGAAATCTGGATTTCAGAACGTTTGGCTCGAGCAAGTTCTGTGCACGTCCAGTTGTGCTGTTTTAAAAAGATGGAAACGGCGCAGTTCCACTGTATCGCCGTTTTCACCGTTGCACCTTTTCGGACCTGGCTAAGCGCAGTCAAAGAAACGCATCCTTTAAAGAAACCACCCAATTCTGTGAACAGGGGTGCAAGAATAGCTCATGTGAGGTGGTTAAACTGAAGAAGTTGCACAGTTCCACGAATTAGAAAATAAACCATTATTTTAAAACATTGAGTGGTTCTGATTTTCCTGAGGCTGTTCCAAAAGCTGTTTCTTCAGACTTTGACCCAAAAAACAGATTTCTGCCCAGCTAGTTCCATTCTGGAAACTATGCTAGACCCACGGAACCTCAAAATCCAGACAGAATCCAGTTGAGATGGATTCCTTATGCAACTCTATATGTGAGAGTGCTGCAAATGGGGGGTGCGTGTGAGGGAAAGGGGCACAGGGAAGGTATTCAGAAATCGCAGATGGACAGGTTGGGCCGTTAGGAGAAAAAAAAAAAATCCAAACGGCAGCAGTAGCATAATAATAGCGAGGAACATTCTTGCTGTTGGGAGGCTAATCTATAATTTATATATTTAGAGATGTGAAGGCCCCCCAAAAAACCCAGAAAAATTCGGAGTTGGGGAGAAAACATATCCCCCCCCCCCAATTTTTCTGGTTTTTTTTGGGGGGGAGGGGGGGGACTTCACATCTCTATATATACTTCCTAACTGGTAGATGCCCTCGGGGCAGTTTACAGTCATTTGAAAAACAACACCCCCAAAACAACAATAAAATAACAATAAATACAGCGATCAAAATATTTAAAAAATATTAAATATTGAAGTGCCGGTAGTAAAGTTAATAATCAAAGCAAGAGATTAAAGATTAAATGCCTGCTGGAGACGAACCTGGCCTCTAAATACATATAGTGAAGGCACCAGGTAGATCTCCCTGGGAAGGGCATTCCACAGATGGGGTGGGGTGGGGCCACTACAGAGAAGACTCTTTCCCTGGTAGCCACTTATCACACTGTTGTGGCTGGCGGCACCCAGAGAAGAAGCCTCCAAAGTTGATCTTGGCAATCAGACAGGAACATGTGGGCTATCATAGCAACTTAAAGCCACCGAGGAGGGAGGGGAAGGTGTGATGGGTGAAGCTCCAGTCTGCAGTTTGGAACAGTCTTTAAGAGGGAACAGAGGAGGCATTTTGCAGACTGAATTAGGATTGGTTTGTGCCTCGTGCTGAAAGGTTGCAGCAAGGCCTGCTGGGATGAAGGTGCAACGGCTGGCCTCCCATTTGAAAGTATAAATGTCTTCCATGATTTGGATCTGGTCCCAGTACTAATTGAAAGACGTGGGGGGCCCTGTGAGGGAGAAAGTGGAGAAATTTTGTTTGCAATGTTGGAGGTCTTAAATGTCCATGTTGCGCTAGGTATAAGCCAAAGTTGGGTAATGATACTTAGTGGTTGGAGGGAATGTTTTTCTGCTTAGGGAAGTCCCGTTATCACGGAGGAGAGTATGGCAGACACACAAAAGCCAAATCTGTGGATTGATGCATCTTTGCTCATTCTTGGTTTTATTACAATATGCAGGCCATGTCAGAAATCTGTCCTGCGTGTGTGTTTGTTTATTCCAGTTACAGCAATGGGCTCTTTTGGATGGGGAACAGAAACCGATCCAGAGCCCCTTAGACTATTTGCCTTTGACATCCATGGAACACAGCAAGGCCCAAAGGCAAGATTAGGCATGTCAGGGCTAGGCATCATTTTAAAGTGGCACATATGTTCATGGTTTACCTTATTGCTCCTTCCCACCCCCATAAAACCTCAATCACGTTCTTAAATTGCAAAAAAAAAATGCTCTGGGGATTTCAGAGGTGGTGGGGATTGGTGTTGTTACAGGCTCTAGCCAATAAGCATCCACAGGTCTGCATTTTACTGGCTACCTGATAGAACACAGCTTTACTGCTCAATAAAATGCTGGCTGGCAATGCCAGCTGACAGACTTTGTCTGTGTACAAAGGCAAAGACGGGAGAGATTTGTGTTAAGTCAAGGAATCCGATTGTGTGGGTGGGGGGTGGGAAGAAAGCAGATGGCCTTGGCCAGCCAAGAACTGATAGCTTTGCCTGCCTGCCTGCCTGCTTGGCAGGGGGGGGGCTCTTTCTGTGGAATGCACATCCCAGAAACCACGACAGAGGTGGTGGTGGGGAGGAAATTGCAGTATGCAATGGCGGGTTTAATATCCTCTCGGGGATTCCCCACCCAGCGCCAGGCCACTTAAGCAAACAATGCCGGCATGGCAAGTTTTTTTTTAGTTTTTTTTTTTTTAAACCTCAGGCCCTCTTTGGAGGGAGAAGGAAAGGAGGGGACACACCCAAGGGGTTGGTGGGGGCAGAGTAGCCACTCAGGATGGTCAACATGTTTTCAAAGCAGGAAGTGGCTGCGGACCTCAGTGAGAATTCCTGAGGATATGGCCGTGATGCAGTTAAACCGCAAGGAGTGAAGGGGAAATTGCCCGTGCGAGCACAAAGTGCTTCTGAGTTACTCAGGAGCAAGCATGTCGGCAAGGATGCCACAAATATCTGTGATTCTTCTTCTCTCTGCCCCCAGCCCAGCTCCCAAAATGAAAGCCACACTTGGAGAGGTAGTAGGTGATGACACACAGCACTGCAACTAGTTTCATAGAGTTTGGATCACCACGGAAGGGTGTTTAGCCTTCAGTCTTGTCCATGACCATCATGTATCACTTTAAAGTAGTATATGTGTTCATTGTCCCTACTATCCCTGCAACCCCCTTAAAAAATAATAAACGGTTCAAAACCGGCTACGTAAATGCTCTGGGGATCTAGAGGGGAGTTGGTGGTGTCACAGGCTCTAGCCAATAAGCGCCTACCCTACCACAGCTCGCCTCATTCTTTCAGAGCTTGCTCCACAACAGAAAAAATGTTACTCTGGCAATGGCAACACTAGAGAAACATCTCCTGCACTCTGAAATGTTACATCACTGTGAGCTTCAGATTGGCATTGTCTGTGTTCTTGACCAGGGAAGCAATACATAATGGCACACTGTTAATGTACATAATGGCACATAATGGCATAATGGCCAGTGTACAACTGGGATTCAGCTCAGTTCTATGAGAACTGCATAGCTGCTTCCTTTCTTTCTAAAATATTGCCTATTTCTACCTAATAAGCATGCAAGGCAAGCTATGTTCCCAGCAAATTTGAATCTATACAAGGTTACCAACAATGCAGCAACCACACAAGTCTAAAACCAGCAGCTAGGGAAATTTTGTAGAAAGCATTTGAGGATGTGGATTCCACTGTTGGGTCTGTTTATGGCGGACGCCCTGTGCAAATGTGAAAATCCTTCCCAGATGTTTATTTCCGGTGTGTGTGTGTGTGTGTGTGTGTGTGTGTTGGAGGTGTGATTCCCACCCTCTACATGCTAACCTGTTCCCCAGCAATGATAGGGGGCAGGTTATTGTTGCTGTTCCCATTTTACAGACGGTGCAACCGAGGCCCAAAGGAAGAGTCATTTGGCTCAGAAACACCTTCTGGGATCCAAGCCTGAGCCTCTCCAGTCCGGATATGTTTTAATCCCGGAAAATGTGCCACGTCCTACAATAAAAACAGCACCATCACAATAGGGCGATTTTCCTCTTGTGTTTTGTGGTGGTTGTTTTTCCTTTTGGTTTTAAGGAAGCAATAAATCAATAAAAGGCAATATCAATAAAAGGGGAAAGGGGCAGGAGTGGGGAAGTGAAAGAATGTCCTTTGTTTTGTTTTTCTGCCTTTGAAACCCTTGCTTGCTTGGCCTGCAACTTGGTGGGTTCTGGAGAGCTTCCCCTCTCGGCACCCCCCTCCGCCAATAAACTGGCACTCGCTCCCTTGTCTGGAGAATCAGCCGCTCGGGTGTTGGATCACCGTGAGTCCCAAGCTGTTATGCTGTGTGGGGTCCCCCGGAAAGGCTTGCATTCTGACCCCCGTAGACGCTAGGATATAAGTTGCCATTGTGGTTCTCAAGTATTATTTATCTAATTAAAGCAATTGGGACCACCCCTTCCCTTCGTGATTCTGTCGAACTGATGGCACCTGAGTCCACAAGGTAAACTGCAGAATGGGCCTTGGAGGGATCGGTGTGTCGACCTACTGGACTTGCCCTAAGCAGGTGACTACCACCACCACCACCCCGTGCCAAGAAAGCTCTGTTGGCCAACATTGTGCAGATGCAGGTGCCGGCAGGGAAATAAGCGTTTTCTCGTTGCCGTCACTGCTACAGAATAGGCCTTAAGGCAGGCCCTAATCTGGGTTCAGCCCTGTTTGTTGCGAGTGTCCCACCCTCCCTGCGTTCTAGACGTCGGCCTTGCCATGCCGTCATTCTTAGTCACTCAGAATACCAAGGAGCCAAGATAACGCTACGGCCGGCGTGCAGGTACCGAGGCCCGGAAGCCGGATTCCGCCTGGACATCGGGAAAAACATCCTGACTGTGAGAGCAATACGCCAGTGGAACCAACTCTCCCACTCTGGAGGCGTTCAAGGTGCAGCTGGACAGGCATCTTGTCAGGGATGTGCTTTGGACTTGGGTTCCTGCACTGAGAAGGGGGTTGGACTCGATGGCCTTAGAGGCCCCTTCCAACTCTACTTTTCTATGATTCTGTGAATTCTATAAAAAAACTGCTGCTGTTTTAGCGGGGCTTCTCCAAATCAGAGACCCCCACCCACCCCGCCCAGGTAACCTTGTGTTTATATCTTGAGGGACATAGCTTAAGCCAGCCTTCCCCAACCTGTTGCCCTCCAGATGTTTTAGACTACAACTGCCAGGCTTCCTGACCTTTGGCCATGCTGGCTGGGGCTGATGGGAGTTGAAGTGCAAATCTTCTGGAGGGCACCAGGTTGGAGAAGGCTGGCTTAAATTGAGGCTGTGTTGTTGGAAATGTGCCCTAACGCAGTGTTCTCCAACCTTGGGTCCCCAGATGTTTTTGGCCTACAACTCCCAGCATGCCCCAGCCAGCTGGCTGGGGCATGCTGGGAGTTGTAGGCCAAAAACATCTGGGGACCCAAGGTTGGAGAATACTGCCCTAACGCATGCATGACCTGACAGATTTTCTATTTTAGGAGAGCTTTCCCCCATCAGCTGCCCTCTTTCTTATGTATAAAAGACCCACGGCTCACCTCCTCCTGGTTCAGACAATTCCCATTTCCTTCCAGCGTCCCTCTCCTGTCACGTTACGACTCCCAGCACCGTAGATCTGCAGCTGGTGCTGTAGCGAAGTCGGGGTGGGGAACCTCCAGCCCACGGGCCAAATGTGGACCTGCAGGCCTCCAGATGCCCAGTCCCACTCCCTGACCCTGCTCCAGGTTATCGTTATTGTTTTCTCCTTCCTGATCTTCAAAGCTGGTGGCTGGAACCTTGCACAGGTTGGAGACGGAGGAGGCCTGGATGCTGCTGCTGTTGCGGCCATGCGGAACAAAGTATGAGTCACATCTGTAACTCCACCCACTTTGGGCTGTGGCCACGCCCACTGGTAGAATGCAGACCCCCCCACCTCAACCAGTTTCAATCATGGTAATGGATGCCTTGACAGGAAAAAGCTTCCTGATCTAAGAATACTAGACACATGCAGTGACAGCCACTTGTAGGCAGGGAACCCATTGTTAGAAGAACCCCTGCAAACTCACCCGTGCCACGAATTTGTCCAAGCCAACCCAGGCAGTTATCATATACCCCAACATCTTCCAGCAGCGACTTACTCACTTCTCCTTTTTCACAAGCGGTGGAAGTGTTGCCCTGTTCCTGGCACCAAGCATCTCTTTCGGCCCGGTTCTCATGAGCTGTGCTGGTCCATGTTCCTGGTAGCGTGACACTATATGCCGTGATCTGTATGTGGTTTCACTTCACTGTCGTACGAAGGAGCACGTGGCCATGTAGGAACTTGAGACATTTTCTGGAGCAGGGGAACAGCGGCCAGTCCTGGAAGAAATGAAACATAGTTTTTGACAAATATGACCCCCAAAAACCCCAGTGCGGCTGGTACCAAATGGCGGGCCGCCTATGCATATATCAAGATATTACACCGTTGCTCTCCAGATGTCTTGGGACTACTAGACCCTCCATCAAATGTGGTTTGGTTTTTTAAACTTATGTATTGCCACCATAAGGTCTAGAAACTTGATTCTACTTCTGGTGCTCATGGGTTGCTGGGGGGGGGGGGGGGAGAGAGACAAGGAGATGTGGAACCGTGCCCTGAACTGCCAAATGTCTTTGTGCCGATAAGGGCTTAGCATAGCGGCTAAGACGACTGCAATCCTGTACCAATTTATCTGGGAGTAAGTAAGCCAAGCCCCACTGAACTTAATGGGAGCTAATTCTGGGGAGACGTGTATAGGATTGCACTGTAAGCAGTGCTTTTTTTCTGGAGAAAAGGGTACCGGAACTCTTGGATTACATTTCCTCGGGAGTAGATGGCGATTAAATTGTAATGCAATTAATAGAAGAAAAGGTGCTGGAACTCAGTTCCAGTGAGTTCCACCAGAAAAAAAGCCCTGACTGTAAGGGACTGTGCTTGAATCGGGACGATCCCTGGTTGAAGTCTTCTCCCCCCCCCCCCAAAGTACAATATGGGACATAATAACGCTGACTTACCTTGCAGGGTTGTCTTGTGGATTCCATCCAGATATTGCATGTTGAAGCGCTTTGTATGCTGGAAAGCGCCCGTAGAAATGTTAAGTGTTGCTATTGTGAGGATACTAAAATAAAAATAAAAGGCAGGCTGAAATTCTCCTCTCTCTTTGCTTGCAGGGACCCCCGTGAACCGAATCCCCATTATGGCCAAGCAGGTGCTGGACCTCTACATGTTGTATGTCCTGGTGACGGAGAAAGGTGGCCTGGTGGAGGTGATCAACAAGAAGCTATGGCGGGAGATCACCAAGGGCTTGAACCTGCCCACCTCCATCACCAGTGCGGCCTTCACGCTGCGCACTCAGTAAGTCCCGGGAGAGTGTCGTACAAGCCCGGAAGAAGGGGGGGGGAAAGCCCAAACGGATCGTGGGGTTGGAGCCGTGGAAAGGCTGATGGCGTTTGCTGCAGCTTAGAGGGAAAGCGGTGAATGGAGCAGGCAGCACAATCAGAGCTCACAGCAGCATGAGCGGGGTGGAGGATATGTGTGTGGGGGGGGGGCACACTTTTCTCCCTGTCCCATAAGACTAGAGCTCCTCAGGGTCACCCGATGAAATTGATTGGCGGGCGGTTCCAGACAGACAAAAGGAATGGCTCCTTTGCCCAACACAGAATTGGCGTATGGGACTTAATGTAAGAAGAGCTCTGCTGGATCAGACCCAGGGTCCACCTAGTCCAGCATTCTGTCCACACAGTGGCCAACCAGCTGCCCACAGGATCCCACAAGCGGGACAGGAGTGCAGCAGCGCCCTCCCACCCCTGTTCCCCGGCAGACCGCTCTTGGGGCTGAAAAAGGTTCTGCACCCCGATCTAGTCTAGCATCCTGTTTCCGACAGTGAACAGCTAGAAGAAGAAGCTCACAAGCAGGGCCTGAACGCAACAGCGGAGGTTCCACATAACTTTCGTAGCAAACCAGTGAAAGCTGGGATCTCGCCCAGTCTTATCTGCTCAGATACCTAAATTTGCATGCACGCGCACACACTCTCAGTCTGGCGGCAGCTTTTTAAAGATGTGCCCTGTAATCCTAAACACAGGCCTGTGGCTCACGCTGGCTCAGCTTGTCTGAGCGTGGAAAGCTAAGCAGGGTCAGGCCTGGTTATTACTTGGGTGGGAGGCCCCCTCCTCTAGTTTCCTGCATTGAGCAGGGGGTTGGACTCGATGGCCTTGTAGGCCCCTTCCAACTCTATTAAGATCCTATGATATCCTATCCTATGATATCCTACTAGGGAGTAAGCACCACTGGTCACATGGAATTAAATTCTTTTGTTAACATGTATAAGGACTGCATTGTTAAGATGTTAAATTTTACAAAACATCAAGCTGCTAATTTTGCCCCAGACTTTAGCAAGTATTAGGGTTAGCCCCCAATGGTCTACTGTAAAACACACACACAACACACACACACACACACAACACACACACACACACACACACACACAGGTAGCTTGGTAATTTAAAAAAAAAAAGTCAATGAATCTATATCAAGGCCCTGACACGGCAATCTTTTACATGTCTACTCAGAAGTAAGTCCCATCATTTTCAACGGGGCTTACACCCAGGTAATTATGAACAGGATTGTCGCCTGGATTGAGTATCTGAATTTGGATTGTGTGTGTGTCTCTCTCTCTTATTTTGCTCACAGTTTAAATTCATTCAGGAAGGTGGTCATTTTCAGTATGTCACCAGAGTTTGGGAAGAAATGTGCATCACACACACACACACACACACACACACACACTGCACGCAGGGGAGGGGGCACCAGAGTGACATTCCCATCCTGTGCTCCCTCCCTCCTCCCTTTTTTTTTTTTTTTTGGTCTTCCCTTCCCTTCCCCCACCTTTTACATCCACCCTAATCAAGGCTAAAGTTAATTAGTCTGGGATTCGGGAGGGCCAGGTGGCCAGAAGCGGGGAAGAGAACTTGGGGGTGGGGTGGGCAGTGGGAGGAGAGCTATTAACTCCTTGGCAGCCAGCGGGCAGGCCTGGTTTTTTGTTGTTGTGTTTCCTTTTTTCAAGTCGCCCCCCCCCCCCCCAAGCGGAAAATAGGAAAGCATCTGAACTTTGCACCAAACATGTCTTGGCCCCTGGTGTGCAATATTAGCCCTGAATAACGACGAGGGCTGTCATGTTAAAGAAATGGATTTTGCCGCTCTTCTTATCAGGGCTACCAGGTTTGCAGTGCGACCCAACTGTGGGTGGCGGTGGGGGGGGGGCAGCTCCAGGGCTGCTGGAACCCCGACAGCAGAGGAGCGGGGGGGGGACGGAGGTTTCCACGCCCACAATACTCTTCCCCCTCCGCCTGTGGGCTTCCCTCTCCTTGGGCGGAGAGGGGAACCGACTCCATCCTGCAGCCCCTGAGATGTGTCCCCACCCGACCCCACCCCGGACCGTATGATTGTAACCGAAATCAATCAATGATTTTGTGATTGACAAGACCTTTTAAAATGGGCCTTGGATTGTTTAAAGCTACAAATTGTCGCTTTAATAGAAGCGCTTCCACGACTGAGCGAGAAAGGAACGTAGGAAGTTGCCTCTCTCCATCTTGTCCACACTGCCCACCCCTGCAAATAAAAATAACGCACCCGTGATTAAAAGCCATTCCTTTACAGGAAATGTGTGCGCCTTCTGAGAAAGGGAGGCAGCCCGGCAGATCTCCATGGGGCGGGGGGGGGGGCTTGGCTTCCTGAATTGTGGGGCCGCCACCACCGAGGCCCGTGGCTCTTGTGCCCGCTGGCCAACATGGCTTAGAGCAGGGGTGGGCGAACTTCAGGCTTGCGGGATCTACTTTGGTGTTTACTAGAACCCTGAAAGCCACCAACTGGAGCCATGCATGCAGAACGAAAGGATTCTGGGCCTGGGAATTTGTTTTGACTACCAGACTGAATGGAGCGCACAGTCCTTCCACACAGAAACCCACTCCCCGGTTTTCATCCCACACTTTCTTCATTTCAGCAGCACAATTTAACGTGGGGGGGGGAATAATTTTGCCGCTGCTATCGCTAAACAATTGGGGAGTTAGAAATCCTTGCAGATCACCTTCCACTAGTACGTCCACCTTCTACCTTCTGCCCACCCCAGGTTTTGTTTTTTGCGGCTGTGGATTGGAACGAACCGGCATCCCTGTTTTGTGTTTGTCTCTCCTTTCCGGAAAGGTATATGAAGTACTTGTACCCGTATGAGTGCGAGAAAAGAGGGCTGAGCAACCCCAACGAGCTGCAGGCCGCCATTGACAGCAACCGCCGGGAGGGCCGCCGGCAGGGGTTCAGCGGCTCCATCTTCACTTACTCGGCCAGCGGCACTCACGGCATGCTCTCCTCCCCCAAACTCCAAGTAGCACCCTTGGGGATGGCCTCGGCCACCAATGGCAGCCCCGTTCTCCCAGTTCCAAAAATCAAGAAAGGTAACCGCCTGCCCCCTTTCTTGAGTGTTGGGGGTGGCTGGGGGCGGGGGGGAGGAAAAGTGTTTCCTTGGCACGTTTGGTGCCGGGGGAGGCGTCCCGGTACCCTCCAGGTGTTTTGGACCAGAGCTCCCATCACACCCCAGACCATTGGCCATGCTGGCTGGGGCTGATGGGAGTTGTGGTCCAGGACTTCTGGAGGGCGCTGGGTTGCCTCCCCCGGCACCAAATGTTCCAAGGAAGCATTGTTTAATGTGTCTCCGTGGCTTTGTGTGATTATCTCTGAATTCTTATCTTAGCAGTTGGTGCTGTTTACTTGCACTGTCAAATGTGATGTGATGAAAATAATCATTGGGGGGGGAATGTTCTAGTTCCCCTCAAAGCAGTAATTAAAAGTCCTGTTAGCAGTGTCCTGCCCGCCCCCCGTCTCCCCAGTATATGCCTTGCGCAGCTTGGTTCAAAATGCACTGTAGTTAACTGAGAGGCGCTAAGGCGTGTTTAGTTGCTTTGTGCATTCGATGCACAACAGGTGGGGCTACTTTGGGACACTCTGGTCCAAAGCAGCAACACAGTGATCATAATGCCTTATGGGGGTGGGGGTGGGGGCGGGTCACGTGTATCAAATTCATGGTACAACAGTCCTATATGTTTTAAGTCAAATTACTTGCCCCGAACTTTGTGCCGAGTCTGAAATCTGAAACATATTAAAATGAATTTCTGTTCACTGGATGTCGGCTTGGAGTGGTTGAATCTTACTGGGAAAGGTGCAGCAAAGGGCACCCTAAAACGATAATGTTGGAGGGGTTGGAGCGCCTTCCCTCTGAGAAACGGCCAAAGCAGCCGTCCCGTTCCTGGTCCAGATGTGCTGGACTGCCACTCCCCTGCTTCTGGAGGGCCACCAGGTTGGGGAAGGCTGGGCACTGTGTTTTGAGAAAAGGCGTGGGCATGCGCACAGCTCCTTATCCACTCCACCGGTCTGAGGTTTACGGAGCAAGACCAACAGATCAGAGGCCCTAATTTTAAAGGTTGTTTAAAAGATGCTTTTTAACGGTTGCGCTGGCTTGTCCCGTCTTTCTTCTCTCCCCCCCCCCTACCCTCCCCGGCCACTCCCCTGCAGAGGAAGACTCCGCGATCCCCATCGCCGTGCCCACCCGCCTGCCGGTCTCGCTGGCGGGCCACCCCGTCGTGGCAGCGCAGGCAGCTGCCGTGCAGGCGGCCGCCGCCCAGGCCGCCGTGGCTGCCCAGGCCGCCGTGCTGGAGCAGCTGCGGGAGAAGCTGGAGTCCGGCGAGCCGCCGGAGAAGAAGATGGCGCTGGTGTCGGACGAGCAGCAGCGCCTGATGCAGCGGGCGATCCAGCAGAACCTGCTCGCCATGACCGCCCAGCTCCCCATGAGCATCCGCATCAACAGCCAAGGCACGCGCTCCCCAGGTCAGTGGGTGACTGGACGTCCCCTCGCCTCCCACCCGCCCGCCCCGAGGGCCCTGGGGCAAGACACCCTCACTGGACCCCCTCCCTCGGTGAGCCTGCCTTCTCACCACCGTCGTCACCAGCTGCTCTTCCTCCTCCTCTTCCTCATCATGCCTACCACTCGCTTGCTGGCAGGCAGGCAGGCAGAGAGCCAGGGAGCAAGCGGGCTGCGGCGTCTCCTGCTCCTCCACTGTTGCCCGGGCCAGAGCGAGAGGCAGGAGAACGAGCGGGCCGCAGTGGGGAAGAGGAGGAGCAACTCCGGGGGGCTGTCGTCAGTGGACCTCTGGTGGGGTGTCGGCCCTCGGCAGGGGCCCAGCGATGCCTACCCCTGACAGCGGCCCTGGTGCAGGGGTGTTGAACCTGTTTCAGCCTGAGGGCCAAAGTCCATTTTGGAGAAGGCTCTCCGGGGGGGTGGGGGGGGGGGGCAAAGGCAAGGCAGCAGGGCCAAAAGACCCGCATACTGTAGCTTAACACTCTTACTGCCACTAACTAAGCCTTTGGAGAAGATAAAACGGAGAGGAGGAGGAGGATTTTGAAAGCCCCCTTGGGTTCCCTGTAAGAGGAAAAAAGGTGGGATATAAATGTAATAATAATAATATCAACCTCTTTAGAATGGGGGGGGAAACTGCACAAAAATTGGGGAACCACCAAACGGGGAAGGGGGTGTGGCCAGGGGGAAGGGGGCGTGGCCCTCTGGAGAACTCCAGGTGGGCTGGATCTGGTCTCTGGCCTGAGGTTTCGCACCTGGGGTAGTGAGGGTGGAGGCAGCCCACACCGATCCCAGGATTAAATTTGCCCCTAGCCATATTTGCGTTTGAAAGAACCGGTACTGTTGGTGGAGCATTAAGCAGATGGCGTTAAAGAGAAAGGCAAGAGTACTGTGCCCAGGTAGGCCATGGTTGGATTCTTTGACCTGTATAAATTATGCTCATCAGGCAACCTTGCATTATTTATCTGGTATACTAATTTTGCCCTTTTTTTGCATAGCTTTCTCTTGGTTTTGCTAGACAAGGAGAGTGCTCAAGCATCACCCCAAACACTAACATTTTTTTTTCATGATGAGGACTAGAACCCTTTTTTTTTTTTTAATGAAAGCTAAGGATTCCGACAAAATCTGCCTCTGTGCCTTTCGCCGCCCACCACGAGTGTATTTTGTAGCTGTTCTGCTCTCCTGCAAACGTTTCTCTTTAAGCTGCCGGGATCTCGTCTCCCTCGGCAGTGACGTCAGAGGATTTGTGCAGATTCAGGGGATACCGACTGTGACCTACTGCAGTTGTGTGTGTGTGTGTGTGTGTGTTTATTTTTGGCTTCATCTGTACCAGTTCAGTTCAGGTGTACTTGCCCTTGCTGTAAGCCAGCCTTCTGCAACCTGACACCCTCCAGGTGTGTTGGACAGAAACTCAATCATTCCCAGCCAGCATTAACCTTAAAGCTTTACGGTTAGAAAAAAAAGACTTCGGAACAGAGGAAGCGGCCTTATCCTGAATCAGGCCCTGGGTCCATCTAGCCCAGTATTGTTGACATGGCAGCGGTTCTCCGGGGTTTCAGGCCGGAGTTTGTCCAGCCCTGCCTGGAGACGCCGGAAATTGAAACGGAGACCATCTGCATGTAAAGAATACACACTCTGTCCTCCCACTAAACCTGGGCATGCGCAGAGTACTTTCCCCCTCTCGTCCACTCATATCTGAGGTTTAGTGAGGTCTCGCCATTGCCATTGGCCACGCTGGTTGGGGATGGTATTGTAGTCCAACACCTCTGGAAGGCTGGAGTAGTTGGGTAGTTGGCTGACTTTTAACTGATTAATCGGTTAGAGGGTGTCCTCGACTATTCAGGCAGCAGGGTTTTTTAGATTAAAAAATGCACTTGAATACTGCCAGTGATCAGCATCTTAGAAGTGGCATTCTGTCTTTTCTTACACAAGCCTAAGAGGCCTGCGGCAACAGTGTCCAAAAAGCAAAAGTTTGGTTCCTGCTTCAAAAAAATATTTTACCCATGTGTAAACTGATAAATAATTGATAGATAAATGGATGAACTGACCAGAATGCAGACGGTCGATTTTTAAATTCCTTTAATCGGGTTGTGGCCCTAATGAAAGGAAAAAAAAATATTTGTGCCAGCCTTCCCCAACCTGGCGCCTTCCACCTGTCTTGGACTACAACTCCCATAATCCCCCCCAGAGGATTGTGGGGGTAGTAGTCCAAGACATCTGGAAGTCACCAGGTTGGGGAAGGCTGGTTTATGCTGTCCAGACATGAAGGACCTCTCCCTTAACCCCTGGATTTTGCCCCACAGAAAACCGCCAAGACTCTGCCATGAACCTGGCCACGAACGGAACCAACAGCATCAGCATGTCGGTTGAAATCAACGGCATCGTGTATACAGGTACTGGGGGGCAGTGCCGTTTGGGGGGGGCCAGGATTGTGGTGAGAAGGAACCCACCCCCTTCCGAGCGGTGGAAGGGTTGCCGGTTTGGAGACAGGAGGCGCTGCTCTAGAAACAAAATTCTGCCCTATTACCTGAGAATACTGGGATAATAAGGAGGCGCTCCTGGTGACGCCTTGTACTCTGGAGGTCAGCTCAGCAGTCCTTGCAAGCAGGGCATTTAGCCTGGCGCCACCGGCTGTATGCAGCCATCTTCCCCCCGAGGCAAGACGTGCGCTGACACTTTTTGTTCTTGGGTGCATGTTGAAGACGCACATCACTTCCTGTGCCAGGGTTCCCTGTCTTAAGTTTAGCCTTCCATCTCATGGAAATTTAGGTACACTATATTCTGTGTATCAATTTCTTTTTAATGTTTTTATGATTTGTGTACACCGTTTGAAAACTGTAGATTGCTGTTTGAATTTATTAGACCCCTTTCTCTTTAAAAGGACCCAAGGCAACTTACAACAAAATTATTAAGAACATACAAAATATAGAACAGCTAAAAATGATTTTCATTAAAAAAATAAATTAAAAAAAACAAATGATAAGACAACAAAAACATCACAAGAACCATAACCAAAGCAACTGATGCTTGACAAGCCCATCACATGCCTTCAAATGCCTGGGAGCAGAGGAGAACCTTGGCCTGGCACCGAAAAGGTGACAATGTTACTTGGGGAGAACATTCCACAGTTGTGGAGCCACCACTGAGAAGGCCCTCTCCCGTGTTGCCATCCTCTGAACTTCCCTCAGAGGAGGGCCTCAGATGCTGATCATTGTGTATGGGCAGGTTCATATTGGGAGAGGCACTCTGTCAGGTATTGCGGTCCTGAGCCATATAAGGCTTTATAGATGAAAACCAGCACCTTGAATTGGGCTTGGAAATGTATAGGCAGCCAACGCAGGCTGGCCAGAATCAGTGTTATATGCTCGGAGCAACTTCTACTTTTGCAAAGGGAGAGACGCTTTCTGAATGATTTAGCCTAGGTGTCCGGCCTGTATATGCAGCTGGTCTGCCCCTTGGCCCAACAACATCATCACGGTGAGGTATGGAGCTTCCTCCCTCCGCATCTTAGCGTTGCCTTCCGCATCCCGGTACCCTCGAGATGTGTTGGACTATGACTCCCAGCATCCCCAGTCAGCCATTCTTCCTGGGGGATGTGGGGAGTTGTAGTCCAGCGCATCCCAAGGACGCCAGATTGCGGAAGGCCGCCTTGGCAGCTTGGCCCCTAGTTTGAGGAGAGCCCAGGCCAGGCTGGCCAGCGACGTGTTCTGAGTGCATGAGCACGCCCACTTCAAAGACATCTGAAGTCCGAGAGTCAGGTGAGCTTTAATCGGTCTGTTCAGTCAATTTGCATAAATCTGTGTGTGACTAAAATGATAAGTTTCAAAGGGGGGGGGGAATTGTTTTTCATTAGTGCCTTTGCTGAAGGAACTGCACTGGCGACCGATTTGCTACCGGATCAGGTTTAAAGTTCTGGTACTTGTGTACAAAGCCTGAAACAACTTGGGACCAGGTTACCTGAGAGAGCGCCTCCTCCCATACCAACCTGCCCAGTCACTGAGGTCATCAGATGGCACGCTCCTGGTGGTTCCTCATGGACCTTTGGCCCGATTGGAGTCCACCAGGAGAAGGGCCTTCAGTGTGGCGGCCCCATTTCTGTGGAACTCCCTGCCTCGAGGTCAGGCAGGCTCCGACACTGTGCTGCTTTTGGCACCTGCTGAAGACCTCCTTGTTCTGGGAAGCCTTCTCTGCTCTCCAACCACCACTGCAATTTTTACTTTGTTTTCAATGTGTTGTTTTTGTTTCTTTTATCTGTTTTTGTCTTTTTATTGTTCACCGCTCCAGAATCTGCTTGATGTGGAGCAGTATACAAATATTGTAAATAATAATAGTGCCTGCCATAATACAGGCCCCCTTCTCAGAAGAGGCTTCCCTGCTAATGTGAGGGATGGGGCATGTCTCTTCTAAGATGGGGTCAGCACTGGCAGCCTTTTACAAGTATCTAATATAGATAGATAGATAGATAGATAGATATAATATCTTGTTTATATGTGTGTGTGCGCGCGCGCGTGTGTGTATAACCATGATTTTTTAAACTGCACAATTAATTGGGGATGTTAGTCCCCAACTAACTTGTTAGTCCATTTAACAAGGGACTCAGGAGATAAATCAAGCTGATTTATAACGGCCATGAAACTCACTGGGTGACTTTGGGCCAGTCACTGACTCTCAGCCTCACCTACCTCACAGGGTTGTTGTGAGGATAAAACGGAGAGGAGGAGGAGGAGGATTATGTAAGCCGCCTTGGGTTCCTTGCAGGAAAAAAAGGCGGGGTATAAATATAATAAATAAAATATAACCAAAGACTATGGCCGCCTGGGAACAGGGTACCAGACGCCGTTGAAGCTGCCGAGAACTCGGGGGGGGGGGGCCGGGAGAAGAGCAAGAAGGGGGTCGGGTGCTGCGGCAGTTGGGGATCCACCGCACAAAAGCTTTTGTTTCCTCACTGTCCCCTCTCTCCAGGTGTGCTGTTTGCCCAAACTCCAGGAGCGTCGTCCTCTCTCAATAAAGGAAACGCCAACAGCGGGCGGAGTTCCGGTGGCACCGGTGGCGGCGGCAGTGGCCCGGTGAGTGGCACGGCGGCGGCTCCGCCAGCTGGCCTGCCCACTGCCCCAACTTCTACCTCAACCAACTCCTCGTCGCCTTAAACTCCTCCTCCTCCTCCTCCTCCTCCATCCCGCCAACCTGAAGGCCCAAATCGGACGATGCATTAATGGAAGGCCCCGTGTGGATGATGCCGGGGGAGTGAAATCATGCCTTCCCCCCCCACCCCCTGAAAGCCCCAAGCATCCGCCTCCCTGAGTGACAACACCTGAACAGGAATTTCCTCAATTTGAGGGGGGATCGGCGATTACATTTTCCGCACGTATGGCCTAGGTGTAAATGGCACCCGCTCGTGGACATCTAGGGCGTCAAAAGCGGAGCAGGCCGTCTGGAAAGGTGCAGTCTTGGCTCCCCCCCCCTTGCACACACACACACGCACACTCACACACTGCATGCAGGGACCGGTTGAGGGGTGGTACTGTCTGAGCTGCGACAGAGAGAGAGGTCAGACCACATTGCTTCAGCCACAGCTTTTCACCAAATACCGAACCAAACTTGTTGCTTACTTTTCGGCAAAGGGGAGGGGAGATGTCCGGGGCTGAGGCTTCTCCCTCCTCCCCTGATATTTTTTCTTTAAACAAATATACTGAAAGGAGAACACACAAGCTTTTAACGGGGGCGGGGGGCGGTGTCGTTAAACTCTTGAGCCAGATAAAACACTGTGCAGCTTCGCTTTTTGACGTGATGCATTGTAGACCCATAACTCTTTACCTCGTGCGAGTCCACACTTTGCACTGTGTGTCTTTTTAACTTTTTAAAATTATCTTTGGATACCTCCAGACCGGTAGTGGCGGTGTGTGTGTGTGTGTGTGTGTGTGTGTGTGTGTGTGCGTGCTGCAGACGGTTGCGTCGGAATGAAGCCCTAAATAAAAGCAACAGCAAAGGGGTTTACCAAAAGGGGGTACTGTGTGAAGGGGGGCGGCGGCAGGTGGGGGGAAGCTTTCTTGTTTTGTTTTTGTTTTTAAAAAAACTGCTCTCAAAGTATACAAGGAAAATCGGCAGGGGGTGTAAACAAACCGTTCTTTTCATTCTCAAAGGGCAACCAAAAGAAATCAGAGTTCTGAAGCAATTCTGTATATTTGCATTTATTTAAGGGCGGGGGGGGGAATCCTCTGAAATATGTCGCTTTGCTTTCCTTGATGATGATAGCACTGCGTTTGGGCTTCCTCCCCTTTCATTCTTTCCTTTCTTCCCTCCACCCCAAAACTTGGTAGGGCTTTGCGGGTGCCCCTGACTACGGAGCTCAGGTAGTTGTATATTTGGGGACGGCGGGGCTTGAATGGCTACTTTAGCGTTGCATAGGATTATATTTTTGTATGGAGCTGCCCCCCGCCCGTCCGCCCCCAGTTTGGGTGTTGTGTGCACCTGTGTGTTTGGGGGGGGTGAGGATTGGAAGGGGAAGCCTGCCAGCTTTTTTAACCCTTTCCTCCCCTTTTGATCCTTGACCCTGATCCAGAAAGACCCCGTTCCTCCAACCACAGCCATGGCAAAAGCCACCAGACACGTGTGTGTCTGCCCCACCTGTGGCTTAAAAATAACTGAAAAGGCAGCGTGGCTCTGGCGTGGTCTCTGCCAAGCCGGCGGGGAACATTTTTAACGTTTCTCTCTTCAAAATGCACCCATTTTTCAGCTACGGGAGGGGCCCGTTTAACGGTCATGGCTTCCCTCCCGCTCACGGTAGCTGCGGGATCAGAGTGGGGACCCCGAAACGGAACCCTCAGCACCACTGCAGAATGATAATTTCTTTTCCTGGGGGGGGTGGGGGTGGCATTCTGGCTCTTTAAACCTGTGTGAGACCGGGTTCATGTCTAGCGTTCAGATGTACCCTTAAGGGTGCTAATCCTATGCATGTTTAGACGGGGGGGGGGGAAAGGCCTACGACTCCCGGCATGCGGGGAGTTGTAGGCCTTCCCCCCCCCCCCGTCTAAACCTGCGTAGGATTGCGCCTTAATTGTGTGAACGAGGGGGAAACACGTGCCTCTCCAGATGGGATTTTGGCAAAGCTTTAGAGACACCTGCCCGAGGTTATTCGGATGGGTTTGGTGTGTTCTGCACCCCCCTCCCATGATCCTTGCCCTCCCAAATTCGCCCCCGCCCTATCTAATTTCGAGCAAAGCAGCCTTCCCCCACCTTGTGCCTGTTTGGGTGGCGTTGTTTTCACCTCCTCTGTGCCAGTGTTAATTTTTCGCTGGGGGGGAATGGTTCCTGGTGGGCCCCTTGGTTAACTTGCCCATCTGTGCCCCTGGGGGGGAGCCGCTCCGAGCCGCTCGCCTCCGCGTCCTTTGGGAGCGTAATTCATTTCAGCCAGCACAGTGTTCTCCAACCGTGGGTCCCCAGATGTTCTTGGCCTACAACTCCCAGCATGCCCCAGCCAGCGTAGCTGGCTGGGGCATGCTGGGAGTTGTAGGCCAAAAACATCTGGGGACCCACGGTTGGAGAACACTACGCCAGCACAATTAAATGGCTGCTGCTGCTGCTTTCTGAAAAGCGGAGTTGCTGTAAGAGAGACTTTCCTGGAAGGGAGGTGCCATGTCGGGATTAATCCCGCCGGGGGGATAGAATCTTGAAAGCTGCCGCGGAGGCCGACTTTGGGAAACGCTGCTTTCTCGACCGCTAACTTCCAAGGTTAATCATATGCCTTAGGAGAAGGGGTTTCTATTTTGGTGCATTTTAATTTTCTTTGTGGCCGGCGTAGGCGAACTCCGGGAATTTTTGCAGGCTTTGGAGCAGGTTGTGCGACCCCGTCGCTTCCATCGGTTGGACCTAGATGCTGTCATTGAGTTACACCATAGACTACATCGGTGTGAGTTAAATTCTTTGGGCTGTTTTTCGGGTGGGACCCGTTAGCTGAGGCCTTGAGTCCGTTTTGCCCCCATCCGCACAAGCTTCATGCAGCCACAGAATCTGCCCACACACACAAATCCAAAATGGCAAAATTGTTAGAATACAAAATAGGAAGCTGCCCTGAGCTGATTTCAAGGCGAACGCAATGTAAATCAGTTTTCCCCCAACCTGTGTGCCCTCCAGAGGTGTTCCGACTACAACTCCCAACACCCTCATCCGCTCTGCTGGCTGGGGATGATGGGAGTTGTAGTCCAACAGCTGGCGGGGAAGGTTTAATTTAAATACTCCCTGAAGGGCGTGTACAGACACTGCGCCGGTGGTGGTTTAGGAGCCGGGCGGCATGCCCGTTGTGGGCAGAACCTAGCCCATCTGTGGCTATCACAAATTCTGAAAGGGCACGCTTCCATCTGCGGGAAGCAGAGCCTCCTGACCGTGTTGCAACATTCCTCCGAAGTTTCTACCACCGAATGTTTACATCTGTTCTGTTGTTCTTTTCTGCGGTGGTTCGGCTTTTCGGTATCACCGCGCCCCCAACCCCCCACCCCGAAATCTGATAAAGATGGGATCCTTTGGGTTACGGTGGATCAAATGTAAGTCTAGGAACATGGGCGGCGGGGGGGGGGGAAGCCAAGTTCTCTGTTAAGAACTGCTGGACACCAAGAATGGTTTTAGCAGTCAAGAGATGAGCTTAGCGGAGCGCCGTGGCTTGCTACAGATCACAGGCAGGAGGTTGAATTGGGCGTTTTTCTGCCTCCAGTTTAGCGGGGAGCACAGCATAGAAAGGAATGAAATCTCCAGAGAGAGAGAGAGAAAGGCGGAAGGCTGACTTGTGATGAGTGGGGGACGACGACAGGGGGGGGACGGGGGGGGACAGGACACCATAAAGTGGCTTAACCATGAGGAGGAGGAGGAGGAGGAGGAGGAGGAGGAAAAAGTGCTTCTAAAGAGGGAAGAGGGAGCCACTGCTGGATCTAATCCTCTTTAAATGTGAAACGCTCTCGCTCTCTTCCCCCCCCCCCGCCCTCTCCCTTTAAACAGGTTGAGAGCGGGAGGCGAGAGGCAGGCGCAGAGCGAGCCTGTTTTGAGGCATGCGCCGGAGGAAGCCTCCCGATTCTATATTTAGAGGCTGGCCTCTTGGCTGAGGGAAAGACAAAAAGCTCCCCCACCCAGGCTGCCATTGCCATGGGGGTTTGCATGCGGGGGTCGAAAGGGAATCGAGCCTGGGGCCCGGAACACCCTCATAACTTTTGTCAGGTGTTGTCTCCTGGTCCCTGCCAAGAATGCGGCGCCAGATCCTAAATGCACCGGACCAGACGCAGTTCCTGCTTTCTGAAAGTTGCCTCGTTGAAAATTTTGAGACGCCCCAAGAATGTTTAGAGCAGTGTTCTCCAACCTTGGGCCCCCAGATGTTTTTGGCCTACAACTCCCAGCATGGGCATGCTGGGAGTTGTAGGCCAAAAACATCTGGGGGCCCAAGGTTGGAGAACACTGGTTTAGAGCTTTGTCAGCGGCTCAGCCCCCCGCCATTCCAGCACAGTTCCTGGCCTTTTGTGGTGGCAGGTGTGTGTTCCAGCTGAGTCGCCTCGGTTTCCAGGAAGGTGGCTTGGGCCTCGTTCTGCTCTCCTGCAGTCTAGATCAGCCTTGTGCACTAGGTTGGGGAAGGCTGGCCTAGATGCTCAAGGCTCCCGAGAGTATTTTTGCTGGGTTTTTGGCCTACAACTCCCAGCAAGGTTGGAGAACACTGTTTTAAGAGATGTCCCCAATAGGACATTAAGAGCATTCTCCTGCTTTTTAAGAGAGGGCTCTTAAAAGTCCTACTGAGAACATCTCTTTACCTCTCCCTGTTCCCTTACCCCTTCCACCCATAATGCAGCTTGGCTCTTGGATGGTTCTGGGACCAATTAGTTGGCCTGCTAGCAGTGGCGTTTGTGAAACGCAAACGACCACTAAGGAAACAAAATGTAGCGACGTTGGGGATGATTCCTGCGTCATCTGTAAATCCAATCAAATTTATATTACTTTGACCCACCCTGCTAGGGAGTTACTTATCGACGTGCCCCAGGACTCAGCTGGGCTAAAATAGAAGCCATGGTGCGCGTCCCATATCTGCTTGGTACTGGCAACATCCCAGTCCCTTCTCGCTCCTAGCAAAACAATGAGATGTCATTGCCAGTTAAGTCCAAACAGTATCTGTAGTCTCCACCAGTTAGCCAAAATTTCCCCTCCCTCTGTTGTGTGAAAAGGTCTGGATGGCACCCAAGTCCCTCTGGGCTTCAGAAAGCTGTGGTGTTTATTTTATTTTATTTTTTTTAAAAAAACAACAGTTTCTTTAAAATGGTTGTAAGAATCTGGCCCAAAGACTTATGCCTCTGCAAACCCACCCAGAAGTAGAATTTTTGTGCAAGATCATTCTGCTGCCACCACCCTTTCACGTCTCAGGCAGGTTATCCCAAGTCTAACCATACGGGTCCGTTGAACACTTGTGAACAAGATGCCCATGTGTGTCTGTTCAATGTGTTGGCTATAAAACGGGTTGAGCAACCACAGCCCGGCCAGTTGTGGGGAGTGGGGGGAGCCGTTCCTTTATCATCTGCACAAGGTTGTCCATTTTGAATGCGGCCGCCGCCTCCTCCTTAAAGATCCCTTTTTGAGGTCACGTTCTAGGATGTGGTTGAGTGGTCCCTCTACCGATGTAAACCGATCTCTGCTGCGATTCAGTGATCCCTCTCATGGGGCCACGTCCCACTCTAGCCCCTCAGAAGAGGAACCTTTTCATCTACCCATCTCACCGTGTTTAGCTGATTGGCAGAACCTGCCTCACCTTCCCTGCGAAAAAGACCCCGGGGCAGCCCTCTTTGCTGGGTTGCAAGCGGTCCACGTTGTCAAAATTTAGGCCAGGAACTCCTCCCTCTCTGAAGGTCTATTTTTTGTGCGGAGACAAAGGCCCAGTTTGGACAGTTTTATTTCTTCAGCCGAGATATGCATGAGCCTTTCCCTCTGTATGCGTCCCCCTTTGCTCGAACCATGATTTAACCCAGGAACTCTCTAATTATCCATAGTTCCCATTCCATTTGAGTTGTGGCAAACTGATTACTCGATTCAGAACAAGCCAGGATATTAAACCAACTTCAAACCATCCAAGCCTGGTTACCATACTTTCCCTGGTTTGTACTAAATGGGAAACGATGGTTAATTAGAGACTTTCTGGTTTGATTGCTGCAGACCACAAAGGAAGTGTGTGCACAGGCAAAAAAGGGCTTGTGCCTATCTTGGCTTAATAAGCTGAGACATGATCTTACAAACATGGCCAAGCTTTCAGTGCCAGGCTTCTGCAGCTGTGAAGTGCATGGTATCAATCTTCGACCGTGCCTCCGCCATCTTGCTCACTCATTTCAGCAGCTCTTTTGCCTGGAATCTGCTGGGGTCAGGCACAATCATCTAATTATCTGACCATCCAGGATAAGAGACACAGTAGTACTGTCTGTCTGTCCACTTAGCGTGTGGCTATCGGTGGTGGTGGGTAGTTCTTGGAATTTCCCCCCTCTGCATAAAATATGTTTTTAGTGTGTGGGTGGAAAAGAAAGATTCTATATCAAAATTTATATAAATATATATATATATAAGGAGCGTGTATGTTTGTGTGTGTGTTTTTTGGGAGTGTAATGTGCGTGTGCGTGTAAGAAACATGGTATAAACTTTATTTCTCAGTCCAAGCTTTTGAATAAGGGTTGGATTGTATCTCAGGGGAATCAAACCTGCTGTTTGGATCTTGATTGTATTCTTCAGGGTGGGGTGGGGGTTAGAATGGTCTGGGAATAAGGGCTGGGTAGAACAAATCAGATTTGCTTCCCGTGGCCATGGCTTGGGCTACGGGGGGGGGGGGGTTTGTTGTCTGGGGCCGTTTTGTTGACGCTGTTTTTCAAGATCTCAATTGGCTTTGGATGCTTCCAGTAATGGGGGAGGGAATCACTTGCTAAGAAGAGTTGGGCTGCACCATTTGCATGCCCAGCTGTTGGAAGAGATGAAGAAACTGGATTGGTAACCCTTTTTCTGAGGGGCGGGGACGTTGTTACAGTTAATTGTAAACCAGCTAGATTCTAGAGGAACATTCCAGATTCTGTCAAGATTTTGGACATGGTGCATTGGCGCCTTGGGTGGGGATGTGTGTGTGAAAAGTTTCTTACAGGAGTCCCAAGGGGAGAAAGGCAGCCCACTGAAGACTCTTCCCCCCCCCCCAAATTCCTGCTTTATTTCATATTGAAGATGGAGGCCCCCCAGAGGCATGGGACCGGGGTAAAAGGAATGCAACTGGCTGGAGATCCGTATCAAGGAGGTTGCTCGAACTCCTTTGGGGGACATTTTCCCCCCGACTTCACCCGCCCCTGCCTGCCCACTTACTGGCACGTGCTATTCCGCCACATTTGGCGTTTTAAATCTGGCTCCTTTTTATGGAGGCAGTGCAAGGACTTCCAGCTGTCTCCACCCCACAATCAAATTTTGTCTTGGGGTTGTTTGTTGTTGGTTTAACTTTATTCTTGCGAAGAGGGAGGGAGATGGCTTTAGTTAGTAGTAAAGGGGTGCTTTTGTTGTTGCATTTGTACAAACACTGTGTTTGGGGGGGGTTCTGATATTTTTTTGGGGGGAGAACATAAACTCCCTTCTCTTTCTTTGCATATCGACTTTAAAATAAGATGTAATTTCACTTTTTCTCTGGGGTTTTTGAAAGGAAAAGAAAACAAATACAGCAAGGATATGCAATCTGTACAGCATATGTGTAGTTTTTTGACTCAGGAAATAAGAAATAAAAATTGTAAAAGAAACCACATTCTACCTCTGAAAACAGTAGGCCTTGAGCTGCCTTTTGTCTCTGGGCCTCTGTGTGTTTTTTTTGTTTTTGTTTTTTTTCCTCATTTTTTTGAAAAAAAAAAATCACCTTTTCCACAAAACATTCAGGTATTAACCTTTGTGACTTAAATAAAAAAACACTGAAAAGTTTACATTTTATAACATTATTATTACAGATTGTATTTAAACTTCAGAAATATTTAAGATGATTGTAACCTTGTAAAGTTGAAGAAATATTAAAAAAAAAAGAAGAAAAAGATGCTTCTAAAGGTATATGTCATCTGTGTGTGTATGTGTGTGTGTGTGTGCATGTGCGTGAACATAACAAAAACCGGAGCTGGAGTCAACATGGGGCCAGCAGGTTGGAGGAAGATCGCACAACAGCCCTGCTGGGGGTCCCACATTTACAGAAAGGTGTATTTTTATACTTTCAATCACAATTGCCTTCAGTTCTCTCTTAAAAATAAAAATCTCCATCCTTTGTCCCATGACATCAGAGATCTCCTGGGAAACATATTATTTATTATATTCATACCCCACCTTTTTTCCTGCAAGGAAGCCACGGCAGCTTACATAATCCTCCTCCTCCTCTCCATGTTATTCTCACAACAACCCTGTGAGGTAGGTTGGGCTGAGTCAGTGACTGGCCCAAAGTCACCCAGTGAGCTTCAGGGCTGAGTGGGGACTAGAACCTGGATTTCCCCAGTCCCAGCCCAACACACAAATACAAAAGAATTCCTCTGCTGATGTGAAGCTAGAGCAGGGCTCTCCAACCTTGGGTCCCCAGATGTTGTTGGCCTACAGCTCCCAGCATACCCAGCCAGCATGGCTAATGGCAAGGGATTCTGGGAGCTGTAGTCCAGCAACATCTAGGGACCCACAGTTGGAGAGCCCTGGGCTAGAGGGACAAACAGTCTGACCTGGGATGTGGCAGCTGGTTATGTTCCTGTTCTCAGTCTCACCCTTCCCATCCGCAACAGAGGGATAATAACTTACCTCTGTGAGGGATAACCTACCTCACAGGGTTGTTGTGAGGATAAAATGGAGAGGATGATTATGTAAACCTTGCAGGAAAAAAGGCGGGGTATAACTATAATAAATAAATAATATTGACCTACCTTACAGGGGTGTTGTAAAGGTTCCAAGAAGATAGAAACCTAGGAAGCTGCCTTATATCACATCAGACTATTTGTCCATCAGGCCCAGCCATGGCCATGGCTCTCCAGGGTCTCGGGCAGAGAAGGGTCTTTCCCATCACCTACCTGATCCTTCTAACCAGGTGCGCTGGAGAGATTGAACCTGGGACCTGCTCACAACGCAGGTGTCCTGCCACTGAGTTGCAGATGGCCCCTCCCCAAAATAATGTGGAGAACTTTGCACACTTGAAAAGTGATATATAAATCCTAAATATCATTAGTACCCAAGAGAACCTTAATCTGCAAATGGGGGCAGGCTTGGGACAGTGGTCCTTGGCATGAGAATAGCAGAGCAATATATTACAGTACTTCTATAGCAACACTTGTACGCATGATGCTTTTGCAAAGAATGAGATGGTTAAACTGCTTTGGGAAGGACCTTAAAACTAAAAATTGACACAGGGACACACCACAGAGAGGGAGGGATATGGAAGCAGGGGTAAACGGGGAGAAGACGCATTTATTTCAGTTTAAACATACTTTAAGGCTTAAGCTTAGTTATGGCAGAGTGTGAGGACTAAGGTGTTTTGCCGAAGGCCTCGTGGCAACTATTTGATGGACAGAAGTAAGAGGTGACGTCTAGCATGTCGCAATCATGGCAAAGTTAAATAAAGAGAGGCATCTAGCCACAATTGGAAGGAGATGCATCTCCCATGAACGGTGTGTGCACATGGTTTTTGTGGAGTGACATGGTGGGCGCGGTAGAGGGGAGAAGGGAAGCCAGGTCAGGTAGCCACGCTGGCAATGTTCATGAAACCGTGCCTAAAAGGCAGGAAAAACCATGTTTCTCTTAAGCATACCTTAAGCTTAAAAAAAAGAAAGAAGAAGTAAGAATTAAAAGAAGCGAGGAAGAGGCTTTCTGATGTCTGCAGTTTATTTTCCATCTTAAGATGGCAGTTTCTTCATTTGCCCTTTTGGCCCAGCAGGTTGGTTGGTAACCTGTGAAGCGGCGTGGCATTAACGGAACAAACTGCTAAAACATTTCCTCTGTTTCCCTGTGAAGTCTCAGGTACATTCAGGACTCCACTTGATCCTGGGATCTCTGTCACTTGCCTCTGAGCATGTGCAGGCTGCCTTTCTTTCACTAATGAGAGACTAGCCAGTAAGCTCGCATATACCAGGTCAGACTATTGTCCATCCAATAGGCCAACCTTTTTGGAAGAGATGCACCGTTCAGCCGCCACAACCCAGAACCCGCTAATTTAACCTCCCGCCGCAACATGCAGTAGAAGCAGACGCGACTGCGCGAGATGTACAGGTGGCCATAAGAAGCGCCTTGCTGGATCAGACCAAGGGTTCATCTCGTCCAGCATTCTGTTCACAAGAGTGGCCAACCAGCTGCCCATGGGATCCCACAAGCGAGATACGAGTGCAACAGCACCCTCCCGCCCATGTTCCCCGGCAACTGGTATACGTAGGCACCTCCTGTTGCCAGGCACACGAGAACGCTGTGGAACAAGATGGAGACATGGGGGGGGGGGAGACTAGGGACACAGGAAGCAAGCAGTCTTACGCCAGGCCCACTGTCTGCCCGTGCTTGCAGTGGCTCTAGGGCAGTGTTCTCCAACCTTGGGTCCCCAGATGTTTTTGGCCTACAACTCCCAGCATGCCCCAGCCAGCTATAGCTATAGCTATACAGCTAGCTATAGCTGGCTGGGGCATGCTGGGAGTTGTAGGCCAAAAACATCTGGGGACCCAAGGTTGGAGAACACTGCTCTAGGGGGTCTCGCACAGAAAAGGGGCCCATCCGGTTCTCCCTGATCCTTTTAACTGGAGAAACCTTCTGCAGGCAAACCACGTGCTCTACCACCGAATGCACTGGAAGTTTTAAAATCATGATCCTCGGGCGATTAAGGATTGGGAGTATGAGATTCAGGAGCAGAGTGGGACTTAAGGATTGGGAGTATGAGATTCAGGAGCAGAGTGGGACGCAGGGGCATGCAGAAAAACGTCTGATAGTGTGCTTGTGAAGAGAAAGCCATAGCCCCCCCCCACACACGTATATGCACACATACCGCAAGATATCACAATAAGATATCACAATCAGACACCCAAGAATCACAATAAGAGTCATTAACATGCCCCCTGGCAAGTCCCTGGTCTGGCAGCCGAAGGAGCTGTGGAATATTCATTCCCAGGTGTTGGATAGAAAAAAGGAACAGCCAAAGACTCCTAGGTGCCGGGCAAACAAGAAAAACCAGTCGTGCCAGGAGGGGGCACGACAAGAAGGAGGGGGCCCAACAGAGGGTATAAAGCCCAGGGTCAGTGGCGGGAAAAGGGTTGTTGGTCGTGAGGCAGCAAGCTGCAAGGTCCATGGCTCAGGTCAAACCACCTTCAACCCTGGGGGAGCTCCCAGTGAACAACGCTAACATAGAACAGCCCTTTTGGAGTTAAGCGGCTTTCTAAGAACAAGGCATTTCCAGGTACGACTGTCTGTATTGCTTTTGCGGCTCGCTACCACCTCAATTGTAGGTGTGTGCTTAGCGTGGTGCTTTGTATATGTTCTGTTACGCTCCATTAAACTCTGTTTACCCATAACAGTGTAGTAGCGTCCATTCAAAACTCGGTCTCCTCGCTTTGCCTGCGTTATAATTGGTCGCGGCTTCTGCCAGAGAGCTGCGTACCGCTGATAGAGGGCTACCCGAGTCCGGGTTAACCCCTGAGTGGCCGAGCCCGCCAAGAAGGCAGGGCCAGATTAAGATAGGGGCTATTGGAGCTGCAGCTCCAGGCCCCTATCCCAAACAGGCCCACAATCAGGACCGGTGCAGGGCAGTTTGGCGCCCCAGGCGAAATAATATTTAGTGGGGGGCCCTCTCCAAAGCAGCCCTGCTCTGCAAAAAAAAAAAAAACCCTGCGCCGCCACCACCAACCTACCCTCCCCCCGCCCTGGCGGCGGCTGCCGCCACCGCTGCCGAGGAGGAGGAGGAAGTGACGCGACGGGACCCCCGCACTGTTTTTTGCCGGGGAAACCAGGGCAACAGGGCTGTTTAAGCCCTGTTGCCCTGGTTCCTCCCGCCAAAACAACGCGGGCGGGGCTCCGGAAGCGACATGACGCGGAGAAGATAAGTGGCGGGGCGGTCGGGGGGGTGATGGCGGCGGCGGTGGGAGGCGCAGCGGCAGCGAGCGGGAGGGCGGGGGGAGGCGCAGCGGCGAGCGGGACGGGAGGGTGTGGCGGCGGCGGCAGCGGCGGCGGCAGGAGGGAGGGAGGGTGGGGAGGCGGAGGCCTGGCGGGGGCGGCGCTGCGGAGGCGGCGCTGCGGAGGCGGCGCAGCAGAGGCAGAGGCCTGGTGGGGGCGGCGCAGCAGCAGCGAAGAGGAGCGCAGCGTTTCTGCGCCCTCTTCAGCCGCGCGCCCTCCTCAGCACCAGGCCCATAGTGCTCTTAATCCGGCCCTGCAAGAAGGACAGTTGCAGTCTTTCTCCACAGTGCTCATGCATCTGTTCACAGCACAATTCTCTTTCGATATAGCAAGCTACATTGCAGAAAATTTAAGAATCCAATGGACAGGTTTGCACGTCATCAGGGCCGGTGCAAGGCAGTTTGGTGCCCTAGGCAAGATCAGATATTTAGCGCCCCCCCCTTCCCACTTGAGCCCTCCCTCCCTATTTCTGGCGCCCCCTTTAGCCCTGCGCCCTAGGCAGCTGCCTAGTTGGCCTAATGGTAGCACCGGCCCTGCACGTCATGCTAAGGCACCCTGCGAATAAGCCACGGTGGGTTGGTTGTTCGCTGAACAGCCCATGGTGCACCCAACAGACAAATGGGCCCACTGTGGGTTGTTCTCTCCCTCCGTCCTCCAGCCAGTATCCCAGTGTCCTTCGCAGCAGAACCCGCCTTGTTTCACCCTCCCCGCTCCAATCGCCTTTTTTTGCTCAGTGCCCTCCACCTTTTCAACACTTTCCCAAGACTCCAGCTACTCCAGAAAGGGGAGATATTCACTCCCCCACCCACTTTATGTGGCTCCTTTTTGGAGCACTTACTGCTCTGGTTACAGCAGTTCCCTGACAGTACTAAAAACAAACAAAAAAAACAACCCTGCAGAAATATACACAAATTTAATGGCACCCCTTTTGCTGCTTTGTATTGGATAGCTGTAAGTGCACACTTGCACATGTGCAAAGGGCTGACAAAGAAAAAAAGCACAATTTTCAACGGCCACCCCCCTAAAAAAACAACCTCAATTGTGCTTTTTTGAGGCTCCGAAAAATAAAAAGCCGAGGAACTGAAAGTCCCGCCCCCCCAGTGCTGTGTCTTCATCCGTGGAAAGGCAGTCACTCGCAAGATCACGAAAGCGAACAGCAGGGGGGGGCGTGCTCTTGCTGACTGGCTCCATAGTCGTTCCCAACAAACCACAATCAAATCGCCCTCCTGGTTTGGACAACACAACTCATTGAGGGTCAAACAACCTCTAGAACAAGCCATGGGTTCTCAGGGTGGCTTGTTCGTGAAAAATAAGCCACCCTGCAGAAACCACGCCAGGTTCGGACAACATGATAACCTACCATGGCTGATTACCCATGGTGGGTTGTCCTGTCGTGCAGACCCAGGTCACTGTGTTACCTCCACCAGTAGAACTTACAGGGCAGTCATAGAAATGTGGTAGGAAGCAAGCGCCCCCTGTTGTTTTTTAAAATGCTGCTGTCAGGCTGAATTTCAGTTCTGATTATTTTCAGAGGGATAGCTGCATTAGTGGGTTGCAGCAAAAAGCAACAAAGGGTCTTGTGGCACTTTAAAGACTAACACATTTATTATGGCATAAAATTTTTGATAGTCTTTAAGGAGCTCTCTGGTGGAACTTCATGTGCTTCTCGCCCCCAACCCTTGCACCATGCTCTTTCTTTGGCTGGACTGCACGTCAAGATCAAGATATTGTGGCAAAGGAGTTAAAGTACAGTAATAGCTTGGATTGCAAGCAACTTGGTTTGAGAGCGTTTTGCAAGACAAGCAAATTTTTAAATATTTATTTATTTATTTTTTACTTGATATACAAGTGACGTCTTGCAATACAAGTACTGTAGTACGGCTTAAATTAAAAATCTGTACAAATTTTTTGGGGGGAATTTCGTTTTGATATAAGAGTGTTTTGGATTACAAGCACGTTTCCGGAACGAATTATGCTCTCAATCCAAGGCATGACTGTACTAGTGAAGTTGCCTATCAATCCAACTGGATTATATTTTAGTCCCTCCATTCTCCTCTTCCTTTTGCAACAAATTTCATGTGCTCTTCTGGAGAGGGACTATAGCTTAGTGGTAGAACATGTGCTTTGCATTCAATATGTCCTAGCTTCAATGCCCAGTTATCTCCAGATTTGAAAAGATCTTGGCAAGTGAGGGGGAAGACCTTCTCTGCCAGAGACCCTGAAAACCCACTGCCACTCAGAAGAATGCTGGGATAGATGGACAAATAATTTTACTGGATATAAGGCACTCTCCGCCTCAGCCTGCAATATGGGAATAATATTGCTGGACTCCAGTGCAGAGCGGTCATAAGCAAGTCACCTTATTGTAATTATTGTAATTGGAATTGTTGTAGATCACAAACTGAATATGAGCCAGCAATGCGATGTGGCTGCAAAGAAGGCAAATGCTATTTTGGGCTGCATTAATAGAAGTATAGCTTCCAAATCGCGGGAAGGTGATAATTCCCCTTTACTCAGCACTGGTTAGGCCCCATCTTGAGTACTGCGTCCAGTTCTGGGCACCACACTTTAAGAAGGATGTAGACAAACTGGAGAAGGTTCAGAGGAAAGCAACAAAGATGATAAAGGGACTGGAAACAAGGCCCTATGAGGAGACTGAAAGAACTGGGCATGTTTAGCCTTCAGAAGAGGAGACTGAGGGGAGATATGATAGCACTCTTCCAGTACTTGAAAGGTTGTCACCCAGAGGAGGGCCAGGATCTCTTCTCGATCATCCCAGTTTGCAGGACACGGAATAATGGGCTCAAGTTACAGGAACCCAGATTCCACCTGAACATCAGGAAAAATTTCCTGACTGTTAAAGCAATAAGACAATGGAACCAATTACCTAGGGAGGTGGTGAGCTCTCCCATTCTGGAGGCATTCAAGGTGCAGCTGGACGTCCATCTGTCAGGGATGCTTTGACCTGGATTCCTGCATTGAGCAGGGGGTTGGACTCGATGGCCTTATAGGCCCCTTCGAACTCTACTTTTCTATGATTCTATGGCCTCCAGCCTGCAATACGGAGATAACACTAGACTATGGATTTATTACATTTATATCCCACTTTTTCTGAAAGCGGCATTGTGGAGGAAGGGGGGGCTGGCTGGCCCGCCACACCCCCACCCTTTCCTACTCCAAAGGGACCAAGACCCCCAGAGATCTCAAGGTACCAGATTGCCAGCCTCAGCTGTCTGCAACCCTACTTCGATCTCTGTTCAGAGACTCACCTTTAATTCTGTAACCTGGATTTAGATACTGAAGCCACAGACTACTACAAAACCCATGTGGGGTAAAACCAAGACAAGGTTTATTCTGGTAGCATTTTACAACAAGATTAGGGAAATGAGAGAAGCACACAAAATAAAGAGAGAGACACTTTAGTACACAGTAAAGCTGCAGAACAATAAAACCTGATTCCTTAATATCTCTCAGGCACACACCTGTTACCTGAGGGTGTTCTCTTCAAGGGTCAAATCCAGCACAGCCTCGCTGCCCGAGGGAGATTACCACACCTACCCGAAGGTCCGGGATGGGTAAAACTCCCACAAGGCTTGCCTTTACTAGAGCCCTCAATCCAGCTAATTTCACCAGGAGCTGCCTGGGGTCCTTGGCTTACCGCCATTACCACAGCTGGGTAGAACAAAGACCAAAACCCACACTTTGGGAAATATACCTTTCCCCCCCCTCCCCTCCTCCCTGTAGCTCTTAGCCAATCACCATGCACCTCACCTGGCCAGGCAGGGGGAAGGGAACTCATGACTCGTGGCTTGAACTATTTACATATGAAAGCCCTAGGCCAGCTTCTCCAGGCATCTAGGCGCCATCCGAGGCTTTCGTTTCCTCTCAGCCCCCTCAACTGGCCCCACTTGGTTTACACATGAGGAGGCGTGTGCGTGTATGTGTATGTGTGTGTGTGTGCATGAATGCAGGAACCCCCAAGGGCCCCTTTCTCTACACGCTAACTATGCACACCCCACCCCAGCCGGTTCACACATGAGGTGTGTGTGTGTGTGTGAACCCCCCAAAGGCTCTTTTCTTCACACCCTTTCCCTTGGGAAAAGATGAAAAGAGGGGTTAACCCTCTCCTTTCATCTATACTAACTAAAAAACAACACAAAACAAAGAAAAGAGCTTGGCTAGCATTCTACCACTAGTGCACCTTTCTTCACTTTTCACACACACGCAAAAACAGAACAGAACACACAAAAAAACCAAGCATCAAAACATCAAACACATTAACTATAGTCTTAAACATCTTCAAGCTTAATTCTTAAATCTTAAATCTCTTTAAACATCAAAACAGCAAAACAACAAGCAATAACTATCAATCAGAAGTTTACAGGTTGGCTAAAGCTCCTTAAACATCAAAACAGCAAAACACAATCAATAACCATCAATCAGAAGTTTACAGGTTTGCTAAAGCTCCTTAAACATCAAAACAGCAAAACACAATCAATAACCATCAATCAGAAGTTTACAGGTTTGTATTACACAGAAATATGTGACTCTTCAATTAAAAAACTTTAGGGTTGCTGTTTCTCACACAGCCTAGTAGTCTCTCCCCCACCATTTTATCCGCACAACATCCATTAGTGGTAGGGTTGGCTGAGAGTGTGACTGGCTCAAGCGCACCCAGTGAACTTCATGGCTAATTAGGAATTTGAAGACAGGTCCCTGCACTCCCACCACGATAAATCATGGCCCACATTAGACTATATTGCAGAGCTATCAAGCATCCTACCCCTGCAATCTTAGTCTCCCTTCCAACCTGCAACAGGGGTACAGTATGAGCTCCAGTATCCGAGGCAGTATGCCTCTGTACACCAGTTGCTGGGGAACATGGGCGGGAGGGTGCTGTTGCACGCATGTCCTGCTGGTGGGCTTCCCGTGGGCAGCTGGTTGGCCACTGTGTGAACAGAATGCTGGACTAGATGGACCCTTGGTCTGATTCCAGCAGGGTTCTTCTGATGTACAACAACCCTGCAACGTAAGAACATCATTCAGTGCAACCCGCCATATTTGGAGTGGAGTACACTGCAGGGCCTTCGTGAGCCACTCCTTTTGCAATGTGGGGAGGGGGCAAGGGGCCCCCTTCATTACCCCTCAGGAGTAAGAACAGGACTCCTTTGGTTAAAACGTACATGTAACTGTATTTCTTTTATGGCTGTGTTTTTAATCGAGCTTTTAATTTGTTTTTGTGCTAAGATTTTGTTAATCTAGATTTTACTGTGAGGCGCCTTGAGCAGGGAGCAGAAAGGCGGGCTAGAAATGAAATAAATGGTAACACAAAACAAGACCCAGGTTAGAAGAACGAGCTGCTCTGCCACTTTCTGCTCGGCCACTTACGTGGGTGGGGGCCCACGGCGCTCCAACATCGACCCCTCCCCTAAAACCTCCATTATTCCCTCTGGGCAGCCCTCGCTTCCGCCCCACAAGGCGTCGGAAAGGAAGTGCCGCTCTAGGACGCGGCATCGCGACTTTGCTCCTCCAAAGCGGTCTCAATGTTTTAGCCACGCCTCCTGTCCGTCCGCGGACTAGTTGTGACTGCGGCTTTTGGGCCCCACGCGGCCCCCGTAGTGCGTCTGCGTTGCCCGGCGTCTTGACGTCGGCGTGACGCCGCGTGCGGAGATCTTACTCCCCGAAAGGGGAGGGGGAGAAAAGAAGGGAAGAGGAAGAGGAGGAGGAAGAAGAAGCAAGATGGCGGAGGCTTCCCCGCAGCCGGGACGGTATTTCTGCCACTGCTGCTCGGCCGAGATCGCGCCGCGCTTGCCGGTGAGTGAGGAGGAGAAGGAAAGGGCTTAGCTGGGTTCTGCTGCTGCGCTCCCCGCGGAGGGCAGTCAGAGGTAGACTGTCCTTGTCCAGGGAGGCTCCACTGAGGGCAAGGGGCCACCGGAGGCACCTCCAGGGGTATGTCGCTGGGGCTCCAACTCCCAGCATCCCTGACCCTGGGCCATGCTGACAGGCCGGCCTGATGGCAGTTGGGAGTCGCCCACCCGCCAGCCCCTGGCCTTAGACCTGGGGTCCCAGTCCGGCCTTCTGGGGCTCCCCTGCCACCCCCACTCCCCTAACCACCCATTGCTGGTTTCCGGGCTTTTGTGCAGTCCCCTTCTCCCATCCTAAACTGCTGAAATGCTAACCCTGAGGCTTACTGACTGGCAGGAAGAGTTTTAAGATGAAATAGTCTGCTATTTTTTGTTGTTTTGGCCCCGCCCCTTTGCCTTTGGCCCCGCCCACCACCAGGATGCGGCCCTCGGGAGCTTCTCTGAAATGGAGTCTGGCCTCGGGCTGAAAGAGGTCCTGCACCCTTGCTTTGGGACGTGGTGTGGTGCAGTAGGTGTGTTGGGTCTGAGAGGCCCCCATCTCGAAATGTCAGCTCCACCCCCTGGAATCCTTTTTCCTGGCCTGACCTCAGAAAGGAGCTCAATGACCCAGTATTTGGGATAGTGCAAGGGCGTGCAACCTGGTGCCTTCCAGATGTTTGGAGCTACAACATTCCCATCAGCTCCAGCTAGCAAGACAAATGGTAAAGGGTTATGGGAGTCATAGTCCAAAACCTCTGCATGGCACCAGGTTACCTATCCCTGGTAGAATGTGAAGCAGGAGTTTGGGTCTGGTTGCCTTCTAGATGTTGTTGGTCTGTTCTTCCCATCATCCCTGAGTCCTTTGGCCTTGTCGGCTGGTTCTGATAGGAGATGGAGTCTGTCAACATCTGGAGGGGACACAGGAGTTCCCTCCCCCCCAATATTTGCTCGCCTGTTGATAGGCACGTCTCTCCCATCAGAACATCATTACAAGAGTGCATGCTGGAGTGGACCCCCCTCATCCAGTCTCCTGCGTCCCACCAAGAAGCCCACAAACGGAGACAACCTGGAGCATCTCCAGAGAATGGATAGCTAAGGCACACCTAGAACATTTTCACACTGATGGCTTGGCAGCAGCACATATAAAAAGGATGCAGGTCTGTCTTAGTGGTTCGCAAGCTGAACATGAGCCAGCAGTGTGATGTGGCTGCTAAAATACCTAATACAACCTCAGGCTGCATTAAAAGAAACTGGCTGTTCTTAACAGACACTTGTTTTTATAGCATCCTCTTTGTAGACGGCACTTTACAAAGAACAGCTATGACTGGTCCATAACCCAAAGGATTTACAATCTAAAATAGACACAGGGAAACAATGTGGGGGGGGGGACGACTAGAAGCATAGATAAGTGGTGGAGGAATATGTGATTATTCCAGTTTCAACCGTAGTGTCCAGGTTGTGGGAACAATAATTCTGTTCTATTGCGCACTGCTCAGACCATATCTGGAATGCTGTGTCCATTTCTGGACACCACGTTTAAGAAGGTCATTGACAAACTGGAGTTTGTCCAGAGGAGGGTGACCAGGAGGGTGAGAGGTCTGGAAACTCAAGTCCCATGAGGAACGGTTGAAAGAGCTGGGTATGTTTAGCCTGGAGAAGAGAAGATTAAAGGGAGACATGATACAGTCTTCTGATATCTAAAGGGCTGTCATGCAGAAGACAAGAGTGGACTCATTCTCTGTTGCTCCAGTGGGTGGCCATTGCAAGGAAGCAGGTTTTGGTTAAACTTGAGGACAAGTGCCCTTACTGTATGACGTGCTTGAGAGTGGGACAGACTGCCTTGGGAGGTGGTGAGCTCACCGTTGCTGGTGGTAAGAGGCTAGACAGCCATCTGTCAAGGATGCTGCATTTGCAAGATTCCTGCGTTGAGCAGAGGGTTGAACTAGATGGTTTCCTCAGCCCCTTCCAACTTAATGAGTCTATGCCTTTCTCCTGCTGTCTGTCCCCATTACATCTGAAGGTGACTGCCCTCTCTTGTTGGCCACTTGGGATCTTGTTGTCAGAGGCAAGCTCCTCCCCCCCCCCGCCGCCGCCCCGCCGCCGCATTTTTAGCTTTCATGGCCATTGATACACCATCCTTCTCGATTTAAAATCCTTTAAAAAGCCTCTCTTTAAAGCCAGAAAATAGAGACTGTCCCTGGTCAACAGGACAATCGGAGACAACACCAGAACAGCCCTGCTGGTTCAGACCGAAAGATGGCTCCATCTAGCCACGCTGCTTCCAATTGTAGCTAGCCAGCTAAAGAGGCCCCAGTGGGAAGCTCATGTGCGGGGCTTGAAGGTGACAATTCTCTCTCTTTGCTTGTCTCTCCCCTCTCCAAACCGCTGGTATCAGAACTGCTTCAGAACCTAGGTCAGCCTTCCCCAACCTGGCACCCTCCAGATGTGTTGCACTAAAAACACCCATAATCCCCAGCCAGCATAGAGGTTCCATTTTACGGCTGAGAGCAAAAGAGGAGCCTTGCTGAATCTATCAGTCGGTTCAGTATAGTCCATATCTTGCTTCCAGTGCCAGCTCCAGGTTTTTGAGGGCCCTCGTGCAAGACACCCTCCCTGGACCCCCCCACCTTCCCTGAGTCCCCCTTCTCACCGCCATCGTCGCCGGGTGCTGTTGCTCCTCCTCCTCTTACTCATCGCTGCCACTTTACTTGACAGGCAGTGAGCAAGTTGGCAGTGGCATCTCCCCCTCCTCGCCACCAGGAGCAGGTGAACAAGCAGGTTGCAGTGGTGAAGGAGAGGAGCAAGTCCACAGGGCTCTTTGTCAGTGAGCCCTTGCTGGGCCCTGCCTGCTTCCAGTAGTGACCAGATGCCAATGTGAAGCCTTAACGCCCTTCTTGTAAAGCAGCAGCAGCAGCCCTCCCCTTTGCTAAACAGACCTCTTCTTCTCCATGAGTCTGTCTCCTCCCTTTTCAGTAAGAACATAAGAAGAGCCCTGCTAGGTTCAACCAAGGCAAGTCCAACATTCTGTTTCCCGCAGCGGCCAACCAGGTGTGCCAGCGGGAAGCCTGCAAGCAGGACGTGAAGATGATCTCCCCCACCCCCGTTGCTTCCCCAGCATCTGGTAGTTGGAGGTAAACTGCCTTTCGAGGTGCAGGCTCCATTTAACTTTTCACAGCTAATGGCCATGAACGGTACACACAGAGCCTTGTTCCATCAGCCCAGAGACCCGTCCAGTCCAGCATCCTCCCTCCAACAGCGGACAGCCGTGCGGAGGCAGGCGCCTTCCGAGCATGAGGGTTCTACTGTCAGCTAAGACCAATGCTAGCTTCTGATGGACTGTGAACCGTGGCTCTGTTTAACTACCATGCTTAACGGCTTTGGGTAGACTCGCCCTCTATAAGGACATAGGAGAACAAAAAGAGAGCCTCTGCTGGATCAGACCAGCGTCCTGTTTCCAACAGTGGCCAGTCAGAGGCCCCAATGGGAAGCCCACAAGCAGAGCATGACAGCAACAGGCCTATCCAGGCACACACACATGCCTGTTAATATCCTCGGCCTCGACTTTTCAGTGGCCTTCTGCCCCTGAACATGGAGGTCCCATTTAGCCTATTCTGCTTAATGGCTGCCCATACAGATCCAATTCTTTCTAAGCATATGCAAAGAGCCCTGCTAGATCAGGCCAAAGGCCCATCTAGCTCAGGATCCTGTGGCCATCTGGATGCCCCAGCTCACAAAGCGGTGTAGCGTAGCAGCTAAGAGGCTGAGCTATGAACCGGGCAGCTCCTGGTTTGCATCTCGTCTCCGCTGTGAACTCACTAGCTAGCCTTAGGCAAGCCACTCTCTCTTGGCCTCAGTCCCCCATCTGCAATGCTTGCTTGTTTGAAATTAGTTTTAGGCCACCTTTAAGAGTGCGACCTTTCCAAGGCAACACACAAGATTGAAAAAAAAACACATACAAAGTGGATGCAATAAAAATTGGTAAGGAGATATTCAGTAAAAATCCATAAAAATTGAGACTACGGTACCAATAAAAATAAATAAAAACAGATTATCAATAGAAACAGTCTGTGGGATAACGATCATATTGACCTAACTTACCGGGTTGTTTGTCAAGATTATGACTAGGCAACGCGCACGAAGTGCTTTGAGCACTTGAACGTGCTACACAAATGTTAAGTTGTAACAGATTCTGTGGATGAACTCTTGAGTTAAGCTGCCCCTGAACATGGAGCTTCCATTTGGCGGTTACACAGCCGAGGCCCATTATTATTATTTTTATTATTTCTTATATTTATTAATCGCCCATCTGGCCGGTCACCCAGCCACCTTGGGCGATGTACAATTAAAATACAATAAAACTATACAATAAAATATAATTAAAACAATATAAAAAATTCTTTTAAAAACCTAACCCACCCCATATTCCCGCCTGAACAGCCATGTTTTTAATGCACGGCGGAAGCTCATCACGGAGGGGGCATGGCGAAGGTCACTAGGGAGGGAGTTCCATAATGTGGGGGCCGCCACAGAGAAGGCCCTCTTCCTAGTCCCCACCAGCCTGGCTGATGGGATAAGAAGGCCGTCCATGGCAGACCTTGTTGAGCGGCCTACTTGATGTTGCTGGAGGCGCTCCTTGAGATAAAGTTTGGTCCCCCTAGCCTTGCAACAGGCTGATGCCCTTGAGAAGATCACCAATGGGGCACAAAGGTGACAGCCGGCCCTTGTTCCTTGTCCGTTGCTTTTAGTATTTGGTATTCTCAGTAGCATGCCCACACATGGCCACTTAGAGATGCTGTAAGGTCCGGGGTGTGGGCGGCAAGGGTCTCTGGCTGGAACGCCGGGGCCAGGGGATGATGGAGGCTGGAGTGGCTGAGAAGAGTGCAGAGTCCAGGAGCCAGGCCGGGGTTGGTGCACATAGCAAGCAAGGTGGGGCCAGAGGCAAGTCCAGGGAGCAAGCAAGTCCAGGTGGGGGTCAGAGGCGAGAAGCAGGTCCAAGGGTAACAGAGTCCAGACAAGGGCCAGAGGCAGAAGCAGGGTTGAGAGTCAGCCACATACCGGGTAGAGCAAGGCTAGAGGCGTAGGTCAGGAACAGGCAAGGGCTGGAGCTAGTCACAGAGGGTCAGGAGCCAGTTGCGGCAGCACAAGGAATCATATTGCTGTGGCGAGAGTGGAAGGCAAACTGCAGCTCTTCTATAGGTCCTTCTGGCTGCTCCCAGCTGGGCCGCATTAGCTGGCCTGAGAGCAGCCAGGAGCAGGAGGCTACACTCTGCGAGTAACTAGACACTGGGCTCGCTCCTGCAAGGAGGTATCTTCGCTACCAGGTGGAGCTGTGGCGCTACCCTGGAGGAGCGGATGCTGACAGATGCTTCCACAACGCCCAGAGACATGTGGTCATTGATTGTGTAGTCCAGCTGAGTGGGAGGAGTACAGGTAGATATGAAAATGATAGAAACAGAAGGGCAGCTAAGAGACAGATAGATGATTGCCTGGCAGTGGGAAGGTGTAAGAAAATAGATCCAAGGTTATTCGTGTTCACTTGAGCATGGATGGGTCTCAATGAGAGAAAGGCGCTATGGCCTTTTCTGTAGTGGCCCCATCCTATGAAATTCCTTCCTGTGAGACATGTGGCCAGCTCCATCTGTTCCTCTTTTTAATGGGGCTTTAAAAAAACAGCAAAACCCGTTAGTTTTCCCTGGCTTCTCAATTGAAAGGTTTTACTGTACCTGCTGCTTCTCCTGTTGATTTTAGTCAACTTTGTTGGGTTTTGGTTTAGCTTGTACTGTACTGTAACTGGCTCATTTTATTGCTCGGTTGTGAGTTTATGCCAGTGTTCTCCAACCTGGGGACCCAAGGTTGGAGAACACTGGTTTATGCATTGTACTGAGGTTGTCTTCTATCATAAGCCACCCTTGGAAGACTGCAGTCTTGAAACGTGACTAAGAAATGTTTAAATCCGCCCAAGAGCCAAATTCCACTTCAGAGACGCTTTCATTCCAGTGGAGGGCGGGGCCAAAGGCAGAAGGGGTGGGACCAGAATACCAGCATAATTTAGCTTCTAGCGCTCACTGCCAGTAAGGAAGCTGCAGGAGAGGCATTTCAGCCTTTTAGAATGGGGGGAAGCTGCACGCGTGCCAGGGAACCACCAAACAATCCATGGTTGCGGGAACGGGCATGGAGCCAGGGGAAGGGGGTGTGGCCATCTGGGAAGCCCGGCGGGGGCCCCCTGGATTTCACCCCCAGGCCTGAGGCTCTGCACTCCTTTTTGGGGAACCAGGTTGGGGAAGGCTGCCTTAGGCGATCCCCCCTCAATATGTTGTCTTTTTCTTTTCTTTTTTTTAATCCCGATGTATTAACATTTTCATCCTGCCTTTCCTCCAAGGAAGAAGCGATTCAGCCTCTGGGCAGGTTGAGGGAAAGTGACTGATAAACTGGGAAGGGAAACCTGGATTCCCACATCCACGTCCGCCCCGGACACTCCAGCCATGGCATGGTGCTTCCCCAGCCTTGACTAAGAAAGGCCCTGCGGCGTACTTGGGTTACAATGATTTTCCTTCTAGCTGTGGAGAAACCGAGGCTGAGGCGAGACGGGTCATCCAGGGCCATGCGCTCTGTGGCAGAGCTCTGACATCGCCTGGGCCTCTGGTCTGTGTCCAGCTGTCACTGGTCCTCCCTGGTGAGAGACCCTTAGCCACAGGCAAATTCGGGGCCCACTGGTGGTGCTGGGCTTGAAGGAGCATTGGTTTCATTTGGCTTGACCTTATATCAAGGACATCTCCATATTGCCTGGCCTTGTTACCCTACAATCCCTGTGGTTGTTTACCTTCACAGAGCAAGGGCGCAGAACTTGGTTCTCTCTGAACCATGGAGGCGTAACTAAGCGACCCTGAGTAACACTCTTGCTCTCAGAGTCTTAAGAAATGCCTTGCTGGATCAGACTGGGGCCAACGTTCTTTGCAAGAATGCCCGCAACCGAGAGGCACGCGTAGTCCTGCAGAAAATGGCTGGGGGTCCTCCAAAAAACCACAGACCACCTTTTGCCCATCCCACCTTACATCACTCACCCATCATCCCCTTGCCCGCCCCCAGTCAAACATGTGGGCCTCTCCTTCCCTCCCTCCCCAGCATTAATACCATAGCATGAACCAGGATTTAGGGCCGGGGTGCTGAACCAGATTTGGCCCTAAAGGGCCAAATTCCACTTCACAGAAGTTCCGGTGGTGGGCAGGGCTGAAGGCCAAAGAACTGAAGGCCGATGGCAAAGGGGGCGAGGCTGAAAGACCAGCATATTTTAGCTTCCAGCTCTTACTGCCAGTAATGAAGCTTTAGGAGAGGCATTCCCACCTTTTAGAATGGCGGCGGGGGGGGGGGGGACTGCACAAAAACCAGGAAAGCACCAAATGAGCAGTAGTCAGAGAAACCGCGGAGAGCCAGATTGGGGTCCCAGGCGGGCTGGATTTGGCCCCAGGCCTGAGGTCGTGTGCCCCCCCCCCCCGCTGCATAGCTCCGTGGCACAGCACGTGTGCTCTGTGCGGAAGGTCCCAGGCTCGGTCCCAGGCATCTCTAGCTCAGAGGATTTTGGGTCGTAGGTGATGAGGAAGATCATCTCCCTGCCCGTGGCTCACGCTGGCTCAGCTTGTCTGAGCGTGGGAAGCTAAGCAGGGTCAGGCCTGGTTATTACTTGGATGGGAGACCCCCTCCTCTAGTTTCCTCCACTGAGCAGGGGGTTGGACGCGATAGCCTTGTAGGCTCCTTCCAACTCTATGATCTATGAAAAATCCTGGTGAGCTGCTTCCAGTCAGAACAGACAGTACTGCGCTAGATGGGCAAATGAGGCAGCTTCCTGTGCTCCTGTTGCTTTGAGAGAGAGAGAGAGAGAACACACACAAGCATGTAAATGGTTTTCTTAAAGCATGTTACCATAACACAAACAGTTTTGCAACACGAAAACCACAATCCCACCATTACAGCAATGTGCATTAGGTGAAAATTGATGTTCCCTTGTGGGAGAAACGTGTAGTTCTGTTGGTTGGCGCTGTGGTTGGGGTGGGCGCGGAATCCACACCGGGGGGGGGGGGAGAACAGGCTGGGCGGGGGCAGAGAGTGCCAGTCAAAAGACTTCCTCCTTTTTGGATTGAACAGTTCTTTCTGCCTAGCACGCTACACTGTCAGCCTATTCAGCAAGAAAGTGGCCTGGGCAAGGTAGATTCGAATGCTCGCCCTGCTGGAAGCTTGTTTTCATCCTGAGCTGCTCGTCTGTCCATGGCTACTAGTCGGGACGGCTCTGTATTCACTCCAGTTTCGGAGGCAGTATTTATTTATTTATACTCAATAGCAGTTGCTGGGGACCATAGGTGGGAGGGGGCTCTTGCACTCCAGTCCTGCTGGTGGGCTTCCCCATGGGGCCACTCTGGGAACAGAAAGCGGGATTGGAGAGGCCTCTGGTCTAATCCAGAGTTCTCGTGCCTTGCACTGCTCTCGCCGTCCGCTCCGATAAGGGCCATGGATCCTCCTTGAGCAGGCCGCTTCTCTTCACGCTCTGCCCCCTTATCAGCTCAACTCTGACTGCTAAAACTCAGCTCCTTGCATCATGGAGGTGGTTGTGAGCCCAAAGTCCGCTGTGCTGGGCCTCTTATGTCCGCCGTTTTCTCCCTGAAAGCTCCTGTGATCTGCGGTTTCTGGAAACGTGTTGATTTGTCTGTTGCCTCTCCCCAGTTGAATCTCTCCCTTCAGTACTAAAGCATGCCTCTGCAATTATAGTCTTACTAGTACTTTTTGTACGACTACTATTTAGCCACACTCGGAATGCAAGTTCTGACTGGAGTCTTGTTTAGTCGGGGAAGGTGTCCATCTATGTTGCAGGCCGGCCTGCTGGGAGGTCCCTCTGCAGGACTTGAGTACCACTGGATGTAAATAGCTGCTCACCAACAACTGCATCCAGGTGACCGGCTTTGTAAACTGAAAAGGAGGTCCATCTCCCAGTTAATGAAACCTACGGCGCGATCCTCTGCGTGTTGATTCCGAAATAAGGCCCTCTGTGTTCAGGAGGGCTTACGAAAATTGGGCTTACGTTCATATTATGAGCTGGGTAATATGTCGGCAACACCACCGTGTTTGGACACGCTGTCGAGAGAATCCTGGCTGGCCGTGAACGAGTGACATGCCGGTGTGCGCCCGGCCCATTCGCTCCCGCTCGCGTCTTCCCACCAGCAGGAGCAGTTCAGCGAACCGGGAAAAGGAAGTGTTGCATGTTCTCCAAAGTGGGGCTTCTGGCTTGTTGCTGCCCTCGCAAGACAGGATTGCAAACCAGGGTTTCTTCTTGGCTTATGAATCCCAGCTCCTTTCAGAGCAACAAGTCAGGAGCTTGTTTGGACAGCGCACTAAGTTGCCAATTGCTGGTTGCTTTAGCTCAGTGTTCTCCAACCTTGGGTCCCCAGATGTTTTTGGCTGGGGCATGCTGGGAGTTGTAGGCCAAAAACATCTGGGGACCCAAGGTTGGAGAACACTGCGTTTAGCTGGTGGGAGAAGCCAAGCAAAAGGGAACGGATTGTGTGCACTAGTCCACAGCACCTTTACGGTAAGCCAGGATTCTCTGGAATTCTGGCTTACTGTGGTATGCAAATGTGGCCCAAGATTCTAAACCTGTTTTTGGGTACACAGCGAAGCATGCGTCCACCTTTAGTTCTGAAAAATAGCGTGCCACGGATCCTTTAGTCGTGCGATCAAGTGCGTCGCCTGCTGTAAGTTCCAAGTAAATAAGTGGCCAGAAACCATTTAATTGTAAGCTGGCAAATGTTTTCCTTTAGGTGAATGAGAATTGTAATGCTGCATATTACACATTAATCCGTTGCATAAATCTCTGTTTGTATGGTGGCGTGGCTTGCGAAATGCGGCCACATCTTGTCTGGAGGATTCAGGCTATCGGGGCTCCAGCCCTGCTAGTCTGGTTCGTGTTCACAAAAAGCAACACCTGTATGGATAGACCGGGAGAGCCAGAAATGACAGTAAGGCGCTAGCGGGATGTGGGGAGGGGCTAGAAGGGCAACCTGGCCTATTGAGGGATGGTGCCCCTGAGCTCTGCGCCATTTATTATATTTTTATTTATTTATTTATTATATTTATACCCCCACCTTTTTTCCTGCAAGGAACTCAAGGTGGCTTACATAATCCTCCTCCTCTCTATCTTATCCTCACAACAACCCTGTGAGGTAGGTTAGGCTGAGAGGCAGTGACTGGCCCAAAGTCACCCAGTGAGTTTCATGGCCCAGTGGGGACTCGAACCCGGATGCTGAAAATACACCAGCAGATCCATATTTTCATCAGTGAAATATTGCAGGGTGTACAGCCATGGCAGATGTTGCTGTTGTGCATGCGGGTTGTTGTTTTTTTTAAAGCCTTCTCATGTGGCTTTCCTCTCCTGCAGGATTACATTTGTCCAAGGTGCGAATCTGGTTTTATTGAAGAGCTGCCTGAAGAACCTAGGTAACGATCCCTCTCTCTCTCTCTCATATATTCTGACAAAAACAAATACTTGTGTGCGTGTGTTTGGGCCAGGCCTGGCCTCCTCCCACCCTTCCTCCCTGGTGTTCAAAGTTCTCCAGCCAGCTTTGTTTCTAAGATGGCAGCCAGTCATAATTTCTTCTCAGCAGCCACTTCCTGCCTGCATGTGGGGAACAGGGTTAAGCGCTCACTTGCGCCTGTAGAATGGTGAGGGCAGGTTCTACCTTTGCTGCCTCGTGTTTAAAACCTCCCTGTAACGAGGAAATCAGCGCAGCAGACAAAAGTAGCTGGCATCTTTTCTCCCTACCACCTAGTTTTCTAGTTGCGGGGAGTTTTCTTCTCCATCAGTCTCCAGTGCCTACATTCTGAAGCGGTGCAGTCCGTTCTTCCACCTCATTTCTGCTGCATACGCAGACAGTCTGAAGGAAGTGGGACTTATTATGGGGTGGCCCACGCTGGCTGAAATGTAATGGTTTAAATGCCTGTCTGGGGCTGGTCCATTTGGAGCTTGCAATGCTGATGTGGTTCAATCTGCCCTGCCTACCCATTGAGTTTCTGGGCTCAATTCACGGCCCTGATCCTTACTTGACAGCCCCATGAGGCTTGGGGCCTGGGTGCCTTACGGACTGCCTCCTCCCATATGTGGCCCCCTTGCGTGCTCTCTTCAGCCTCTACATTCCTGCTCCTTATCTGCCCCGAGCCGAGATTCAGTGGGCTGTTGGTTCAGCTGTGGTGCAGAATGCCCAGGCAAGACCTCTCATATGTTCCATTTTTTGTTCCAGCCGACCTTGTGGGTGTTCAGTTGCTGGTTCCATTTGCCTTCCATTTTTCATTTTGATCTGTCAGTCGTTCTGACGGTCTTAACAGATTTTCTTGTTGCTGGCCACTTTGATTTCTCTTTGAAAATAAAGTAGGATATCATATTTTTTTAAGAATAACTAAATAACACTTCTGTGATTCTCTTCTCTGAAAGTGTATAATTATTTAAATTTTATTTAAGGCACTGCTATTCTGCCCGTTTACACGTAGTAAAGTAAGCCATAAAATAATTAAAATCACTGAGGCTGCAGTTGTTCACCCTCTTACTTGGGAGTAAGCCTCATTGAACTCAGTGGGACTTACTTTGGAGTAGATTGCACTATAAAACAGTATATGTTTAGCAGGGAAGTATGCATCAACCACTTTCTGACTCCACCATTGGCATTTCACCAGGTGCACATGAAGCCTTAAGATGAATGCAAGCATTCATCATTATTTATTAAAGAAACACAACACCTATTATGTGCTAGGTGCTGTTCAGAAACAGGCAGTGTACATCCCTTGCAATATATAAAAAAAAATATGAGGAGTTTAAGGGGAAAGTTTGTGCAAGTGGGAAGACGATGTGTTAAAGAATACTCTAGTTGACCTAAGAATGGAAAAGACTAAAAAAAAAAAAGAAGAAAAAAAAGCGCCAAATAGTATTGCAGGGGCGGGAAGAGTGCAAAGATGAGTTTTTAGTCATTTCTTTCCTTACTGGTGTCAAGCACAGACCAGTTGTAGATTGGTGAAACACAGCCTCATAATATCTGTAGAAGTTACTAGTCCACATTAGTCATCTGACTGGTGTTTTTTTTAAGAGAGAGAAAAAAGCTCAAACTTATGTGAAGTTTCTCCTGCCCAGAAGTATCTCCTGCCCAGAAGTAGTTCTTGGCCACTGGTGGCTTTTGACAGTCCTCATTTCCAGGGTGGTTCATTTCAGCTTGTTTTGTTTTACTTCCTCCCAGGAATGTTGAAAATGGGTCCAGCTCTTCTGCGTCGACCAGCGATCAGAGCAGACATCCATTCGAGGTGAGCTATATTCTTAAGCTTCTGTTAACTGTCGGCTCTTAATCACATTTAGATACATTTACATATTATGAAACGTTCACTTGGGTTCAATTCCCAGCACTTCCAGTTAAAAACACCTTGGGTAGTGGTGCAGGTAGTGGCCTCTCTCTGCCTCAGACCCTGGAGAGGCCTTGCTGGTCAGAAGACCCGTTGCTGGGCTAGGTGAACTTTCTATTGCTCAGTGATGGAGCCCAGGCTTTGCATGCGGAAAGTCCCAGGTTCAGACCCTGGTATCCCCACTTACAACAGGGGTGTCAAACCTCTTTCAGCCCAAGGGCCGAGTTCCATTTTGGAGGCACTCTTGGGCCAAAGGCAAAAGGGGTTGCTAGTAGCTCAGCCTTAGGACAGGGGTGGGCAGCCTGTGGCACACCAGATGATGTTGTTTTGCAACTCCTATGAGCCCTAGAAAGCATAGACAGTGGTAAAGACTGATACAGGCCTGTGGCTTACGCTGGCTCAGGTTGTCTGAGTGTGGAAAGCTAAGCAGGGTCAGGCCTGGTTATTACTTGGATGGGAGACCCCACCTCTAGTTTCCTGCATTGAGCAGGGGGTTGGACTCGATAGCCTTGTAGGCTCCTTCCAACTCTATGATCTATGAAATCTATGAGAGTTGTGGCCCCCCAGATGCTGTTGGACTACAAGTTGCCTACCACTGCCTTAGGAGAGGCATTTCAGCCTTTTAGAGTGAGGGAAAAGCTGTGCAAAAGCTAGGAAGCCACCAAACAATCACTGGGAAGAGGTGGGGCTTGGGAAGGGGGTGTGGCCTGTGAGGAACCCTGGAGGGCTGGATTTGGCCCATGGGTCTGGGCTTCTCCTCCCCTGAGTTAAAATGTTACAGGACTGGGGAAGATTCTGGCACATACACACACACACACACACACACACACCAGGGATGGGGACTCGGACTCGAGGACTCGACTCGTGAGTCGGACTGAGTCCCCCCTCTGACTCGACTCGGACTCGAGTCCCAATATTTTTAATGGGACTCGAGACTCGACTCGGGACTCGAGACCAAGGACTCTTCAACATCCCTGGGCTGTGCCAGAAGGAGTGGAGAGGAGCGTGATTGCCGACGAAGAGCGCATGGAAGTGAGGTGTGCCGCTGTTCAGCCACTATGGACAGCTACCAGGAGTGCAGCCCCAACAGTGTGTCAAGATTTATTTTGTTTGATGTGTTGCGTACTTGGGAGAGGCAGAAGAAGGACCTGAGATTACTCTGTGTGGCTGCTCTGAGTGTGTTTCTGGTTCCAGCAAGTTCATCACCAGTGGAGCGGGTGTTCAGTGAGGGTGGAATTGTGATGAGATCTCACTGTTCCAGAATGGGGGCCAAACATTTAGAAAAAAATCATGTTCCTCAAATGCAACATGGATACGTTTTAGGAAGTACAGCAAGTTTATTTTTTAAAATCATTTTTCTAAAATGCAACCTTTCAGACATTTTGGGTTTGACTGCCTCTGCCTGCCTGTCTGGGGTTCCCAGCCTCCTCTGCCTGCCTGGTCTCTTCTTGACCAGTTCCACAGTTTGAATTGTCCAAGACAAAGGCCTCCTCCTGCCTGCTTTGGGGTTCCCTGCCTCCTCTGCCTGCCTGGTTATTTTGGGTTTGTCTGCCTGGTCTGTTCTTGCCAAAATCAGTTGCAGAGTTTTGAAATAAAAAGGCACACTTGTGCCTAGAATTTATTTAAGCCACACATCTGAAGTAGCCTTATTTTGTTGGGAAAAACCCCCATTGATTTTAATAGGGACTCGTGGAGTCAGCTTTGGGAGTGACTCGTGACTCGTGAGTCACCATTTTGGACCAAGGACTCGGACTCGAGACTCGGGTCCAAAGACTCGTGACTCGAGACCAAGGACTCTTCAACATCCCTCACACACACACACACACACACACACACACGAGAGCTGTGGTCAGTCGCAGGAGACAGTCTTGGCCTAGGTGCACTGATAAGTATACATCTGCTTCCTGTATCCACCGTCACCCTCTGTAACCAGCTCTCTTCCTGGCCTTTTCTCCCTCCCCTGCTAGAATGTGGATCAGCACTTATTCACCCTACCACAGGGCTACGGCCAGTTTGCCTTTGGGATCATCGACGACAGCTTTGAGTTTCCAGCCTTTGGGTCCAACGCACAGTCGGAAGACAACCGGGATGCTGAGAACCGGCGAGAGCGGGAGCACCAGTCTCGGCACAGATACGGCGCCAGGCAACCTCGGGCTCGGTTCACCACCCGGCGGGCCGCTGGCAGGCATGAGGGGGTTCCCACGCTAGAAGGGTGAGGACGGTGTTCTGTGTCCGCGCTCCAAAGCTGGTGTTGGTTGTTGTCTCTTTTAATATAAAACTGTGGTTTAAAATTGAAGAGGTCTTTGTTGAAGAAGTATTTGTATTTAAAAGTCATAAAAACAAAATGTAAAATCTGCCTGACCAGTCAGAAACATCCCAACTGGTAAACTTGTAAATTACAACACACACACACCCTCCTGAGGCCTCTAATGTCTAGCTCAGTGTTCTCCAACCTTGGGTCCCCGGATGTTTTTTATTATTAATATTTATTATTAATATTTATTTATCGCCCATCTGGCCGGCAACCGGCCACCCTGGGCGATGTACACAGAATAAAATACATAAATGCAATAAAATACATTAAAACAATATAAAAATTTAAAATCTTAACCCACCCCATATTCCCGCCTGAACAACCAGGTTTTTAATGAGCGACGGAAGCTCATCAGAGAGGGGGCATGGCGGAGGTCACTCGGGAGAGAGTTCCACAGTACGGGGGCCGCCACAGAAAAGGCCCTCTTCCTCGTCCCCACCAGCCTAGCTGCTCTGGCTGAAGGGACAAGGAGAAGGCCATCCGTGGCAGATCTTGTTGAGCGGCCCACTTGGTGTTGCTGGAGACGCTCCTTGAGATAAACTGGACCAGAGCCGTATAGGGTTTTAAAGGTCAAAACCAACACCTTGAATTCGGCTCGGCAAGCAACTGATAGCCAGTGCAAATCCTTCAGCACTGGCATGATGTGATCCCGCCGGCGGCTGCCTTTAACCAGGCGAGCCGCCGCGTTCTGTACCAGCTGCAGCTTCCGAACTGCCTTCAAGGGTAACCCCACGTAGAGCGCATTACAGTAGTCTAGGCGAGAGGAGACCAAGGCATGAACCACTGATGGGAGCAGGTGATTAGGAAGGTAGGGGCGCAGCTGCCGTATCAGATGGAGTTGATACAGCGCTGCCCGGCTCACAGCTGCCACCTGAGCCTCCATGGACAGCTGGGAGTCTAGAATGACTCCCAAGCTGCGGACCTGGTCCTTCAGGGGTAGATGTACCCCATTCAGCACCAGGTCAACATCCCCTAACCTCCCCTTGTCCCCCACCAGCAGTACCTCGGTCTTGTCGGGGTTCAGCTTCAGCATGTTCCTTCCCATCCAGCCAGCCACTGCCTCCAGGCACTTGGACAGGGTCTCAACAGCCAACCTCGGTGAGGACTTGAAACAGAGGTAGAGCTGCGTGTCATCCGCATACTGATGACACCGCACCCCAAACCTCCTGATGATAGCTCCCAGCGGCTTGAGATAGATGTTGAATAACATCGGGGAGAGGATGGAACCCTGCGGCACTCCACAAGTGAGCAGCCGAGGGTCCGAAGCCTCCTCCCCAAGAACTACCCTCTGGTACCTTCCAGAGAGGAAGGACCGGAACCACTGCAATACAGTGCCTCCCAAGCCCAACCCCTCCAGGCGGTCCAGGAGGATACCGTGGTCAACGGTTTCAAAAGCCGCCGAGAGATCGAGGAGGACTAGAAAGGAGCATTCGCCCCTATCCAAAGCCCTCCTCATATCATCCACCAAGGGGACCAAGGCCGTCTCCGTCCCATGTCCAGACCTGAAGCCCGACTGGCACGGATCTAAATAATCGGCTTCATCCAAGTGTGCCTTCAGCTGAGCACCCACCACCCGCTCGATCACCTTGCCCAGAAATGGTAAATTGGAGACTGGGCGAAAGTTGTTTAAATCCTGGGGATCCAAGGAGGGCTTCTTTAGAAGCGGTCTTATTACTGCCTCCTTGAGGGCTGATGGCATCACTGCCTCCTCGAGGGAGGCATTCACCACCGCCTTGATCCCCTCACCCAGTCTCTCCCTGCAGCTCATTATGAGCCAGGACGGGCAAGGATCAAGCAAGCAGGTGGTCGGCCTCACAGATGAAAGCACCTTGTCCACTTCATCAGAAGGAAGAAGCCGAAACCGATCCCACAAAACCGGTCTGCCATTGGCCTCCTCCCGCTCACTCCCTGTGTCTACGACGCACGATATCCCACTCCTAATCCGATCGATTTTATCTGCGAAGTGCTTCGCTAAAGCCTCACAGGAGGCTTTAGACTGTTCCAATGGGTCCGGAGCGACTGGACCGACCACTTGGAACAGCCTCCTGGGGCAGCACTCCGCAGACGCAATGGAGGCAGCATAGAAATTCTTTTTTGCTGCCTTCACCGCCACCCGGTAGGCTGAAGATGCAGCTCTAACCCGTGTTCGATCGTCTTCGGAGCGGGAATTTCGCCATCGGCGCTCTAGCCTTCTCACCTCTTGTTTCAGAGCTCGCAGCGACGGAGTGAACCATGGCGCCGCGCGCGCTCTGTTTAGGCGAAGAGGGCGCTTCGGAGCAACTCGGTCTAATGCCCTGGTGATTGCAGCATTCCAGTCGTCCACCAGGGTCTCGACCGAGCTACCGTTTGTGTGCTCCAATTCCCCAAGCGCGTTCAGGAATCCATCCGGATCCATAAGACGCCTGGGGCGGACCATCCTAATAGGTCCCTCACCCCTGCAGAGGGGTTGTGGCATCGAGAAATCCAACCCCACCAGATAGTGATCTGACCATGACAAGGGGGTGGCGGATATACCCCCGATTTCCAGATCATTTCCCCCCTCTCCAGAAACAAAAACCAAGTCCAGTGCATGACCGGCTACATGGGTAGGTCCAGTTAATACAGGGTGCAGCTCCCAGGAAGCCATGGTCTCCATGAAGTCCCGAGGTGCCCCCGTGAGGACAGCCCCCGAATGCACATTGAAGTCCCCCAGCACCAATAGCCTGGGGGACAACACACGCACATCAGAGACCACCTCCAGCACCTCGGCCAGGGAGTCTGTCGTGCAGCGGGGTGGACGGTACACGAGCAGAATCCCCAGACTGCCCTTGGGACCCAACCTCCAGTACATGCACTCAATAAACTTGGTCTCCCGGAGAGGGAGTCTGGTAAGGACCAAGGACTCCCGATAGATAACAGCCACTCCCCCTCCCCGTCCCCCAACCCTTGGCTGCTGGGCATACGAGAAACCAGCCGGACACAAGGCCGCCAGAGTTGGAGCAGCGGCCTCGTCCAGCCAGGTTTCCGTAATACATGCCAGGTCCGCACCCTCATCCAGGATCAAGTCATGGATGAGAGATGTTTTCTGGGTAACGGACCTGGCATTGCACAACAGCAAACGCAAGGTATGGGGAGGAGCCACACATCCCCCAGTTATCCTTTGGCCCCAGCCAGCGTAGCTGTAGGCCAAAAACATCTGGGGACCCAAGGTTGGAGAACACTGAGCTAGCTTTAGGTCTTCTGTGTATAGCATTTCGCGACCTTCCTCTTTCTCCTGGAGATTGATCACATTCCTTTCTCCCCTTCCCCTTGGCAGAATCATCCAGCAGCTGGTCAACGGGATCATCGCGCCTACCACGATACCAAATCTTGGAGTCGGGCCCTGGTGAGTTGGGACGACGTGCTGCTCTTTCTGAAGGCCCAGCCATTTCTCCCCTCCTCTTTAGTTTTTAGTAGCACTGGTGCCATAAGCACATGAGATACAGAGATATCTTTCTGTATCAAAATAGCAATGTAGAAATTTGCCGTCTACTTCCATCATTACACCGTTTCTATTACATTTTTAAGGAAACCATAATTATTCGATTCTAGGCTTATCTAACTCTTTCTCTTTCGCTTTTATAGCCAGAGTGTAGCATGATTTGTATATGCGTTCATCTAACTGGAAAACAAAATTGAATCTTGGGATTTATTGTACTTATTCTACAATACCCGAAGCTTTTCCAGCCTGCTCCTTCTCACAGCTGGCCAGTCCCAGTGGAGATCTAACCCTTCCTCCCCTCCTCTCCCTGTTGTCTTTTTATTCTTGAAGGGGAGTCTTGCATTCAAATCCCATGGACTACGCTTGGGGTGCCAACGGCTTGGATGCCATTATTACTCAGGTGAGCTTGGCTGTGTCTTTTTGAGGGACAGAGGAGGGTAGTCCAGAGCTGCATTCTCTTCTGGGGCAGAGATCTCTCCTCCCACCAGGGCCTGGCTTAATTTTAGCCCGGCTAAAATCTTCAGTCTACCTCTGAGCGCCGCTGGCTATGGGCGGCCTACCAGGGAGAGCTGTGACCTTCCGGCCCTGCCCGTGGGGTTCCCATCCAGCTGGCCACTGTGGGGAAGCAGGTTGCTCAACGAGACGCACACACACACCCTTTATCCGATCCAGCAAGGCTGTCCTGAAGTAGCTATAAAGAAGGAAAGGTCCTAAGCCGCCGAGGGCCCGTACCACTCCGTGACCACAGCAGCCTCCCCCATCCCGCTGCCAGAACGGGGGATTAGAGGGGCGCCCGGTGAGCTTTGCAGCCGAGCGAGGGCTTGAACTCTGTCTCCCCTGCGCAGGCGTGGGGCTTCTTGGGTCTACTTTGGTTTTTTAACTTGATCTCTGAGATCCACCAAGCGTTTGCCTAGTGGCCCGGAGTGGCAACCATACCCTTCGAATTAAAGAAGGGGAAAGGGTACCTCTGAGCATATGCTCAGCCTGGGAATTTGCTTTCATGACCAGAGCCAAGGCCTTGGCCATTACACCCACAAGTCCAGTCCCGGTTCCCGTCAACTTTGCTTTCTTTCGTGAGACAGGGAGAGATTTTAAAGTGCTGCTCTTCTTGAGCAGCTGAAAATCAGGAACCCCAGCGCCAGTCGACTGCAAGTCACCTGGAGCTCCACCGGTAGACCCCGATCCATCTTTTGCCCATCCTTGCCCTCTGCCACACTGGCCGCTGTTCCTTGTAAAGTGTGAGTGCAAACATGCCGCCTTCTCCCCCCTTTTTTTCAGTTGCTGAACCAGTTTGAGAACACCGGCCCCCCTCCTGCAGACAAAGAGAAGATCCAGGCCCTCCCGACTATTCATATAACAGAGGAACACGTAGGTACGTGCATTTCTTTTTTCTTCAGCACACATAATGTTACATGAGCGAAGTCAAAGGCAGTCATTTGCAAGCATCTTTTGGTCCAATTTTTAAAACTGTATTTAACAACGTTGCAATGTTGTGGATAGTGCTGACATGACACCCCTCCAGACATATTAGAAGGAGCGCCACATCTGAATGTCCAGGATAGGATGCCAAAATTGGCTGGATCAGTTTTGCTGTAGGCTCCCGATAAGTTATCCTAAAACATCATATGTATCAAATGTTTCAGTGTCCCCAGAATCACAAGGGCAAAGTCTTCCAAGCAGTGGGTCGTCGTCTTCTAACAATTGGGACTGCGTCACATTAAGCCCCACTAAAGTCAAAGCTACGTGGTACTTTGGGATAGTCAAATTCTGTAAATACCGAGCACTTTGCAACATGTTAGAAAATGTTAGCTGATGAACTAAAGGTGTACATGGTTAGCTTGTGCCAACTGGTTCTGTCTGAATATCCTGAATTCTCTGTCTTAATTAACGATTTGGCCTGCCATTGCTCCACTGTAAGCACAAATGTTGATGAAAAACCATGCATGTGTAATAACAGGAATACCCTTTTTTCCGCCTAGGTTCATAAGTGAATATACTTACGGGCTGGGTGGGGACAGAGTGCCTTGACTCTTGGAAGCTTGGGGAGCACAGCTGTAAACTTTAAAAGTCGCAAATGTGATAAACGTCACCCCCAGCCCCAGCGGGTCATTTGTAGTTATTTCCCTGTTCTGTACTTTCCCCCTGTATCCCCCTTTATTTGAGAAGGGGGCAGATAACCCTGATCCTTTTGTTTTGGAACTGCAGGTTCTGGGCTGGAGTGCCCCGTATGTAAGGAAGATTACGAAGCCGGCGAGAGTGTGCGGCAGTTACCTTGCAACCACCTGTTCCACGACGGCTGCATAGTCCCCTGGCTAGAACAGGTTAGCTACCCAAAAAAAGAGATGATTCCAATAATGCAAGCATAGGCAGTCCACAGATGCTCCCACTCCCTTAATCTTTTCCTCTAGACCAGGAATGGTCAACCAGGCACCAAATTAGAGCCCCAGCGCTCTCTCAGCAGGCCCACCATGGCCGTACAACCTTTTAATTGCGGGCAGTGAATGTGTCTAATGATGTGGCTGGCCGAGATGCTCCTGCAACGCAACTATATGCTGGTTACACATGTAACTTTAGTTGTAACATGCATATACAGATGCACCAGCTAGATCACCAGCCTACACACAAACCCCAGCTTGGAGCTAGATCACCTACCCGTCATATCAGCCTGTCCATAGTATTTTAAGGTTCTCTTTGGATGCCCTCCTCCTGACTGAGGTGAGGCTGGATGGATTTGAGAGAGGGAGGGCCTTCTCAGTTGTGGCACCTCAGTTGTAAATTGCTCTCCCCGGGGAGGTTTATCTTTTTGGCACCAAGTGAAATCCTTTCTTTATTTCACAGTTCTGCCCAGCATTTTAAGTCAGTCTTCACAGAATTAGTTAGAAGCTGCTTTTACTGAGTTGTAATATTGTTGACCTCTTTTTATCGTCTATCTTTTGTTTCTGCGTGTTTGTGAAGCTGCCCGGGGTGGGGGCCTTCCTTTGCAAGATGGGATAAGCAAACCTTTGACAAAAAAAAAATCACTTTTGACATTGATCAAAATTAAGGTTCTCTTTGGATGCCCTCCTCCTGACTGAGGTGAGGCTGGATGGATTTGAGAGAGGGAGGGCCTTCTCAGTTGTGGCACCTCAGTTGTAAATTGCTCTCCCCGGGGAGGTTTATCTTTTTGGCACCAAGTGAAATCCTTTCTTTATTTCACAGTTCTGCCCACCATTTTAAGTCAGTCTTCGCAGAATTAGTTAGAAGCTGCTTTTACTGAGTTGTAATATTGTTGACCTCTTTTTATCGTCTTATCTTTTGTTTCTGCGTGTTTGTGAAGCTGCCTGGGGTGGGGGCCTTCCTTTGCAGGATGGGATAAGCAAACCTTTGACAAAAAAAAAATCACTTTTGACATTGATCAAAATTTACTTACATATTTGAAAGGCTTTTAGGCCACCTTTCCAGACATAGTCCTCTCAGGGCAGCTTACAGACATATTTACCATGTTCAGACAACATGCTGCAGCTTGTTGTGGGTTACTTAACCCTCATTATGCATTAAATAACCCATTGTGGGCTGTCGTGTCATGTGAACGGCCCCAATAAATGGTAACTTTATGGTTTAATAAGCGAGATAATTTCGAACATAAACCATCAAAATAACCAAGGCTGCAGTCCTGTGGTCCTGGGAGGGTGTCCCAAGGGCCGTAGGACACCATGCCCCCCCTCCCCCGGTGCAGAGGGAGGTTGGCTGCGGGGGGGCCTCCTATTTTCTCTTCCATCATTGCAACAGGAGATTTTTTAAATTTAAAAGAAAAATCAGTGGCAAAAAAAGGAAAAACAGGGAACTGAGATGGCTTAGTACAATGGCTTTCACAGTGTGAAAAGTGTTCATCCACTGTAGACAAAAATCTCCCCCTGCCCCTCACCCCAGCTTAGAACGAGCAGCACAAAAGCAGCACACAACAATTAGCCCACAGCTACAGTCCAGGTGCCTGGGAAAATAAGTGTATGTCTTCCCCTGGTGCTGGAAAGATGACAGTGTCGGCACCAGGTGAGCTTCCTTGGGGAGCGCATCCCATGAACATGGGGCTATTGCAGAAAAGGCCTGTTCCCAAACCACCCCCTGCCCTGAGCTTCTCTTAGAGGGGACACACAGAGAAGGGCCAACTTCAGGGACCAGGCAGCTCAGGACGGTCCCTGAGCGATTGGGGTCCATGTTGAACAGCTCACAATGTTAGGAAGTTTCTCCTCATGTTTGGCTGAAATCCACCTTTCCCAGCAGCACTATCTGCAATTCCAGTTTCCTGTTTACCCTATCAATGCCCTGACATTCAACAGGAGCCAGCAATGAAAACACCACTTGTGATCCCAGTTCCTGCACTTTCTCACCCCAGAACCTCGAAAGCCCATTCAAGATTTCCTCTGGCTGCATAGATTAGGGGCCACCACTAATGAGCCCCATATGAGCAAATGCTGTGCCACAGCTGCCCTCCTCCACCCCACCCCCTCCAGGATGGGTTTGGAGAGAGGAAAGGGAGAGGCGAGGCCTAGTGGTGTGGGTGCGAATTGCTGGCCTTCATTTCTAACACCTTTCTTGTGTCTGTGTGTGTTTTTCCTCTGAAGCATGATACTTGTCCAGTGTGTCGGAAAAGTTTAAGTGGACAGAACACAGCCACGAACCCGCCAGGACTCTCGGCAATGAATTTTGCGTCGTCGTCCTCCTCCTCGTCCTCGTCCTCCTCCTCCAGTTCACCAAGTAATGAAAACTCTGCAAACAACTCGTGAATCTTTTAAAAGCAAACAAAAATGTCGCCCCTGTCATGCTCTTTTCTAATGTCATAGCCCTTCCTCGCTTCTTCCCGCCACTGCCAGGGGAAAATGTGTGTGTGTGGGGGGGGTGTCCCCCAGAACAGAGCAAAGTGGAGAAAATGGGAACTTCACATACTTTTCCCATGAACCATAATGACACCAAGACCCTCTTCCCTCTCCCTCTCCCCCCCCGCACCGCCCCCCCCCGGGTGTTTGGTATTAAATATCCCATTCTCTTAAGGGCAGGGGTTGAGAGAGGCCCATTCCTCTTTTTAAAATGTGTGCTCTGTGTGGACTCTTAAAACCAGCCAAACAGCGCTGTGAAAAGCGGCAGGGATTGGAACACGGAAAGCACTGAACTGAGAGGTCAGAATTCCAAAGGGGCGTTCAAAACTTGTTTATGTATTATTATTTTTTAATTTTGATATTTTTTTCCCTGCCTCCCTCCTTCCCTCAGTTCTTTTAAGCTTTGATGTTTCTAAGCCTTGAACATGGAAATGTAACACACCGTCTTCCCTTCTCCCGTCCCCTGAGGATTTTCTACAATGGGAGGGGTTAATGATGCTTTTTAGGTAGCCGCCACTGAAAAAAATGGGAGTGCGGGACACATGGCCCTAACAATCGGACACCATTTCCTGACCCTGTTGAGTTTCCTCTTCCTTTTTTTTTTTTTCCTGACCCTGTTGAGTTTCCTCTTCCTCCCCCCCCCCTCTTCTGTTTAACACCGCCCTTTTTGGCAATTGGACACCGAGACTGGGGTTTTTATAATTTTAAATTATTACTGCTGTTAAATAAATGGACATTTCAGCTCAACCCTGTGCTGCATTTGGGTTTGTGCCGCCGGGAGAAGGCCACGGAAAAGTGAACCTCTTGGATGGAATGGCTTGGAATTCGTTCTCTGCAGGTGGATGTCCATAGACCTAGAGCCGCCGTCACTGTTTTCGTCTAAGTAAAAAGGTCTCGGAGCGTTGGGTCTCTTGTTGGATGTTCTGTGGTTTGTTGGGACTGCAGATCGACCAAATTCTGTTTGTAGCCCTTCCTTGATCTGGGTTATTTTACTTCCCTGAAGTTAGAATCCAAAATTTGGATCTCCCTTCCAACATCCGATTAAGGCGTTCAAAGCAATGTACAGAGATGGGAAGCTATTTTATAAATCTGGGCTTTTATTTTATAGATGTCTTGCTTGCCAGTGAGGTGCCCACCAAGGGGCGAGGCTACTTGGCCCACTCACCATTCAGAGCTCAGAACCAAGCACACATGCACGCACCAATCTTTATCTCAGAAATCTTAACTCATGGGGCAGAGCACCCCCTGCCTCAGAAATGCTCTTTGCTCCTCCTTTGCTCCCCCCCCATATTTTTTTTCTGCCGCAGTTCACTCCAGCTTGCATGGGTGAGGGTGGAAAGGGAGAAGGTTGGTCACAACTTCCCTTAATGTTGCGTTGAGAGCCTTTTTCTTATTTCTGTTCACAGGTCTGTGTGTGTGGTTTAAAAAAAAAAAAAGTCACAGGTTCTTCAGGTACCACCTGTTCCTGCATGGCAGGGGTGTTGAACTTCTTTCAGTCCGAGGGCCAAATTCCATTTCAGAGAGGCCCCCGGGGGCTGCATCCCAGTGGTGGGCAGAGCTGAAAGTACCCGCATATGGTAGCTCGAAGTTGTTCCTGCCTGTAGCCAAGCCTTCGGAGAAGCATTTCAACCTTTTAGAATGGGGGGGGGGGGAGGCACACGTGCACAAAAGTCAGGAAAGCACCAAACAGTTGGTGGTTGGGGGGAAAGGGGGCGGGGCATCCTGGGGGGCTGGATTTGCACCCCGGACCTGAGGCTCTGCACCCCTGCTCCCTGGCGTCTCTCCTGCTTGTGCCCCTTAAGTGGCTCAGGAGGACCAAGGGGTGAGCCATGCAGCTACCTGCAGCGTCATTACAGAGTTATGGATGTTGGATTACAGCTCCCATCATCATTGGTCATGCTAATTAGGGCTGGTGGGACCTGGGGCCCAGCAACACCCGGAGGGCCGCTGGTTCCCTCCGCTGTATAGAAATTATTTCTAGAGAAATAAACCGCCGCAACGAGGGGCCGTGCCAGTCGCCAAGCTAAGACGCGAAACCCCGTCCACAGGCAAGCAATCCATGTAATGCAGACTCTCGGCGGTGGGGAGGCAGGGTCTGTTTTTAACGGGCTTTTAAATGCACCAGTGGAAGGTGCCCCAGTGGCCCTGGAAGGGATGGAGCCCGACGGTGCAAGCAGCGAGGCGGGGGGACCCATCAAGACGGAGCGTGTAACGTTGACGTTCACAGGGGAGCAAAGAAAGCAACACGGGATGGGGAAGTCTTTGTGCGTGCTGCACTTTGAAAGGAACAAACTTTACTGCAGGTTTTTTATAACTGTTCAAATACAAAACATTTCTCCTCCACCCATCCCAAATCCCCTCAGGCCTGAAATGGTTACTGGTATGGTAAGAATGCATATGTCTTAAGAAATATTCTTGACGGTACCTGTGTTTGTTGCACTCCAACCAGCAGGTGGCGCCAAGCATCCACTCATACTAATTTCCACACAAAGGTATAATATAATTAGGCGGACCGTGGAGTGGAGGTGCTTTTGTAGCAGGGTCTCCTGCCAGTCGGTGATCCAGTCCCGCTGCCAGGCTCTTTCCTTCAGAGCTGGCGGGGGGGCAGCCTGTTCGGCTCGGTGGGCACGTTTCGACGCTCTCACAAAATGACTGTCATGGGGGGGGGGGGGTTTGCCCATTTGAAAATGTGGCTGTCGTGGTGGATGTGGCTGGCCATTTCCCAGAAGGCAACTGGTAGGGCGAAAAGGAAAGCAGCTTGCCCAAGAACCTAACTGCAAAGCAGGGGCTGAGGTCCAAAACACCCAACCCACTCTTGAACCCAAATAAATTTGGTGCCGGAGGGCAGCATTTTGCTTTGCAGCCTGCCAGCATCCTAGTTTTTTTTTAAAAAAAAAAATCTTAAGAAATAACATTTCTTGGGTTGTTCGAACAGTGGAGTGAGGCTGGTTCCGGGTGCAATAGAGCCAGGAAGGCAAGAGTTCCGTGGAGTCGGTAGACTACGTGTGTGGATGGTCGATTTTCTGGTCCTGTGTTGGGGGCAGCAGGAGAGGCTGCAGGACAGTTGGACAAAATGTACGTTCTGTTCCTCTATGCGTGTGTGTGTGGTGGTGGTTGTTTTTAAGATTGCAAATTGCAGGTCAATGCGAATGGGTCACTGGGGTTGCTCAAACAGCCACAGCCCTTGTAACCCTTCTCCTCGGCCTGATGTTGTAAATATATATATATATATATATATATATATTCTGACCCGTTTCAACATGCCAGCTTTTTGATTTGCTGCAAGACTGCGTTTGGGTGTGTGTGTGCCTTTTTGCATCTGTATCCAGGCGGCTCTTTTTCAGGCAGTACCAAGCGCAAAAAGTGGGCACAAGATCGAATGCATTCGAAAGCACTTTGTGTATATTATTTGTATCTTATTTATTCACTAGCGAACGGACCCAGCTTCGCACAGGTTGGGACAGCCCTTCGTTTGATGCAGTGAAAGCCTGTATCAAGCAAACTGATGCAGCTGTCACAGCTGGACCCGATGTGCCCGCCCCGTCTCAGTGAAGCCAGGCCCGCTGGTAGCCCTAGGCCTACCCCCGCCCCATGGTGCAGGCCTGTGGCCACGTAAGGGAGGGGTCTGTCCACTCTAGTCCCATGAGCGGGGGGGGGGGGAGCTGCCTCGTAGCAAGGGGCAGGGTTCATCTGTGGCTTCAGACTGTATATTGACTGCAAAGCTATGCGCTTGTTAGGAAAGCCACCTTGTGGCTGAAGGCGCTGCTGCAGGCTTTAACCACATTGACACCTTAAAATTAATGCATTTTAAAAACGTAACAGTCCCAAGGCGCACACCCCTAGGCTCCCCGTAGTAGGCATGCCAAGAGCCAGCTGTCAAGGTTTCGCGGTCTTGGTGCCATGGCGTGGATGGACAGAAACCTGCCTCCCGTGTCCAAACCAAATCCGAATTTGGACTTGGTTCCAAACCAAAACGGCATCCGTGCCTGGGGAGAGGTTATAGTCAGGGGCAGCTGACCCTGATGGCTGGGGTGGGTGGAGAGAAGTGTTACTCGTGTGCTTCACAAATGAAGTAATACAATATGACCGTCTAAAGGGGTGGGGTGGGGGCTTAACGCCATTAGGGCCAGAGTCTAAAATCCCCTACCTGCACAATTGGTCCCGCCACTCCCAGATCCCGTCAAGCAGCTGTCGTCACCCTCAGCCGTGCCGTCTGCAATGTGGAGTGAACGCTTACCTGCCTTCCTGGGGGTTCTATCGTAGAAACGTATTTGACAGGATTCCCAGGGAGCTTAGGAAAGTTCAGCACAGAATAACCCTAACCCTAACTCACATATCCCTTTGCCACCTCTCCACACACAGATAACACGCACATCATTCCATGCTTTATAACTGCGTCTACATTCCTGATCATCATCATCAGGCGATCACTCGTGACCGAGTAAGATTGTCTTCCGGGATAAAAGGAGGAAATTCTAAAGAAGATTGTGTAGACTCTAGCGATGGGTCCGTAAGTGACTGTGGAGGCCAATTCTAGATCCACACAGCTTCCCACAGTGAGGACACAGGTTACCAGATAGGAGATGGTCCTGTAAAGGATTCATTTGACGTGCTTTTCGCTTAGCACGTTTCTCCCTTTCACCTTGCACTCGGGCTTCTTCAAAGTCCATGGAACCTTTGTGAAAGGCCAACCTCCATTTAGATCGTTCATGGGCCAGAGCTTCCCAGTTTTCGATGTTTATATTGCATTTTTTTAGATTAGCCTTATGAACATCTTTAAACCTCTTATATTGACCACCGATATTCCGCTTTCCATTCTTGAGTTGGGAGTAAAGTAACTGCTTTGGGAGACGGCAGTCAGGCATTCGAACAACATGACCGGTCCACTGAAGTTGGCGTTGAAGGATCATTTTTCAATGCTAGTAGTCTTTGCTTCTTCCAGTACACTGACATTTGTTCGTCTATCTTCCCAAGTAATTCGCAGGATTTTCCGGAGGCAACGTTGATGAAACCTTTCAAGGAGGTGGAAGTGACGTTTATAGATAGTCCATGTTTCGCAGGCATACAATAAAGTTGGTAATACAATGGCTTCATAAACCAGTGTTTTGGTCTTCTTACAAATATCCCGATCCTCGAACACTCTATGTTTCATTCGAGAAAATGCAGCACTTGCGGAGCTCAAACGATGCTGGATTTCACTGTCGATGTTAGCTGTAACAGAAAGATAGCTGCCAAGATAGAGAAAATGATCGACATTTTCCAGTATTGTCCCGCCAAGCTGGATAGATGGCATCACCAAAGGGTTAGCTTGCACTTGCTGATGAAGCACTTTGGTCTTTTTGATGTTAAGTGAGAGACCAAGTTTTTCGTATGCTTCTGCAAAAGCATTTAGGATAGTTTGGAGATCATCCTCTGAATGTGCGGAGACCACATTATCATCAGCATACTGAAGTTCCACAACGGAGGTTGTAATTACCTTACTTTTTGCTTTCAGCCTGCTGAGATTAAAAAGCTTTCCATCTGTTCGATATATAATTCCCACACCAGTGGGAAGTTTCCCCTTGACAAGATGTAAAACCATGGCGATGAAAATGGCAAATAATGTTGGGGCGATAACACATCCCTGTTTAACACCTGATCCCACTTTAAATGGAGCACCATGAGAGCCGTTGTTGTCCAAAACCGTTGCCGTCATGTTGTCATGGAGAAGTCGCAAGATATTCACAAATTTATTGGGGCATCCAATTTTCATAAGGATAGTCCAGAGAGCTGTACGGTCTACAGTATCAAAGGCCTTAGCCAAATCGATAAATGCCATATAAAGGGGTTGATTTTGCTCCCGGCATTTTTCTTGGAGCTGACGTGCAGTAAAAATCATGTCTACTGTCCCTCTAGAGGGGCGGAAACCATATTGAGTTTCAGGGAGGATCTCTTCTGAAATAGATAGAAGACGGTTTGCGAGAATCCTAGCAAATATTTTACCTGCGGTTGCTAAGAGAGAAATGCCCCGATAGTTTCCACAGTCTGTTCTATCACCCTTCTTAAAGAGGGTGATAATTATGGCATCCCTGAAGTCTTCTGGGATCTCTTCTCTTATCCAGATTTTTTCAATGAGTTTATGAAGATGTTGTACAAGTTCGGGGGCCCCTTCTTTAAAGATTTCAGCAGGAATCCCATCTGGTCCACTAGCTTTGTTGTTCTTCATTTGATTAATGGCTTTTTTTACTTCATCCAAAGTGGGGAGTATTGCAAGTTCCTCTTTAATTTGTTTTTGTGGGATTTGCGAAAAAATCTCATTATCCACCTTAGATTTACGATTTAAAAGGTCATAATAATGCTCTTTCCAACGCAGTGCAATAGACTCTTTGTCTTTTAAGAGTTTGGTGCCATCTTTTGATTGTAAAGGGTTTGTACCATAGGTTTTTTGGTCCATAAATGGCCCTTGTGGCCTTAAAAAAGCCCCGTGCATCATGAGATTCTGCAAGTTGTTGAATTTCCTCAGCTTTCTTTTTCCACCAAGCGTTCTTAAGTTCTCTTGTTCTTCTTTGGACCTCAGCCTTTGCGCTAGCATAGGTTTTTTTCTTGGCAGCGCAGTTAATATCATTTTGCCATATTTGGAAGGCTTTCCTTTTTTGGTCAATTATATATTTAATCTCATTATCATTTTCATCAAACCAATCCTGATGTTTCTTAGTTTCATATCCAATAGTTTGTTCACAAGCTGCAGTAATGGAGGTTTTCAGCTTAGACCAATGGTCCTCAATGTTGTCAGGAGGTTCCGTAGGTAGATGTTCCTTAAGAAGTGATTGAAGACGAGTTTGCTTAATAGGATCTTGAAGGACTTGGATGTTCATTTTACGCCTTGGTTTCCTTCCTTGAAGCCTACGTTGGGGAGCAATGTTGATAACCATTGTGGACCGGATTAGTCGGTGGTCTGTCCAGCAGTCGTCGGCACTCACCATGGCCCTAGTAAGAAGTACATCGCGGCGATCTCTAACACGGACAATTACATAATCCAGAAGATGCCAGTGCTTTGACCGTGGGTGCTGCCATGATGTTTTAAGCTTATTCTTTTGTCGAAAGAGCGTGTTTGTAATAGTGAGATTATACGTTAAGAGTGACAGCAACAAAAAAAGCCATTTGCTAACCCTAAAGTATTCTGAGCATGTGTAGCTTTGCATTTGGAACCCTCTTAAATCAAAGCAGCATCATGACTACAGGAATAAAATGGCGTTTGCTTCTGCTGCCCTGATGTAAAACACATTGCTGTGACCACGGCCCACACATGCTTGAAAGGGTAGCGGACAGCCCCCAGTACAATCCCGGGTGTCTCCAGGATGTTTCGCTCTCTTAAAAGGGTGGAGTAGCTTGGTAGCAGCATCTCTTTCTGCCCATCAGACGTCCCCAACCCTGGTGTCCTCCAGGTGTGTTGGACTACAACTCCTATCATCCCTAGCTGGAAATAGACAATACTGAGCTAGATGGACAAATCGTTGGACCTGGTATAAATGCAGCTTCCTGTCTTCCTGATGGCCATTTAACTTATGCATTGTCTGTACAGCAAGACTGGCCTCGGGGAAGGGGTGCATACTGCGCTCGTGCACACACACACACACACACACACACACACACACACACACGCCAGGCACGTCGCCAGTCATTTTATTACAATAATGCTCATGATAATCATGCACAGTTCCCTCATTGCTCAGCCTCAGTTCGGCCAGGCCCTGTCTAGGATTTTAAAATGTTTGTGCGAGTCACTTGAATTGTCTTCCTTCCGGGTCTATCCCCCTCACTGGGGTTTCTAGACATTAAGGCTGCAATCCTATATACACGCTTACCTGGGAGCAGGTCCCACTGCATTCAATGGGATATACTTTTGAGCAGAGGCATGTAGGATTGCGCTATGCATCTCTGAGCAGGGAGGCACACTGCTCGTCTCTAAATGTGCGGGCACAAACACTTGCGTGCATCTTGCAATTACACACCCTGCTGATGCCGAGGTATCATTTGCATTCTGACAGCATATTATTAGGCACTGATATTTTGTGTGGGTTGCTGGCAGTGAATTTTGATATGAACGCAGAGGTGTAAGAAACGCATCTCTATTTTCAGCCACAAAATGCATATTTGATTCAATTTATATCCCCCCCCCTTTCAATTCCAGAATGTAACACTCAAGGCCTTATGTCAGTGATGGCGAACCTTTTTGAGCCCGAGTGCCCAAACTGCAACACAAAACCAACTTATTTATTTCAAAGTGCCAACACTGCAATTAAACCTGAATACTGAGGTTTTAGTTTTAGAAAAACAACTCATACAGTTGTCCGAACTAATTACCGTAACATCTTTTGTCTTAAAAGAAAAACACAATAACAGAGCTTTCAATGATACAAACAGTTTTTGTTGAAAAAAAATCAACTCAAAAATTATTATAGTACTACATTGTATTGAAATTGGGTCATTCCATGTAAAATCAACCAAAAAATTTGAAAAATTTACCTCCCCATCTGCGATTTTTTAAAAAACTGGCATGAGAAATGAACATACACCAAATTATAGGTCATTATACCTCACGGTGCAAAAGTACAGTGTGCTCAAAAAATGCCCAAAACACGATTTTTCAGCATTTGTGACTACACAAAAAGTATCATAACTTCCTTCAGAATTGGCCTAGAAAGTAAATCATGGTGTCATATGAAAGCTCTCGAACTACCCTTTTATTTGATATGTAACACGAAACATGCATGTGAAATAAAATATTCAAGGACATAGTTTCTTTAATTTGACTTTGAATTCCAAAAACAAATGTTTTTTTTTGCTGATTTTTTTCCTCAGATAACCCATGTTTACCTTGAGTATATGTACCGATTTCCAGAACGGGGTTCCGAACAGTTCAGAAGATGTGAATGTTCTTATACATGTACAGTACCTCCCTACAATAACTTCACCCCCTTATACACACTTAAAACAGATTTTTTTTGGAGGGAAATTAAACTTAAGCCCGCCCTCTCCCTTCCGGAGCTTCCGGGGTCTTCAGGCTGAAACCAAACCAGGCATGGGTAGGCCTCAAACCTTCACAGAGATATATCTCTTTGGATGTCTACATTAAATCAAGCTTTATTCACAGATTCTGATAAGAAAGAAAAAGGCAGGCCTGAAGCCATGACAAGTGCCGACCCCACTTCTGCTGCAATGTGTTCATGACTTTTCAAATGGTTGAATTCCTGCACACCATTTCTACAGGTAGCATAACTAAGATCTATTATTTCCCTGATGGTGCAGCAGCACAGTATAAAACGGTAAAAACTTCAACAACTTAAGCATAAGTCAGATTTCGGTATCAATGCAGAATGGCACTTCTTTGCCACATCACATGGAAAAGGGCCTTGTGATGGTTTGGGTGGCACTGTGAAAAGGTTAGCTGCTCAAGCAAGTTTGCAGCATCCGTATGAAAAACAAATCATGACCCCTCATCAACTCTTTGATTGGGCAAAGGAGAACATCACACAAGTTGCATTTCAATACACCACAAGTAAAGATTATGAACGGGAAGAAAAGCTTCTGAAATGTCGCTTTGAGAATTCAAGTCGATTCCTGGGACACAGAAAATTCACGCTGTAATTCCATTAACAAAACACACTGTTGCTACTAAAAGATATTACCGTAATTTCAGTGTGAATCCAGAAAAGAGACAGTAGTGACTTTTAAAGAAGGAGAACTGGAATTGCAAGAAATACGAGGATTTGTTGGTGGTTAGGTTGTGTTTTACAAACAGATGATCAGAGAGCAGAAGTGTTAGTGAGCTTTCTTCATCCAGCTGGACCAGCAAAATCATTTATGTATCCAGATAAACAAGATGTCCTATGGATACCATCTTCAGATGTTTTGACAAAAGCTGATCCTTGTTGCCCAACAGGGCACTTCTATACACTAACAGACAAAGAGTGTCAAGCAGCAACTTCAAGACTAGAAACTACTGTTATGAAAAGCTCCTTAATTTAGGACTTGTTAACAAAATGTTAGCAAGTAATATTTGAACTCCATCAAAACTGATCAGCATATATAAAAGTAAAATGGAAAATCTCATCTATGCACAATAATGGTTTTTCAAGCCCACATCTAAGTACCGTAAATCAAAATAACTATGTTAGTAAGAGTCCCATTTTGAAATCAAGTACATGTTTCCAGGGATGTTTTGTTATTTAAAACAAAAGGAGTTTTTTTGTCATTATTCAAGGTCAAACTTCTGTATATTTATTTGAAAAAAATAAAATGAACATGTTTTCCCCAAGCATACTGGTGAGTACCTTTTTTAAAATACATATTTTAAACCTCATTCTTCTGAAAACAATAGGCCCTGCAACTTATTTTTCAATAAGCAGGACAAGTTCACCAAATCTTAAGCAATTTGCTTTCAGTTGGAAATATTCTTTGATTGATTTCATACCAGAATGACCACCCAGAGGAAGTATTATTCTACACAAAATGTCAGAAGTATGCTATTGTGAAGAATACCTAATTTAGAACTGCACAATTATGACAGGGTAGCTTGTACTTGAGCACTATGTTTTATTCAAAACCTAAGTGATAATGCATATTTTCTTAAGATATGTACAGTGAGAGCAATTCATATGAACTATGACGCATACACACAGAGCGCCCCAAAAGATGTAACTCGTTTTCTCTTAAGAACCCCATTTTGAAAATTGGTACATGTATTAAGCACTGTCAGATGAAATACTAAAACAAAAATCATGGAGAAAAAATATTAGTTTTTGCAGAATTCAAGGTCACATTTTACTATTTGACCTTGAATATATATTTATTCCAAAAAACCACTTATGTTACATATCAAATGAAATAGCATTTCAAAGGCTTTCCATCAACACCATGATTAACCTCCTAGGTTCTGTAGAACTGGAATTACTGTAATTTTAATGATGTCCGACACACAAAAATTAACATTTTTCTTCCTAGTTTGATTGCCATATCTCCAAAAGTTTTTGTCCCAGAAGTCTAATTTTTGGAGCAGCTTATTTTCTCAGCAGACCCAACAAGTTCACCAAGTTTTTTCAAAATCAGTGACGGTCAGGTAAATTCACTGGTTGATTTTACATGGAATGACCCAATTGTATGGGGCAAGCTTTACCCCGGGACCTTTCCATGCTTCTACAGGTGTCGGATTAGTAAAAGTCAAAGTCAACCTGTACTAGGATGAGCACGATAAACAAGAAAACTAAACGTGCTTAACACATTTTAAACACTTTATGTCTTGCTGCAAACACTGCATTAGGTAAATGTTTGCATTGGGCATGCTTTTGCACAATTAATGTGATTTTTGCTATTGCATGCATGCTGATAATTTGTCAAACCTTGGCTCATAATCGGTTAGTTTGAGAGCAACACATGCAGCACTCAGGTCAACTGTTAGGGCTTTACATCCAAGCCATGCTCTGTGCATCATTCTTCAAAATCTTTTAAATGTGATAACAATGTAGAAAAGAATTCTGTAACAGGAATTCTAGAATAAAATCATTCTGTTCCACACTGTGAGAAAGAACAAAATCATTAGTGTTTTGCAGAAGGGGACAGTCTTTTCGCGATCTGGTGACCAATGGCTCGAGTGCCCACAGAGAGGTCCCTGCGTGCCAGCTGTGGCACCCGTGCCATAGGTTCGCCATCACTGCCTTATGTAATAAGATTATGTAATAAAAGCATACATCACAACATCCATTTAAAAACAGCATACCAAACTAAATATTTACATTAGGTGCCGCTGCCGACATGGTAGCGTCCCAAATCCCGGCAGCCTTGGGCCTGCCGCACACACAGTCACATTTCAATAAGGTATTCCTGTATTCTTCTGACACCTGCCGACTTTATAGGGTCGGCATAAAGGTTATCTCAAGATAATGCATGAGAATCCCTGGGAAGAACAACCCGAAAGCGCTCTCGGAACGCAGGGTTGTTATGCACGTCTCCCAAAGTGGGACACACACACACACACACACACACGAATTGCTTATAATAGGTGGGGAAATTGGGGCAACAAAGGGAAACGAGTCATTGGTTCAGTTCTTCACTAACCTCTCATGCCACTGTGGCTATCTAGGACAAATTGTTCCTCACTGGATGCATTTGTGACCCACTTAAAAAGGCAGGCCCCCACTACATCCGTCTTAAGTGTTCCTTGGGGTTTGTTTCCTTGCAGGGCTCCAATGTGCCTGCAAACAGCCCTCCTGATGCTCATCAGGCTCCTTGCCCCTCCTGAATTCATAGAATCATAGACAAGTAGAGTTGGAAGGGGCCTACCAGGCCATCGAGTCCAACCCCCTGCTCAATGCAGGAACCCAAGTCAAAGCATCCCCGACAGATGGCCGTCCAGCTGCACCTTGAATGCCTCCAGAGTGGGAGAGCCCACCACCTCCCTAGGTAGTTGGTTCCATTGTCTTATTGCTCTGACAGTCAGGAATTTTTTCCTGATGTTCAGGTGGAATCTGGGTTCCTGTAACTTGAGCCCATTGTTCCATGTCCTGCAATCTGGGATGACCGAGAAGAGATCCTGGCCCTCCTCCGTGTGACCACCTTTCCAAGTACTGGAAGAGCGCTGTCATATCTTCCCTCAGTCTCCTCTTCTGAAGGCTGAACATGCCCAGTCTCTCCTCATAGGGCTTTGTTTCCAGTCCCCTGATCATCTTTGTTGCCCTCCTCTGAACCCTGAATTTTATTTATTTTAGATTTTAAAAAATGTTCGGCGCACTGCAAGGTACCCTGCTGCCCTCCAGTGCCACTTGAGTGGCTTTGTGTTTTGGAGCTCCGAAGATAGCAGGCGGAGTCCTCCGCATCTCCGCTTGAAAGGTTCTCCGGTGGCCAGCGGTGGGGAGGACCCTTCCCTGACCGAGTCCCTGGAGAGTCGCTGCCAGCCAGAGGAGACAATATTGAGCTAGATCAGGGGGTGGGCAGCCTTTTTGACCCCGTGGCACATTTGGCAGTTTGAAGAAATGTCTTGGGCAGCACCACAGAATGGCTGCCGTGGGAGGCGTGGCTGGTCACAGAGGACTAGTGGCAGAGGTGGGGTCTGAGCCCCAGCACACATGCAGGCAAGTGCCCCATGCACCCATTATGCGTGCCCCGGGTTGCTCCTAACTGGCTCCCTCAGCCCCTCCCCTGGCTTCCTGCTGCCATTCTCTCCCTAGCCCCTTCTGTTCTCTTCACACACACACACACACACACCAGCTTACCAGACAGAAGTGACAGGAGTCCCTTTCTCTTCTTCCCCTCCCTTTTCTTGGTTGCTGGACACACTGCAGTGGAAGGTGTTGGCCTGCAGCCGCCCGCCATCTTCATTTCGTAAGAATGGGCGAGCTTGCACATCACACAATGCCACCCCGAGAATAAGCAACCATGGGTGGGTGGGTTGTTTGCTCGCTAAGCGGACGGACGATCAGGCACTCTGCGGTTTTCCCTGGCTTGTTTCCCCCTTCAGTCCTCCTGCCTGCTCCGGCATGTATCCCACCAGGCACCTTTGGGAAAGAATCCCTTGTTTCCTCAGCCCCTACGGTCAGCACCCTTTCTGCAACTGGTCTGCTGGGGTTGCTGGCTACCGAGAGAAACTCCCCATCCTGCCGCATCAGATGGCCAAAGGGAATCAATGTTCTGAGCCCTAAATGAGCGTGGTAATGCATTTGCAAACTTTGGCGTAGTGGTGAGAGTGTTGGACTGGGACTCGGGAGATCCGAGTTCTAGTCCCCGCTCAGCCATGAAACTCACTGGGTGACTTTGGGCCAGTCACTGACTCTCAGCCTAACCTACCTCACAGGGTTGTTGTGAGCATAAAATGGAGAGGAGGAGGAGGACTTATGTAAGCCGCCTTGGGTTCCTTGCAGGAAAAAAGGCGGGGTATAAATATAATAAATAAATAATATTTTTAAAAAATCAGGGTCTTGCACAATAGCGCAAGACTGCCTGTTCACTATTTAGCCCAACATGATATCCCCCTCTTGTCAATGTCCTAGCCAATGGCCTCTACTTCAGCACTTGCCTTGCTAGTGAAAACTTAAAAAAAAAAAAAAGGCTGCTTCACATACTACCAATCACACCTGCCCCAAAAGCTCCTCCTGGCAGAGCGGGAAACTACACAAATTTCATAGCCATGGAGTTTTGAATGTGTGCCTTTACAGAAGACCGGGGGAAAATTAAAAGTTTGCAAATGCATTTGGGACACTCTCCGTTGTCCTCAATTTTTAGAATGGGGCGGAGGGCACTGAGCAAGGGATGAGGGAAGATGGTGGCAGCAATCGCGAGATCAAAAAGAGCTGTGGGGGTTTTCACCGCTCTTGCCAGGTGGCTCTCTAGCCATCACAACAACCCATGACGACGCTGCCCTGCTGGTTCGGACATCACATGACAAGCCACCCTGAACAAACCAGCAACAAACCATGGGTCCTCAGGATGGCTTGTTTGTGAAAGGTAAACCACCCTGCAGAACCTGCATTGGGTTCGGACATCACAACCCACCATGGGTGATCACCCATGGTGGGTTGTCATCTTTTGCTACCCAGGGTGCTACCCCATATGTGGCCCAGAGGCGTTTATGGAAATGAAGATGGCAGTGGCTGGGGGCTCTCATTTTGCTTTGAAGTGATCCCAGCTACCAGTAAGAAAAGTTGTGGAGAGGTCGGGCACCAAGAAAGGTGTCTACATGTATCCTGGTGCCCATCGGTGCTGCATTGCCTATCCCTGCCCTGCAGTAGACTTGGCTCATAGATGGTCAACTCAAGAAGGCGTTCATGCCTAAGCTTAGATGGAACATGAAGGGTGAAGGAACTTTAATACTTTGTGACTTTTTAAAAAAAGATTGTCTTTATTCCTTTGAATTCCAGGACATCTTTCCTTCATTTTTTAAAACAAAAATAATAAATACCCCCCAAACGTATAAATATATAATATAATATAATATAATATAATATAATATGATAATGTATGTATAGTAAAATAGTCCAGGGTGGGGTACAATCCCTCCATCAGGAGATGAGCAAGGGCAGGAAATGGGTGGAAAGGTGTTGCCGTAGTGTCTTGGTCCCCCGCCGTGGAACGCCCTTGCAGTTGAGGGAGAGGAACATGGGGCGGCCTTCGTAGTGCCAGTGGAACGAGGCGTAGGTGTTGTAGCCGTTCTCTTCAATGCGTTCCTTGAATTTGCAGTTAAGGCTGTACGATTTCTGCAGGGGAGCGGGGAGAAAGAGACGGGAGCAGCTTTACTGACGGGGGTCGTAAACAAGAGCTACAGAGTCGGGTGGTGGTGAATGGTCAGAACCCGACCTGGTGGAAATGGACAAGACCTTTCTGTCAGGTCACTACCATTGGCCCCAGCAGAGACCAGGATTAGGGGGGAGACCAGGTGCCAGGAAGAAACCCCGAGTCCGTCCCCCAGGTCACTACCAATACTCCCAGCTGGAAATCTGCAGATTGGAGACCCCAGCTAGGTTCTCTCGCTCACACATCAACTTTGCCCTCCACAAAATGACCATTAGGCCATCGAGAATGGAGGTGGCAGCCAGCCCAAACCTAAGCTCATGGTGCACTGCTGCCTGCAATCTCTACTTGAGAGGTGGAGCCATAATGTATGGTCAGGATCAGGGCCCCACAAGTATTCCAGGAAAGATGGAGCAGCCGGGCTTGCTTAAAACATCAACTGCTGCCTGGAAGCTGCTGATGCAACAGCCTCCAGAGACCTGCTCCTTGTCTAGCTTCCTTCTAGGCCAGTGTTCTCCCACCTTGGGTCCCCAGATGTTTTTGGCCTACAACTCCCAGCATGCCCCAGCCAAAACATCTGGGGACCCAAGGTTGGAGAAAACTGGTCTAGACAGCTCGCCTCCTGCCCACCAGCCCCTGTGACCGCTGAATGGCTCTCCTGCCTTGCTTAGACGGTGGGTACCGGGCACCTTGAGGGACTGCTTTCCTTCTGCATCAGCCTGCCCGGCCCCTTCATTCATCTCTGGAGCTCTGCTTCCGGCTCCTGGCCATCTGAGATTAGGCAGGTGATGGGTGTGTGTGTGTGCTCTTTTAGTCTTGGCATCTTAGGTATGGAATGCCACCCTGGAGAACCTCACCTGGTGCCAACTTTGGTACCTTTCTGGTGTACAGACAGATACATTTTTATTGGCCCAAGATGCCCAGCGTGTTTTGTAACGGGTTCTGGCGCTGTCTTCATGGATCTCCTGGATCTGATCGATGCTCTTTATTACTGCCACTCCCGTGCTAGTCATGTTTTTATATATGGAGTTCTTGCTGTATTTGTTCTTTTAAGAGATGCTGCACCCTTGCTCTGAAGGGAGGCCTATCAATCACTTGATTAAATACATCCTGCATTTGAATCCTTGCCGAGCCGCACATTGCAGGGGGTGACTTTGGGCCTATCACTCGCTCTCCTCAAAGGTTGGTTGTTGTGGGGATAAAATGTGGAAAGCCTATAGATGCTATCTGGAATTCCGTGGAGAAAGGGTGGGAGATTATCTGTGGCTGGCTGGCTGGCTGGATTCAATGCAAACGTTGGCCCTGTGGTGCTAGTGGCTCTCTTGGGGTCCCAATCCAGCCCACTGGGGATCCCTAGATGGCTGTGCCCCCTCTCCCCCAACTGCCTATCATGTGGTGGTTTCTCAGGTTTTGTGCAGTCCCCCCCCCCCATACTAAAAGGGTGAAATGCCTCTCCTAAGGCTTAGTGACTGGCAGGAAGAGCCTGAAGCTAAAATATACTGGTATTTTTGGTATTTCGGGCCTGCCCTTTTGCCTCCAGCCCTGCCCAGCGCTGGAATGTGGCTCCCAAGAGCACCTCTGAAACTGAATTCAGTCCTTGGCCTGGCAGAGGTTCAGTACCTCTGTGCTAGGCGCTGTATGGAGAAGAAAAATATTTGTGATGAAAACAGTGCTGTCCGTGGGGTGAAACTTAAGAGGCACGTTCAGACTCTGGAAGTAGTGCGGGCAAGTAGGAATGTTTCCTCTCTCCCCTGAATTTCTCCCCAGATTTGGGGGTTCCAAATTAGCCGGTGAAACGGCTGCCTTCATGATTTGTTCCTGCGCCCACGCAGCTTTCTTTCAGTTCCTTCCATTGATTTGTCGCTCCGTCCGCACCCCTGTTAACAGTGTACACAGGCAAAGTGGAAAAGGCACTGCAAAAAAAGCAGTCTTGATGGACTGCACACATGATTGCAAGGAGGTTCCTTTTTGTGTTGCCGTCACCAATGTCCAGAAGCTCATGTGCACCAGTAAAACAACATATAAAGAACCTTCATGCAGTCGTGCATCCATTCGCATCAAGATTGCTTATTTACAGTTATCTGGGTGCATCGCGAACACGTGTGTGTGTGTGTGTGTGTGTGTGTGTGTGTGTGTGATGCAAATGAACTGTGGGAATGGAAAGCTGTGGCAACCTGCACATGCCCTGCTTCTAGAATTAATTTTAAACACTCTCCAAGTTAAACCAGAATTAAGGAGGAATGGAACGCAGAGCAGAGCAAAACAAAACAGAGTGACCATGAAGAAATGGAATGGGAGAAGTCCCCTCATCGTTATGGTGGAAGCAAACTCTAAGGCGGATGCAGGAAGTTAAGGACAAAGCAGAAAAGCCGGTATAAGAAAACCTTATACAGAGCCCTTGGGACAGGATGGATGAAGTGGCGGTTGGGGAAAATAAAGGTGGAGGGAGGGGCAAAGGGATCTCAATTTCACATATTGGTTCCACAGAATTTTAAAGTGAGAAGGTACTCTGGAGGTCATCTAGTCTCACCCCCTGTTCACGGCAGGAACCGGCAACTGCAGCATCCCTGACAGATGGCCGTTCAGCCTCTGCTTAAATGCCTCCAGCAAACGAGAGCCCACCACCTCCCGAGGCAGTCTGTGCCACCGTCAAACAGCTCTTGAGGTTAGGAAGTTTCTCCTCATGTTTAGCCGAAATCTGCTTTCTAGAAAATGGCTGCAAGTCTCTGCAGGGCTCTTCAGACAGAAAAACAAGCATGTGCAGAGAGCGCTTTTTCAGAGTAAAGAAGAGGCCCTCCCCCAGGCCCTCCTTCTCTTCCTAGCAAAAGGAATGAAGTTGCAATATTACCGTTCCGTAGATCTGCCCCTTTCTGTTCATTGCCAAATAGAAGCCGCTGTGGAGGGATCGGATGGCCACAGTCCCTCTGTGCACAGAGCGGATCTCCATGATGCCTGGAAGACGGGGCAGGTGGGGGTGGGAGAGACACTGAATTATGTGCGGCCCATGCCAGCCAAGGTCCAGCAGAGACTAAAGCAGCCTTCCGCCACCTGGTGCTCCCCAGATGTGTTGGACTGCAGCTCCCACAATTCCATGGGCATTGGCCATGCTGGCTGGGAATTGGGGCGGCTTGCACTCTACCACATCTGGAGGGAGCCAGGCTGGGGAAGGCTGCTCTACGGTGTTAGCCAGCACCCCCAGCTTGTGGCGGTGAGTTCCACAGGCTCCCCAAGCGTTTCTGTGAATTGGGACTCCCTTTTGCCTGTTCCGAATCGATCCCCCAATCAACATGCATGCTAAACCAAGCATGTAAATACCCATGCACCAACACTACAGCACCATCTATGTCAGTGTTCTCCAACCTTGGGTCCCCAGATGTTTTTTTGGCCTACAACTCCCAGCATGCCCCAGCCAGCGTAGCTGGCTGGGGCATGCTGGGAGTTGTAGGCCAAAAACATCTGGGGACCCAAGGTTGGAGAACACTGATCTATGTGCTGGTCGAAGCATTGCTGACATTATAGGGCAATTGTGCGGGACCGGCTCTCGGTTTGAGAGGGCTCTGGGCAGGTTGTTCTTCTGCTGGGGCCTCTTTTCTGTCAGTGGGCCCTAGCAGACGTATCTGGCTGCAGGGGCAGCGCTCTGACCAACGCTAGGTCTACCCTTTAAATTGCCCACAATGCACTAGAGCAGCCTTCTCCAACCCAGTGCCCTCCAGAAGTGCAACTTGGTCATGTTTAACCAAAACAGCCACGACTGTTACAGGCTTCATTTTTTTCTTTGCACTTCCATTTTTCTTCTCTGTCTACATCTTGGCGATCGAGGACAGGGTGTGATCGCAGGACCGATGGTCACCCTTTATTACAGGGCGTGTGCGTGCGTGCGTACACACACACACACACACACACAGAGCCTTCGCCTCACTCACACACAAACACACGATGCCAATCAGCTGGGGAGAGGGGTTGTGCAGGCCGCGAAGAAATCACCCGACGTACTCAGTGCAGTCCTTGAGTTGTGGGTTGCCTATATGTGCTGTATTAATGAGGAAAAGAAAGCACCTTGACCCCCCCAAGTGCTCTGGGCTGCTGAATTCTTGGATGCAGAAAAGCAAGAATCCCCCACATCCTAAATAAAAGGGGGCTCAGTGTTATCCCCAAAGTGTTAGGGATAACACTCTGCCAAGGGAGTGGGGGCTCAGTAGGGTGGCCACCTAGTCACGCATCACCAGTAAAGAGGAAACATCTTTTATGGTCCCCAAAAAAGAGGACCATAAGAAGATGCTGCTTTGCATCTGTGAATGTGTATGTATAGGCACACTTTGGGAAATAATTCCTATAATTTAAATAGAAGTGCCGCACTCCGCACCCTGGTGGGGAAGAGACCGCAGCCAGGTGAGCTTGTGCCGGTTGCTCAGTCTGCTGCTGTCCAGGTGCTGCTACCCGTGGAGGGGGCGACTCCGAGGCCCCTCCTGCTGCTCCCCTTTCTTTTTAAAGTGGCAACGTTGCACATAAACAAGGTGCGCAGGGAGCATGTGTCTTGTCTGCAAGCAGAATCACGCCCCAGAAGCCTCCTGGGAGCACAGTTCTGCTTGCAAACGGCATACATTCCCCTCGTGCCTTGTTTGCACGCAAAACTTCAACCTTGCATTCTCACTGCTAAACATCAAACACCAGTAAGACTTACTGTTCAGACTCTCCCTCTGACGTGTCCCTTTTACTTTGCCATCGCCGTCAATGCATAGGAAGAAATGATTTGAGGAGTACAGCCTCCTCCAGCGCACGTCGCCCTCTAGGTGTTGGTAGCTCTGGGTGTGCCTGGCACCCCTTGGCCACAAATGCTTGCTGTCTTCTTGTAGAGCAGTGTCTCTGTTCCCCTCAACAGATACGGTGAGTAGAAAGAGCATCAAGGAAAACCAAAGAGTACAACTGATGAGTTGGTCCGACTGACCCATCACAGTCCAGGCCACGTGCCAGAAGATTTCACTCACCGCCCAGATGGGCAAGGGTGACCATGTGTCTTCAAAGTGTAAACCAGCAAGTATTGTGCGATAAAACCAGTGACTTGGAAGTCGTTCAGCAGCGTGATTGACCTCCTACACATGATGCCATGTTGAAAAATCTTTTAGCAACATGGTTGAGGTGGTTTCAGCTAGCTTAACAGGAGTCTTGTAAGTCTTAGTCGGAGTTCCCAGTAGAAAGATGACAGGAGCAGCACCTGATTTCCTTGAGATCTAGCCCCTTGTTGTGTCTTCTCAAATCCTCAGGTTGAAGGCTTGGTTTCTCTTTTCTGCTGAGATTGGCTTGGGGGTTTCGCCAAAGCTCCAAGAGGATCTCATCAGTTGAACTAGCTGTGCCAAAGAGATAGAGAGACCGGCTTCGCATGAACCTAAGCAACTGTACCACTGACAAGGGGGGGGGGGAATAAAAAATACAACAGCTGTTATTTTCCTCCTCTTGCCCAGGAGGAGCGGGATTGGCTGAGCCTACCTCCCAACCAATAGCTAAATCTCAAAGGCGGAGCAAGATGTGACTGTATTATTTCTCATTCATAAGTCTGCCTTGGAGTTGTCAGATGTTTCAAGCCTTACGAATATATCTGTGTCTACAGGAGAGATGCAACAGCACAGCACACTGGAAGTCTCACCCAGTTCTGTGAGACTGACTCCCCAGTAAACGGGCTAAAGATTGAGTGCAAAAATGACTTGTTTAAAAGAGCATTATTGGGGGAGTGGAAACAAGTCTTTCTGAACATAAGAGCCCTTCTGGAAAAGACCAAGGTGGTTCCATCCACTCCAGCCAGATGCCTCTGGGGATTCCACAAGCAGAGCAGGAAGGCCACTGACCTCTCTCACGGTTGCTCCCCAGCCAGTGGTAGTCAGAGAGGTAGACTGCTTCTGAATCTGGAGGTTCCATTTTACAAACATCGTAACTAACGGACCTCTCCTCCTCCATGAATTTATCTAACATCCTTGGAAAGCCATCAAAGCCAGTAACTATCATCACATCTAGTGGCAATGAGTTCCACGAGCTGATTGCACATTGTGTGGAGAAGTATTTCTTTTGTCCATCTTCAGTCTGCTACTAATCAATTTCACACTAGTTTTTCCTCTTATGAGGGAGAGACTTCTCTTCATCCATTTCTCCTTACGATGCATAATTATCTCTCTCGACTGCAGCCTTCCCCAACCCTCTAGATGTATATCTCTCTACTGCAGCCTTCCAGATGTGTTGGACTACAACTCCAGCGAGCATCCCAGGTGTAATCCAATACATCTGGAGGGCACCATGTTGGGGAAAGCTACTCCGCCGCATCCTCTCTTTACCGTGCAGTCATGTTGACTCGAAAATTACTCCTGGGGTGTTCTATGGGATTGACTTCCTTGTAAGTGACTTTAGGATTGCAGCCTTAGGCTGTGACCCTGTACACACTCTTACCTAGAAATAAGTCCCCGCGAACTCAGTGGGGCTTACTTCTGAGTAGACCAAGTTTTCTTTCTCAACAAAGAAGGCCTCAGCTCTTTATATTCCTTGTAGGAAAGGTGCTATGACTCCTTGATTATTTTGGTTGTCCTTTTCTACACCTACATACCCTCACCTGGGGATATGTTCCTTGATATGATGCTAGAGGAGTGTATCCAGACTTCTCCAGATAGTGAAGAAGGCACACTCCCACCCACCCCTCCCCGCATTCTCTGAGGCTGGAGGCATGCCTTACTCTTAGGACTACAATGGCTCACATCTAAGCATCAAAGCTGCCCCTTCTCAGATAAGCGCAACTCCCTGTTTAGGCCTGCCTGAGTCCCTGCTTCCCGGTCAGACAGAGGCCAACCTAACACATGGATTCATGCAGAGATGCAACAGGGAACCTTATTAGGAGGCAAGTCATTCTGTTGTACGTCAACTCAAAACTAAATCCCAGTGCATGCTACAGGATTTACCCCCTGGTAAGTGACTATGTCAGCACCTGGGCTGCCATTGGCCTGCTAGGGCCCACCAGGGCTGATGCCGGTCACCGCAACATCCTTTCCTCTTATCTTTTAAAAAAAAACCTTTGTCAGGGGGCAGCCGACCAGGCATGTAGTATATGTTTTCCTCTTATGAGGGAGAGACTTCTCTTCATCCATTTCTCCATACGATAATTATTCTCTCTCTCTCTCTCTCAGTTGCAGACTCTCTCGGTCATTTTATTCTTTTTTTTCTTTTAAAATATATTACCCCTTTCTATAACAAAATGGTGCTTATTCCCCAGTAAATTTCCCCCATTTTATTCCTATAGTCATGATGATGCTATGATTTAATTAAGTTTAAAATATAAAACTGCATGTGCTCAGAGTATTTTATTTTTTTAAAATCCGGGTTGGCAAACGGGTTTTTGAAAGGTTATTTTGCTCTAAGAAATGTTGAAGCAGTTGGAAAGCATGGAATTGTGGTGTGTGTGTGTGGGTAGAAAATAGAAATTTTTGTTGTGTGCTTCACAAAAGCTCCCACTCCTCAAGAGCATTAGGTCCAGGATCTAAGATTAGCTAGCTTAATATCTCAATGTTGCAGGCTGATTTGAGAGAAAGCGTAGCTCACAACCACCCTGCAGTGTAGTCTGATGTTGTTGTCTCCACGTTGCAAGCTGGGACTGAGAGGGAGTGGCTTACAGTACAGTTTCACTGTTCTAAACCCTAGTGACCTAAATCTCTGAATTCTCCCTTCTATGCTACTCTCAAAAAAGACACAGGAATCCTGATATGTATGGAATGAGGGCATTCCAGTCTGCTGTGTCGTTTTAAGGCCAAGCTGAACCCGTTTGCTCTCAGAAGGGTGAGAACATCACCCGGGAAAAATATCTCCCGTGCTGTGTTTGCAAACATTCCTGGGAGGAGGAAACCTCTCAAATAAATAGACGGTGATGCTGCAAGGTCTTGACGCAACCAGGGCCGGTGCAAGGCAGTTTGGTGCCCTAGGCAAAATCAGATATTTAGTGCCCCCCTCTTCCCACTTGAGCCCTCCCTCCCTCCAGCCCTATGCTCCTGGCGCCCCCTTTAGCCCGGCGCCCTAGGCAGCCGCCTAGTTGGCCTAATGGTAGCACCGGCCCTGGACGCAACTCTGCTCTTTTTATAGTTGTTTTTGGAGCCTTGCGCATCACCATGGCAGGGCCTTTCAGCAGAAGTCCTGGGTTCAGTGAGGAGATCTGCCTTGTCATGCACGACAAAATTAAAATGCTAAAAATAAATTCAACAGCAGCAACAACAAAAACACTCTTCGGTCTCTTTTCTGTCTCTTGGTACAGCTCGGCTGGCTTCGTTAGATACACATATATAACATTATATCTACCTAATTAAGCCACCCCAACTACGTATATAGGAGAGCACAAAGACCAAAGAGTGGTTTTAAAACATTCATTTTTAACTTTTTGATTTTACAATTCATGACTGGGCACATTTCTCCTGATGAATCTATCTACCTCTCTCTGTGTGTCTTAAAGTGTTAACTAACTACATTGCAGAGGCTATAGAGAGCTGTTCCTACCAAATAAACCATGGTTTGAAGCTGGTTTACTATCCTGGCTTGTTCCAAAGCTGGTGACCATAGTTCCCTGGTTCTGATGAAATGGGAAACTTGGGCTGATTAGAGACTTCCTGGTTTGATTGCTTGCGCATCTTAGAAGAAGCATGAACAATACTCGTTTCTATATGAGAAAGAGGGTTTTTATGGTTTTGATAATGTTCAATTTGAACCAAGCTCCCATGGATTGGTTGCCAGAAACCAGTTTCAGCACCACAGTTACTCCACTTGCAGTGTCAAAGGCAAAGGCCTGTACGGAATGCCTTCCCCTTCTTGCTGTCATTAACTGTATACAGCCCCACTGCCCCCACACATCTGGGATTAGAGGGGCAAAGGCTTCGAGGGCCAGAGGGAATCTCTCGGGCATCTCTCCTTTTTTCTTTCTTTTTATCAACTCCTGGATTCTGGAAGTGCAGTGCTTGGAATAGGAGAAGCAGCAGCATATGAAATCTACGAAGACTTAATCGGCACCATCATGTAACAAGTGGCAGGAACCATGGCGGGGAGTGTGTGTTGGGGGGTTAACTTAAAACTCTTTCTGCCAGGAACCAAGCCTTAGGAGAGTCATTTCAACCTGTTAGAATGGGGGGGGGGGGACTGCACAAAACAGGGAAACCACCAAATGGTCAGTGGTCAGGGAAAGGCAGTGTGGCCATCTGGGGAGTGCTGGAGGGCCACACTGGGACCCCTAGTGGGCTGCATTTGGTTCATGGGCCTGAGGTTCTTCACCTGGTCTAGATGATCTTCCAACTCTATGATCACAGGAAATGGCGTAGTGGTGAGAGTGTTGGACTGGGACTTGGGAGATCCGGGTTGTAGTCCCCGCTCGGCCATGAAACTCACTGGGTGACTTTGGGCTAGTCACTGACTTTCAGCCTAACCTCCCTCACAGGGTTGTTGTGAGGATAAAATGGAGAGGAGGAGGATTATGTAAGCCGCCTTGGGTTCCTTGCAGGGAAAAAAGGCGGGGTATAAATGTAATAAATAAATATATCTACAACAGTTCTTTAGCATTATGAATCACCTGGCAACAGTACAGAATGGTTATTTCATCTTCTATTTTGGGGCTTCCTCGTTTATTTATTATTTATTATTAATATTTATTTATCGCCCATCTGGCCGCAACCGGCCACCCTGGGCGATGTACACAGAATAAAATACATAAATGCAATAAAATACATTAAAACAATATCAAAAATTTAAAATCTTAACCCACCCCATATTCCCGCCTGAACAACCAGGTTTTTAATGAGCGGCGGAAGCTCATCAGAGAGGGGGCATGGCGGAGGTCACTCGGGAGAGAGTTCCACAGTACGGGGGCCGCCACAGAAAAGGCCCTCTTCCTCGTCCCCACCAGCCTAGCTGCTCTGGCTGAAGGGACAAGGAGAAGGCCATCCGTGGCAGATCTTGTTGAGCGGCCCACTTGGTGTTGCTGGAGACGCTCCTTGAGATAAACTGGACCAGAGCTGTATAGGGTTTTAAAGGTCATCTGCCTGGAATTGTGTCATCACTGCCCCAGTCCTGCTTAACCCGTTGATTCCCCGCAAGTGTCACAAGTCTGGGCCTGTATTTCCCCACAGCCTGCCATGCGACAATTTTCTGGATCTTTTACCCTTTTCACGAAAAAACAACAACATGCCCAACTGCTTAAGCAAGGATGGGCTCCACATCTAAGCCTGTTGCCTTCTTCAGTACCCTCTGCAGCGCTACAAAGTCCTTTCAGGTAGTTGTGCCACAGGGATTGTTGTGCACGCCTGCTCATTTAATTTTCAGTTCATTTCCTTAATTGTTCTTAACAGTTCCTGGGAGGGAGAGGAATCAGCCTAGATACAAACAGGGATTTGCATAGTTTTGCCAGCGCATCCTCCACTGTCTCAGCTAAAGCCCAGCTTTGCAAACAGGAAGTGCCCCATAATTCCTTTGCTCCTCTGCATAATATTTGAAATGTGAAATGGCAACAATCCGGGCTGTGCTCAGAGCACGTGGCTCTTCTTCCTGTTGAGTTTTCTCACTGCTAGAAAGAATTGTATTAGAGCTGAAATATATGTAAAATAAGCACAGTGACCTTTTTACAGCAGCACTGCTTGGTGAAAGCTAACATCCTGACATTGGTAAGCTAACCCCCTGTAGGGTAGGGAGGCAGAGGGCGGAAAGAGTGAGGAAAAACTCCACCTTCGGCCTCCCTACCCTACACGGGGTTAGCTTACCAATGTCAGGATGTTTGTTTTCACCAAGCAGTGCTGCTGTAAAGGGTCACTGTGCTTATCTTACATATATTTCAGCTTTAATGTAATTCTTACTGTCTGTAGTTTTTGTATTTCATTTTTGTCTCACTTCAGTTTGCTGTCCTCACCCCGCAGACCTGCATGCATATAAAACCTATCAACTTAGGACAGTGTTCTCCAACCTTGGGTCCCCAGATGTTTTTGGCCTACAACTCCCAGCATGCCCCAGACAGCTACGCTGGCGGGGGCATGCTGGGAGTTGTAGGCCAACAACATCTGGGGACCCAAGGTTGGAGAACACTGACTTAGGATAACACTCAGTGTCAGCTCCAGGTAGGTTTTGGAGGGCCCTCGGGCAAGACCCCCTCCATGGCCCTGCTCCCTCAGTGGGTCCACCTTCTCACCGCCAGTGCCACCAGCTGCTCTTGCTTCTCCTCATCTTCCTCATCATGGCTACCACCTGCTTGCTTGGTAGGCAGAGAGTCAGGAGCAAGCAAACAGTGGCGTCTTCTATTGCTGCTCCTTCTCACCACCAGCGTTTTCTGAGCCAGAGCGAGAGGCAGGTGAACAAGCAGGTTTCAGTGTGGTGAAGTGGAGGAGCAATTCCAGGGGGCTCTTGTCAGCGGGCCCCCTGAGGAAGTGTGGGCGCTCGGCAGCTGCCCAACCGTGCCTATCCTTGACGCCTGATAACACTCCGTGCGTCTGATGAAGTGGATTCTTTGACCCACGAAAGTTTGCACCATAATAAATGTGCTGGTCTTTAAGATGCCGCAGCAAGATTGTGTGGGCCACATGACCTACGTCAGTGGTCTCCAACCTTGGGTCCCCAGATGTTTTTGGCCTACAACTCCCAGCGTAGCTGGCTGGGGCATGCTGGGAGTTGTAGGCCAAAAACATTTGGAGACCCAAGGTTGGAGAACACTGACCTACGTCACAGAGGACAATCTTCTGTTTGAAGGGCTGTCCGGTCCAAGTCCGGTTTAAAGAGAAAAGAACCCTAAGAAGGGAGAGCAAAATGGGCCTTGAAGTTGCCCGTCAACAGGTAACAGCAGACCGAGCAGGCATACAGGTCACCGGGACACAGTCATCTTCACTAGGGTGAGCTGTAATGGATTTCTGTTTAAATCATAGTAATTGTTTCCAAATTTACATCTATACATATACATTTTTGTAAACCTCTGCCCTCTGTTGTTTTGTTTTGGTGATGCATTTCCTCCTTTTTGGTGATCGCGCTGTTTTGCATCCTGTATGGTGTCACAACAAGCTGCCTTTTCTGACCCAGACGTAACACATGGCTACCCCTCGAGTTATTCCACATCTTTAGTATCTCTATAGTCTTTCCGTCGCTATAGCGATAGTGGGAAAGCCGGAAACGTTGGCGCATGCGCAGTGTCACGTTAGAGAAGCGACGACGAGGCGGTGGGCAGAGAGAAAGAGCGGCCTGGAGGGCGGGCGCGTACTTCTTATGCGCATGCGTGTGGCCCTCTGTATTTTTCTTCCGAACTTCTATCTGTAGCCAAAGGGGAATGCGTGCGCGTGCGCAGTGCCACGAAAGGCGAGGAGAACTGCCACTTTATGCGCGTGCGTACTACTTCTCACAGTGCGAGGCGATAAAAGCTCGCCGGGCGCGCGTGTAAGTCGTCATCACCGGAAGCCGCCTCGGGGCTGCGCAGCGTGTGTGTATCCCTCAGCCTTGTGGCTGTCATGGACGACGAGGAGGAGACCTACCGGCTGTGGAAGATTCGGAAGACCATCATGCAGGTCGGGGAAAGGGGCAAACACAGCCATGGGAATGGGGAGCTCCTGTTGCAGCACCCTTCCTGCGGAGGCCTACCTCATAGGGTTGCTGTGTAGGTACAAGGAGAGGGGAGAGTTAGTCTGCCTCAGCTCAAGGAATACAGTCAAAAAGTCGGGCCGGGGCAATTTTTTTGTTTTTGGTGGCGGGAGGGGAGGGGCCTTTTTAATCCCCCCCCGCGCGCGCGCGCCCTCCCTCCCTCCTCGTCTTTCAGGGAGCCTTGTGTCCAGGTCCAGGCCGCGTGGAAGTACCCTGAGAATTATTAGAGTTCTCCCTTGCCTCGAGTGAGTCAGTAAGATGTGTGTACAATTTTTATATTATCACATGTAAGTGTGGTGGTTAGAGTAGGTGGTTAGTGTTGGGCTGGGATTGGGGAGACCCCGGTTCAAGTCCCTGCTTGGCATTGAAGCTCACTGGGTGACTTTGGGCCAGCCACTGACTCTTGGCCTAACCTACCTGGCAGGGTTGTTGTGAGGATGAAATGGAGAGGAGTATCATCATGTAGGCTGCCTTGGGCTCCTTGGAGGAAAGGTGGGATATACATGTCACAAATAAATACATGTTTAAAGTGTTAATAGGTTTAATGCTCATGCTAATTACAAACAAAGCCACCAATTGGATCGCTGTTTGAGGGAAACAATGACTGTTTAAAATAAAAGGTTGCACTGAATTACATGTTAATCTCACCTTGCATTAGTATTATATAAATAATGTATGTGCTGACATACATCTGGATCTGGATGTAATAACACACCATGATCTGGATGTAATAACAATGATTTGTTGTTGTGTGCACAAGCCTCACTTCTGTGCACTCCCTTCTCCTCTTCCTGCTGCAAGGAGGAGTTTGGAAGTTTTTGCTTCTAATCTAAACTGCATGGCATCCAAACTCTAAACTGTGGCTAATCTTAACTATATTTAGTTGAAATAAACCAGTTTCAAGCTGCAATATATGAAGCTAGCTTATTTCAACTAACCGTAATTGACGCTACAGTTTGCTTGGGTTCTGGATGTAATGCTTAACTGCGGTTAGTCTAAAACAAAAAGCAAAAGCTTCCAAACTCCTCCTCCTGCTCCCAACCATGCTGGAGAAGGGGGGGGCATGTGGTGTATAGTTACAGGAACAAAACTGCACAAGGCTCTCTGTCTGAATAAGGCCAGTCTCGCTTACATACTCATATAAGAGAAACCCTGCTGGATCTGTCCAAGTTGGGTCCAGCTAGCTTGGCACCCTGTTTCTTAATGTGGCCAGCAAAAGTGCTTTCAAAAAAGCCTACAAGCAGGGCATAAGGCAACAGCCCTCCCATTCTGGGTTTATCAGGTACTTGGAGGTATACTACTTTTGAATATTTATTTATTTGCAGAATGTATAAACTGCTCGATATTTAAGAAAGATTTCTGAGCAGTGAACAGTGAAGGAAAAAACAGTCAAAATACAAGAGAATAAAAATATTTTAAAATCAAGTTACAGAAACTCCATACTTGGCTTTCAAAATTAATTGCTCCTGATACATATGTATGTTTTGTCTTGCTGAATTAGACCCTACAGGACCATCTAGTCCAGCATCCTGTTTCCCATGGTGGCCATCTAGGAGGCCTATGAGCATGACATCCCCCAGAAACTGCCCCTGAACACAGAGGTTTTGTTCTTAGCTGTCAGGGTTAATAAGCGGCACTATGAATTTGTCTCTTAAAGAGAAAAGAGCCCTGCCAGATCAGTCCGAGCAGCCCCATCTAGTCCAGCATCCTGGTTCACACAGTGGCCAGCCTCCAGGAATCCCACAGTCTGGGCATGAGGGCAATAGCCTTCCCCTGCAGTTGTTGTTCCCCAGCTTCATTTGCAATAAAATCAGATTGTCCATTATTTAAGGAAATGAATAAAGAAATGAATAAAATTAATAGAGCAAGAAGTATTGGAAGGCGTGATGAGGAGGAAGTCTTGGATGGGGTGAGTTGGGGAGAGGATTCTCTGGTGAATCACGGGGCTGGGTATGATAGAGAGGTTATTGGAGAGTGTTTTTTTTAAGGGAAATAAGGATTTCAGGGCATTAAAAACTGGAGGAGCGATGAGTTGCAGGAAGTCTAGAAACGAATTCTCTCGCCCTTTTCTCCCCTTAAAGTGGAACTTTTAGGTCGCCAGGAAAGTCGCCTCGCACCCGTTAGAACAGCCTTCCCCAGCCTGTTGCCCTCCCAGTATGTTGCACTACAACAGCTGGCTGGGGATGCTGGGAGTTGTAGTTCAACACATCTGGAGGCAGGTTTGGCAAATCTGCATTAGAACATCTGTGTAGGCTGACTCTTAAAATGAGCACATCCCAATGTGAAATTAAAGCTTTCACCTATTTACGGCATTCACTGCTTGCCCTCCTCTCTTACTACAGCATCAGCATCACAGTCTTTTAAAACTTGTTCACCAGCACAACAGAAGGGTTTAATTTCTGAAGTTTGTTGACTGTTACGAAGCCTTGTAAATAAATAGATCTCTTCCTTTAAAAAAATAATAATAATCCAGCTCTGTCATGATCGAGGCTACCTGGTGACCCAGGACGAATTGGACCAGACCCTGGAGGAGTTCAAAGCCCAGTTTGGTGACAAGCCCAGTGAAGGGCGGCCCCGGCGTACTGATCTCACTGTGTTGGTGGCTCACAACGATGACCCCACCGATCAGATGTTTGTCTTTTTCCCAGGTGACTATTCAGTAGTAACAACCTCTAAAATCTTGACTTTTTGTTTCTTCTTTTCTGTTCTTGTGTTGTCTATTCTTCTTTTTGAAACCCAGCATTGCCTCTTCCATCTAATCTCCAGTCCTTTTTGCTTGCTGAATTCTGCCACCCGTGTAACTTAAAGAAATCTTTAATTTCTGTTGTGTAACTTATTCTGCATTCCAGTGAACTAACTGAATTGTGAAATACTGTCAATTGACTACCTATTTTTTGTTCACGCAAATGTCAGATATTCAATGAATGCCACTGTGTAGGTGGCAGCATACCTTTTTAAAAAGTCATGATACTGTTATCTGTTAGCAAGGGCAGGAGTAAGGGAAGCATATACCCCCTAGCCCTGCAGCAGTCAAGGATAAACCTAGCAGCTTAGCAAAGCTTTTCTGAAAGTATGAGCTATTTGACAGTAGAACAGTTGGCCCATGAAGAGGTTTTAAGGCTGGACAGCCATCTCTCAAGGATGCTGTAGCAGTGGATTTCCTTCATCAGCATGGGGTTGGACTAGATGACCTTTGAGGTACCTTCGAATTCTGTGATTGCAGGCATCTCCAAAGCAGGAATTGGTGGCAATCACCACTGCTTAATGGGTGTTGGACTAGAATCAGGGAGACCCAGATCCAAATCCTCACTTGCCCATGAAGCTCCAGATCCAAATCCTCTCTTGCCCATGAAGGTGATGTTGCTTCAATCGTATACTGTCACCCTAACCTATCTCACAGGCTTATTGTAAAGATAAAAATGGGGGAAAGGCTATGTAAGCTACCTTGAGGTCCTTCAGGGAAGAGTGGGATAAAAGTGTAATTCATCAAGTTGTTTCCCACTAACAACTACTTAATTGTTTGGGGTCTTTTTTTTTTGTAATTGACCTGAGTGTCAAATCTGTTAATGCTTTAAAAATACTTGTCAAACAGTGGACAGGGTTTTTTTAAGAACAAAAAAGATAATCATCAAAAAGTTTGCTACCCAAACAAAACCCATCTCTTATTTTCAAACAATAGATAATATTTGACCAGTCAGTTGGGCCAATAGATTTGGGTCAGTGAGATGCCCAACCCTCCTTCTGTTCTTGCTAGTCATGGGGAGAGGCAACGATACAGCTACGCTGCCTCCAACTATTGGTAATCATGTTTGGTTGTACTTCCAGTTTCTGACGATGATTCTTTGGTGTGATGAGGGTTAGGAACTTGGTATTTTATTCTATTAAAAAATGGGGGCTGAGATTCTAACTTGACAATGTGTGTCAGATCTAACGGGTCTCATGGTGACTATCTGCTTTAACTCCCTTGCAGAGGAACCAAAGGTTGGCATTAAGACTATCAAAATGTACTGCCAGCGAATGCAAGAGGAAAACATCACCCGGGCCCTCATTGTGGTGCAGCAGGGTATGACTCCGTCAGCCAAGCAGGTACCCAAGTCTATGTGGGCTGAAGAGTGTAGGATGTAGAGGATGCTGAGACTGTTTAGGAATCAGTGGCTCTGACACTAAATGTTTGGTGGGCAGTAATTATCCGCAGGCGGAGGAGCGTGTCCCGGTGCGGGCTACTCCTCCTGTATGCTTGGATAGGCGGGACCGTGCAGGGCTTTGCCTCATCCAATGGGAGGAGATCCCTTTTCCACTTCCCAGCCTGCCTCAAGCATGGGAAAAGTGCATGATACTATGTCGGTCACAGTTGTCTGCTTCCTGAGAATCTCAGCTTTAAAAGAGTATAACAAGTTTCTAGCCCTTATTGATGCTAAGGTACACTTAAAAGCATATGGATAGCCAATCCAAAGCAGGGCAAGCAACTGTACAGGCCCCGGGGTTGATTGTACCACTCTTGCTTGTGTGAATTTAAATGTATGGAGGACAGAGTTGCAACTTCTTGCTGAGTAAGGCCACCCTGCTGAGTTTACGCCCCTTCTCTCTCTCCCTCTCTCAGTCTCTGGTAGATATGGCACCCAAGTACATCCTCGAACAATTCCTTCAACAGGAACTGCTGATCAACATCACTGAACATGAGGTGAGGAGGGAAGGGAGGGAGCTCCTAAACAAAATCAAATGTATGTTCTGGCTGGGTAGATTGATACTTATTTTAATCTAAATACATGGGAAGTTTACCTAGGGACGTAATCTATCATGCCATATGCACTACAGAATTTACATTGCTTTATGATGGGGGAACAATTGTGTAATTAAGGCTGCAATACTAAACCTATTTACTAGGGAATAAGGCCCGCTGAACACCATGGGGCTTACTTCTGAGTAAATGTACAGAGATTGGGCTAGAGATGCTTGTTTTTGGCTCTCTTTGCACATGTAAGGATGTTAAGCAACTTTACTTCCTTGAAGACTTAAGTGCCCACAATTTTTCAGCATGACATGAAAAATAAATGTCCATGCTATTTGGTTAACAGTCTTTAATATTTACAATTTGCAAAATAAAATACATGGTTGTTTCATATTTATAATCCTGACCTTAGAAGTCGAATGGTGTCAGTCCTAGGTTCACTCCCAACTAAAAAGTTTTCAGCTAGCAGGGCTGAAAAGACCCCTGTTTGAATTCCTGGAGAGCTGCTGACAAGTCAGAGGAGACAATGCAGAGCTCAATGGACCAGTGTCTGACCTGACTGCAGGCAGCTTCATAGATTAATGTGTTACGGGGCACTTAATATAACCAAATTGCCTATTAAAAAATATTTTGGTTAAAACAAAAATTGTATTTCTGAAGAAGCCATTGGTTTTTATTGGCCCTGTTCTCTGTATTTGAAGCCATACGGTAGAATAGCTGCCTTCTCTTTCCCAGCAAAATCTCTGTGCCTTTAAGAGTAACAAGGGGTCTTGTGGCAGTACCTTAAAGATAGGTAGATTTAGTATAACATCCGGTTGTGTGAGCCAGAGCACCTTGCCTCCCTGCCCCCAATCTCAGCCTTGCGAATAAGTCTACCAAACTTAAAATTAAACTGCAGAAAGAAGGTATATAAACATAGTAAGCAAACAAAAATATTACTGCACCTAAAATATTCTAGTTCCCAGAATGTAAGCCTTCTGTGGGACATCAGTCAGCCTGAAGAAAAAGAGCAGAACCTATTCTTACTTACCCTGTTTCTATGCTGCTTCTCTGCCTAATTGCTAGTGAAGGTTTTTTGTTCACCATAGGCAACTAGTTATTTCCAAGCCCTGTTTTTGCTCACATCCTCTTCTTTTTTTGTCTCTACAGCTAGTTCCTGAACATGTTGTCATGACCAAAGAAGAGGTGACAGAATTACTGGCCCGATAGTATCCTTTTTCTTAAACTTCTTGCCAAGTGTCTGCTGCTGTCTTCTGCTTGCTCTGCGTGAAGTAACAGATGCCAAAGCTGGCTGAGTCGGAGGGCCAGCTCCCGTGTGTGTGTTGACTTAGGTGCGTGAACAAGCTGTCATCGTTCAAATACTAGAAGCAGACTGTATTGTCCAGTCTTGAGTCAAACACAGTATCTTATTGTTTGATTGAGGGTCATCCAGCATTTAGCGATTGACAGTGCACTCCTATACACATCTAATCAGAAGTAAATCCCACCGAGTTCAGCGGAACTTACTTCCAGGGTACGTAAGTGGAACTTACTTCCAAGGTAAGGAAGAACCTTAAGCCATGGGGCCAAATCCAGCCCTCCCAGGTTTCCCAGATGGCCCCACAACCTTTCCCCGAAACACCCAATTGTTTGGCGGTTTCCCTGGCTTCTGTGTTGCTTTCCCCAGCTGTTCTGAAAGGTTGAGATGTCTCTCCTAGGGCTTAGTTTCTGGCAGTACAAGCTTGAAGCTTAAATATGCTGGTATGTTTGGCAACTTTAGCCTCATCCCTTTTGCCTTTGGCCCTGCCCAGCACTGGAATGCAGCCCCCAGAGCTTCTCCGAGATGGAATTGGCCCCTCGGGCTGAAAGAGGTTTTGCACTCCTGGTGTATAGGAGTGCAGCCTAAGTGATGGGTGTTGACATTGAATTCAGTGGGGGCTTTAAAGCTGCAATCCTAGTTTACATTGGAGCAAGCCCCCATAGGACTTTACTTCTGAGTACATTGTTGTTGTTGTTTTTGTTAAATTATTAAATTTCTTATTTAATTATTAAATTTCTTATTTAATTATTAAATTTCTTAGAAGCTTTCTCCAAACAAAAAAAAAAAGCCTCAAAGCAACTTACAAATTTACAAATGGAAACATACAAAATTTAAAACAGCTAAAAACACCAGGATCCCATAAAACATTAGTGACAATCATAAACAATTGAATTGATGCACTTAGGACACAATCCTATGCATGTATAGACAGATAAAAGCCCTACAGCTTCCAGTATTCCCCAGCCAGCATGTATACTATTGTGTTGAAAGTAGTGAAGCAGCTCTGTTGACTAGAGTGGGACTTAAATGTGTCTGGCATCTCCCTGGATTTCCATGAGACTTGCCCTGTCTCTTCCTGGAAGCAGAAGAGGATGAGTCTATCTGGTTTGTGTGTCATGTTCCCTTAACTGTTCTTGCCAGTAAGCTGAGAGAGAACCAGCTCCCCAGGATACAGGCTGGGGACCCTGTGGCTCGGTACTTTGGAATCAAGCGCGGCCAGGTAAGGAGTGGAGATGGGTTGCTCTTGTCATGGATCAAGGGGATTAGACAGATCCATGAAGGGTAAGGTTATCAGGGTCTATAAAGCACAACGGCTAAATGGAACCTCAGGATGCCAGATGCTGGGGACAAACGAGAGGGGATGCTTCATGGGAAATAGAAAGGTCTCAAAATTAGGTGCCAGGCGGGCCTTTCTGGGGAGGGCTTTCCACAACTCAGGTGCCACCACTGAAAAGGCCCTCTCTCTAGTAGCTACCTGCCGGACCTCATTCAGTGGGCATACCCAGGGAATGGCCTCTGAAGATGATCTTAGAATCCAGGCAGGTATATAGGAGATGATCCTTCCGGTAACCTGGCCCGAAGCAGTTTAGGGCTTTGAATGTTAATACCAGCACTTTGAACTGGGCCTGGAAACAGACTAGAAGCCAGCGCAAATCATAAAGCATGCCTTTACATGGATGTGTGCTGGAGACGAGAGTTATTCACCCCCCATCCCACTCAAATTTAAAGAAATCCTGGGGATAGAGATGAGTAATCCTCAATTTCACACTAGCAACATTTTTAAAAGGCATCCCCCGTGTTCTTCCCAACACCCAAGTAAAAACAAACCAGATTGGGATAGTGATTTGGCCAGGACAAGTCCCAGAAAATCAGTGCTCTTTGCTAAATACATAGGGATGGTTGGAAGGTTTTGATGTCGCTGGGTATAGTGCTTCTGAATATGGAGATTCTGTGTTGCTTATGTGGCTAGTCTTAGGTGTTTTGTTTTTCTAAAAGCCATAGTGGCCAATGGAGTCCATGTGTAAAGAAGTCCTTGGGCTCTTGTCCATCTGTCAGCCACCTTCCTTGTCGTTCTCTTTTTGTGTCTGTATTGCTTCTCCAGGTGGTGAAGATCATTCGGCCCAGTGAGACGGCCGGCCGATATATCACCTACAGGCTGGTGCAATAGCCGGGAGGTGTTTCATAAGGTACTTCAGCGTCTTTGGCTCATTATCTTAAGACCCTTAACCGTGGCCTGGTGCAGCTTGCGGGCCCCTGTTGCTTATCCTGTCTCAGAAAGCCGAGGAATCAGTGGAGCGGTTCTTTACTGCCCCTTTCCTTGTGTGGTGGAATTTGAGGGGAAGCCTTTTCAGGGGTGGGGGACCCGTTGAACTTCAGCTCGCGTCAGCGTAGCCAGTGGCCAGGCATGATGGGGGTTGTAGTCCGGAGAGCCACCATTCTCCACCCGTTTTAGGGCTCCCAGGCCTTTTCAACCCGTGTCGGCATAGCCAATGGCCAGGCATGATGGGGATTGTAGTCCGGAGAGCCACCGTTCTCCACCTGTTTTAGGGCTTCCAGGCCTTTAGCTGCTGTCACTTTCTTCCCACAAGGAATAGACGCTTGATTCTCTTTAATGAGCTTGCAGATTCTTGAGGCCAGCCGCTGCATCTGTCACGCCCACGCAGCACGCACCTAGCCCCAGTAGGTAGCAATAGTTGATCTCAGTGGCTGGGGAAAGCAGGGTTGCTTGTGGGAGGAGTAGCTTGGCTGGGCCTGAATTGCGTGCCATCGTCAGGGTTCAGATTCAGCCTTCCCCGACCTGGTGCCATCTAGGTATGTTGGACCTCAACCTCAGCATGTCCAAGGGCCATATTGGCAGGGATGATGAGAGTTGTAGTCCAACACATCTGGAAGGTGCCACATTGAAGGAAGCTGTATTAGTTTATAGAGATAGAAATGTAACAGACTCGTGTGTGTGTGTGTGTGTGTGTGTGTGTGTGTGTGTGTGTGTGTGTGAACCTTTCAGCCTGAATTCCATTTTGGAGAAGCTGGGGGGGGTGCATTTCAGTGGTGGGCGGGGCTGGAGGCAAAAGGGGCTGGCCCCGAAAGCCTGTCATATTCTATCCTGAAGCTCTGACTGCCAGTCACTAAGCCTTAGGAGAGACATTTCAACCTTTTAGAATGGTGTGGGGGGACAGCAAAAGGTGGGACACCACCAAACAATTGGCTATCGGGAAATTGGTGGGGCTGTCTGGGGAACTCCAGAGGGCTGGATTGGGACCCCACCTGGGCTGAGGTTTCACACCCCTGGTATAAGGAGGGCAGGGTCATTTAGAGTCACCTGAATTCTGCATTGCTAATAGATAGCTATTTACAAAGTTTGAATTGTATACCAGCTAGGACCCTGTGCCTTTTCTGTTATTCTCTTGTAGTTTGGCTGAAGTTCCTTGTGCCATACAGTGGAGAGTGCCTCCCTAACAATTATAATAGGAATACATTTTGGGTCTCTCTCTCTCTCTCTCTCCCTCCCTCCAAGGAAAGCCCACATCAGAAGGATGTTCCTGAGTGTGTGTGCTTGATGCTCTGAACCAAACAAGCTTCTAGACCTCTTGATCAAAGCAAAGCAGCTGCTAAGGGGATCAAGAGTCACCGGGGCCACAGTAAACACCCTATTGATCTTCCAGAGCAGACTATTTCAGATCCATGCCACTTTCACAGCCGAGCCGGCTGGAAGCAGCGATTGACCGTGTGCTTCAGGAACTTAAGTCTGATTCGCATTTGAAGAAATGAGAGCCCTTTATTCTCAGTCTGGATGTGGATATTTGGAGAGGCCTCGAACGGTAGTGCTCTCTGACTGTGTGTGTAGACACAGAGAGCCGTTGTAATAAAAATTCTGGAAAGGCTTTTCTGGGTGCCCTGGAAGTGTCCTTGTTGCCTCCTCCGTCGTGCTGATCACGGCCGTGTGGTTGCGTTCAGTCCTGCCTCGGCTAAAGCTCTCTTGAAAACAGCTCCCACTGTCTGTCTTAATGTGTGATTTTTAAATATACCGTATTTTTCGCTCCATAAGACGCACCGGACCATAAGACGCACATACTGTATGGTACAAATTAAAAAAAAAAAAATCAGCTGAGAGGTGGGGGCTTCCCCCGCCCCACCCAGGAGTCCTCTGCTCTTCTGGACCAGCAGAGGAAAGTAAAAAAAAAAAAAAAAATTTTTTTTTTTTTTTTTACTATATTCACTCCATAGGACGCACAGACATTTCCCCCTCCTTTTTTGGGGGGGAAAAGTGCGTCTTATGGTCCGAAAAATACGGTATACAGTAATACCTCGGATTGCGAGTAACCCGGTATGCGAGCTTCTCGTAAGACGAGCAAAATTTTTGCCTTGCTCAGCCGTCGCCTCCCACTGCTTTGCCTAAGGGCAGGGAGCCCCCCCCCCCTCACTCTGCAGGTTGTTGATCCTCCACATCTCTCTCCTTCTCTCCCCCTTTTCTCTCTCTCTCTCTCTGAAATTTTCATTAGCTGCTTAGAGATACTCTGTCTAAAGGCAAAGCAAGCCGGCTCCCTGCTGGGTTTCCATTATTTCTTATGAGGAAACTCGCTTTGATATACGAGTGTTTTGGATTATGAGCATGGTTCTGGAACGAATTATGCTCGTAATCCAAGGCATTACTGTGTGTGTGTGTGTGTGTGTCTCTCTCTCTCTCTCTCCTTGGTTGCTTAAGATGGGTGGAGTAACCTCTGCCTCTTCAGATAGTGCTAGACTGTAATTCCCATGATCCCTGACCCTTGGCCATGTTGGGTTCCCATCTGCACCAGCCAACAAGATCTGGAGAGGCCTGGCTTCCCCAGCCCTGTCTTAAGAGGATGGGCCACTGGCTAGTAATATTGGCGCAGGTCGTGCGGTTTTCTCTGGGACCGCTTCTCTTAAAGCAGGGAGGGCGGGGCCAGGTCTGATGCTCCCTCCCCCCTCTTTTAACCATGCTATGATGAAAAACAACCTTCCCCAATCCTGATGTCCTCCAGCTGTTTTGGACCACAACTCCCAGTATTTCTGACCATTGACCATGCTGGCTGGGGCTGATGGGAGTTGAAATCCAACACTGCTGGAGGGCATCGGACTGGGGAAAAGATACCCACCATTCCCTGAAAAGAAAAGTAAATAAATGAATTTGTGAAGAGTCCACTCGTCTGGCTTCTATCTGAACATAATACATTTTCCAGTGTAATGGTCACGGGCACGTGCGTTTCAAAGCTGAGCTGCCTTGAAGGGGCAGTGATGTGACCAGAAAAGAGATCTTGACGTCATGGTGGATAGTTCAATGATAACATCAACATGGGGTGTGGGAGCTGTGGAAGAAGGCAAATCCCCCGCTAGGCATCATGAAGAAGGGGTGAAAATAAGCGTGCTCGTATTGTAATGCCCTTGTGCAAAACTATGGTGCATCCATCCTTGTTCAGGTCTGGTTGCTCCATCTCCAAAAGGGCGCTGTGGAACTGGAAAAGGTGCAGAAAACTAGTTTTCGCTTCCTCTACGACGCCTGCAGAAAACCCCCTTTCTCTATACCGCTTACCCACTTCCTGCTGCCCCCCCCCCCGCATGTCGAGCAGATCAAGAGAAACTAGGATGGTGCAGTGACCTCAGTCCTCTCTGAGTCCTGAGAAGCAGCCAGTTGCTGAGAGAGGACTGGAAGGGGAAACTCCACAGGTATTGGCTGCTACAGCAGGGGACAGAGCAACCCAGTGCCCTCCAGATGTTTGGGACTCGGAATTCCCATCAGCCTGAACCGGTGTGGCTAGTGGTCAAGGTTTATGGGAGTTCTAGTCCAAATCATCTGGCGGCATGAGGTGGCCTAGCCCGGTGCTGCATGCACGTTGAGGCTTCATGAGCACTAGACGCAGTTCTCAAGAGTTTTGTGTGCGTGTGTGTTGGTGGGGGGGGTGACTGCAACACACCCCACTCACGGTATAAATTTATTTTCATACAGCTGTTTAAAAAATCCTCTTGCATACAGCATCATGTCTACAGCCATTTAGAAGTGAAAAAGCAACAGGCTTGCTCATAGATGGGTGAGGTATGTTATATACAAACATTTAAAAACACAGGATTAAGACTTCCACTTCAACTCTATTCCCTTACCAAAACAAAACAACCAGTTGTAAGGTACCGTTCTGGCCTTCTCCATAAGGCAAGCATTCTTCTTGCATTGGTTTCCTTCCTCAAGGATAAATACTAATCTGTTTCCAACTTAGCCAAACAAATATAATCCTATTACGTACAATAGACTCTTAAAAGATCACCCCGCAATTCTGTCAAGCCCTTGCTGCAAAGACGACCCTTCCCTGCTACTAACAATAGTTCTAGCACACGTTGGCCTGGTCAAGAAGCTCCCTCTGTCATGCCCAGGGTTGCGTTTCTGCTGGCTCTTCCAAGACCTCTTAATGTTTGAATCCTATGCTAGGCCAACAGGTGAGATTTGATTCAGTCCTCAGATGACTCTCTTGAGGGTAAGCCACATAAATTACACTGCTCAGACTTTTCCTTACTGTATTTCTAGCTTTAAGAGTACATTTTCTTGGGGAGCAGAAGAAAAAGTGGAGCTATGCAACAGAAAAATTACCCCGTTCCCAGATATGTTGCCAAATAAAAAAAACAAACATGTTTTACGGTGCAATCCTGAGCAGTCCTCAGTGGAACTTGATTTGAGGAAAGTGTGGATTGCAGCCTTCAAGTACCCCGTAATCTAGCAAATTCCTCATCAAACAATATTTTTGTACCCTGATTTTAAAACAGCATATCTGAAGTGGTTGAATGTAGTTTAAAAACAAAACTAACCCATTTAAACAAAGAAAGGAAAAAAAGATTTCTGCTTTGTTCATGTAAAAAAAACACAGTGGAAATAATTTTTTTCAAAAGGTTTCCATGTCTACCTAGTTTTGGGGAAGATACCCAGAACCACAGCGAGCAAAACTACTGGGTTGGTGGCCAGCATTCCACACTTAAAAAGATGGTGATCTGTTTGCATCCGCGGCTGTTCTTTTAAAACCTCTTGGATGCTGCAAAGAGGTCTTCCCAAATGGCCCTGGTCAAGGAGATTAATAGCGATTAAATCACACACCACCTTCTGCCCCTTTCCCCATGTCATTTCCGTCTGGCAGAGAATATTAAAGAAGGGCAAAAGGGAAACCGGTTCTGCTTTGAAAGAGCCTGGAGGAAGAGGAGGACTTGTGGCCCTTGAGTGCCATCTCTTCCTTGGCAGTCGTTACAGCTGCCTCCACTCCTTACTGCATAATCTCATCCTGAAGGCTGAGAAAAGCCCTATTTCCCAAACATTTCGTAGCCAAGCGGCAGGTGCAAGAAAAGCGTGTTATTGGACTGGTTGGCATTGTAGCTTGCCAGCGGACTTTCCACCTGCCTCACGCCATCCTCCCCGTCACCCTCTCTCCTGAAGACGGCATCCTGTTCCGCATCACAGCAACCTTCCGTCTGGATTGGGCCCTGCTGCGCGACTTCCTCCGAGTCTGACTGGCCGGCGCTACATGTCCGGCTCCGTGTTCCTTCTTCACTGGCCTCATCTGCGGAAGGGATCTCCTCTTCGCCACTGGTCTCACTGCCTCGCGGATCTAAGCCAGTCTGTGGGGCTCCCTCGAGACTTGGCTCCGTGTTTTCCTCCGGATCAGAATCGGAATCGATAAAGCGAGTGCCGGAGTCTGGGGGCCAGAGGGAGGGAGAAAGGGATTTTCTTGTGAGTGCAACCTGTTAGGCCCCACCTTACTCCATGGAGATCCGGGAAGTTTCTATGGCTCGCCCTTGCAACCCTAATTTTATCCTCACAACAACTCTGTGAGGTAGGGCAGGTTGAGAGAGCGAAGGAATGTTGTGGGTCCTTGTTTATCAGGATGTCTGAGCAAGGCCTTTCTCTGTGCCCTACTGTGGTTCCTTTCCTAACCCGCTTCCCGTCACAGCATTGCAGAAGGACAAATATGCACCCACGTTTTTAAAGGCCAGTTGGTGTTGGGGCTGAAATGGTGTAGAAATCCCACCATCCCGCTCTCTCCGGAAAACAGATCATGCCAGAGACATCTGTGATGGGAGGGGGGACCCAGCAGGAAGAGCCAAGCATCACCCTCTTGCAGTGTGGTTGCTCTGCTGCATATCTCCCCTCTGGAAGCGAGAGATTATCCCAGCACATCCGCACCAACTGTTCCAGTTTTACCAGGAACACGCCCTACTTTGGGGTGGGGCGGGGCAGGGGGTGTTACCAGTCCCTAGTATGTGCTGTCCCTACTTTTGCAGTCAGAGGGTGTTCAAAGGCCCACTCACAGAGAGCTTTGGCTATTGGGCATAAATCATCATCATCATCACAGTCTCCCGTGTAAAACTAACATAAAATGATGTGAAATCATCCCCAACAGTTCTTGCCTTCTAAACAGGGAGGCCTTGCATCACCTCCAAGAAACAGGCAAGCCGAAACCGGTCTCCCCGGGCTTATGGGAGACGCCGCCAAAACGTCCGTGCTATGCCTTTCCCAACCTATTGGTGTGCTGGGGACTTTCAGTGAAGTGTCCTAGAAGGCACAAGTGCTTGTCCAGGAGCATCACTGACTGCACATCGGCCCCCTGCCTGTGTCCCAGCTCTGCACGGACACTGAACACGCCACCTCCCAAGAAGCAAAACTTATCAGCCCATGTCCATTTTGGAAAATGTGGTTCCATCTCACCCCTGTATGAACCGTGATGCAGGGCAGCCTCTGCCTCCTCAACGTCCACCACAAGATATGGGACTCCACCCTGGGGCACTGAGCATGCATCTTCCTGCACATGGGACACAAGATGTCGGTGAGATTAAGTCTGCAAAGGAGGAAGTCCTCGGCCAAGAGCCCCCCCCCCCACACACACACAACAGCAACCTGCTCCAAAAGGTTCCCCTCACCTGGCTCCTGATCAGGGCCTCGTCCTCCTTAGTCTCCCCTTCCGAGCCATCCAGAAATGTGCCGCCAGTTTCAAAGATGGCGGAGTAGAAGATGATGAGGGCCTCGACGATGCGGGCCTGGTGGGGGTAGTCGACCAGCGAGGAGAGGGAGATGGTGGCCTCGGTGGGCCGGGGGCGCATTAACGTGGGGCCAAAGACGATGCCCAGGTTGCCAGAGGTCATCTTATTGTCTTGTTCGGCTTCTACAATACTGGAAAGGAATTGGGCAAGATGACAATGCAGCAATTGCAAGATACATGGGAAGACGGGAAGCGGCCTTGTAACCGAGCCAGGCCCTGGCTGGGTCCATCTACCCCAGTATTGTCAACACTGACCAGCAGTCGTGGCTCCCCGGGGTTTCAGGCAGGAGTTTTCCCAGCCCCACCTAGAGATGCCGGGGATCGAACCTGGGACCTTCTGCGTGCCAAGCAGGGGCTCTACCCACTGAGCCACACAGCCCAAAATAAGTACAACAGCAAAGATTATTTTTAACATTTCCAGAGGTGTAGCCGTGTTAGTCTGTTGCAGCAAAAACAAAACCTTTCATGGCACCATAAAAACGAACACATTTATTTGCGGACGTTGTCCACTGTCGCATCTGATGAAACGGAGAGCCCATGGAAGCTTATGTCACCTTAGTCTTTAAGATGCCACGAGACTGTTTATTCTTTAAAAAATATTCTCCAGCTTGTAACCTAATTCACTTAAAAGCACTCTCATGCATAGCATAGCATTACTATCAATTTATGATAAGGTTTATTGTACTCAAGATACTAAAGATTTAATTACAAACTTATTGACAGCAGCAAGGTTAATGATACCTAGAAAATGGAAAATGCAATGTGATTATCAAATAGAGGAATGGTATAAAGAGGTATGGGATATTGCTATTAATTGAAATGATTTTAAAGATATATGGACAGCATTTGTAGATTTTGTTTTATTAAGTGGGAGAGGGTGTACACCTTCACAAGAGTCATTACAATTTTGGAAGGTTGAATAGTTATGTAGTTAGTTGGTCCTGGTGGGGTGTGTGTTATTATTAGTATTATTTTGCTTTTTATGTGCTTGTTGTATAAACTGTATGTTTATGTATTTTGTAGTTTATATGTTAAAATTTAAATAAAAAATTTTGGGGGGGGAAAGCACTCTCAGTCTCTTTCCGCCTGTCATATGTGGAGGGTTGCCTAGGCACCCATACGTTGTCTCATCTACACGCCACCGTGGGTTCCTTGAAAGCACAGAAATGTCATAATTTTAAAGGGAGGAGAAGAGTTAAAAACAGGCAGAGAAGGCACCCAACTTGATTCGTATGAAGAAAGCAAGACCGAGAATAAGGGTGCGGAGGTGGTTGCTATGGCTGAAGGAGAAAAATTAATTTCACCCAAACTTAATAATGTAATATTTTACATTTACATAGCGCTTTTGAGAGCTCAAAGCTCTCCCTGACTTTGATTGTTTATTTATTCACATAGCACCAACCATGTGCCAGGCCAGGGAGGTTAGAACCCTGCCCCAAAGGGGTTACAATCTATAATTCAACAGGGGGTGGACTAAGAAAGGGGAAGGGAAGTGGAAAAACCGCAGGGAAGAAGAGGAGCGATTTCATTTCTCCTGTTTGGGCTTAGTTACGGTAAGATATGGGGAGGGACTTGGGGGCTGTGCCGGAGTCGTCACAGAAGAGTGGGGCTGCTGCGTGAAAGCGCCCGCCTAGCTTTGAGACCCAGCATCTAACTCACGATGGTGTCTATAGACAGGGAGGGCCCCGGGATGAAAGGACCTTTCCTAGCCCTGTTACTGGAGATCTTTTTCTCTCATCCAACAGCTGAAGCTCTCTGAGTGGTTCACAAGCAATTTCTAGATGCATTTAAAAAACTTGTTAAGAGGGACATCGATGTAACATATTAAAAAAAAACTTATTACTTTCAGCATTACCAAAACCTTGTGCCAAATTCATTTATGGATCGGAATCCTGACTGACTCCAGCTATAAAAGCAGACTCATAAATGCATACATTGATATGTACGAATCACTGCGCCGTACTACGAATTGTGTATTGTGTTGTTTTATATACAGGCAGGCCCCAGGTTACGACCGAGTTCCATTCTTAAGAATGTCTTTAAGTTGAATTTGTATGTAAGTCGGAACAGCATAGCGTTCGATACGTTAAAATCGGCATTTACGCAAATTGCGTTAATTACACAAATTGCGTAGTATACTATGCTATGTTACTCTACGTAAATGACGTAGCGCCGGGGAACCCAGAAGTCCATTCTTAAGTATGGGTTGTCTGTAAGTCGGACGTTCTTAACTCGGGGACTGCCTGTATTCAGATACAGTAATACCTTGGATTGCAAGTAACTTGGTTTGAGAGCATTTTGCAAGACAGGCAAATTTTTAAATATTTATTTAACTTTTTTTTACTTGATATACAAGCGACGTCTTGCAGTACAAGTACCGTAGTATGTCTTAAATTAAACATCTCTGTACAAATTTTTTTGGGGGGATTTCGTTTTGATATAAGAGTGTTTTGGATTACAAGCACATTTCCGGAACGAATTATGCTCTCAATCCAAGGCATGACTGTATTATGGGTTAATTGTCTTTTGCTGTTGGTTTCTGTGCTGCTATATATTTGCTCGATTCTGTTGTGAGCTGCCTTGAGCGTTGTACAGAAAGGCAGGATACAAATAAAACGGACACTGGCGAGATCCGCAGTCCCCAGCTGGCTCCGTCATTCTGCCCTGTGGTGAAACGGCATCGGCCCCGATGACTCCAGACGCCAGCAAATAAGAGTAGCTACAACAGCAAGGGGCCAAGTTGCCTCCCTTTTGTCTTTCTCTCGGACACATTGTGCAGGGGAGACTGCGGGGCCTGTGTGCTAAAAGTAGCTTGCAGGCCAGATTTGGGTCGGAGGATGCTAGCTGGCAACCGCCGCGTGCGGCCTACCTCCTCAGGTGCTGTGTGATGTACTTGAGGGTGGCTAAGTTCTCCGGCGGAAGCTCCTTCAGCAGCTCCCCCAGCCTGGTCACCAGCGTCACCACCACCTTCTCCGTCTCGGCGCCTTTGTCCACCAGCGGAGTCACGTTTTTCCCGACCTTGCCCTCGGGCCCGCCCTGCAGGCTCTCCTTGGCCAACCCCATGAGGCTGTTGTACATACGGAAGGGCATGATGGGTTCTGGGAGCTGAAGAAGAATGAAGGGAGACGGCATCAAGGAGCGGAAAGGAAGGCGAGCCTAATTTACACGAAAGTATTCAGGGTGCTTCCGAGGCGGGGCGATACAGCCTTAAGAACATGGGAAGAGCGTTGCTGGGCCAGACAAAAGGAGCACCCTGTTTCCAGCAGTGGCCAAGCAGATGCCTCTGGGAAATCCACAAGCAAGAGCTTAGAAGCAGGAGCCCTCTCTCTCCTTGTTTGTCAGAGGTAGACTGCCTCTGAACACGGAGCGTCAGTGGGTGGGCAAACTCCAGCCCACAGGCCAAGAACATTACTTACTGGGCGGATTAGAAACATAATACATACATAAATAAAATAATCTGGCCCACACAGGTTGTCCATTTGGCCTACGGGGGCTTCCTCTGCAGGCCCCGCCCCCTACCAAAGGCCTGTCCTCTGGCCTGGAGGCTTCTCGGGGCTTTGTGATGAGCGGGGGATCCCCTCCTTGTCCCAGACCAGTCTCCTCCCCCAGGGAGGGAATTCCCTTGCTATCACAGACTGGGGATAAGAAAGAGACTGGAGGAGCGGCAGCTGGGCACTCATCCGGGGCTTGCGGGGGGCTCCTGCAAGCGCTGGATGACTGGGCTTTGCTTGTCCATGCGAGGAAGGCAAAGGACGAGTGCAACCGGGCTTCGCCTGCCCTAGAATCATAGAAAAGTAGAGTTGGAAGGGGCCTACCAGGCCATCAAGTCCAACCCCCTGCTCAATGCAGGAATCCAGGTCAAAGCATCCCTGACAGATGGCTGTCCAGCCGCACCTTGAATGCCTCCCTAGGTAGTTGGTTCCATTGTCCTATTGCTCTGACAGTCAGGAAATTTTTCCTGATGTTTAGGTGGAGCCTAGGTTCCCGTATCTGCCGTATCTGCGTCCTTTCACCAGTGGACGAAGGCGTGGGGCAGGCGAAGCGGTGTTGCATGGGCCTTTTTCAATGGGAGAAAGCACACGCAGCAAAGCCGGCTCCCGGTGAAGCCTCCCGCTGTGCCCACCAGGGCCCCAGTGACGGCAGGGGGTGTGTGTGGCCCGGCCCCTTTGATGTCCTTCGCCCCACAGAGGCCTGGGTGGGGGTCATCTGCTCCCCCCTCATTCTGGTTGCCCACTCCTGGCCTATAGCCACCATGATTAATAGCCACTGATGGGCCGCCCGCCTCCTCCACCTCCAGGAACTCGTCTGATCCCCCCGAGAGCCATCTAGGCCAGCGGTCATCACCACAGCCTGTGGCAGCAAGTTCCTCGCACTTAATTCTGCGTCGCCTGGTGGAGGGCTCTCCTGCCCGTCCTGGATCTCTTGCCCCAGCCAAGTTCTGGTCTTAGGGGAGAGGGAGAAAACCAATTTCCATTCTCCACACCGTCCATAATGTTATAAGTTTGTACCATGTTCCCCCCTGCTCATCTTCCGCCCCAAAACTAAAAAGCCCCACTTTTTCCTCCTAGAGAAGGTGCTCCAGTGTGGCTCCCGCTTCTGGCCCAAAGGCCACAGGTTCCCCTCGGCAGCCTCACCTGCCGCAGGTAGAGCTTCAGGACGTTGCTGATGTCGTGCGGGGAGGCTTGGGACAAGCTCGACCAGATCTTTCCCGTTCTCAAAGGCCTGGCAGAGCTTCTCCACGCGGGTTTTCACCCCGTTGACACGATAGATGCCCTGCGGGAGAAAGCGCAACGAGGATCGGGAGGGAGCCAGATTCACATGCTTTTTTCCTAGCCCAGGGAGATGTGCTTTATTTATGTATTTACTAACGTGCGGACCCGGCTTCACATGGGTTGGAACAGCCCTTAGCTTGGGGCAGCGAAGCCTTCAAGAAAACTGCCGCAGCTGTCACCAGAGTTGGACACACCGTTTCTTCCCCATCGGAGGGGTCCCTGCCATGGTGCACCCCTACAGCCCCGAGGGGGGATCTGCCGCACGGCAGGAGGGAACAGGCAGCCTATAAGTCTGTCCCTGGGCCTACTAAACCCACCTGCAGCTTCACACTGTATGGACTGCAAAGTGATGAGCAGGGTAGGGAAGTCTGCCCCTTAGTGGCCAAAGATATTACTGCAGGCTTCAACCGCATGGACATGATAAAATTAGTTTAAATTTATGAATGCGTTAAAAAAATTAAATAACCCCAAGGTGCTCATCCATAAGGTCCCCTTAGTATGCCAAGCTTCAGGGGTCTAGGTTCCATGGTCTTGGGGCTAGACAGATGGACAGACAGACACACACAAGACATACGTCCTCTTCTATCATTATAGAGTTACTCATTATTTCCATGGGTGCTCAAGGGGTGGAGTGCCCCTCCACCCACCCTGCTCAGTAAGCAGGGCCATTCCACCCGCCTTCCTGAAAGTCCACAATTTTGTCCTCTTCCCTCCCCATCCCTTTCTCCTTGTGTGTCGTGTCTTTTATGCGGGCAGGGACTTTCTTGTTTACTGCTTCATTGCAAGCCACTCCAGGAGGCTTTTTTGGCTGAGGAACAGCATAAAATACTTAAAACAAATAAATAAAACAAGACGGCCGGGCAAAGGCCAGTGGCTCCCCAGGGCCTCAAGCAGAGGCCAATGGCATCTCCTGCTACCTGATCACTTTTAACGGGAGACGCCAAGGATTGGCCCCGGGACCTTTTGCACGCAAAAGCGTCACTGACCTTTGTTTTCATCGCCCGCCTTTCGATCTCACAGATGCACTTCTTGACGATGAAGGGGATGCCGTCAGGGCTGGTGTGGGATGCCTGAGCAAAGTCCTGCCCGAAGAGCTGCAGCTTGCCTTGGAGTTTCTTGTGCCCGCACTGAATGGCCAGCGTCTCTAGGCACTTTTTGTGGCAGGCTAAGTAACACTGGCGAAGAGGCAACGAGAAAGAAAGCGCGCGTGTGAAACACAAGAGGCAGCCAGAACGACCAGCCACAACCATGCAGGCAGCGCAACTGCAGGGAGCGCCAGCAGATGGCGCTGCGAGCCATTTTCAGCCAGATGTCAAAAAAAAACCCTGCAAATTTCAAAAGTAGGCATTCAAGGGGAGGCATGGTCGGACACCAGCCGAGGGCCCACACCCCAGCAGGGTCTCCCTGACAAGAGCTCCTTGGAGCTCCTCCTCCTTGTCGTCACTGCAACCTGCTTGTTCTCCTGCCTCTCGCTCTGGCGCAAAGAATGGTGGTGGTGGTGGCCTCTCCAGCAAGCAAGCAAGCAAGCGGTGGGAACCGTGAGGAAGAGGAGGAGAAGCAAGAGCAGCTGGTGACAGTGGTGGCGAGAAGGCAAGCTCACTGAGGGAGGGGCCCTCGGGCCCTCAGCTGGCACCGAGCGGCGGCACCCTGGCTGTGGCATGAGGCTCACCAGCAGTCATCCCAGCACCACGGAGAGGCCTTTTTATTTTGCCAGCCCTCTCGAGCTGTCTTAGCTGTAAGCTTGTTTCGGCTCTCTCGTGTTTTTATGCCGCTAACACTTTCCCACGGCTGCTTTTAATCGATGTCGGATTTTAAATTTTATTTCTTGTTGGGAGCTGCCCTGACAACTCTGTAATAGAGCACGGTTAATAAATAAATAAAACTTTGGCAACTCATGCCAACTGCCAAAATCCAGACAGTAATTTCAGAGGAGCAGGAGCCTAGAAACGGGGATAGTTGGACCGTATGAGATCAGGTCCTCCATTTTAGTGTGGGGAGCAAAGAGAAACCTGGAGAATCCATGATCCCTGACAGAATGGGGATAGCCTTCTTTCCAGTGCAGTTTCCAGCATGAGCTGTCATAGATCATAGAGTTGGGAGGGGCCTACAAGGCCATCGAGTCCAACCCCCTGCTCAGTGCAGGAAACTAGAGGAGGGGTCTCCCATCCAAGTAATAAGCAGGCCTGACCCTGCTTAGCTTTCCACGCTCAGGCAAGCTGAGCCAGCGTGAGCCACAGGCCTGTCCCCTCCACTCACTTGGCTGCCAGCCAGCCAGCCCAGTCAATGAAATAACGCCAGGGTAGCCTTCCTCAAGCTGAGGTGCCCCCCCCCCAGGTGTGAACCTCACATGAGCAATCCTGCAAGTTTTAAATGTTGCATGTCAATAAAACAACTGAAGGAGGGGGGGAAGCGTGTTTTCATTTATTTTTTAATGATGCACATATGTTGCAGGCGGTGCCATCTTAGAAGAGGCATTCCCTCCTGCACGAGAGAGAAAGAAGAAGGCCTCTTCTCCAGCGCCACAGTTTTTGCCAGCGATATGACTAAGATTTTATTTATTTATTTATTATATTGATACCCGCCTTTTTTTCCTGCAAGGAACCCAAGGCAGCTTACATGGTCCTCCTCCTCTCCATTTTATCCTCACAACAATCCTGTGAGGTAGGTTAGGCTGAGAGTCAGTGACTGGTCCAAAGTCACCCAGTGAGTTTCACGGCTGAGCGGGGACGAGAACCTGGATCTCCCGAGTCCCAGTCCAACACTCTCACCACTACGCCACACTGGCTCTACTCTAATAATAATAATAATAATAATAATAATTATTATTATTATTATTATTATTGCTTGATTAATTTGTATTCTGTCCAAAAGTTTTAAGTCAATTCATCCAACTGTTTCAACCCTATTTGTTTGCAGCCAGTGGCATTTTCCTCTGATCAGAATGATCTTTTAACAAAATTACTCCCGCCCTTCGGCCGTTGCCAAAATGTCCTTCCTACCTCTTCGCATTCAGCTCCCTGGAAATAGACGTAGCTGTTGCATTCGCGGCATTTGGAGGGCGTTCGCAGCTTCCTTAGCCGGTGGGTCTGGGCCGCTTTGGATAAGCCGATGTGACGGAAAGGGCCGGTAGGGGCTGAGATTCCAGGGCTGATGCTGTTGATACCTGGCAGTCAGCGGGGAAGAGAGAGTGGCAGAATTCCCGTGAATAAAGCAGCCCAGCGTGACTGGATTATAATTCAAAGGGAAATTTCTATAAAGTCACGCATGGCCCCTTCAGTTGCGGATGCTGAAGATGCAAAGAAGTACACACAGACGTTAAGAGTGGAATAAGTACATTTCCCCCAGTTCTGTTCCTTTATTGCAGGGGTGCATAAAGTGCAGCCAGTGGGCCGTATTCGGCCCACCAAGCCATTCCTGGCAGCTCGCCAGACACCCCCCCTCCCCCTACATCTGCCACTGCTGAAAAAATTGCAGCAAGACTGCTGGGGTTTCCCTTGCTAGTGGCTCTGCTGAGAGATCAGAGGAAAGGAAGGGATTGCCTTGCTAGCACTAGCAAAATAAACCCATGTTTGTGGGTGCGGATGTATGAATGCGCCCGTGAGCATGTGTGCGTGTGCACAAGTGCAGCCTTCCGGCCGCGCTTTATTGCTTTGGATTTTCATTCTGTCCCATGTTCCGTTCCTCCTTAATACCAGTTTGACTAGGATAATTTCGACAATTCCTGGATTGGAGCACGGGCACATTGGTTGTAGCTTTTCAGTTACAGTAATTTGCGCCTGTTACCCATGTGCCTGTCTGATAAAACACCACAAAGAAGGGATCTCAACGCAGCCACTTGGGGTGCATCAAGTTTCTTTCCATGTGTCTTCTTACCAATGCTCAGCAGTGAAAGGCCGCACACAAAGTATCTTGATGTGAACGCACATTTTGAAAACATTTTCCCGCAGTCTTTTATCAATGCACTTTTATCAGTGCGCGGCCGTAACACAGAGGAGGAGGAGAGGCCCAAATGGACTGGAAACGGTGGCAAATGAACTATGCAAGGTGCACTGCACTCTCTCCAAAATTTGGAAATTGAAAAATGGAATGAAAGGGAGTTCCTAAAATTTTGGAAACAACATCAGGTCGTCTGGAAATCCAAAATCCACAGAGAAGCTTGGATGAGAAGAGCTGCGGAAACTTCCCCTTAGGCTGTGTGTGTTGGGACTAGTATTTGGAGTTAAGGGGTGGAGGAGAGACATCAGTCGCCTAAACCTTCTTGTCCAGAGATGTAGCTAGTAAATGCTGCTCCATCTGTTCTTGACCCAAAGTTCAGTTCCTTTCCTTGTCTTGTCCTTTCACCCCTCCATCTACTGCCTCTATCACAGTGTTCTCCAACCTTGGGTCCCCAGATGTTTTTGGCCTATAACTCTCAGCGTGCCCCAGCCAGCTATGCTGGCTGTTTTTGGAGTTTTTGGAGATGTTTTTGGAGTTGTAGGCCAAAAACATCTGGGGACCGTTGGAGAACACTGCTCTATCGCAAAAAAAATGACAATTGCAATTGCACTGTACAAGCCATTGCATTTTCTCCGTTGCTCCTTTCATGCCACCAGGCGACAAAGCTGCTACAATCACAACCTGGTGGTCCTTAGTATCTTTTTTTTAAATCAAAGGCAAAATCCTATGGCCTCCCAAACTTGTCCGGAGGGCCATAGGATAGGTTGGAGTCCCCGCTCTGACCTCGGAATTGCCTTCTGGGGTCGCAGCGGGGACTCTGCCCCTGGAGCACCCTCCCCGCCTCCGCCCTCACAGCTGGCGTGGTTCTTTCTGCGCTGGCTACCGGCCCCGGGGCGGAGCAGGGAGGAATGAGGCACCGCTGACCTCCGCGGAATCCAAGCACTGCCTCAGCCTCTCCTTCTCACGAGGAGGGGAAAAACATTTAGCCGGCCAAAATCAGCCATCTAAATGTTTTTGAGGGCAAGGGGAGTGTGGAGGCAATTCTAGCAGCCGCATCCCTCCCACCTTCCATTGGATGCCTGTTCGGGAGCTCACAGGCAAACCACATCGGATGGGGCTGTCCATGAATTAAAATGATGATAGGATTTTTAATTTTTTTAAAGGGGGAAATGCAGGTCCTCAAAGCTGGTATCTTAAGTAACAGCTAACCTTTCCCGTTTTATACTCTCAAATTATTTGACCTTGTTCTAGTAAACAATCAATGGCTGCCATTGTTCAAAAAAGTGATGAATCTCTCTCTTTTACAGTATGTACATGATACAGTGTCTTTATCTGTTGCTCCTTCTGCTCCTTCCGATATTTTGCAACTAATATATTATACAATCAGAGGTCACAAGATTTCTAGCGAGTTTTAGATTATCTTCACTGCATCGTTGACGTTTCCTAGGAAAGGAACCTTTGGTTGAAAAGGCAGTAAATGTATTTCCAAAGATATTTAATATACCTGCACGAGCACCAGGTATGCATAAAATAGGGGTGCTTCCAATCTAAACTACGGTACTCCTGGATTTTTGGAGTGGAGCTGATTTAGGGGTCCTCCATGGTTCCGTTTTCATTTCCAAATTTCGTGCAGAGTGCTGTGCACACATGAGTGTGTTAGATCATAACACTTCCTGAGCCCCCTGGACAGAATGGGGGGTCCAAGTCAAAGGAGATAATTATTCCCATCCAAGCCAGGAGGACAAGATAGGATGAACCCAGGCATGCATGGATTTTGCTGAATCCGTCCCATCTTTGTCATCCAGATTGTCAGACATCTTTCGTTCCGTCATCCACACACTGACGGAACCAAATTCTTTTTTTTACCAGAATGTTGTTCTACTTGTGCTAATTCCCATTATCACTAATGCAAACTTGTGCAAATGCGCATTAGTGTAAATCCCTCCCCAAAGTGAAAAATCCGCAAAACTTGGAAAAAGCCGGTCTAATGTGGAATCCATTGCAAATTTCTCGGACATCCCTAGATGAACCCCAACAGGGCCTTGAAGGCGAATGCCGTGTTATAGTGCATACATTCTGCCACTAGGTGTCGCTATGGTACTGTCTGCAGTCTTTTTATACATGCTGAAGCCAACAGCACCCCCTCCCTCCCTCCCTCCCACTCCCGCCCACCCTCTCTGCTTCTCAGAAATCCCTACCCCTTGTAATCCCTTACAGCAGGGGTGGGGAACCACTGGCACGCCAGGTGTCCACATCCAGCCTGCCGAGGCCCTCTTTAAAGACCCCCACCCCGAGAGGAGAGGAGAAAGTGAATGCCAGTTCCATTGGGAACAGAGGTCCCAAGGTGCCTCGAAGCCGTGCTTCCCCGAGAGGTCCCTCGCCTTTCCACTGGGAAAGGCAAAGGGCAAGGGAAGCTGGTGCTGCCATTCAGTCCAGCTTCAGGCCCGGCTATGGGACAGGGACGGCTTTGGTCGCCTTGGTGGATGATCGATGCCGGCGACTGGGCAGAGGGAGTGTGCCCCTGTTGTGCCTCTGCTAGACCTTTCGGCAGCTTTCGATACCATCAACTGCGGTATCCTTCTGGGGCATCTGTCTGAGACGGGACGGGGAGGCACTGTGATACACAGTGGCTCTGGGCCAGTGTTCTCCAACCTTGGGTCCCCAGATGTTTTTTGGCCTACAACTCCCAGCGTGCCCCAGCCAGCTATGCTGGCTGGGGCACGCTGGGAGTTGTAGGCCAAAAAACATCTGGGGACCCAAGGTTGGAGAACACTGCTCTGGGCCTTCCCGGAGGGGCGATCTCAGAAGTTGGTGCTGGGGGACCCCTGCTCGATGCCGCAGTCGGTGGTGTCCTCCAGGGGCCATCTTGTCCCCCATGCTATTTACCCACATTCATGAAACCGCTGGGAGAGACTGTCCCGAGTTTTGGGGATGGGTGCCACCAGTACGCTGATGATACCCAACTCTGACCTCTCCTTTCCATCTAAATCCAAGGCAGCTGTTCTGGTTCTAAATCAAGTGTCAAGTCGATGATGGAGTGGATGAGGGCAAGTTAACGGAAGGTCAGTTGAAAGCCAGATCAGAGAAGAGGGACTCAATGCTCCCCCTTTTGCTCACGGTTTGGGTGTACGCCCAGCCTCGGCCCTGCACTCGGGACGGCCAGGCCTTGGTGGTGGTTTGCACAGCTAAGGCCGAGGCACAGCCAGCCAACTGCGCCTGTTCCCAGCGAGGTCTGATCTGGCCACGGTCACACACATGCCTTAGTTACATCCCATTTGGACGACTGTAATGCACTCTACGTAGGGCTGCCTTCGAAGCTACAACTGGGCCAGATATGCTGCAGCCAGCCTGTTGACGGGGGCTGGTTACAGGGAGCACGTGACTCCCCTTGTTGTCACAACAGCTTCGCTGGCTTCTGGTCTGCTGTCGGACACAATTCAAAGTGTTGGTTGTGACCTATAAAGCCCTATAAAACTTGGGACCAGGCTACCCAAAAGACTGCGTTCCCCTTTACGAGCCGGCCCGGGTTTTAAGATCTTTGGGAGAGGCCCTTCTTTTGGTGCCACCATCTTCAGGGACGCGTTTGGCGGCGACGCGAGAGAGGGCCTTCTTGGTGGCAGCTCTCAGACTGTGGAACTCCCTGCCGAGGGAGGCCAGGTTGGCTCCCTCCCTGTTGTTCTTCCACCGGCAGGCAAGGATGTTTTTATCCAGGCCAGTCTTTGGCATGTGTGAGCTGGTCTGTTGCTAAACGGGGGTTCTCTTGGGTTCGGTGCTGTTTACTTCTTTTATTATTGTATTTTCAATTGTGTTTTTTAATGTATTTGTTTTTATGTTATGTTTTAATTAAGCTTTTGTTTCTAAACCGGATGCTAGGGTTACCTGCCTTGAGCACCATTTTTGGGGTGGAAAGACAGGATAGAAATTCAACCACATTTTTTGCCTGCTCCTCGGGTCCCCTTCCTTCTGCCCCGGCCCCCAAGCTGCCACCCCCCGCCCATTCCTCCCTGCCCCTCCGGCACCAGTACGCACTCTGTTCAAAGGAAGGCGAATTCCCATCCGAGTCTTCACTGGGGGACAAGGCTCCATTGGTCGGCAGCTGCTGGAACTTCTGGGGAAACTCACCTATCCAAGAAAGAGCCCCAATGTTAAGAGATACCGAACTAAATCCAGGCGAGTGAAAAAAGTAGACACAATAAGATCAAACAGAGTCCCACCACTTAATCATGTCCAGCCCCGGCCTCCAGAAGGCAGCCTATACATATGCAAGGAGAGCTTCCAAAATATGCTCCAGTTAGGGCTTTGGAGAGTCTCCTTGGGAAGAGAGTTTCCACAGCTTGGGGGCACCTTGGGAGGACTGACAGCGAGAGTCAGGCAAAGCTGGGTTCAAATCCTTGTCTCAGCCATGAAGGTCACTGGCACGTTTGGGCCAATGGCCTAGCCCCCCTCACAGCACAGGGTTGCTGTCAACACACAGTGCACGACCCCAGGCATGGCTTCTTGAGGAACAGTGGGATACAAACAGGCTAAATCCAGGAGATTTTAGGATATTAAGGGTTATAAGAGTTGTTTAATTAAATAAGGCTCCCTAAATGTCATCACCCCATTTAGTGACTAAGAATTGGTGCCTTGAGTTTTGCTTTCTTCCTCCTCCCTCCCAATCCCTTTTCCTTTTGTGTCATGTCTTTTGGACTGTAAGCCTGAGGGCAGGGACTGTCTAATATGAATCTGTGTAAGCCACTCTGGGAGGCTTTTCTGGCTGAAGAGCGGGGTATAAATGCAATCAATCAATAAATCAATATTTCACAGGTGGCAAAGAGGGGGGGGGAAAGCATTTTTTGCAATTCTAAGGGTGAAGTGGGGACAAGCTGGGTGGGTGGGTTACCAGCAGTTCTTTCTGCAGCCCCATTGCCCCTCAAAAATCCCCTCAGAAACTGTAATTAGAGAAAAGTCAACATCTGGGTTTATGGTTGAGTGGGAACCTTTAATAGACTTTCTGCAGGGTCTAGAAAATAATGATTTGCTTATTTGTGGGTTTGATGAGTAAGAACAAAAATTTGGATTAACGGAAAGAAGTCTTGATTTTTTGTGTAATTATAGAGTAAGGGAAAGTGTGTGTGATATTTTATTATTTTTTTGCTTTTGCTTAAGTTTTGTTGTGGAGAAAATCGGAAGCCCATTTATGTTTTGTTTGTTATTACATGTATTTGCTGTGTTTGTTGTTTGTTTTTGGTGTGCTTTTTTTTCCTGTTTATAATAAAATAAATAAATTAAAAATCCCCTCAGAATGATGCTATGTCATCATATAACACCGTTCTGAGGGAGAGGGGTCTCTCAGGGAAAATGGTGCCTCCAGGTTTGTAGCTGCCAGGAAACAGGCAGCGGCGAGGCAGGCAGGAAAAAGAAGGCCAGCGGGGGGGGGGGGAGTTTCGACTATTCCCCCACCCCCGCTTTCCTCCCCCGGACCCTCAAAGCATCAAACTTGAAATCCTCTGTTTTGGTCAGTCCTAGAACTGGAACGGTTGCTAGTCCTCAAGGACGAGATGCTCATGTTTAAATGGAGTACAAAGGCGCTTTAACCTAGCAGCGCCTGCTGAGCTGCACCACTGAAGATGTCCTGCACCACTGACTGGTGACACCCTTCACTTCCCGGGGGTGGGGTGGGGTGGGGTGGTGCAGTGGGGGTGGCTGTGGGGGAGGAAAAGAGGCATTCAGTTCAGCACGTGGATGTTCCACAGGGCAGGGTAAGGTTGGCTACCTGAGCTCGTGGCACACGACTCCAGCGTGCCCTTGGTCTCCGTGATGGCCGTCGGCCAGGATTTGTGCACCTGGTGACCCCGCCCACCTGAGGAGCCAATTACAGGACAGGTTTTGTTACCGTCTCTTCGAGCTGAACATAGGAAAGTCGGCAGCTTTGCAGCGCTGCAGAATTTTTTTGGGGTGTGTGTGTGAAACCACCTTCTCCAACCTGGTGCCCCTCCAGGTGTGTGGACTACAATTCCCATCATCCCCATCTGGAGAGCACCAGGTTGGGGAAGGCTTGGGTAGAACAACTCTCTCTCTGTGATAAAATGAGCACGAGAGAGTGTTGTTGTGTGCCCAGAGTCCACATCCTACAGAAAGAGTTTCCCCGCTGCCTCTCTGCATGATCCCCTGCCCCCTTTCAATCACCCCCCCCCACCAGGCAGTTCTGGTACATCAAATGCAATCAGGTCATTCATTTGCCCCCAATACAGAGATGGAGCGTCTTCACACCCAGATCTGACTGGATTAGTCACTCCTGAGCAAGAGACACCACAGAACGGCCCGCCTTGAGGAAGAAGCTGCCCGCATGGGTGACTTCCCCGAGCTCACCTCCATCCAGATGTGAGGTCGCCAGCTCATGCAGAGAGGGTGTGTTACATGCTCTAAAAACCATAAAAACTTTTGGCGTGCACAAGTAGGATAAATAAATAATAAACCACGGCTGGGTGGGGTTTTAAAAAAAAATCAGTGGGTGGACAGAGGGGCTGTGCCTCAACCGTCAAAAAACAGGCCAAACAAAACCCAGCATCCTGTTTCCACCAGTGAGCAGCCAGATGCCCACAAGCCGGGCATGAAGGCAACGGCCCTCCACCACTGTTTGCTCCAAGTATCTGGTGTTCAGGGATAGACTGCCTTGGAACATGGAGGTTCCACTGTGCTTTCCTAAGAACGTAACAGCAACTTTGCTGGATCGAACCAAAAGGTCATCAGGAGCACGGCCCTTTCCTCACAGTGGCCAAGCAGGTGCCTTTTGGAAGCCCAACACAGGACATGGGGGCAACAGCACCCCCACTCCCTCATGTGTGGCCCTGGATACTCAAGAGCAGTGTTCTCCAACCTTGGGTCCCCAGCTGTTTTTGGCCTACAACTCTCAGCATGCCCCAGCCAGCATAGCTGGCTGGGGCATGCTGGGAGTTGTAGGCCAAAAACAGCTGGGGACCCAAGGTTGGAGAACACTGCTCTATGGCAAAAAAATGACAATGTTTTTGGCCTACAACTCCCAGCATGCCCCAGCCAGCATAGCATGTCCTTTGGCATAGATCTGGGGGGGATGGTGGGGCATGTTGGGAGTTGTAGGCCAAAAACATCTGGGAACCCAAGGTTGGAGAACACTGCTCAAGAGGTAGAAACACCATGCAGACATCTTGACTAATAGTTATTGACAGACCATCTCATAAGAGCAAATTCCCTAAACCCAAGTTTGGGGGAACACCTTTGGAGGTTTGAGAGTGTGTCATGGGAACTTTCACAAAATGGCTGCCGTGTTGAGAGCGAGGGTTGTGTATTCATAAAATGGCTGCCACGGCAGCAGGGTCAATCTCAAAACCCTCATTTCCCAGAAGGCAAACTGGGGAGACTAAAAGAAAAGTAGCGTGCCCAAGAGCCTAAGTCCAAGGCAGAAGAGGTGGGCTCCGAGCTCCAAAACACAAAACCGCTCTTTTGAACCCAAATATAGATGGTGTACAGGGCCGGTGCTACCATTAGGCCAAGCAGCTGCCTAGGGCGCAGGGCTAAAGGGGGCGCCAGGAATAGGGAGGGAGGGCTCAAGTGGGAAGGGGGGGGCGCTAAATATCTGATCTTGCCTAGGGCACCAAACTGTCTTGCACCGGCCCTGATGGTGCAGGAGGACCGCACTTCAATGTGCAGTAGGCCAACCTCTCAGTTAAAAGCAAAAATAATTTTGAAAAACCTTAACAAAATAAAATACTAATCCGTGGGCACCACACACTGGACAACCCAGCCCTAAACAGATTCTGCACATTGTGAAGAAGTCATTCCTCTTGGACTTGCAGGCAATTCTGCAGAGGGGAATGAGAATCCCGCGATTATGAGCATGCACAGCCCTGTTGTAGAATTGACACTGCTGGTAAAATTTGGGGGCCTTTGGCATAGATCGGGGGGGGGGGAAATAGAGGCCTAGAACATGACTCTCCGTGCAGAGGATGCTCGACCAACTCCTCACCTCGCCGCTCAAGGTGAGTCTGCCGCCCCGGCACAGCGATCGCCTCGCCCTCGCTGGACGCGCCCTCTTTTCCGGCTGCGTCGGAGCCGCCGGCTGCTGCGAATTCGCTGGTGCTGTAACTGCCTTTTCTCGCCCGCGTCAGCGGAGACCTGTTGGGAAGGGAGAGGCAGAGAGGAGTTGAGAGGGAGCCCAAGAGTCCGCTGAACCGGTCCCCTTGGCAAAAAGGAGAGCATCGCCAATGGAAAGAGCAACATGTCTTTTTAATTACTGAGTGGTATAAAGAGGTATGGGATATCGCGTTAAACGATCAATTAACTTGCAGTATCAAATGTCAAAAACTGGACAACTGGAGAAAAACACTTTTGTGAGCATTTGGGGTAAATTTTTGGATTACGTGTTGGTGAGGGTGGGAGGGGAACGAGCCTTGTCAAGGTTTGCTATATTTTTGGAACAGAGAATAATATTGACATCTTTTGGGAAATAGAAGTATGGTCCCTAGAGGGTGGGGGTGCACAATATTAATGTTGTACTGTTATTATTATTTTACTATTATTGTCATTATTTGTTGTTATTTTGTTTTGATTGAAAAAACTTAACAAAAATTAAAAAAGAAAAGAAAAAAGGATCGCCCACCCAACTCCTCCTCGGCAGAGACATCCCACCCAGTCTAGATACCGGGCCCCATGTTCTAGGGCAGGGCAGGGGTGGAAGACCACTTTCAGCCCGGGTGCCCAATTCCATTGCGGAGAATTTCTTGGGGGCCGCATCCCAGTGGTGGGCAGGGCTGAAGTCCAGACAGGCGGGCCAAAATCACAAGCCGAGTTTCGCTGCAAGCTCTCACCGCTGGTCACTCAGCCTTAGGTGAGGCATTTCAACCTTTCAGAAGCAGGGGGGGGGGAGGAACCTGCACAAAAGCCGGGAAACCCCCAATCTTTGGTTGGGGGAAAGAGGGTGGGGCTGACGTGGTGGGGCTGACGTGGCCCCCTGGGACCCCGGTGGCAGTGGGGCCAGATTGGTGTCCGGATGCTTCAGAGCTCCAAAGTCGGCGCGTCCTGCCAGCTCTTTTAATGTTTTGCCCCTGGTGGTTTTGCTCATTTTAATTCACATTCTGGTTGTTTTGTTCTGTCTTAGTTTTCCCACTTATTTTAATCGTTACGGTTTTACATTTAAGCACGCGCATCGCACCATAACGCCTTGGAGAGGCCGGTGACTCCTATTTCGGTGGGGCTCCGTTTCCATTACAGGTTTCGCAGGTTTTATTTGGAGCTTTGTAGGAGCTATCCATGGTGCTCCATGGTGGGGTGAACCCATGTTTTTGGGGGTGGTGTGGTGGGGTGGGGTTCAGCACCATGGAGAGATCCCTTGAAGCTCCAAATGAAACCTGTAATGGAAAAGGAGCCCCACCAAAATAGGAGTCACCGGCCTCCTCCCCTACGCCTTGTGCAAAATTCAGAAATAAAAACGTGATGATGGAAGATTCCTAATACATCCGTTCTACTTTGGAAAGACCGCCAGGTAATTTGAAACTCCAAAATCAAGGGCAAAATTTGGATGATGAGAATTCCAGAAGCATCTCCTTAAGAGCTGAGGATAATCCTGAATGTCTTTTCAGACTTGAGGGCTTTTATCTCTGGGTACGGTATTGTTAGTGCCAATGTTTTTTGTTTGTAGCTTCCCAAGATAAGGCCTCTCAGCATAGAAGTTTTCCTGCTGTTGGGTGGCGAAGCCAAACGCGTTTCGGCCCAAAGGCCTTCTTCAGTGGCACTGTAGTTCCAACTCAATTCCGTTTACAATCTATTGCTCTGTATTCACAATTAAATGCTGGTCTCATTTGCCAACTTCCTGAGACAATGCTATATTTTACATGTCTATATGTTTCTGGCTTATACATGTTTTATATATATAATTTTTAAAAAAATATTTCTGTACATCTTGATATTATAAATTAGTCTATTTTACTATACCTTAATGGTTATATTTTAGGTCATTATTATATATATTTCTCTTGACTTTTAAGTTTCTGGTTATTGTTTTAGTCAGGATTTTTAATACAGTCCCCTTTTTTTTTATATGCATCTCCTTCTTATACACATTTTTTTTTTGTTGAACATGCAGATACACTAAAAAAAACCCTCTGGAGTCAAATTGCTACCATAAAGGGTATTACCTATAATAATAAAAGAGGAGGTATGGCCGTCGGTCCATCAGCGCACCAAGACCGAGAGCCTGGGCACCTGAACCCTGGCATGCATACTAAGGGGGCCATACAGGTGTGCAACTCAGGGTTATTTTGTTTTTAAACACGCTGGCTGGGACATGCTGAGAGTTGTAGGCCAAAAACACCTGGGGACCCAAGGTTGGAGAACACTGGGGAGCTGTAGGCCTTTTTCTCTGTCTAAACAGGCATAGGATTGCACCCAAATTTTAATTTTAACGAGTCCATGCGGTTGAAGCCTGCAGTAACATCTTCAATCACTAGAGGCAGCCAGTTACTTGGCTTCTCCTGCCTCCCTACTATGGGGCTGCCCCCGCCAAGGGAAATGAAGTGGGTAGACATCTGAACAGCCCGATCTCATCTGATCTCGGAAGCTAAGCAGGGTCGGGCCTGGTTAGTACTTGGATGGGCGACCGACCGCCTTGGAACACCAGGTGCTGCTAGGGAGGGACCACGGCTCAGTGTGCCAGAGGGCCCCAGGCTCGATCCCCGGCTTCTCCAGGTAGGGCTTGGAAAGAATCCTGCCTGAAACCCCGGAGAGCCACGGCTGCCAGTCAGTGTCGACAATACTGGGCTCGATGGACCAAGGGTCTGACTCAGTATAAAGCAGCTTCCGACGTTCCTATGATGCCGCACCATGGCAGGGGACGTGCACAGGGGTGCCTGAGGGGCAGGCACGACGCATCCAATCCTGACCGCTAAGTTGGTTTGCTTGAAGGCCTGACGGAATCAAACTCAAGGCTGTTTTTCAATCCGTGCGAAGCCAACCATGATAAATGATTGGTTACAAACTGCCCTTTGAGGCAAAGAGCCTTGTAGGAAATTAGAAAGGGAAGGAAGGGAGGCAAGGTAGACTGAGGTCCTCTCGGACTGACACGGGATTTGTCAGGAGCACAAGAAGACGCCCCCTACCAGGTGTTCTGCGACACGTAGGGCTCGAAGTCGTACTGAATCTCCGGCTCATCCCCTCTCTGCAACTGCTTGACGTGGGAGGCGTATTGCTGCCCGGGGTCGTAGAGTTTGCTGCTCTCGCACAAGGTCTGAAAATTGACGGGCAGCGGCGCAGTCTGCGTGTGCATGCTTTGGTAGAAGGAGATGGTGGCCTGGAACCCGGAGAGGAGGAGGATTGTGATTATGACGTTACATTTACATTCCGCCTCTTCTCCCCCTTGCGGGGAACCCAAGGCAGCTGGGCGGGTGAAGGAAAGAAAAAAAGAAGGCAGAGAAGAGGGCGACGGCGGGTGTGCGGATAAAGCAGCATTTCTGTGTCGAGAGCGGGAGTACATCATGCAGGGCTCCCCAAGCTTTTTTGGGGCCAGCGACACATTTGGAATTTTGAGGGCAATGTCGTGGGCGCTCTCACAACATGCCTGCCACCGGGAAAGGGGGGGGGCTTGCCCATTCACAACATGGCTGCCAGGGCCAGTCACAAAACGGCGCTCATTTCCCAGAAGGCAAACTGGTGAGGCTAAGAGAAAAGTAACTTGTGAAAGAGCCTGTGTAGAAGGCAGGGGTGAGGCCTGAGTGAGCTCCAAAACACAACACCGCTCTCCTGAGCCCAGATATAGACGGTGCAGGAGGGCAGCACTTCGCTTCACGGGAGGCCACAACTCCCAGTTAAAATAAAGAATAGTTTTAAAAAATCTTAAGAAACAAAATCAAAATAAGGAGGGGCAGGGAGCTGGGAGCTGGGCAGGCCCCACGAGAAGAGTCCACAGGTATACCACCACACCAGAGACTCCAGACGTATTTTTTTTTTTTGAAACTCACAATAAAGGGGAAAAAAATGGTGGATCTCCGTCACGAGACCAGAAAACACATCCAGAGCTGAACACAGAAATCAGCTTTCTGAGTGCCTGAGCTCTCGTTTAAACAAGAAGCAAGTTCCTAGTTCTCATGGCGATGAAAGATATGCTTGAAAGGATGGGGCCGGCAGGCCTGTCAAAATCTCATCAGCCGGTGAGGTGGCTGAACCACATTTGAGGGAAGGCTCAGCCCAACTCACCGATTTTATGACCTGGTCACTCTGCTTGACCTCCTCGTGGATCTGTCGAAGAGAGGTCACTTTGGTGTCCTCCAACTCCTGCTTCTGTGTGTTAGCATCCGCGATGCAGGTCCGATAGGTTGCCATGGCCTCGTCAGCCTGGAATTGAAAGGTAGAGGGTGTGCAGTGAGAACAGACAGACAGCTCTTGCACTGATTCAGCATTAAACTCTGCCCACAAGGAGCTAGTTCCTGGTGTCTCAAGTATCACATTGCCACAGCCAAACACAGGCCGAAATTGTGTGGCTTTTTGCCAGAAAATCTTGGTTTTCATTTGTTCTTCCCTCTTTAAGAAGTCCAAGCTTCTAGTCCACATTGCCCCAGAGGAAATGGGAAACTATATTTCTGTTGTTTAAAGCCCAAGCGCCGCTTCGCTGCTTCCAATCCGTCTAGAGTTGGTGGCAAATGGAGAATTTAGGCCTGATTCGGAACCGACCACCATTTTTAAAAAGCCACAACCGAATCCCCTGGAACAATGCTGCACCTGAGGCATTGTGGCGGGAAATGGAAGCTGCCGTGAGGACCTCCGCGGGCTCTTGAAAAACTTCCCCCGAGTTACGGTGTTAAAGGCACAATCTTAGGCATGTTTAGACAAGAAAAAAAAGGCCTACAACTCCCAGCATTCCCCAGCCAACATGTCTTGCTGGGGCATGCTGGGAGCTGTAGGCCATTTTTTACTTGTCTAAACATGCAGAGGATTGCACCCTCTGTGACTCATAATGTATATATTATTTGAGAGGATGAGATGGCATTGTGTGGGTTCACTGAGATGATTTTTTCCTCCCCCGCGCTCTCGTTAAAAGGATTTGACTGGCTTTGTATTTTCACTTACAAATGAAACGAAACAACCCTTCCAAAGGCCCCCCACATCCCCCGTTCCGGGGGGCCCGTGTTCTCCCCGCCCCCGCCTTCTCCAGCAGCCTCCGGCCCACCTTGTTCCTGGCCTCCTCCTCCAGCCGCCGCTTCTTGTCCAAGGACTTGGTGGTGAGGGTGCCGGTGCTGCCGGCCCCCTGCTGCTGCTCCTCTTCCGCTTTGGCCGTCACGTGCTTGGCCTTCTCGCACTCCTCCGAGCGCTGCATGTACATCTGCTTGGCCTTCCGCAGGTTGCTCTCGGCCTCTTGCTGCAGGGGAAGACCCAAGCGGGATCCCTCACTAGTCCGCAGGACGCAGCCCCCAGGCAAAACCCGGCCCATGGGCGGCTGCCCTTTTTGCTCTCACTGGGCCCGTCCTTCACAGCCCATCTTATTTTCTAACGTTACCGGCCAGTGGAACTGGGCAAAGGGGCCTTTCCAACCTTGCTTCTACCAAAACAGAGCAAGCTTCCCGAAGCAAGAGGACACTGTCATTGGAGAAGGGCTACAGTCCAGCGGGAGAGCTCGGGTTTTGCTTGCCGAAGGTCCCGAGATGAATCTCCGGTTCGAAGGAGCTCGGGGAGCGGGGACCATAATCGGGGTGGTTGGCCAGTGGTCTTGTCTGTATAAGGCTGCTTGACAGAACTAGGCCTCAGCCTGCAAGGTGCAGGGTGCTGACTTCGCTTACAGCAGGGGTGCTGAACACCAGGCCCGTGGGCCAGATCTGGCCCTCTGGGGCTCCCTAGATGGCTACACATGCTTCCCCTCGCCCCACCCGCTTTCCTCTGACCGCCGCTCCTTTAGTGGTTTCTGGCTTTTGCCCCTTTTCCTCCTAAAAGGTTGAAATTCCTCTCCTAAGACTTAGTTTTTATTTATTTTCTTATATTTATTAATCGCCCATCTGGCCGGCCACCCGGCAGTAAGAACTTTAAACTAAAGCATGCTGGATTTTTTGGTCCTGCCCCTTTTGCCTTTGGCCCCACCCCTTTTGCTGTCGGCCCCGCCCACCACTGGAACGGGCCCCCCCCCCCCCCAAGAGCTTCTCTGAAATCTAATTCGGCCGTCAGGCTGAAAGAGGTTCCACAGGGTCACTGTGTGAGCATCACTGAGTGAATATCTGTGCGCTGGCTTGCGCACTCTAAAGCAGTGTTCTCCAACCTTGGGTCCCCAGATGTTTTTGGCCTACAACTCCCAGCATGCCGCAGCCAGCGTAGCTGGCTGGGGCATGCTGGAAGTTGTAGGCCAAAAACATCTGGGGGCCCAAGGTTGGAGAACACTGCTCTAAAGCATACATGCGAAGGGTTCTATCAATATTTATCTTATTACTTATTTCATCGTTACATTTATACCCTGCCTTTTTTCCTCCAAGGAGCCCAGGGAAGCATACATGATCCTCCTCCACTTTATGCTCACAACAACCCCATGAGGTAGGTGAGGCTGAGAGTCAGTGACTGGCCCAAAGTCACCCAGTGAGCTTCACGGCCAGATCTCTGGAGTCCCAGCCTAACCCTCTAAGCACTACCCCACCCTGGCTCTCTGTTTCTGGGAGTAGCCAAGCTGGGGTCCCCTCCGCCCTTAGCCAAGGGTCCCCGCTCCTCACCAGCTTCCTCTGGGCCCGGTGCCACTGCTCCTTGATCTCCTTCCGCCGCTTCTCATGTTCAAGGCGCCTCAATGTTAGTGGCTGAAGAAGAAGAAGAAGAGGAAGAAGAGGAGGAGGGAAAAGGAGAAGCAGGTCCACGTTATTTATTGCAATACTGCAGGCGGGGGGGAAGGAGGCTCATGGACACTGTCAACATCGTCTGCCTATTTGCTTCCCATCTTATCCGCCCTACAGAAAAACTGCAGAACACAAGAGCCAGACTAGATGGGATAGTGGTATTTATTTATTTTATACCCCAACTTTTTTCCTGCAAGGAACCCAAGGCGGCTTACATAATCCTCCTCCTCCTCTCCATTTTATGGCCTCCGCCATAATGAATTTGTTAGTCTTTGGGCTTCCCTCTACACGAGGCATTTATTGTGCGCCCGTGATTCCTCACAGTAATTTGCGGGTGCTTTACACAGCATGGCCATCCTCCAGGATCTCTCCCGTGCTTTGCAAGCATTTCCACAGCTTTTTTTTTTTTTTTTTTTTTAGAGTGAGGAAAGTGTAGACTATTATCTGAAAATGGCGGAATGAACCACAATGAGAAGCTCGTGTATTTTCGCAACTCCACTCTACCACAGCACCACCTTGTGGTTGTGTAATGGAACATATAGAAAGGCAGAGAAAGAAAGAACCCCGGGGGGGGGGGGGACAAGTGCAAAGAGGCCGATCTTAATCCAGAGAGAATCCAGAGGCAGAAGCCTCTGTAAAGTGGCGGGTTAAAAGCCGCATGTAGAGAAGCCCCTTAAAGGTGCCACAAGACTGTTTATGTCATGCCTGATTCTGGCCTGACCAAGCCAGGGCTCCTCCGACGAGGACCCAGATCTCATGGAGCCAGGGGACCCCGGGAGGCAGAGACCAGCAGGGCCCCAGCGGCATCCAGAGTGCCCTCACCAGGCCTGTCTCCACAGGATGCCCCGGAAGGACTGCCGGGGCGGGTCCCTTGCGCACCCGCACCAGGAGAACCCCGTTCTCCAAGTCAGAGGGGGATGCTGAATGTTCTCCCAGCAGGCTCCGGCAGCTAACTGGCAAGGGAGTGGCGTGCCTGAAAGCTCAAAGCAAGGGAGCTGCTCATGAGAGGGGTCTTCTTGGGAGTCAAAGGGCCTTGGGAGAGCAGAGCAAAGTGCGTGCAGCAGGACCTGGGTGAGGCTCAGGTGACCGGGACTATAGGAATCTTCAGTCGAGGTCTTGGTAGTTGCTGAAACAACGTGTGTCTTTCAGCTCCCAGGCCCTTGCAGACTGGCTCGGCTCACCTGACTCTGCTCTAGTTGCTTGTTTATCGAATGTATTTCTATGCCGCTCCACAGCCCCAAAAGGCTTCCAGAGCAGCTTACGTGCGTGCAATCAGTAAAACGAGGCAGTCCCTGCCCCCATGGGCTTACGATCTAAAAAGACACGACACGCAAGGATAAAAGGGATGGGCAGGGAAGAGGAAAAGAGCGACCTCCTGTCCTGCGGACTCCTGCTCAATACCCCAATTTTGGGACGATGCTTGCTTCTGGCCTGCTTCACTGCGTTCTGACCCTGGCTTCACTGAAGACCGTTGTTGCTGAATGGTGGTACTCTTGTGTTTCTGACCTCAGCCTGATTTTGACCTTGTGGTGTGGATTTGGCCTGTCCTTTGTCCAAGGACTTAAGTTTTGACCTGGCCTTAGCAGAACACTTTGTTGTTTTGGCCGCAACAGACCCCTCCGGCCGGGGTCTTCCACAGGCAAAGCCGGTGCTCTGGCACTACAGCAGTGTTTCTCAACCTTGGGTCCCCAGATGTTTTTGGCCTACAACTCCCAGCATGCCCCAGCCAGCTATGCTGGCTGGGGCATGCTGGGAGTTGTAGGCCAAAAACATCTGGGGACCCAAGGTTGAGAAACACTGCACTACAGCAATGGCGCCCCTGCCCCCCTTCTCCTTCCACCACCTCCCTTTTACCTGCAGGAATGTGTCCACTCGCAAAGTTGTGGCAGCTTGCAGGGAGCTTACACCGTACTCCAGGTCTTGCTCCAGCGTCAGAGAATAGATAGAGAGAAACGGCATGAAGGGCTTGCAAAACAAAGACAAAAAAACCCACGAAAGTTGCAGGGGTGAATCATGCAAAGAGGAAGAATGGTGCGCTCTAACAAGACAGCAAAGACAGACTCATCCCTGGTTCTTAACTTCAGGGAATTCAATGAGCTCTTGTATTTCTTCATTCCCTGCAGTTCTCTGCCTGCCCCCCACCCTTTTTTTGGACAATTTATAACATACCGCAGACATTTAGTGCCAACAAATCTGCACAGAATTTTGTTTTATAATAAACAGTAAAAGACTGACAAGTTTGAAAAGAAAAAGAAAAAAAGATGTCCAATTGCTGTCTGCAAACTTATTCTCCGCTGCCACCCTAGAGGACAGGACTAGGTTTTAGGGTTTAAGTTATAGGAGGTCAGATTTCGGTGGAATATTAGGAAGAGCTTCTCGATAGGGCAAGCCGCTTGACAATGGAACTAATTACCGGATGCATCTGGACTCTGGGAGGGGTTTGGCAGCGTCCACCTCGCCCACTCCAATGACAAGCCTGCTCCTGCAATTCGTTTTTCTGCACGCTCGTTCCCTTCCCAAACAGTATTTGCAGTGCTGCTCAGCCGAGTACCACAGAACAAGGTGGGTGTGCATGCTCACAATGTTCCTATAGCAGTGTTCTCCAACCTTGGGTCCCCAGATGTTTTTGGCCTACAACTCCCAGCATGCCGCAGCCAGCGCAGCTGGCTGGGGCATGCTGGGAGTTGTAGGCCAAAAACATCTGGGGACCCAAGGTTGGAGAACACTGTCCTATAGTTTACAGTGAGTTCATTATTTTCAATGGGACAGAGACTGGAAAGGCAATGCATCCTAGAGGGCTGCTCTGCCTCACTCCCATATATAGGCCTGATCCAGCTCCATGGAGCCAATCGGGCCCATGAATTTAACATAAAACAGGGTGGCACTGAAGGGTGGCTTTGACCAATCATGTTTTTTTGCTTTAAAGGATTGTAGTGCATGCGTGTAGCTGGCCAGCACAGTAAGTTTATTTTCTCTGCTCCTCTCAGGCCAGGAGAGAGAGAATGATCAGCGCGAAAATCATTTATAAAAAAGGGGACTGTGTTAAAAATCCTGACTATAACAATACCTAGAAACTTAAAAGTCAAGGGAAATATATATAATAATAACCAAAAATATAACCATTGAAGTATAGTAAAATAGACTTAATTTATAATATCAAGATTTACAGAAATATTTTTTTAAAAAATTATATATATAAAACATGTATAAGCCAGAAACATATAGACATATAAAATATAGCTTCTCAAAGGCTGAGGATAATCTTGAATGTCTTTTCAGATTGGAGGGCTGTTATCTCTGGGTGCGGTATTGTTAGTGCCAATGTTTTTTGCTTGTTTCTTCCCGAGATAAGTCCTCTCAACATAGAAGCTTTCCTGCTATTAGGTGGCGAAGCCAAACGCGTTTCGGCCCAAAGGCCTTCTTCAGTGGCACTGTAGTTCCCACTCAATTCCGTTTGCAATCTATTGCTCTGTATTCTCAATTCAATGCTGGTCTCATTTGCCAACCTCCTGAGACAGCGCGAAAATCAGCCACTTAAGTGGGGCAGTCGCAGGGCAGCAAGCAAGCACAGATATGTTGGTTTTGCTTGGCTTTCTGGGGTGCTTGACTTAACTGCTTTTTAAAATGTTTCTTTTTCAATTGGCCTGCCTGGGTGATTGGGAGCATTCATGGGGTGCTGGGTAGTCTCATCAAACAGTTCTGAATTAATTTTTTCCATTCATTTTCACTCCCCCCACCCCACTTACTTTTTCTGCGTTTGTTGTTGTTATTTATTATCGCAACCCAACCCCATTATGCCTTGCTCTGGGCTCTGCCGTTTTCCATTTTAAGGCTTGTTGCGCTGACTGAGCTCTGGGCTAATTTTTAACCACACCACCGCCAAAAGACACCCTTGGCTCTGCGCTTCATCATGTTCACAGTGCGTGCCTCAGTTGCCCTTTCCTGTGTGATGGGTTGTAGCGTCGTGTGGTGCCGTCGTACGGGCTTCTGCGGGGGGGGGGGTGTTGGTGGCTGCTGCTGCTGCAAATTCAAGAGACTGCTTTTCTGTGTTTCTATCAGGATAGCACCCACTCAGGCCGGAGGCTGTTCTTCAGTTTAATTACATGCTAAACACTTGCCGTGCCTTGCTGAAGTGTCCTTAGGGCAGTGTTTCTCAACCTTGGGTCCCCAGATGTTTTTGGCCTACAACTCCCAGCATGCCCCAGCCAGCATAGCTGGCTGGGGCATGCTGGGAGTTGTAGGCCAAAAACATCTGGGGACCCAAGGTTGAGAAACACTGCCTTAGGGTCCTCGCGAGAGAGGAGGATGGCGGCAAGCAAGATGCCATTGGCCTTGCCTCTGAGGAGGGCCCCTTGGCTTCGCCCCCACCAGACCCGGCGGGCACCAACCGCCACCGCCAGTGGTCGCGGGGGTGGTGGGCTCTCCCTCAGTGCAGGTCTTCAAGCAGAAGCTGGACAACCATCTATCGGCTCTTGGCTTCCTGCATCAAGCAGGCGGTTGGACTAGGTGGCCTACAACAAGCCCCGCCCCAACTCTGGGGTTCTAGGACTCTTTTACATGAAGAAATGCTTGTTATGTCTGATGTTATTGTGGAGTCCAGTCTCACAGGGTTGGGGGGGGGCGGTTATCCACTCCTTGGATGATGGTACCTTTTCTTCTTTCCCAGTATTTCTCCTATACAATTCTGGCTGCTACAACCACATAAGCAACATTTTCTCTACAAACTCTAGTGACGTTTCTTCTTGTATGGCTTGGCAAAAACAACACGGCGGGTCTAGACGAGCCTCATATCATTACTTCCTGCACCTGGTGCCATCTAGTTGTATTGGACTACAATCCCCATCTTCCCCTGCTAGCTAGCCCAATCCCAAACTTAACTAGCCCCATCAGCTGGGGAAAGGGGAAAGAGCCGAAAACAACCTTTTTGGGGTTTTCAAACAGGTGCCCTGTGGGCATGGCCTCTTGGCACGTTCCAAGCCACCCTGCCAGAAATGGCTGCACACCCATGATGGATGTGGGACCACAGGCCTACCTCCTGCGTGATGGTTTGCTTGCAGGTATTCGCCATCTTCTGAAGCCCTTTAGCAAACTCCATTTCTGGGGAAGAAAAAGAGAGGGAGGGAGGGAGGGAGAAGTTTCATACTTCCGGACGAAGGGTTGGAGTGGAGCAAGCCCGGCCTAGGCTTTCCCCGCCTCTTGCAGCTCACCCAGAGTTGTCCTCTTCTCCAGGTAGTAGATGAGGTCTTTCATATACTTGGAGATGTGCTTGGCGTACTTGAGGGCAACCTCCACCCCGCCCTCACACCGCTGCAGCATGACATCCACCTCTTCTGCCGACAGACGGACTGCCACGCACAAAAGGTAAAGAAAGAAGGATGAGGAAAATAAGCACAGTCAGCCTTCAGCTGTGGAATTGTACATATCTGAATGTATTTATTTGCTTTATAAAGCTTCCCGAGCTGTCCTTCGGCAAAAGCCTCCAAGGCGGCTAACAATAAAAACAGAGAAACACTCACAAAAGTCAATCTCCTATTAAAAGGTCGGGAGAACAAAATTGTCTTGTTTGGCGTCGTAGTGTCTCTGCAGAGGCTATTCGCAACGGGTGGACACCACCAAAAAGGCCCTGCTTTACTAGTCACCGCCAACCCCATCTCTGAAAGCAGTGGCACGTAGGGGTGAGTACATTTTACTCATTCTATTCTTTTATTGCAGGGGTGGGCAAGCTGTGGCCCAAAGGCTGCATGCGGCCCACCGGCTAACTTCATGCAGCCCTCAGCCTAGTTTCAAAAGTCCTCTGCAAGCGATCCATTCAGACCTCTGGCAAGTGCAATCTGTCCCTCCTCTGGCAGACCGCTGGGGCAGGCAGTGGGGGGGTTGGATGGCGGAAAGAGAAAAAAGGGGGTGGCCCAGCCCACTGCTGACTTCGGCCCTGCCTGTGATGGCATGTGGCCCTCGACAGATTGCTCCCTGAGGGGATGTGGCCCTCAATGGAAAAAACATTGAATCCCTGTTTTATTGATGCATAATTTTGCTTTGTGGTGTGTTCCCTTCCTTCTTCATTCTACTTTAGCAAGGAAAAATTCTTAAAATTAATTCTGGATTCTGAGCACACACCTGTGGCCACATCTTTCAGTTCCTTTACATCAGGGGGGACCAAACCTCTTCCAGCCCCAGGGCTGAACTCCCTTTCAGAGAAGCTCTCGGGGGACGCACTTCAGTGAAGACAAAAGGGATGCAACCAAAGACCAAAAAAAAAGTACCCAAAATTCCAGCATATTTTTTTAGCTTAAAGCTCTTGCTGCCAGCAACTAAGCCACAGGGGAGTCAATTCGACCTTTTGGAATGGAGGGGAAACGGCACAAAAGCCAGAGAAGCCACCAAACAATCAGTAACGGAGGTGCCTTTGGAGAACACTGGAGGGTTAGATTTGGCCCGCGGGCCTGAGGTTCTGCACCCCTGATTTGCATCTTTAGTGATGCACATTTCTTCATTTTTTGCCAAACACTGCAAAAAAGCAATCATGATACGGTCCTTTGTCTTGATTGCATGAAGATCCTTTTGTGCAGTGTTTTTACTGATGCACAACATCGGCTCCCGAGCATCAGTAAACACCGCACAAAAAGTATCTTGACATAATGCATGATCATACAAAGATTGCTTTGTTGTGGTGTCTCCTCATTGCGTGTCTGTGCATTAACACAGAGCAGGGGCGGGGGAAGACACGAAGAAATGGACAGCCCAGTAAAGGCTATACTTACTTGAACTGAAGTCTTTCATGCTGTCCGTCACCACTTCTAGACCTTGGCCAGTAATCCCTCCGTATAGATTTTCCATAGTCTGTGGGAATGGGAAGAGGGAAAAGCAGGAAGTGCTCAAGTCTCTGAGGACACCAAAGGGTGCCGCCTCTCTTCCTTTTCTCGCATTCCCTCCTCAAATCCCACCTTTTCTGTGGGCACAACACCTTAGTCCCCCATATCCCGCTATAACTGGGCCCAATACATGGACATGAAATAAATGTAATTCCCCCCGCCCCTTGTTTAACCTGGGGAGTCTTCATTGCTTCCAGGATTTTGGAGCACTGAATCAGCGGATCTGGTTTCTGGAGTGGAACTAATGCATCAGGGCTCCTCAGTTTTTAAAATTCTCAAAATGTATATAACCCCAAAAAATCTTTTCTGAGAGAAAAGATCAGAGAGGTGGCAAATGGTACCTGGTGACTTTGTGCCTGACAGACAGAACACTGGATGTTGCCCCGTGATCAGTGATGATGGTGTGCACTGTCAGAAATTGTGCTTGCTTCCAACTTTAGCTACGCTGGCTGGGGCATGCTGGGAGTTGCAGGCCAAACACATCTGGGGACCCAAGGTTGGAGAACACTGCTCTATAAGATGAACCACTACCTTTGTATGGCAGAGCTGACCTGCCTTGCTTGCTCACTCTCCGACCCGCGTCGTTCTGAATAAAGATGGCTTCCAGTGAACTACCCGTTGTGCCTCTCATCTCTTCTTGAGGGCATTTTTTTTAACACAACCATGCATCCCTTCACACCCAGACTGCTTTTTTTTTTTTTTTTTGCAATATATTATCAATGTCCATGTCCATGTGGGTAAATGGTGGTGGTGGTGGTGGGGAGTTAATTTAACTTGTGCATGTTTTGAGTTAGACTGGACATCAGGAGTCCAAAGCAGAGCAAAATAACCGCGGAACAAAACCCCGTGGATGAAGCGGAGCAGAAACCCACGGAACTCATGGATGAATCCACTTGTCGTCACCAGTGCCCATCTCCTGTATCAAATGCAGTCCTTTCTTTTTAAAATAGGCAACCGGCAAAGGAGCAGTTCCCCCCTTTAAGGGTGTTCTCAGTGGGGCAACGCATTTTCTATGAACCGCCCAGACTTGACTAGGGGACCGAAGATCCTCAGGAACTGACCTTCCACGCGGGAGGCAGAGCGAGGCTTCAGCCCAAACGTCCTCCAGTGGATACATACCGTGGGGAGGAGGCACATTTCTCCCTGGGGGGGTGTCGTCGGGTCTCCTGGAGCTAATGGGCCAACCTTAGACTCGAGTCAGGCCACTGGTTCATTGAGCCCAGCCTCTCCCAGGCCTGGTGCCCTCCAGGAGCTGTTTTGGACCGCAACTTCCATCAGCCCCATCCAGCAGAGCCGATGGTCAGGAATGCCGGACGTTGCCGGCCCCAAGACAAGCCGTCTGGAGGCAAATCCAGCAGACACTGCCTGCTCTGACTGGCATTTGCCCTCCCACCAAGCTTGCAGGCAGGGACGCCTCCTCCAGCCACGCTCCCTGGAGAGGCCGGGGACTGGACCGGGCCGGGGGGGGGGGCACGCTCCGGCACGCAAAGCGGGGGCTCTGAGGCGGAGCGCTGGGCCCCTCCGCGTCCGTCGTCAGCTGCTTCTCCTCACCTGGTTCTGCTCGCTGGGCGGGATGGAGAGGAGGGTGCTGCTGTCCACCTCCCCCATGAGGAATTCGGAGACTCTGGGGAAAAAAAACAACAAGATGAGGTTGATAGAGCGGGGCAGGACCCAAGAAAGTCTGGTCTCAGCGCCAGGAGGCACCACGGGGCAGGAAAAGGAAGCTGTGGGCGAAGGGGCTGCAGGTCACTGATTTGTCTTCCAGGGCTAATTGCAGTAGACGCAGGCTTCCCAAACCAGGCGCCCTCCCAACGTGTTAAGACTACAACTCCCATCATCCCCCAGCCAGCAAGCCAATCCCATCTGACCCAGACTCCGGAGAGAGCAATTTTGGAGGAAGAGGTGCGAGCCTCTGTGGAGAACCCGGTTCCACTCGAACTGAGGGCTGCTCTAGAACCTCCCGGGAATCATTTGCCAGGGCAGGAAGATGCCATCAATGGCGTCTCCTCCTCACGCGCGGCCAAGTGTGCTTTGTGCGCACGGCTGCGAGCATCGACTGTTCCGCAATCAAAAATCCAGGGATGTACGCAGATGTGCAGATCAACTCTCTGGCCTCTGCTTCCCCATCATCCCTTGAACCCCCACTCAAAAAGCCACTGCCCGTTTCTTAAAGACTTGGATTCCTGCACTGAGCAGTGGGTTGGACTCGATAGGCCTAAGCCCCTTCCAACCCTACGTTTTCTATGATTTCTATGAAAGACACCCAACAAGTAGACCTTCTTCTTCTCTATTCATTCCTTGCCTCCATTCTCTTGTTTCGCCCTTCCTCAGGTAAGGAAGCTTCTCCAATTCCACCTTTCAGGGATTTATTTGGCATCAGCAACCTAACACACTCATAGACCTCACCCAGGAGAACTACTCAAAAAAGGGATCCCGGCTTACCACTGCGTTGAAAAGGTGCGACAGTGGAGAGGGACGGAGAGAGGGAGAGCCTGTGGAATTGCTAGTCTTCAACCACCACTGCAAGTGGACATTTAGAAGATGCTCTAGGACAGTGTTCTCCAACCTTTTGGCCTACAGCTCCCAGCATCTGGGGACCCAAGGTTGGAGAACACTGCTCTAGGATACCCTCCCTGGCTGGGCAGCCACCTGTCGGGGATGCTCCAGCTCTGGGTTTGCTGCATTGTGCAGAGGGTTGGCCTGGGAGGTCTACAAACCGCCCCCCTCCCAGCGCTGTGGTTCTTTGGTTCTAAAGCAGGGCTCTCCAACCTTGGGTCCCCAGATGTTGCTGGCCTACAGCTCCCAGCATACCTAGCCAGCATGGCTCATGGCAAGGGATCCTGGGAGCTGTAGTCCAGCGACATCTGGGGACCCAAGGTCAGAGAGCCCTGTTCTAAAGCATGCAAAGCAGGGGTGCTGGACCACTTGCAGCCCAAGGGCCAAGTTCAGTTTTGGAGAAGCTCTCAGGAGCCGCATTCTAGTGGTGGGCGGGGGCCAAAGGTGAAGGAGGCGTGGCCAAGGCAAAAGGGGTGGGGCCAAAATGCCGGTCCTCTTTCAGCTTAAAGCTCTTAAGTGCCAGAGTTGAAGCCCATAGGAGAGGCATTTCGACATTTTAGAACTGCTCAAACCACCGTACGGTCAGTGGTAAGGGAACTGTCAGGATCCTGTCCAGCCCAGACCCTGGAGAGACCTCTTTGGAAGAAGGGAGTTGGGACTCTGCAGAGGAACACCCCCCCCCCAGCTGAAAAGCCAAAGACCTGGAGGAAGCCGTCAGTCCAAAGGCAGCTTGAAGAACTGCCATCTCGGGGTGCCTGCCCTGCCCCCACATAACCCCTCCAACCCCAAGCCTTGGTCCCCTGATACTCCTCCTTTGCCAGTTCTCAAGAGCGAAGGCGGCGGCAACGGAGCAGGCAGGGAGAGCAGGGGTGCCCGTTCAGTTGCCAGGGGCGGTGCTCAGGAGGTGGGAGAAGCTCCATCCGCAAGCCAGTGACCCAGCAGAGGAGAGGAAGGGGAAGGGGTGGCCGTGAGTCCATCTGCTCTGGACCTTTGCTTGCCTAGCAGCTCCCCTCTGAGCCCCATAATTCCTGGGCCCGGCTCCCAGGCCAAGGCCGGCCACCCTCAGGCAAGTCATTTGCTTACGTGCTACTGAAGGAAACGGCAATCATCTCCACGGCCTTTTCGAATTCCCGTTTGTCCGCTTCATGGTTGGATTCATAATGGAAACCTGCACATGAGCGTAGGGAGAAAGCAGAATTGGACTCTCTCAGGCATTCTCCATCAGACACTGTGCAGGAATTTTGGAGTTGTACCACCGCAGATGGGATGCTTGTGTGTATCTGAGCATGTTTTCCATACAGCCCCAGAGTTAAAAAATACATATATATATATAGTAAACTATTATCCCACAACTGAATCATAACATTATTTAAGCATAAAAGAGCAACCTCCACAAAAGAAAAAGAAAGATTGAAACAGTAAAAGTATATCAAACGAGAGAGAGAGAGAGAGAGAGAGAGAGACGGAAACTTTCAACCATGTAGGTTTGGTAAAACAAGAAGTTTATTGAGGGCGAATAACAACAGGGGAGGCCAAGTGGGCTAATCCTGGAAGAGCATTCCAGAAAAAAGGCCCTGTTCCAAACACCCACATATCAACTATTACGGCTAGTTGGGGCTACTGTGCCTTTCATTAGAAGCTCCCTCCTTGCAGCATCTATTATTGCTTCTCTTTGATGTGGTAGCAGCATTACTGATGAATTGACCTCTTATTTGCCCTTTAATTAGTTCCTGTTCTGTTCCCTATGAGGGGGCTTTAATTATGAATTTCCTCTTTTCTTTTAATGGCAAAAAGCGCTATTTCACAATAGGAGAGGAGATCCATAATTAAAGCCCTGCCCCCATCCACAGAGAACAGGAACTGTGTAATGAAGGGACAATTAAGGGGCAATCCATCACTAATACTGTGGTGCCCTAAACAGCAAGTAATTACAGGGACAGAAAACACAAGCAGGAAGCTTCTAATTCAAATTACAGGGGACCTTTGCTGAATGGGACTTACTTCTGAGTAAACATTACAGAGGATCTTGGTCACGGGGAAAGACTTTGCCACATAATATAGTGCTATCTTTAGTGCTATGTGGAAGCACTGTTTTAATACCACTTCCAGTTGGCTGCAGAAAAGCAATGCTTCATTGGTGCTAAAGAGCCCCAGTGATGAAGCAATTCAAGCGTGGATCCTCATTTGACATGGAGTCTTTTTCCGCACTCTTCTTTGATGACCATTTGACAATCATTGATACACATTACGAAAGACTTGAGTATCCACCTTAATTTTGGGGTGCGGGAAGGAGGATGTATCAGTCACTGCCCTAAGCTTCATTTTTTCTCAAAGCCCACTGAGCAACCCATTGGTAGATTTCACTGAAGAGAGTCTTCCAATACTTTGTGGTTAACTGTTCAGGGTACAGGAAACCAGAGCAACAGCTCACAAATATTTTGATTCCGGTGTTCAGTGAAGGCTCTCTTGCTGCTGTCATAGGGCCACTCCTTATTTACCTCCCCAAAAAGGCAGTTTCACAATACTCTGGAAAGCTGATACAGAACTAATATCATGCCAATGTATATTACAGAATAGGGTAAAGTGCGGTGCCCAGAACAGTACTCAAATGAGGTCCTAAGCAGTACTGAGTACTAGAGGGGAAATAGTACTTCATGCCATTTGGAAGCTATACTTTTCTATTAATGCAGCCCAAAATAGCATTTGACTTTTTTGCAGCAACTTCACATTGCTGGCTCATATTCAGCCTGTGATCTACAACAACTCCAAGATCCTTCTCGCTTGTAGTGCTGTTGAGCCAAGTATCCCCCATCCTGTAACTGTGCATTAGGTTTCTTTTTCCTAGGTGCAGAACTTGGCATTTATCCCTATTAGATTTCATTCTGTTGTTCAGCCCAGCGCTCCAGCCTATCGAGATCTCCTTGAATTTTGTTTCTGTCTTCCAGGGTACTAGCTGTTCCACCCAATTTTGTGTCATCTGCAACTTTGATAAGCATTCCCTGCACCTCCTCATTCAAGTCATTAATAAAAATGTAGAAGAGCACCAGGACTGAGCCCTGCGGTCCCCTGCTCATTACTTCCACCAGTTTGAGAAGTAAACTGACTCAGAGTTCATAAGAACTCTGAGTCCAGTTCTGTAGCCAACTGTGGATCCACCTGATAGTTATTCCATCTAGCCCACTTTTAGCTAGTTTGCTACACCATCTCTTTCCTCCGTCTTTTACTATGCACGTATCTGAAGAAAGCTTTTTTTGTTGCTTTCAGCATCTCTGGCTAGCCTCAGCTCATTCTCAGCTTTAGCCTTCCTGACACTATTCCTGCAGTTCTGTGCTACCTGCCTGTACTCTTCCTTTGTAGCCTGGCCTTCCTTCCACTTCCTATATGTGTCCTTTTTTGTTTTCCGGTCTTCTCTCAACTTTTTGTGAAGCCACATTGGCTTGTCCTCTGCCTTTTTTCCTTGTGGGAATTGTTTGCAATTGTGCCTTTAAAATTTCCTTTTTTAAAAACTCCCACCCATCCTGGGCTCCTTTTCTCATTAGAGTCGCTTGCCATGGGACCTTACTTATCATTGTTCTGAGTTTATTAAAATTGGTTTTCCTAAAATCCAAGGTACGCATTTGGCTACACTCAGCTTTTGCTTCTTTTTTAGAATCAAGAACTCAAATATAACATGGTCACTTTCCCCCAGAGTTCCCGAAACTGCCACTTTATCCACTAATAGTGATGGGGGACTTCAGTTTCCCTGATATCTGTTCGGAGACTAATTCTGCCAAACATGGCCCCTCCAAGAAGTTCCTGACTTGTGTTGCTGATAACTTCCTCCTGCAGAAAGTGGAGGAAGGAACTAGAGGATCGGCTATCCTTGACTTGATTCTAACCAACAGAGATGACATGCCTCCTTGAAACAAAGGCAATTTGCTTTTCAAAAGTTTCATCCTCGTCTTCTCCTTGATTGGGTGGTCGGTAGTAGACTCCAACCTCCATGTTCCTGTTATTCTTTGCCCCATTTATTTTAATCCAGATGCTCTTGATGGGGCTGCCAAGCTCATCCTCCTGTATTTCTGTGCAGAGATATGTATTTTTAACATATAGTGTGACTCCACCTCCCTTTCTGTTCCATCTGTTCTTTTTGAACACGTTATATCCTTCAACTGCTGTATTCCAGTCATGGGAGTCATCTCACCAAGTTTCAGTTACACCTATCAAGTCGTATTTGCCCTCCTGTATTAAGAGTTCAAGTTTGTTCTGTTTGTTGCCCATACTCAGGGCATTAGTACATAGACACTGAAGACCATGTGCTTTATAGTCTGGCTTTCTTCCTACATTTTGTGGTAGACTATCATTGGGCACAGCTGGAGCTGTTCATTGTAGCAGAGTCCTTCTTCCATTGTTACCCCCGAGCTTACGTCTCCCTCCCCTGTTGGATTCAGTATAAAGCCCTCCTGATTAAGTTCCTCATGCTGTGGCCAAACACATACTTCCCAGTCCTTGTGAGGTGCAACCCATCCCTTGCCAGTAGTCCATCTTCCAGAAGTATGGCCTGTGGTCCCAGAATCCAAATCTCTCACGTCGGCAACACTTTTGTAGCCAGTCATTCACCCGGAGTATTTTTCTTTTCCTTTCTATTCCTCTTCTAAGTACTAGAAGGATGGATGAGAAAACTATCTGGGCTCCAAAGTTCTTGAGCTCCCTTCCCAACTCTTCAAAGTCTGCTGTGATTTCTTCGTAGCTCCGCTTGGTGGTATCATTTTTCCCCACATGGATGAGAAGGGATATGTATCAGTGGGCTCGATGAGCATTGGCAACCCTTCAGTCACATCTCTAGTCCGTCCTCCAGGGAGACAGCATACCTGGTGAGTCCACAGGTCTTTGCGACACACTTTGGTTTCGATCCCACGCAGGACAGAGTCTCCCACAACTACTACTCTTCTCTTCTTCATGTTGTAGGCCTTGCTTTCATTGCCTCCGCTTGTCTGACCTTCAGCCTCTTGCTCGCTGTCGCACGGGGTGCCCTGTAATTCTTCCTCTGCAGGCTGTCCTCCGGTCTCATCCTCAAGTACCTGAAAGCGGTTCCATAGTCCCACTGCTTCCACTGGCACAGGATGCCTTCTAGTTCTTCTGCTCCTAACTGTCACCCTCTTCCAGAGAGTTCCCTCTACTTCATTGTTCCTCACCTGAGCATTCTCCTCTTCTGCCTCAGCTTGCTGTTGCTCTTCTGCCTCCCGTACTTCACTTTGCTGCTGCAGTCTCACCGTTCTGTCTAGGAACTCTGCATTTTCTCTTATTCCCTTGAGGGATGACACTCCCCGCTCCAGTCCTATCACTTTTTCTTCCATCCCCAAACCCAACAGCAGGGATGAATGGATCACACAGTTTTGCATGTGTTCAGTCATAAGTCTGTTCCTTCCTGGTTTATGTGATACGTTTTTTTTAATGCATGAAAATTCACATTGTATGTATCTCCTCCCCCCAATATGCATTTTTTGAGCTGAGAACTGCATTGCAAAATTCAGAGAAGTGCACAGTCCAAAGGGTAACTGGATTTCGATCTATATATTTGTCCAGGAAATGCAAATTAGGTCAGTTTATTAAAAATGCAGACTAAAACACCGTTCTCTAGCATCGCTACCCAAGAGTATTTGAATGGGGAGGGAAAATAATGGATTAATATAGAATAAGAGTCAGGATCTGTGCATTTCATGGGGACCAGGCATCCTATACATGTGTCCAGTGGCTCCTAAGGGCTCATTTGTCCAGCGGACATTGGCTACCCTGGTTTTCAGTGGCAGTCATTTCATGCCTGGGGGCTAAAACAGATAACCAGCATACCTGTTTTAAAAGACAGACTGGTAAAAACCATAAATGTCCTATGTACGCTCAGTAAACAACCATGCAAAACGAGCCTCCCAAAAGTGGAAAAAGCGCACTGCAGGGTGGTTTAGTGTTCATGCACATCTGTCTATATGGCTGTATGCTGGAGATGAGGCGCATCCATGCCAACTCAGAGATTTAGCTTCTGGAGAGCCCGAGGAGGGAGCTGGTCCCAGAAGCAATTCAGGCAATCCATTAAAAAAAAAAAAAAAAAAGAAGAAGAAGACATGCCCAACTTCTCCCTAGAAGGAAAACCTGGATGGCCATTTACCAGGCTTCAAAAAACAGAGACTGCTTCTGGTAATATCCACTGACCTTTGACCCTGGATATGAGGGTCCCTGCCGCCGTCAAGGTCTCCACAGTGTTGAGCAGAGGGTACTTGATGATGACCTGTCGGAGAACCCGCAAGGTTTCCCCCAGACACTCGTGGGCGAGCGGCCGCCGAGACTCCAGCCCATCTGCAAAAGAGAAAAGGGTCAGTGTGTTGGGGTCTGTGGCGGGGGGGGGGGAAATGGCTAGACAGTGCAGTTCTAGGGCAAGCTTCGCCAGTTGATATTTCTGCATACCATGCAGCTGCTCAAGGCACCAGGCATCTTGCCACAGAGTGTCCGGAAAGGCTAACAACAAGCTTTGATAAACAGAATTTGGGCAAAACGTTTGCACAGTTTTCGAATGTGATCAAAATCTAGTAGAGATGAGGACAGTGACAATGGCAGCACCCACCCACTCACCCACTCCGTGCCCACCCTTTGTTTGCTCTAATATCTTCTTCCTACTGTTTGTGAAGATGTTCTGTTTTTCAGTTTGAAAACTGAGATAAAATCTGAGAAAATTAAGATAAAATCTATTAATTGGACTGCCTTAAGTTGGTGTCGGGCTGTGCAAGCTTTTGGGTTTCACAGAGCTCGTCACCAGCTGTGCTGCACTCAGGTGTCTCCTTTCTCCTTCTCTCTTTTCTCCTGGCTTGGCTTTCGACAGGTGTGTGTCTGACAGAAATCCAACAGGTGCCACTTTCCATCACAACACCTTCATGTTGGGGGAAGTGTCCCCCCCTCCCAGTTGAATTTCTGCCTGTGATGTGGCTGTTAACGGTGCCAGCCCTATGAGGAACATTTAATTATTGAACCTGATGAAGAATTCTGTTAAACTCTCACTTGTGGGCTTCCTGACTGGCTGACTGGTGTTGGGAGAAGGAATCAATCCAGCAAGGCTCTTCATATCCTTTAATCTGGTTTTGTAGTGGACCAGTCTATCCGTGGTAGTCTACCAGGTTAGCTAAAGGGAATGTCCATGAGCAAGAGCAGCCTACCTCTAATACCTGAGGGCTGTTCTCATCTAGCAGGCTTCAGCTTTCAGTTAATGTGCATCTCCAGTCCCCACCTCTGTGTTTCCAGCACCCACTTGTGTATAGATAAAACACTGCAAAAAAGCAGTCGTGATGTGACTGTATGTAAGATTGCATCAAGGTTCTTTTGGTGCTGTGTTTAACTGATGCACATGTGCACTCCTGAGCATTGGGAAAAACTGCAAACAAGTAATCTTGATGCAAGCATATGTTCTTCTATTATTATTATTGTTGTTATTATTGTTGTTATTATTACTACTACTACTACTACTACTTACAGTATTTGTAAATTCCGGAGTGGTGAACAGTAAAAAGACAAAAACAGATAAAAGAAACAAAAACAACACATTGAAAACAAACTAAAATTACAGTGGTGGTTGGAGAGCAGAGAAGGCTTCCCGGAACAAGGAGGTCTTCAGCAGGCTCTGAAAACAGCACAATGTCGGAGCCTGCCTGACCTCCAGAGGCAGGGAGTTCCACAAAAATGGAGCCACCACGCTGAAGGCCCTTCTCCTGGTGGACTCCAGTCGGCCCAAGGGCCATGAGGAACCACCAGGAATGTGCCATCTGATGACCTCAGTGACCAGGCAGGTTGGTATGGGAGGAGGCGCTCTCTCAGGTAACCTGGTCCCAAGTTGTTTCGGACTTTGTACACAAGTACCAGAACCTTAAACCTGGCCTGGTAGCAAATAGGCAGGCAGCGCAGTTCCTTCAGCAAAGGAGTTGCCATGCTGAAAAGGGGCAGCTCCCGACAACAGCCGAGCTGCTGCATTCTGCACTAGCTCCAGGTTCCGGAGCAGCCTTAAGGGCAGCCCCACATAGGGCACATTGCAGTAATCCAGTCTTGAGGTTACTAGCACCTCTGTCACTGTGGCCAGGCTATCCCTGTCCAGGAGAGGCCATAGCTGGCAAACCAATCGAAGATGGTAAAAGGCACTCCGAGCTGCCAGACACTTGGGACTCAAGAGACTATGATGGATCTAGGAGTACCCCCAGACTATTGTAAACTGGGGGTGGTTTGTAGCTGAGCAGGTACAGCCCAGGCACTTCTTTTGTTAGGTAAGCTACAGGTGAAATGTTGCCAAATAGATAGTCAATTGAATCTTGATTTATAGGTCATTTGGAGAAATTGGCGTGCCTTTCTGTGAAAGGAGTGTTTTGTTGGAGCAGAAAATGGTGGATTTAGTGGAGGGTGTTTCGTCTTCTAGCCTCACCACTTGCGGCAAGTGACTTGCCTTTATATAATGTGGGTGTTCTGTGGCACCAGTAAAATTTGTGATTGCCCACGCCACATGGTGACCATTTTGTGACTCCCCTCATGGCAGCCATCTTGTGATGGTGCTCGCAACACTCTCTCCACGGGCCCAAGGTGTCCACGGGCCCAAAAAGGGTGGGGACCCCTGCTGTAAAGCTAACAGCATTTTCGGATGTTGGCTGTCTCCCTATAGATCTGATGTGGGAGCAGTCGACTTTGGCTGTGAATTGGTGTGAGTGTTCTAAGCTCCGTGCCTCTAACCTACGCTCAACCTGTATACTATGAAATAAATGTAAATATTACAAGACTCCAATGACCCACTCTCAAAGTGACCCACTCTCAAAGGAAACAGAATCCAGGTAAGCACTTGTACCCCTGGGGTCAGTCAGTCAGTAAGGCGATCACTCGTGACCGAGTAAGATTGTCTTCCAGGATAAAAAAGAAAATTTACAAAAAGGAGATTTTAAAAGGAGGAAAATTCTAAAGAAAATTGTGTAGACTCTAGCGATGGGTCCGTAAGTGACTGTGGAGGCCAATTCTAGATCCACACAGCTTCCCACAGTGGGGACACAGGTTACCAGATGGAAGATGGTCTTGTAAAGGATTCATTTGACGTGCTTTTCGCTTAGCACGTTTCTCCCTTTCACCTTGCACTCGAGCTTCTTCAAAGTCCATAGAACCTTTGTGAAAGGCCAACCTCCAGTTAGATCGTTCATGGGCCAGAGCTTCCCAGTTTTTGATGTTTATATTGCATTTTTTTATATTAGCCTTAAGAACATCTTTAAACCTCTTATATTGACCACCGATATTCCGCTTTCCATCCTTGAGTTGGGAATAAAGTAACTGCTTTGGGAGATGGCAGTCAGGCATTCGAACAACACGACCGGTCCACTGAAGTTGGCGTTGAAGGATCATTTTTTCAATGCTAGTAGTCTTTGCTTCTTCCAGTACACTGACATTTGTTCGCCTATCTTCCCAAGTAATTCGCAGGATTTTCCGGAGGCAACGTTGATGAAACCTTTCAAGGAGGTGGAAGTGACGTTTATAGATAGTTCATGTTTCGCAGGCATACAATAAAGTTGGCAATACAAATGGCTTCATAAACCAGTGTTTTGGTCTTCTTACAAATATCCCGATCCTCGAACACTCTATGTTTCATTCGAGAAAACGCGGCACTTGCGGAGCTCAGACGATGCTGGATTTCATTGTCGATGTTAGCTGTAACAGAAAGATAGCTGCCAAGATAGAGAAAATGATCAACATTTTCCAGTATTGTCCCGCCAAGGATGGCATCACCAAAGGGTTAGCTTGCACTTGCTGATGAAGCACTTTGGGTTTTTTGATGTTAAGTGAGAGACCAAGTTTTCTGTATGCTTCTGCAAAAGCATTTAGGATAGTTTGGAGATCATCCTCTGAATGTGCGGAGACCACATTATCATCAGCATACTGTAGTTCCACAACGGAGGTTGTAATTACCTTACTTTTTGCTTTCAGCCTGCTGAGATTAAAAAGCTTTCCATCTGTTCGATATATAATTCCCACACCAGTGGGAAGTTTCCCCTCGACAAGATGTAAAATCATGGCGATGAAAATAGCAAATAATGTTGGGGCAATAACACATCCCTGTGTAACACCTGACCCTGGGGTACACCGTGCACGTAACGGCACAATTGCATTGACTGCTTTTTTTGGGTAGTGCTTTATCAATGCATGTGTGAGTGTTACTGAGGGGAGGAGACACAAATGGAAGAAAGGGAAGCTGTGTCGATGCTCTACGTTACAACATTTGGAATTTTTTTAAAAAGGAAAACAATGGAGGATTCCTAACGCATCAGAAAACAAGGCCAGGCAGCACCAAAATCTGGGAGAGAAATTTGGAGGAGAATTTCAGAACTGACCTAGAAAATGCCTTTAGCCATCTTTCCTGCCCTTTTCCAGGCACACTCGCCGCTAATTTGCTACATCTTCCCCCCACCCCAACATCTGAAATTGAGCGGTGCCCCTTCTAAGTCAGAGAGCCAGAGGAGTCCCCGTCTCTCCCATTAAAAACCAGCCATGGTCTAGTTGTGATTTCCACCCCCTGCTTCTTCAGGAGATCTGAATTCCCCTGGAGCGCAGCCCGGGAGCTTTCTTTCCTTCCATTCGGCCCAGAACAAGGCCGCTAATTCCGCGCTGTGTGTCCGGCACCAAGTCCTGCATCTCCCACCGTCGCCGTTCATCTTTCTGTCCTCGCTGCTATCTGGGAGGCCAGCCAGGCAGCCAACTTTCCCAGCGTTAGATAAAAGGAGGTCAACGGGCGAGCGCACGCCCAGCGATCCCCCCACACTTGGTTTGCCAACTTTTTTTTTACCAGCCCATGCTCCTGAGTCAAGTACAGCGCTATCTGCGGAAAGGAGCAAGCAATCCTCCATCCTGCTATCTGCGGTGCCTGGAAAAACCTTGAAAAGATTTTTTTTTTTGAAGTCTGAGCTACTGCCACAAGAGTGAGCCATGTCTATCCACCCCCCTCCCGCACCCCAACCTGGTAAGTTGGCATCCCTGCCGTTGCCAAGCTCCTCCTCGGGATGTTTTGTTTACTGCCAGGAAGGGAAGTTGGAAACAAGGAAGCCAGCCCCTTCCCTGTGGCTTTTCAGATAACCCGGCCTCCCATCCCACCCATAACCTATCGCCCTGCTGCCCTGCCCTGCTTTCCCTGCTACGCTGTCCCTGGGCATTCTCACCACGGAAACTATTGCCGGGGACAGAGTTAGAACACAGAGAAACAGTCCAGCCCAGTTGCAGACTCAGCTTATCTGGAGCAGAAGGGGTACAACCTGGCCAGGCCTGTTGGTTCCACGGACTCCCTGCCAGGCTCTCTTCTTTCTTTCTTTCTTTCTCTCTCTCTCTCTCTCTCTCTCTCTGAGCCGTGGCTCTTGCATCTAAAAAAAATTGACATTTGAACGGCCTACTTCACAGGGTTATTAGGAAAGCAATGAGGATAACTGGGGTTGAGTGAATTTCTCCAGTTTTATTCCTTTATTGCCCTGGGACTAAAGAGCTGAAGGGCAGCAGTGGTGCAGCCCGGTAACGTTAGACCAGTGTTCTCCAACCTTGGGTCCCCAGCTGTTTTTGGCCTACAACTCCCAGCATGCCCCAGCCAGCTATGCTGGCTGGGGCATGCTGAGAGTTGTAGGCCAAAAACAGCTGGGGACCCAAGGTTGGATAACACTGCTCTTGAGTATCCAGGGCCACACATGAGGGGGTGGGGGTGCTGTTGCCCCCATGTCCTGTGTTGGGCTTCCAAAAGGCTGGGGGTTGTAGGCCAAAAACATCTGGGGACCCAAGGTTGGAGAACACCGTGTTAGACCCTGGACTTAATTATCTTGGGGGACAGGGGCGGCTTTAGACGGCCATGCATCTTCAGTTGTGGAGCACGCAAATAACATTTCTCTTCTCACCTCCCCTCCCCCCCACAGCAACTGCCATTCTATGCTTTACGATCGCTTCTACAGTCCTGATTCATTAATAGCAATAAAATAAAAGAAATACTCCGAGCATGTGCATTTAAAAAAAAAAAGGGGGGGGTGACAAACCAATGGCAGCCCTTCCAAGGTGCTGCTTGAGCACTTTGGAAGGGCTGTCAATTTAGAGATCGCTGTTTGCGATCTCCGGGGGGGGGGGTAAAGGGGGGGGGAGAAGCTGCGGTGAGCCAAGAAGGGCTTACGATCACGGCGGGGAGCACCAAGCTAGTGACGGTGGCCCCAAAGTGCCGCTTCAGCCCTTGTGGGGCGGCTGTCACTGGTGGTGGCCCAGTTGTCGCTCTTGCCAAGAGGCTTGCTCGCCGCTTCCGGGTCCAGGACAACACAACAACCCATCGTGGGTACACAACCACCCCTACAATAAGCCATGGGTCACCGGGGTGACTTGTTGCGCACAAACAAGCCACCCTGTGGGAATTGGCACAGGTTCACCCTGACACAACAACCCACCATGACTTGGCACCAAGTGCTTCCACACACTTCCACATGCAGACATAGCCACCAGTGCCAGCCAGTGCAGGAGCGTGTACTTCTGGCTGGTGTCTCACTGGCCATCGTTCCCATGTTCCTGGCTTATCCTGATTTACCATGAAGGAGCTGAGTGCTGGTGCACAGAGCACCTTCTGCTTGCCCCTAGCAGGTAAACAACACAGAAATGGTTTCACAGAATAGTAGAGTTGGAAGGGGCCTATAAGGCCATTGAGTACAACCCCCCGCTCAATGCAGGAACCTCTGTGTTATTTATGAATTCTTTATTTATGACGTTGTGAGTCACCTTTCCACCCAAATAAGGTCTCCAAGGCGACTTACAATTAAAGCTTAAAACAATTTAAGCCCCATCAAAATTAAAAATTAAAAACAGCATCATGTGCTGTTTTTATTCAGTGCTGTTTTTATTCATTGCTTTATCACTGTCATGCGTTTAATGTATTGTACACCGCCCAGAGAACGTAGGTTATTGGGCGGTTTTAAAGAATAATGAATAAATAAATTTAGAACGATCACCCACAGCAGAATTAAGAGCAGGAGAGAATCTTAAAAACAGAGTGTGGCGCTAATAAATTTAAAAAGCCATGTGGAACAAAAACGGTTTGACAGCCTGCCCAAAACTGAACAGAGAAGGGGCCAGCCGAACCTCCCTTGGGAGAGAGTTCCACAGCTGAGGTGCTGCCAGAAAGAAGGCCCTCCCCTGCGGTCCCATCAATCTAACCTTTCTTCGTGGTGGAACACGCAGAACGCGGCCTTTCAGACATCTGAGCCTGGGACCGTGGTTTGTTGATCCTAAATATGCTGGGACTTGTAAGCCACCAGCATATCCTGGCTTGTTCCTGGCTCATGATCCTGATTTGTTTGGGAGCAACAACAAACCAGGACCACTTCTGGTTTCTTTACCAGTTTGTGCAAGCAGGAGGAGCAACGTGGCCATTCCACCAGCCCTGTCAGGAGTATTCATAGATATCCCCCCTTCTTCCCTCCCCATTCCTTTTTCCTTGTGTGTCGTGCCTTTTTAGATTGTAAGCCTGCGGGCAGGGACTGTCTCGTTAATTGCTGTAAACCGCCCAGAGAGCTTCGGCTATTGGGCGGTATAAAAATGAAATAAATACATAAATACCGTGGGGGCGAACGGTCTGCATGTACCAGCTCCTTCCCAGTAGGCCAGGATGAGCCAGGAATCCTAGCCTACTGTTATCAGGAAGGCCTGCAGATCTGGAGGGCAGGGTGTGTGTGGCCATCTGGAGTCTCCAACGTGGCACCTGTGGATACCTATCGTGGTCCCAGCAGGCTCCCTGCACCTCCTGTGGTGTTTTTTATTTGTTTAGATTTAAAAAAAACAAACCTGGGAGGCCAGAATGCTGCAAAGTGAAGTGCCAGCCTCCAGCGCCATCCATATTTCCAAGAATGCCCCTGGGCCTCAGAGGCATTCTGGGAAATAAAGGGGGAGAAGTGGTCCAGTGTGCCCAGTCGTCCAGGAAAACAAAAAGGCAAGGTGGGGGTGACAAGGGGCATCCTGCCTGGTGGGGGAGCAAAGGGGTGTTTTGCCTGTGTGTGTGGATGTGTGTGAGAGACAGGCTTGTTTATTTGATAGTTGTGGTGCGCTTGTGTGCTGCATGTGTTTCTCTGAGCATCACCAGTTTGCCTTCTGCGAGACGGGCATTTTATTGTGCTTTGCGGGGGCAAGCATGTGATTTGGTATTTGGGGCTCAGACTCCATCTCTGCCTTGTAGTCAGTTCCTTGGCTAAGTGACTTGTCAGTTCACCCTTCTGTGAAATGAGTGCTGGAGCAGAAAAACCGTGGGTTCAACCGAGTGTGATGGTTCAGACCTCTGTCTTGTACTTAGGTTTTTAGGCAAGTGGTTTTCCTTCTAATCTAACCAGTTTGCCATATGGGAAATAGGTGATTTGTGACCAGCCACGCCCACCATGGCAGCCATTTTGTGGATGGGCAAAAAAAAAAAAAACCCATGGCAGCCATTTTGTGAGAGCACCCACGACATACTTTCAAAATCAGCCTAACAGCCCCCAAAGGTGGGGGACCCTAAGCAACCCAGTACTGGAGAAGTCAAATGTAAAATAAGGTGTTAGGGTGAAGATGGGCACAAGATAAAAACTGAGTGGGTTCCTCAGCCATAGGGTACGGTAAGTGTGCTACCTTCTGACTTCTGAACTGAAATTACAAGACATGTGTATCAACAAACTGAATGGCTCAGCCATCAGGCAGGCAGCCTTTTTAACCTTGGTATGAATATCCATGCATTTCTCCATTTTTTTTCTTTGTTAATTTTACACACAGTCTTTTAGGGTGCAATCCTATGCAAGTTTAGACAGAAAAAAGGCCTACAACTCTCAGCATGCCCCAGATAGCTATGCTGGCTGGGGCATGCTGGGAGTTGCAGGCCTTTTTTCTGTCTAAACTTGCATAGGATTGCACCTTTTACGGATTGATTGTAATCCGTTCCAGGAACAGCTTTTTTTGAGCTTAGGAGTGGCATAAAATTACTTCAGTTAAATAAATACATAAATAAATGACCCCAGTTAAACTTTGCTTAAGTGAAAAGTGCTCCAGGAACTGGCTAAGTGGGGAATATTTCTTGGGGCATCCTGCTGTTACTTCACATTCGCAGAACCGTTTTGTATTCCCCGTTCCCGCCAAAGCTCAGGAAGGAAATGTGCATAGGTCCAGCCTGAGGGCAGTGAGGGTGCTGCTTGAAGCAAGCAAAACTCTCCGGAGATCTAACTTTGGAGGGAGTACAAAATGGCCCTGTGTGCTGGAAGCAGAACAGCCCTCCTGCTCCAGAAATTTTGTTTGCGTTTTCGCCCTTGGCCTACTAACATGATAACCTCGTGTCATGCCTGTGGTTGATCACCATGCCATTCTGGGTATACAGTGAGTGCGAGACGGGCATCTCCCATCCGGTACGCACAAGTATGAATCAGCCCTGGAACGGATTGCTGGAGACGTGACAGTTTACACAAACAGGGTGACAATTTACACAATTTACACAGGGGATCCGCCAAAGGTGGATTTCAATGGGAGAAGCGCAATCCTGTGCTTGTTTAAGAACACAAGAGCCCTGCTAGACCAAGGGTCCATCTAGTCCAGCATACTGTTCACACAGGGGCCAACCACAAGCAGGACATGAGTGCAACAGCACCCTCCCGCCAGCCCTGGATTAACCATTAAGCAATATAAGCACGTGCTCGGGGCACCAAGGGAAGGGGGACACCACAGAGTACCAGAGTACCACACATTTTTGCATTGGCATTTCCCCCCTTATAACAGTTTTATTTAAAAAATGCATAAAACAGCGATGAAAGTTTGTATTTCTTTCCGTCGCCCTAGTTATAAGTAATTGGCTTATATTGCTTGCTGCTATTTAGTGTTAAATAAATAGAATAAAAAACAAGTTTATATTTAATATAGTTATGTGTTCTGGCGTGGGGGATGGTCTTGTAGAAAACTGAGTTTTTAATGTCTTCTTTCACCTTCAGCACTTACTGGGCCTTAAAGTCTTGCCAGCTACGCAATAGAAGGGCTGAGGGGGCACCGTTATTGGGCTGAGCTTAGGGCATCAGCTGGCCTTCTGGCCCTGCCTCCCGCCCATGTTCCCCAGCAACTGGTATACAGAGACATGTGTGCCCCTGATACTGGAGGTGGCATATAGCCATCTGGACTAGTGGCCATTGATAGCCTTCTCCTCCATGAATTGGTCTAATCCCCTTCTACAGCCATCCAAGTTGGTGGCCATCACTACCTCTTGGGGCAGCAAATTTATTTATTTTTTATTGATTTATTATATTTATACCCCGCCTTGTTTCCTGCAAGGAACCCAAGGCGGCTTACATAATCCTCTTCCTCCTCCCGTCCATTTTATCCTCACAACAACCCTGTGAGGTAGGTTAGGCTGAGAGTCAGTGACTGGCCCAAAGTCACCCAGCGAGTTTAGGCCTTCCTTTTGTCTGCCTTGAATCTCCGACTATTCATCTTCATGGGATGACCCCTTCGGGTTCTAATATTATAAGAGAGGGGGGAAAACGGCTCCCTCTCCGCACCACGCATAATCTTGTACCCCTCCATCATGTCTCCCCTTCCTCACCCTTGTTTCTAAGCTACACATTGTAAGTTTTCCTCACAGGGGAGTTTCTCCAGCCCCTCTGATCACTTCGGTTGCATCTTTCTGCACCTTTTCCAACCCTACAATATATCAGAAGTACATCCCGTTGTGTTCAGTGGGGCTGAGCCCCAGGTAAGTGTGTACTTTCCTGAGAGTAAGCCCGATTGGACACAGTATGGCTTACTCTTGAGTAAGCATGCATAAGACCAGGCTGTACTCCCATGCATACTTTCCTGAGAGGAAGCCCCACCAGAAGCAGAAGAATTGTTTCCGAGAAAACAGGCCGTGTTGGGCTATTCAGAACACCCCTGACTCTCTGGTTGAAATCGATGGGGCTTATCGGAGCAATACTATACATTTCTACTTAGGAGTAGGTCCTGCTGATTTTAATAGGGCTTACTCCTCGGTAAGTGGGTATGGGATTGCAGCCTATACAGTGCTACCCAGATGTAACTCCCATTGAGTTCAATGGGGTTTACTCCCTGGTAAGTGGACATAGGTTTGCATCACAGATCACTTAACGATACATCTATTGAATTTCCCTTTTATATAGAATGTCACAAAGTACAACCAAATTCTGCTGTTTTGGGAAGAAGGGGCCTGTGCCTGAAAGGGGACTAGGGTTTTTTTGGTCTTGGAGAAGAGCAGAAAAAGCAAGTTCGATTAGGATATTGAAGCTGCAGATTTCTTGCAAGCAACTTTCTGGCCAGCCCTAGGCTGACTGTCTTCATTGATTCCTCAGTGCTCACTTGCAAATTTCAGATCTTGCCTCAGTGTCAGGAGCCCCCACCATGAGATATTTTATGCTGATTTCTAACCTTCTTGTTTCAGCCAAATGGAAAGAAAAAATGAAGAATTCAACACCTTTTAAAGCCCTGAGACCCTGAAAACCCATATTGTACCGCCTTTCCTCCTCGGTCTCCCCTTCTTCCCCAGAGAAGGAGCTGAACAGAGCTTCCTATCACTTCACAAGTCAGCAGATACAGAGAGGAAAATCTCTGCATTATCTTCTATTTTTCTATTTTTCTTCTAAGTGCTCCATACTACAATTACGTATTCTCTTTCCCTCCCTTTTTCCTAATATTCTCGCCATTCAAAACTCCAGAAACCCTTGGCTGTGCAGCTCCGTTTCTCTTCCCCCTTCTCCATGATCTCCCTCTCTCTCTCTCTCTCTCTCTCTCACACACACACACACACACTCACACTCACACTCACACACAGACAAACCTTGCTAGAAATTAAATCTGTTCTCTTTGGAACACGCACGCACAAACACACACAATTTTCTATGCACCCCAGTGCACCTAGCTTCACTGCTGACTTTAAATGCTTGTTTTCTTTAATCTTCTCAGTAATTAATGTATGTTTCCAATTCCTCTGATGTGTGATTTTAACTCCTTTTAAATTCTTCTTTAATAAAACAAAGAATTGCTTTCAAGGACCTTGTTGTGGTCCCTGACTCTCTCAGGTTTTGGGGGTATTAGGTTTTCCTAAGCACCCAGAGTTCAATGCCAAAGATCTCATTTGCGTGTTTACTTTACATGTATGTAATATGTACATCCACGTAAATCAAAGCATACTTCTTAACAGGAACTAATATTAAAAGTGCAGGAAACCTGTCCTCTTCCACATCTGGCCACCCAACTTAACTTTGGCTAGATTGCTGAGTTATTATTCCACTTCTTTCAAATAGAAAGGTGAGATAAAATACATTTAACTGGACGGTCTGTGGTTGGTGTAGTACTGTGCAAGCTTTCTGAGTGTCACACAGAGCTCTACTTGCCTTTTTTCTTTTCTTTTTTTGCCTGTCATGGCTGCTTAGCCTTCAAGAGGTGTGTGGTAGCCAGAAATTCAACAGGTGCAGCTTTTCAATGTCTTTCTTTCAGTTCTGAGGTTTAGCTGCTCCCAACTTTGCCATGCAGAGGTCTTCAGCTTAATTTTCTGAAGACCAGTTGCTTGCCGGGCTGAATTCAAGGTGTTGGTTTTGACCTTTAAAACCCTATACGGCTCCGGTTCAGCTTATCTCAAGGAGCACCTCCAGCAACATCAAGTAGGCCGCTCAACAAGGTCTGCCACGGACAGCCTTCTCCTTGTCCCATCAGCAAGAGCAGCCAGGCTGGTGGGGACTAGGAAGAGGGCCTTTTCTGTGGCAGCCCCCAAGTTATGGAACTCCCTCCCCAGTGACCTTCGCCATGCCCCCTCCTTGATGAACTTCCGCCGGGCTTTAAAAACATGGCTTTTCAGGCGGGAATATGGGGTGGGTTAGGATTTTTTAAAAAAAACTCTTATATTGTTTTAATTGCGTTTTAATGGTGTTTTATTGTATTTTTTCTTGATTGTACATCGCCCAGGATGGCTGGGTGGCCGACCAGATGGGCGATTTAAAAATATAATAAATAAAAATAAATAAATAAAAAGAATTTATTGCTTGATAAATGTGCCCAGCAGTGGTGCAGTGAGGTAATTTTAGAGCCTGGATTTAACGGTTTTATAGGGCCCCCAGCCTTGAGATGGCCGTATACAATACTTCATTTGTGAAGCATACAACTAACATTTATCTCTTATTTCCCTCCACCCTGTTCTGTGCTTTACAATTGCTTCTAAATTCCTGGTGTGTGTGTGTGTGTGTGTGTGAGAGAGAGAGAGAGAGAGAGAGAGAGAGAAACACTGTTTGCCAATGTTGTCCTGGATTTTTAGGAAATAGCTGATTTTGCTTTATTGGACTTGCTGGGAAGACTATTAAGAAAATGCTAACTCACCTCTCTTAAAACAATACAGGATGTCTTATTATGAAATGCAAATGCCAAATGTTAATGATGAATAATTAAAAGATTTAAAATGCAAATAATTAAAAAGTAGTAATTGTATGAAAGGGAAGATCCACAAAGACACAAGCAGGTGCACAGTGAATTCTGGGTAGCTTGCGTAAAAAGTAATTGTCAAGATGACCTGGATAATATCCAAAGAGAAAATGCTGAGTTAAAGTCACTGGGGCTGAAGTGTTATTTGAGCAATGAACAGGTGTGAGACTGTATTATTCCAGATCAAATTACTTAAAGGTTTTGCTTATCAATTAATGAGCAAAAATATAAGGCATACATACACATCAAAAAGCTTAATATACAGACGTCTAAAAAATGTATAGACTTAAGTTTAAGTGGCAAATTTTGAGTAAGAAGATATCTTCTCAAAGGTATAATTCAGAGTTGATCGTATCTAGCGTGAAAGGTGCATATGTAAGCCTTTTAACTTCTATCTAATTTTTGAGGAATGTTTAATAGCAATGAGATAATTAAGAATGTGAGCCCTAATTTATGGGACAGTAAATAATATTAGCTATGAGGCCATTTCTACACAAACACGTATAAATATGTGCCGATTGTAGAATGTGGGAGCTCATTCTTATTTATTTATTATATTTATACGCCGCCTTTTTTCCTGCAAAGAACCCAAGGCAGCTTACATAATCCTCCTCCTCTCCATTTCATCCTCACAACAACCCTGTGAGGTAGGTTAGGCACCTAGAAGCTTATTAGAAGTTCTAGGTGGTCATTTGGGGGGGCTGGGCTGGGGCGCCCCATGCCTCGGCCCTGAGGTCCAACCCTGACTGCACCACTGGTGAACGGTCTTGACCAGCTCTGCAGAAAGAAGTGCAGAATCATCCGTGGGACGCGCACAGGCAGACAGACACACCCATGAAGGATTTATCAGGGCACTACCAGCTGTCACAGCCTCAGCATAAACAGGAAAGGCACACGGATGAAAATAGCGACAAGGCAGGAAACGGTACCATCCCATCCTTCTCATCGCAACCCCTGTGCCTTGCCTGATGTAGCAACAGACTTGGGAGCGTGGTTGTCTTAAAAATGTGTGAAATCTGGAAGGCAGGACACCCTTCATGTAGTTTGACAGATGAAGCAAGGGTCCTGTGTCCTCCTCCATTGTTATATGAGAGGGAGAATTTCTACAGATGCAGATTCTCCACTCTCAGGGCATTAGTGCGCTGTGCGAGCTCATAGATGGAGATCCCTCAAGCTCTGTCACAAAGTCCCGAGAGATCGCCTCAGGCAAGCTGCAATCTCTTGGCCTCGGCAAAAGCGGACATAATACTGACCTCCCTGACAGGGTTGTTGTAAGGATTACTGAGATAATATTTGTGAGGCACTTCAAGCAAGTGTTATATAAACAGAGGATTATGATTGCGGCTTTCGCTGATTAAAGACTCTTAGGGCGGCTAAATCAACTAGGAATGCTCCCCAAATCTGCCTGATCTGACTTCCCCCCCCCCCGGGATTTTGACATTCTGAATTCCCCGGTCTCGTTTCTGAAGTAGAACCAATGCTTTCGGGATCTTCTACAGTCATGCCTTGGATTGAGAGCATACTTCGTTCCGGAAACGTGCTTGTAATCCAAAACACTCTTATATCAAAACGAAATCCCCCCAAAAAAATTTGTACAGAGATTTTTAATTTAAGCCGTACTACAGTACTTGTATTGCAAGACGTCACTTGTATATCAAGCCAACAAAAATTAAATAAATATTTAAAAATTTGCTAGTCTTGCAAAACGCTCTCAAACCAAGTTACTTGCAATCCCCAAGGGATTACTGTATTCTTCTTCTTCCTTTTTTTTTTTAATTCCCAGATTTTATACAGAGCACCAGGTGTGTGCGGTTTGCCACATCTTTCAGTGTCTCCAGTTCATTTGTGTCTTCCCCTCCCTACCCAATTACCCATGCACACTGATAAAACACTACACAAAACATTCTTCGTAACACTTGTGTGTAGGATTGCATCACTATAATCTTTTTTTTGTGTAGTGTTTTGCCAAGGCTCAGGAGCGCCGGTGTGCATCTGCGCTAAAGGAATACTGACGGACGCCACCAGTCATACCAAGATGGCTTTTTTGCGGTGTTTTATCAACGCATGTTGGTAACAAAGGGCTGTGTGTGGGAGCTGCAAATCTGGAGCCGTCGCTCCGACGCTCGGACCACGGCCCTGTCGAGGGGCACTCACTCACTCACCCTCCTGGAGCACGACGTCCTTCAGTTTCTCCAAGCGCTCCGCAAAGTAACCCACTTCGGCCAGGAGCTGCGAGATGTCCTCAGGTTCCATCAGGCTCCCCTCGCTGTTCTCGCTGGGGCTGTAGGCGGCGTGCGGCTTGTGTCCCTTGGCGAGGCCTCGCGGGATCGCGGGGGACAGGGGGAACCCCGCCGCGCTGGCGTGCCGGCTCAGGCTGGTGGGGCGCTTGATCAGGCCCGTCGTGGCCCCCGAGGACAGGTCCACCAGGCTGGAGGCGGACAGCTCCAGGCCATCTCGCCGGGGCAGCTCCTGCAAGGTTTCAAAATGCTTTTGACAGGCCCGTAGCAAGAAATGTGGCAAGGGGTGCTACAGGGGGTGAAGAACCACGAAGAGGGAACAACCAGGAGGGGGGGATCATCTGATATCCAAGGATCATTGCAGAACAGCCAGAGCATGAATATAGGTCGCCTAACACAGTGTTCTCCAACCCTGGGTCCCCAGATGTTTTTGGCCTACAACTCCCAGCATGCCCCAGACAATGGTGGAGGACCAGGAGATGCCGCAGCCTGCTTGCTCTCTGGCTCTCTGCCTGCAAAGCAAGCAAGTGGCAGCCACGATGAGGAAGAGGAGGAGGAGGAAGAGTGGGGAGAAGATGCACTTCACTGAGGGAGGGAGGGGGCCTTGCCCCAGGACCCTCCAAAACCTGCAGCCAGCACCGGGCGCCTCTGCCCCAGCCTAATTCCCTCCAGCCAGCCGATCCTGGCAGTTAGATTGGTCTGTTAAATATGAATGAAATAACATTTAACGTTGTACATTTTTAAAAATAAGGGCCTAGTGTTTGTCCGGTATCTGCTTGGCCAAAACTCTGGAAGGCAGGAGCAGCGTCTTATGTCTTAGCTGGCCGCTGGATAAGAATCCTGCCTCTGTAAACCTTCTTCTATCTCTATAAATAAAGAGGGCTACAAAATCACGTTTTGAAATGTCAAATGAACGCTGAAAATTTCAGGCAGGGGCCTCGACTATCCCCAAGGGAGCAGTAGTCGTTCCCGACCTAGAAAAGGATTCAAAGTCTGCTTCTGTGTACAGATCTCTTGCCCTGGATGGGGGGGGGGGGTGAATATGGGATTCTATACTAAATGTGTGGGGGTTTTTTCCCCTTTGGGGCTTCCTCTCCCAGCCCCCCACATGCAGCAGTAACATTCTACCCTGGAGGAAACGGTTTCCTTGGAGTGAGGAAACTGGATCTTGTGGCTGTTGAGACCCACAATTGCTCAAGTGTGTTGCAGTGAGTAAACAGCAGACAGTGGCGCTTCCGTAAAGCTCCAGCGTCATCTCAGAAACCGCAAAGCCCCAACTCCCCCCGCCTTTTGTACTGCATGGCTGCCAAGGCACCGAGAGCCAGCCGGAGTAGACACTGGTGGGCTACATGATCTAATGGCCTGACTCAGTACGGCTTCACGTGTCCACTCAAAAAAAGCACACCTCAGTGCACACTTCAGGCCCTCTGCAAATCTTCTTATGCCTCCATAGCTAAAGAGAACTGGAAAATTACTTTTAAAAATGTGAACAAAGGCCAAAAAGAAAAGAAATGTCTTCTCCTGGCGCCCAAAGGTGACAGTGTGGGTGCCAGGTGAGCCTCCTTGGGGAGCGTGTTCCAGAAACGGGGTGCCACAACTAAGAAGGCCCTGTCTCGTGTAGCCACCTGCTGAACTTCCTTCGGCAGGAGAACCCAAAAGAGGGCCTCCGGAGATTATCTAAGGCTCCAGGCAGGTACATATGGGAGGAGAAGGTCCTTTAGATCAGCCTTCCGCAACCTGGCGCTGGACTACAACTCCCAGCATCCCCCAGCTGGATGGGGGGGATGCTAGGAGTTCTAGCTCAATACATCTGGAGAGCGCAGGGTTGGGGAAAGCTGCTATTGATCCTCTGGCTCAGAAACCTATCAGATCCTCAGATCACAAAGTTAGTTGCAAAATAAAATCATACTGGGCTGTTAGATTAATTGATTGAAAATGTTTGATTGATTTAAAAGGGTGCCAGGATTAATTGGGTAGCAGATTCATAAACTGTGCATTACTTTTAATGTAAATACTTAGAGCAGTGTTCTCCAACTTTGGGTCCCCAGATGCTTTTTTGGCCTACAGCTCCCAGCATGCCCCAGCACAAATAGCACTTCTACAATAAAGCATTCCCCCCTTCTCTCTCACACAGTGGAATTTCTGATTAAACATGAGAGGATCGCATGGTTATATCATTAAGAGCGCAATCCTATGCAAGTTTAGACAGAAAAAAATGCCTACAACTCCCAGCATACCCCAGCCATGCTAGGCTGCATAGGATTGCGCCTTAAAACACATTTGGTAACTGAAAATGTCCTCCTCTTTAAAAACAACAACAACCACCAGTTATTAAAGCAAAACAGGATACGCGAAGACTTGTAAAATAAATAGAACAGAATATGATACAATTAATCATACAAAGATTAATCAATTGAAAACTAAACATGCATACAGGTAACAAAATTAGCAACCAACCAACTTTACATTATAACCAGTGCCCAGACCATTTAATCTCCCAATAACCACATTACTGTCAGCCATGATTTAACTGAGATCTCTCTTAATAGCTCCAGCAAAATATTGGGCGGTTTGTTCTTTTTCAGCCTTATTTATGCCAGCCAACAGGCATGAAACACAAAATCCAATTGTCCTGCCAGGCAGCAAACTAGGTAACAGGGTCATAAAATGGGCCGAAGGAGAGAAACCGAGCAAAGACAGCCGGATATAGTGGGACATTTAATGCTTATGGCAGCCTTTCCTGACATGGTATCTTCTACATGTGTTTGACTACAACTCCCATCATCCTGAGAACTAGCAAAGGGCACCTGCATGTGCACACACACACACGTGCACACACACACACACACACACACACACAAGCAATTTTAAACAACAATAGGAAAATCCAGGACCTGATTAAAACCTTATCATATGTTGCCAAATGCCTGAGAGCGCCTGCCTTTATTCTGACCATTGGCCCATCAAGCCAAGGACTGCCCACTCCGACTGGCGGCGGCAGCTCTTCAAAACCTTTCCCAAAACCTTTCCCAAAGTCACTACATACGCTACCTCAATCACTCTTACAAGAACCGTGTCGGGTAGGTCTGTGCGAGACTGTTCTTATTTTACGTAGTTTCTTTATAAAGCTCGGCTAGATGTGGCTGGCCTTTCACTTTTTTTTTTAATAGAATAAATGAATACGTATTCTATATCTGATCTATCTGAACAAGTGGCAATGAAACAGAATGAAAAACAACAACAACAACCCTGCAAAGTAGGACAAGGTTATCTCACAGGAAGTTGTCTTCTACAGTGCAAGTTCAGTGGAGAAGGCAGGGATCGAACCTGCGACCTGTGTGCACGCATAGCACCTGCCCCGCCGCTGAGCATCAGCCTGCCCATCGCAGACGGCGAGTCCTTCCTTTTTGCCTTCTGTGAGGCACCTAGAGCAGAGTTCTCCAACCTTGGGTCCCCAGATGTTTTTGGCCTACAACTCCCAGCATGCCCCAGCCAGCTACGCTGGCTGGGGCATGCTGGGAGTTGTAGGCCAAAAACATCTGGGGACCCAAGGTTGGAGAACACCGGCCTAGCTAGAGCACACTCCAGGGCAGGCAATCGGCATCATTGAGTTTTCACACTACCTTAAGCCACACGCTGGCTCGGCAGGAGACCGTATCCAGAACGTGCCCCCCGGCTTTCGCGACTTTCCTCCGCAGTCCGGTGGCGTACGGACTGTAACCGCTCCTCCCGCTCATGTGCTTGTTCGGCGTCCCCACGGTTCGACAGCGTGAGGGTCGGTCAGCTCAGCCCCCTGCGCACTGCCCAAGAGGAGGCAGCACGGGTGTTTTTTTTTTAAAGGCCTACAAAACACCTGCATTCCCTAAGGTGGGCGTCAAGAAGAGCCTCTCTCCACCCATCCTAGCTCCCAGAAGCCAGTGGGATTAAAAACCGCACAGACATACACCAAAAAAAAAAAAACACCACCCAGCCCTGCTCCGTTGCTATGAAGGGGCGGGGAAAAGAAGCCACAAATTGTCTCTGAAGCAAGAGGAAGTTAGATCCGACCACTTCCTCCTTTGGGGCACAGTTGCAGCCCTTTTCTAAATTATGCGAAAACAAATAATAACGTTCAGAAGCAGTCAGTGTCAGACTGATTTAAAAAACAAACAAACACACTCTCAGTTGGTGAATTGTGTTTAGTTTTCGAACAGAGAATTTGCGTGTTAACTAAAACGGTGGTTCTGAAGGGGCGGAAAATCTATTTTAATCCATGCATGGGTCATGGAAGAGGCATTCTCTCTGGAGTCCACCATCTTAGGAAAGGCATTCTTTCCCGCATGTAACCATCTTAGAAGAGGCACTCACTCTCACATGCACCATCTTAAAACAGGCATGCATTCCGGCATGCGCTCCTGGGCATGTTGAGAGAGATGCAGTGGAATGCCTCTCCTAAGATGGCACCAGCTGCCCACATTGGGGGGGGGGGGGGGAAGGGCTTAGGAAAAATTATTGTTTGATTAATCAGGCTGTCTTTTAAAAATCACTTCAAAGGTTTTTTAATGGATTCTCCTGAACAATTTACAGGGCAATCCCGGGCACATGATTACTCAGACATGCGCCCCATTGTGTTCAATGGGGCTCATTCCCTAGTAAGTGCGTTCAGGACAGTGTTCTCCAACCTTGGGTCCCCAGATGTTTTTGGCCTACAACTCCCAGCATGCCCCAGCCAGCTATGCTGGCTGGGGCATGCTGGGAGTTGTAGGCCAAAAACATCTGGGGACCCAAGGTTGGAGAACACTGGTTTAGGAACACAATACGAGTGACACAAAGCCCTAATTACATGCTGCTAGCACGTATCCTGTCCTTCCCTTCCCCTCCTTTCTTTCATACCCTAAAAGATACGCTAAAAGATCAACTTGTATTTTGCGGTATGAGAAAGAAGCAAGGCCGGGCCAAGGGATTTTTTTGAAGCATTCATTTCAGAACATGAAGCTCCCAGCTACCCCATAATGACATTTTGCTACTGAAGCAGCATGCATTTGTATGGCTGCGGCACAGCTCCCTTTCAAGCCACAAACAGCGTAAGCACTTCCGAACACAAGATACCCACTAGTAAAACTGAGAGGTGCAATTCTTAACTCACTCACACAGTCATGCGCCGGCCAAACAAAAGCACAGTTCAGATAAAAGAGAGACATAATGAGTTTTGTTATATATAGACTAAAAGTTATATTGCGACATAAGATTTTGTGGACTGTTTGAGTCCAAACAGAGCTTAAAAATATCTAAAAATAAGCACACTGTTCATTCACAAATCAATTTTTGGTGATAACACAAACATCCTGACATAGATAAGCCAGTTCACACACGGGAATTTAAAAAAATATTGTCTGGATTCAGGCCACAGTGACAGAACTGAAATTCTTGATCCAATGGGCGCATTTACACGTAACAACAACGTTGTTTGCACGTTGGTTGTGTGCACAACAACTCACAGTGAGCCCTGCCAGACGATCAGGCTCACCGTAGCTTGTTGACGCACTCCTCCCCCCTGGCTCCTCCTTGCGGGTATCCCACATGGGTCACACCACAGAGGGAACAAAACGCCCCACTCCGTGCCGCTCCCTCCTTTGGACCTCGCCGCCACAGCTTATTTCACTTTTTACACATTTTTTTTCGGAGATCGCAAAAGCCAGCGGTCAAGCCGGCTTTTATGATCCGAGTAGCCCCTTCAAAGTGCCCCAGCGGCACCTTGGAGGGGCGGCCCAGCATTTATTTATTTTTTGCGCACGATATTTTTGTGACATTTTCATAGGCATGAGTGATCTTTCGCTGCGAAAAGGGGTTTGGGGGGGGGATTTACACCCCCTTCACAGCAAGAAGCTCATCTCCCCCCCCTTTTTGTTCACATCGGGGTGCACATTTTTTGCACTTTGTCCTGAGCCTCTAGCCACCCAGTTCCCACTCAAAACCACATTTTTAAAGCAACCCAGAGTTTTGACTTTTTCCCTGGGGGGAAAAAAGGGGGTGGGGTGCACTTTTGCACTTTCTTGAGCCCCAGAGGCTCGGGACAAAGTGCAAAATGTGTACCCCAATAGGAACTAAAGGTGGGGGGGGGGAGATGAGGATTTTGCTGCAAAGGAGGTGTCAATCCCCCCCAAAAAAAACACCCCCTTCGCAGCAAAAGATCCCTTGCGCCTTTGGTTTCTCTTGACAGCTCACCTTCTGCGAGTTATCAAGAGGAACCAAAAAGGGGAGAAAAATGGATTTTTAGCCTCGGCTGGGGCAATGTCCAGGGTGGGTAGCTGCTGCCCGTTGGTAGCAGGCACCCCCCTGGCCTGGACATTGCCCTAGCTGAGGCTTCAAATCCCCGCGGTTGCACTACTGTGAAAGATCGCAGTTGTGCAACTGGGCTAAAATAAATAAATAAATAAAAATTTGTGCGCGATTATGTGCGCAATTTTTTTTTAAAAAAAATTAATTTTCTGCACACAAGTTTGTGCACAAACTCTTTAAAAAAAAAATAAATGCCGGGCAGCCACAGTCATCCCCCTCCAAGGTGCCGCTGGGGCACGTTGAAAGGACTGCTGGTAGCGGGTCAAAAGGGGGACCACAAAAGCCGGCTTGACAGCCAGCTTTCATAGTTTCCCCTCCACCAAAAAGTTTAAACGGGGCGGGGGGGGGAGCTGCAGCAATCCTGAAACACCTCACGGCAGCGGCAGGAAGGTGGAGGAAAGGCTTATTCCTCCTGAGGTGTCCCTGGGATACCTGCAGGAGGACCACGGCAGGAGGAGGAGGGAGCCCAACAAACCCACGGTGAGCGTGGTCGTCTGTTTGCACGACAACCGACCCACCGTGGATTATTGCCAGCAGGGTGGGTTGTCGTGACATGCCAATGCGCCCAGTTTGTAACAGTTTCCAGAGGGGTGGCCGTGTCAGTCTGCTGCGGCAAAACCAACGCATTTATTTTGGTAGAAGACTAACCAATTTATTCTGGTACAGTATAAGCCTTCTGGCATCGGATGCATCGGATGAAGTGGACAATGTCCATGAAAGCTTCTGCCAGAATAAATCAGTTAGCCTTCAAGGTGCCACGTGACTCTGTTTTATTTACGGTCATGCCTTGGATTGAGAGCATAATCCGTTCCGGGAACATGCTTGTAATCCAAAACACTCTTATATCAAAACGAAATCCCCCCCCCAAAAAAATTTGTACAGAGATTTTTCATTTAAGCCATACTACAGTACTTGTATTGCGAGACGTCAATTGTATATCAAGTAAAAAAAAATTAAATAAATATTTAAAAATTTTGCTTGTCTTGCAAAATGCTCTCAAATGAAGTTACTTGCAATCCAAGGCATTACTGTACATGGCGTGCAGCACATTGCTGAGCCATCATGAAAGCTTCTTCCGGCTTCTGCAAATTATTTATTTTTAATACGGCACAATGTAAGTGGGTGGCACTCAGGGTGGCCAGACGGGGCTCTTGTATCTTTAATGGTTGTGTAGAAGAGGGAATCTCTCTCTCTCTCTCTCTTTCACCCTGTACTGCAGTCCTTCCAGGTCAAACAAGTTTTGGAAGTAATAGAGGAAAACTGAGACAACAGTACAGTCGAGGAGCGGGGAAGGAGAAAACATGGTTTTTTAGACCCAACAAGCAATGCTGGCTCTTTCATACCACCATAAAACCTCTGAATAACAACAACAATCATCCAAATGTTTCCAGTGAGAACACGCAGCAACAGAAATTGGTATGGCTACTGGTTAAATAAGTATAATTTATAGCCTTTATAAAACCATGCATGGTGTTGAGAAAAAATGGATAGGGAGACTTCGCCACCCACCCTCATAATACGACAACCTGAAGGGTTCATCCCATGAAACTGACTGGTGGCGGTGGGAGATTCAGGACAGTCAAAAGGAAGGACTTCTTCACACAGTTCAGAGTTAAACTATGTAACTCACTAACACAAGCCGTACTGACGGCCATCAACTCGGATTGGCTGAACCCCAAGCAGCGAATGGCTGCTTCATGGGCACCCAATTAACATGCTAATAGCCGGGTCCTGATTGGTTCAGGGGAACTGGATCAGGACCATATCTGGGAGTTAGGCAGAGCAGTCCTCCTGCCCGCTCTGCCTGCTACTTGAAGTAATGAGAGGAAATCGGAACTGAACCTCTGAGCGTGCAGGGGTAATTAGCCAGCCCAGTGGCAGCCAACGAAGGAACAGGGTGAAATGAAAAGCAAACAGTTGAGCAGGACTGACTGGAGGCTGCACCCATGAGGCATTACACTCTTGATTAGCAAGTTGCTGGGAGCTAGCGCTCTCTCTCTCTCTCTCTGTTGACAGGCAAGGGACAGCAAGGAGGCAATGCCATACCTGCATAAAGCAACAGGCCACCCCAGAATTAGCTTTAAAAGAGGGTTAGAAGACAAATTCATGGAGGATAAGACTATCAGTGGCTACTAGTCTTGATGGCTATATATTACCTCTAGCTTCAGAGGCAGGATGCCTCTGGGAAGCGCGCAAGCAGGACACGAGCCCTTTCCCCTCATGCCCTGCAGCAGCTGGTCTGAAGACCAGCTGCTACAGGGCATGAGGGAAAAGGGCTCGTGTCCTGCTTGCGCGCTTCCCAGAGGCACCTGCTTAGCTGCTGTGGGAAACCAGGCTCTTCTTACGTTCTTATCTTGACTCCAACGTTTCATAGGTTTCATAGATCATAGAGTCGGAAGGGGCCTACAGCGCCATCGAGTCCAACCCCCTGCTCAATGCAAGAAACTAGAGGAGGGGTCTCCCATCCAAGTAATAACCAGGCCTGACCCTGCTTAGCTTTCCACGCTCAGACAAGCTGAGCCAGCGTGAGCCACAGGCCTGTATGTTCATGCGTGTAGGTCGGAGGAGCTGCCAGACTCACAAACCCAAATTCAGCAGCATATGGCGGTTGTACGAGGTGTGCACTGAACCTCGTTTCGCTGCCTGCGTCAGGGTGTGGAAACAGAAGAAAGCACTGGGAAGGCCAGGATGCGTGGCAGATGGGCTGTGTACAGCTGGGCAGGCAGGTCACAAGTTGGGCACGCACAAAACACCAGCCTGCTATTTCCCTTTCTACCCCACCCCCAAAACCAGGTAACTCATGTTGCCTCATGTGTTCAAATTGCAGGTGTTGATGGAGACCGAGCTGTTTGTTTTCTTCCGGAGAACTGAAGGCAGTTTTGAACAGAACTTTGCCGCTCTCATCTCCTTTGTTGCTTCTGGTCATACACATGCAGCAGGCTTGCGTATTGTCTCAAAAACCGGCTAGATCTGTTTGACCACAGGTATAAACGGGGCAAAGCTCTGTGAGCACACCACAGGAAGAAAACTTCCCTCAAATCACTTTCGGTTCACTGAAAAAAACAATGGTCAGAAATGCGACCAGATCCATTGCAAGCAATCTATCAAATAGTCTTTGTACGTTTTTTCTTTTCTTTTTTAGGGGAAATGGTTAGTATACGGTGGTTGGCTTCAGAAGCCCCCTGCTAACGTTAGAGAGGAAATAAATATAACATATATCAGATGGAGAAGAAGGGAGGGGGGCTTATGCACGCCTACAAACCTACTTTCTGGTCCCTGCCCTGTACCAATTTCACCTTTCTGGGATACCGTTAACATTTCTATTATTGTCCTTTGTCATTCTGCAGGGGTTTGGCTCCCACCCTGGCATCTCTATATGTCATATCATAGAATCATAGAAAAGGGACCTATAAGGAGTTGGAAGGGGCCTACAAGGCCATCGAGTCCAACCCCCTGCGCAACGCAGGAATCCAAGTCAAAGCATCCCCGACAGATGGACATCCAGCTTCAGCTTGAATGCCTCCAGAGTGGGAGAGCCCACCACCTCCCTAGGTAGTTGGTTCCACTGTCTTATTGCTCTAACAGTCAGGAAATTTTTCCTGATGTTTAGGTGGAATCTGGGTTCCTGTTACTTGAGCCCATTATTCCGTGTCCTGCAAACTGGGATGACCGAGAAGAGATCTGGCCCTCCTCTTTTTGACAACCCTTCAAGTACTGGAAGGTGCTATCCTGTCTCCCCTCAGTCTCCTCTTCTGAAGGCGGCTAAACATGCCCAGTTCTTTCAGTCTCTCCTCATAGGGCCTTGTTTCCAGTCCCTTTATCATCCTTGTTGCCCTCCTCTGAACCCTCTCCAGTCTGTCTACGTCCTTCTTAAAGTGTGGTGCCCAGAACTGGACGCAGTACTCAAGAGGAGGCCTAACCAGTGCCGAGTAAAGGGGAATGATCACTTCCCGTGATTTGGAAGATACACTTCTATTAATGCAGCCCAAAATAGCATTTGCCTTCTTTGCAGCCACATCGCATTGCTGGCTCTGAGGGAGTGGGGGATGTATCCTGCCCCTAGTACGCATGCAGGTGCATGAACACCAAGGTACCATGCCAGCCTTCCCCAACCTGGCCGGGAATGATGGGAATTGCAGTCCAACATACCAGAAGGGCACCAGGTTGGGCAAGGCTGTACTATGCAGCCTACAATTTCACACACATTGCGGATGCCAAGGTCTCTTAGTCACATACTGTCAGACACTTAGATTCCCCCCCACCATCCCCAATATATTTTCAAGCAAAACAAAGCAGGCCCTCTTAAATCAGCGGAGGGCAGGCTACCCCAATGTCAGTAAATGCAGCAGGCCGACTGGACGAGAACCTTCAGCAACGTGTAATGACTGGGGCGTGGGGAAGGGCACGCTCAGACAGCGGGTCGCTCTTATAAAAATGCACGCGTTACGAGAGCGTCCGGATTTTCATCGTTGCGAAATTGGGAGGATATGCCATCACTCACCGAAGAGGCTGGGGGCACAGGGCTTCCTGCCCTGCCCTTCTTCGAGATGGAGGGCGTTTTCATCAGTTCGCGCTTCTTCCTTGAAAACATGGTGCCCCGCCAGAAGGCGCCGTCTCCAGCTCAACGTTGCGCTCCGGGCTAGCGGCCGGAGTCGTCCAGCAGGCGCCCCTTCTTCACTTCCATCCACCGAACGAACGCAGCTCCTTGGACTGGCCTTCTGAAGTCGCCTGGCCGCCGACACGCTAGCCAATTATGGAACACGCTGCAATTTCGATTGCCGTCACTGCCTGCTCATCTGCCTGGGCTCAAAGCACATGATTGCGAACGTTTCCTGGCTGGGTTTGTCTGAAAAAAACCCCCAACAACTCAACAACTGAAATACTACACAGGAAAAGGCCAGTGTGCGCGAGTGCGTCTGTGTGTGTGTGTGTGTGTGTGGCAGCGGTTGCGAACTGGGAGGAAGCCACAGCTTGCTACATCCCCCTTTGTTGTTCTTCTACCCCTTTGAAGGCCAAATTCAGTGTGTGTCTCTCTCTCTATTTTAATTTGCAAAATCATCTGAAGCGGTCTTGTTGTGACGAGTTAGATTATTGGTCCATCTTGTGCAGTATTGTCTGGCTGCATCTTGCGGCCATGAGTTCCACATATACATTTTGCATTCTGCGAAAAAATATTATTTATTTATTTTATTTATTTATTATATGTATACCCCGCCTTTTTTTCCTGCAAGGAACCCAAGGCGGCTTACAATCCTCCTCCTCCTCCTCCTCCTCCTCTCCATTTTATCCTCACAACAACCCTGTGAGGTAGGTTAGGCTGAGAGTCAGTGACTAGCCCAAGCCGAGCAGGGACTCGAACCTGGATCTCCCGAGTCCCAGTCCAGCACTCTCACCAATACACTACCCTGGCTCCCCACCCCCTGTCCTCAACGGACTACAAATCCACTTCACGGGGATGGTGCTACTTCCAGTGTTACAGGGGGAGAGAGAGAAATTTCCATCCACTCTTTCCTACTTGTTCATTATTTCATACACCTCTATGACATGTCCACTCTTCAGTATCACTTGCACAACTAAAGAGACTCCATAACAAGAATGCAAGGCAACAAACAATAAAATGCAAGATAACGTACAAAATAACAATCAAAACATAAAAGCCGATCAGTTAAAAACACAGCAATGAAAATTAAAAAAAAAAAAAAGCAGTACTCACCAGCTAAAATTGATATTTCAGCAAAACCGAATTCAGCCTCGAGGCCAAAAGCCTGCCTGAATAAGAACACGAGCCTGCAGGCAGAAGCAGAGCAGGGAGGGAGCCAACCCCGCTTCCCTGGGCAGGGAGGTCCACAGCCTGGGAGCAGCCACCGAAAAGGCCCTCTCTCGCGTCCACACCAAGCGTGCCTCTGATAGTGGAGGGACAGATAGAAAGGGACCCCAAGAGGATCTTAGAACCCAACAGGCTCGTCGTAGAGGAGCATGCCAACTTTCAAACAGCCTGGTCCACAGCTGTGTAGGACTTTATAGGTAATAGCCAGCACTTTGAAATAATATTATTATTAACAAACCCTACCTTCAAACTAAGCCACAAGTGTAGGCCTGGCTTTTAGCTGAGTGGGCTGAAATATAAAGGCAAGAAATGCAGCTTTGCAGGACTTATCTATTCCCTGTGAAATTGTAACGAAAAGGAGACCGGCCAGGTCTCTGCCACCCCCTACTGGCAGAAAAGATTTAAATGGGGAGGGGCCAAACACAAGCCTCTCATCCAGTGTTCTCCAACCTTGGATCCCCAGATGGCTGGGGCATGCTGGGAGTTGTAGGCCAAAAACATCTGGGGATCCAAGGTTGGAGAACACTGCTCTCATCTAAAGTACTATCCAGAATTAATTAATTAATTAATTATATTTATACCCCGCCTTTTTTCCTGCAAGGAACCCAAGGCGGCTTACATAATCCTCCTCCTCCTCTCCATTTTATCCTCACAACAACCCTGTGAGGTAGGTTAGGCCGAGAGTCAGTGACTGGCCCAAAGTCACCCAGTGAGTTTCATGGCCAAGCAGGGACTCGAACCCGGATCTCCCGAGTAGGCCCAGTCCAGCACTCTCACCACTACGCCGCACTGGCTCTTAAGTATGGCTTAAGAGTCAGTGACGCTTCGAAAATTCTCTCCAGCCAAATTTCCCCAGGATTTTGGAGTTCCGAATCAGCCGTTCTTGTTTCCAAAGTTGAACCGACACATTAGGAAATAGGAATCCTCCCTCGTTCCATTTTTTATTTCTGGATTTCATACAATGTGCTGCGCATATGCACACAGCTGCAGCTGTCAGTCCCTCTGATTCTTTCTCTCTGCAGGATGTGCAGTGGTGAAAGCCTACCAAAAGCAGTCTTGATGCAATCATGTATGATTGCACCACAAATCATCTTTTCTTCTTGGTGTGTTGTGAATGCTCGGGAGTCAAACACAGCACAAAAAGAAATATGTCATCACATGTACAATTGCATTGAAATTGGTTTGTTGTTGCTTGTAAAACAGCAAGGAGGAGAATATGCAAACTAAATGGAAGCTGCATCGAACTGCAAATGCTTCCATTTCAGAATTAAATAACTCTGCCACTTGAACGGGAATGGAGAAGTGGAACACAGAGCAAGGCAAAAACCTGAAACAATAAAGCAGGAGTGTTGAACCTCTTTCAGTCCGAGGGCCAAATTTCATAGATCATAGAGTTGGAAGGGGCCTACAAGGCCATCGAGTCCAACCCCCTGCTCAATGCAGGAAACTAGAGGAGGGGTCTCCCATCCAAGTACTAATCACCAGGCCTGACCCTGCTTAGCTTTCCACGCTCAGACAAGCTGAGCCAGCGTGAGCCACAGGCCTGTATTCCATCTCGGGGGGCCACATTGCAGCGGTGGGCGGGGCCGAAGGCAAAAGGGGCGGGGCCGAAGGCAGAGGTGAAAAGCCAGAAAGCCGGCATATTTCGCCGCAAGCTCTCACTAGCAGCAACTGAGCCTTGGGGGAGGCTTCTCAACCTTTTAGAACAGTGTTCTCCAACCTTGGGTCCCCAGATGTTTTTGGCCTACAACTCCCAGCATGCCCCAGCCAGCATAGCTGGCTGGGGCATGCTGGGAGTTGTAGGCCAAAAACATCTGGGGACCCAAGGTTGGAGAACACAGTTTTAGAATGAGGGAGGAGAGACTGCACAGAAGCCCAGAAACCACCAAAAGATCAGCAGTCGGGGCGGGGCCACAGAGGACCAAATGAAAGACCCTGGGGGCAGATTTGGCCCATGGGACTGCAGCCCTTCAGTAAAGGCTCTGCACGGGGGGGGGGGGGGGAGACGCTGCTGCTGCTGCTCCTGCTTCTTCAAGTTCCTTTGCCTTCTTTCTGCCTACAGAGCCGGGAGCCGCTCGTGAAAGGCAGGCAGGAAGAGAGTTGGCCTCACAACGAGCCCTCATGTCCCAGTTAAGGTTGCCAACGGGCCCAGTGTGCACAAAAACACACAGCCTGTCCGGTCATCTTGGGTTCTGGCTAGTTGCCACAAAAGCAATGGGCCACACAGGGGACTTTTATTCTTTTCTTTTCTGTTTTTCTTAGCTGTACATCTTTAGTGAGGGAGGGCAAGGGGCCTTAACGCAGCGGTGGAACGGAGGTTTAGCATGCGGAAGGCCTCGGCGCCAATCTCCAGTTGAAGGGGTGAGGGAGCTCGGGGTGGGGGGGCAACGTGTGGGACGCATGCATGCCACCTGGCCTTTTTTGCAGCCCCGCAGACGGCACAATTTGGTGGTGTGGAGCGGCGGCGGCGGCGAAAGGGGGCCATTTTGCTTTAAAACAAGGTGCACGGGAAGCAAAATCGGACATGCGATAGCTGTGGCGGGGGGAGTGGGGAATCGACCCCCAGACCCGCCGAAGTTGCCCACCGCTGAGGTAGCAGGGCGATGGGAAAGAGTCCTGGAGAATTGCTGCTAGTGAAGAAGAATGGGCAGTACTGAGCTAGCTGGCCTGACTGTGTGAGGCAGCTTCATATGAACAAATATTGCCCTCCCTTGCAGGGTTGTTGTTGTATGGATTACTAAACTAATCCCTGTGTCTTTTTTTCCTCTTCCTTTTGTGTCTTTTAGGCTGCAAGCCCACGGTCTTGTTTTATTGATTGTACATAAGCTGTTCTGGGGATCCTTTTTCAGCTGAAGAGTAGGGCAAATGTCTTTTAGCTGGTGCAGCAAAATACATTTTTGGTTCAAGATCCTGTTCCCCTGAAGAAAGCATCCTCTCGGGCATCCTCGCTCTGCATCATGAATTCCCAAGGCAAAGCGAGCCGGTTCACTGGGTTCCCATGAGTTCCTCTGCTACAGCATGGTGATGCAAAGACGCAGGCGTCTGCACCACGCCCCATCAACCACTCAGCCTTGAGTTCCTAACCCCTAATGATGTCACGGTCCTGGCATCTAAAGAAGGCAAATCGCAGAGCAAGAAGAATCTCACCAGGCTGTCTTGGACCAGGGAGAGCGCCTCAGAAATCTCTTATGCGGGGTGAGGGTGGGGTGGCAATATAGCCCCCACCACCACCACTACCATAAAAAGGCTGGTGTGTGTCTGTCTGTCTGCAGGATCTGTAACAGTCATGAAGAAACATAAAACAAACAAACAAAACTCTGTTAAAAGGGCTGCTATTTCAAAAATTCCAAATATTTCAAACCTTGCAATGTGTTTTCCTGTATCTAAAGGGGGGGGGGGGGGGGGAAGAGAAGAAGTCTTCCTCAGAGATGGGAGGCCTCTCCATTCCCATGAAACGAGATGAGAAGATTGGTTCCAGTCCAAGACCTGATAGAAGCTCAGCTGAATTGTCTGGAACACATTTCAAGGTGATTCAAAGGGTGCAAATGGCCCTGATCCTGCTGTTCTTGCTGGCACTGTTGATCAGCTGTTTGTTTATAATTATTAAGGTTGTAAACTGCTGCGATGTGTTTTATTTTGAGTCGGATCCAGACTTGGATTCACATTTAGAGTAGACCCATTCCAATCAATGGATCCATCTTTATTCATCTTTATTTATTATATTTATATCCCACCCTTTTTCCCTGCAAGGAACCCAAGGCGGCTTACATAATCCTCCTCTCCATTTTATCCTCACAACAACCCTGTGAGGTAGGTTAGGCTGAGGGTCAGTGACTGGCCCAAAGTCACCCAGTGAGTTTCATGGCAGACTGGGGGACGACTAGCACCCGGGTCTCCCGAGTCCCAGTCTAACACTCTCACCACTACGACAATGGAACCAACTATGCAGGCCTGTGGCTTACGCTGGCTCAGCTTGTCTGAGTGTGGAAAGCTAAGCAGGGTCAGGCCTGGTTATTACTTGGATGGGAGACCCCTCCTCTAGTTTCATGCATTGAGCAGGGGGTTGGACTTGATGGCCTTGTAGGTCCCTTCCAACTCTATGATCTATGAAATCTACCTAGGGAGGTGCTGGGCTCTCCCACACTGGAGGCATTCAAGGTGCAGCTGGACAGCCACCAGTCAGGGATGCTTTAACTTGGGTTCCTGCATTGAGCAGGGGGTTGGACTCGATGGCCTTAGAGGCCCCTTCCAACTCTACGTACAGTCATGCCTTGGATTGAGAGCATAATTCGTTCCGGAAATGTGCTTGTAATCCAAAACACTCTTATATCAAAACGAAATCCCCCCAAAAAAATTTGTACAGAGATTTTTAATTTAAGCCGTACTACAGCACTTGTATTGCAAGACGTCGCTTGTATATCAAGTCAAAAAAATTAAATAAATATTTAAAAATTTGCTTGTCTTGCAAAACGCTCTCAAACCAAGTTACTCTCAAACCAAGGTATTGCTGTATTCTATGATCTATCTATGATTCTACACCACACTGGCTCTCTTTATATTTATCCCTCTCTCCTCCCTCCCTCCCTCCCTCCAAGGCCCTCTGGGTGGTTTACAAGATTCCATTTTATCCTCACAACAACCCTGTGAGGTACCATGGGCTGAGAGCCTACCCAGTGAGCTTCAGGGCTGAGTAGTGGTGCATAATTTTTAAAAAGTAAAAATAAATAGTAATAATAATAATGAAGAGGAGGTCACTGTTTTGTCACTAGGTGTGTGTGTGTGTGTGTGTATTATTTTATCATTTTTAATGAAAAGTTGGGTTTAAAATGGTATGGATTTTTTCAGCCTTTCTACTGTGATCTATCCCAGGAGCCCTTATGAAGTGGAAAGGAGTGGGTAGGGAACATAAGTAAGTTAATAAACGAGGGCACAGAGGATTGTGGCCCTAAAAAGAGAGAGGAGGGAGACCTCATTGCAATGATCCACATGAAAACTTAAAAAAAAAATTAAAAAATTATTTATTTATTTATTATATTTATACCCCACCTTTTTTCCTGCAAGGAACCCAAGGCGGCTGACATAATCCTCCTCCACCTCTCCAAAATTAAGTACAGTATTTGTCAAAAAAGCAGGATAAAAACTTATTACAAAGACATAGGGGCATGAAAAGATTACGAAATGCAAAGCATTCTCTTCCATGTTCTTATTTAAAAAAAAAAAAAAAAGCCATCCTAAAAGCCAAATCGGCCCAGGTGTGTGTGTGTGTGTGTGTGTGTGTGCGCGTGGTAAAGAGTACCTCCGAGTGTGTGCAGAGTGCCCGCTTCCCAAGCGACACAAAGCTTGGTCCTTGGCAGGCTTCCGGCAGCTCTGCTCGAACAAAGCTTCTTCAGTTGAGCGGCTGGCTGCCCCCAAAAGGGATTTAAAGGGCACGGGAGGAGGAGCCCTACCAGGGCAAAACAGCGGTAAAACCCCAGAAGTCCCCCCTATAAGGCTGCGGGGGGGGGGCTTAACAACTGCCAGAATCCAGAGGGTGAAACTTGCCTTCAGGTGTGCGGCTCCAGCTCGAGCAAAGCTTCCCCAGTTGAATGTCTGCCTGTCCCTAAAGCTGTCCAGAGGCCCCGGGGGAGCCCTGGCAGGAGCGGGGGGGGGGGAAGGATGCGCCTGGGGGATCAGGGTCCCCTTGGGGGCTCGGAGATGCTCTTTGGGGGGGGGATGCCCGGGTGTTTTTTTTTTTTTTTTTGGAGGAAACCTACACGCAGGAAACTCCCATCCTGCAGGAATTCGGCTCTTTCTGCCCTTATAAGGCTATTTCAACTCGCGGCCAATCAGCGGCGGGAGGCGGCAAAACTTCGGCGAAGAAGGCGGAGGTGCGGGAAGTGGCGGCCCGCGGAGTCTCTCGTGAGTGCGCGCCTCGCCTCGCCGTCTCGACACCGCCCGGTCCCGGCAGAGGATGAGCAGCAACCAGTTCAACAAGGGGCCCAGCTACGGCTTGTCCGCGGAAGTCCGGAACCGGGTGAGTGCCGCTGAGCAGGCGCGGCGCCGGCCAGGTGCGCGCCGGGCGCACGGAGACGCTTTGCAGAGGCGCGGCGCTGCGTTGCGCTGCGCGCTCTTGCGGAGATGTGGCGCCGCGCCCTGGGAGCGGGGCCCGCGCCTGCTTCCCTTCTGGCCCTCATCCTGCCACTGATTTCAGGCAGATCGTGCCCTCCGAGCCCTCCCCCCCCCGAGAAAGTGGTCCTGGGGGGGGGCTACCCCCTGTCATTTGAGCTGGCGCTTGGAATCGCAGGCGGAGGTCAGAGGGTTTCAGGATTGGGCCTCCCCACCTTTGGCCTCACAATTTAGACGCCGTTTTGGAGTGGGACCTGGCTTCCGATTTCTGCTCTGCCGCGAAGCTCCCAGTATTTATATTTATTTGGTTTGGTTTGGCTTTAAGCATGTCTATGCTGCCCCCCCCGGGTCCTTGGGGTGGCATGCAACAAGAAAAATACGTACCGTACATACAGCACAACCCAGCAGCAGAAAAACAAAATCAACAGTGTGGCAGCAGAAAAACAAGTGGCCGCTAGTTGGCCGTGGTGCACTCTCACCCCTAACCTACCTGACAGGGTTGTTGTGTGTGAGGATAAATGCAGGTGGGGGAAGAGAACAACGCACCCAATCCTGTGCCTTTTTGGGAGCAAGGGTGGGGTTTTAAAACTAGTGATTTGAGCCCCTGCGGCTTGGCAGGTTCTTGTACATGAGGGTGAGGAGGCTGTGGACTTTGAAAGGTGTATCTGTGAGTTTGAGGTTTATTGTGCTTTATGGTTAGGGTATTCATGCAGTAGAGTTATACACTATTCTATTCTAGCCAAAGTGACTTACCAGAAAAGGGTTGGATCCAGATTTACCCTGGATCAAGTGCGCTGGTGGAAATGGACTTCCTCGCCCTCCTTCCCATGGCAGCCCTTCCAGCCCCTTGAAAAATACTATATAGAGAGTCAGGAAACCCTGCTGAATGGGGTGAACTGTGATGTGGGGACCACCACCCCAATCTGTCGAGAAGCCTTCCATGAGCAGAGCTTTCTTCTCGCTGAAGGGAGATCCTGGATCCAACCCAAAATGTCAAATACTAAAGTTGTGGGTAGCAAGCTTTAGACTCCCAAAGCAGTCTTCTCCCCACTTTGGGTTTGTTTTTGTTTTTTGCTTATTAGATCACATGTGAGTTGGCCATGGCTTAAGTTAATAACGCTGAAAGTATGATTTAAGTCATTCCTTCTGGAGTTTTAATAGGTGGGCATGCTTGTAACGCCTCATTTATCATACGAAGGTGTCCCCCATGCGCATCTGTGCACACACACATAGTACACTAGCGTTACCCAGCCTGGTGCCCTCCAGATATGCTGGACAACAACTCCCATAATCCCCAGCCAGCTACACCTTCTACTCCTGCTGCATTTGTGCAGCCATCTTGCCTTTCATTGATTAAAAGCCACAATGGTGTGTCATGTGGTCTTGATTCAAGATAGACTTGCAAGAACACAACTTCCCTATAATTTGTTCAGAGTAGCCACACCACACAGCTTGCTGATGTCTTAATGTTTGTGCGTTTACATGGAGGTACACTGGAGTCAAAACGCATCCCCCGGGGAGATTTAATTTCTAGAATCTAGAGCTGCCTGCCCCAACGTGCTGGCCTTCAGTTGTTTTGATCTTCAGCTCCCATCAGCCTCAGCTGGCATGGCCAATGATCAGGAATGCTGGGAGTGGTTGTCCAAGACATCTGGACATCTGGTTGGGGAAGGCTGATCTAGAGACCTGGGAGAGGGAACTGAGCCCTGCAGAGTGGCAGCTCTGCACGAAGACCTTCATGCAAGCATCCTCGAAAGGCTAAAATGGGGAGAAGGGAATTACCAAAGGCCGAGTCTAGGAACTACTACAGATAGTTGGTTGTGCATGAGCAAAACTTCATTGCCTGTGAGCGTGTGAGGAGTGGCTAAAGCAGTGTGCCTCTGAGCACATGCAGAGTAGCTTTCTCTTTCTGGTGAATAAGACAGCTTTCTCCTAGCTGGGGTTAAGAAGTGGGGATCCCAGGCGAGAGGCCGTGTCTCGGTTTTACTTTTCCTCTCTTTAACAACTACAGATCTCTTTTTCTATAAAGACCAGAATGTTGAGATTGTACAGCCTCTCGCTTTGGATTACCCCTCACAAGAGGCGTGAGCGGCATCTCCCGCCCTCTTTCTGGAGTCCTAGGCTTGCTCTGTTTCCCACTGCCGTCCCAACCACTGCACACTCCCGCTTGCTGGAGGCTGTCATATTTATTTATTTATTCTATTTATACCCAGCCTTTTTTCCTGCAAGGAACCCAAGGCGGCTTACATACTCCTCCTCCTCTGCATTTTATCCTCACAACAACCCTGTGAGGTAGGTTAGGCTGAGAGTCAGTGACTGCCCCCAAAGTCACCCAGTGAGTTTAATGGCTGAGCGGGGACTAGAACCCGGATCTCCCGAGTCCCAGTCCAACACTCTAACCACTAGGCCACGCTGGCTCATATGGTGGCTCCGTCCCAGGTCACTGCCGCTCCTGGGAACGTGGCATCGAACTGCCGCACTCTTTGAGTCTGTCAGAGCCATCTGATCGTGCTGCGACTTGGAGAGAGCCGCAGGGATTTGCTCTCCCATTTCGGTTTGCTCTTGCTTTCCTTTACGAATTTCTGGTTCCAGGAATTCCTGCTTTTCCAAGCAGCCATTGCCTGAGCATTCAAAGGCATTTTAACTGGGTTGTTGTGGGGTTGTTGTTGTTTTTTTAATTGGCTATCTGGATATGGAATGGCCTTGAGGCCTATTGCAAAAGCATGTTTTGACCCCTGCAATCTGTGCGCTGTCAAACTCTGGCAAGAGGCGATGTACGAAAGCAAAAGCATACCCTCCTGCTCCCCGCCAAGTTCTGGTGTTCTCCCAAACTGTATCCATGTCAGGGAGAGTGGCCAGCTGGTTGAGTTAGGGTCCCCTCTCTGCCTTGCCCAGTTCTGTGAGTATCTTGTTCCACTTCCTCCTGCAGTGACTTTCCCACCAGCTGTTAAATGGGAACAGAGAGGGCTGGTGACTTATATCCAATGTCTAGGCACCCGCCCACCTGCTGAGCAAGTTCATGGGGGAGAGGCAAGATTCGAACAAGGGACTCACTGGCAGGGATGTTGAAGAGTCCTTGGTCTCGAGTCACAAGTCGAGTCATGAGTCTTTGGACCCGAGTCTCGAGTCCGAGTCCTTGGTCCAAGATGGTGACTCACGAGTCACTCCCAAAGCTGACTCCACGAGTCCCTATTAAAATCAATGGGGGGGGGGGTTTCCCCAACAAAATAAGGCTACTTCAGATGTGTGGTTTAAATAAATTCTAGGCACAAGTATGCCTTTTTATTTCAAAACTCTGCCACTGATTTTGGCAAAAATAGACCAGGCAGAAAACCCCAAAATAACCAGGCAGGCAGAGGAGGCGGGGAACCCCAAAGCAGGCAGGCAGAGGCAGCCAAACCCAAAATGTCTGAAAGGTTGCATTTTAGAAAAATGATTTTAAAAAATAAACTTGCTGTACTTCCTAAAACTTATCCATGTTGCATTTGAGGAACATGATTTTTTCTCAATGTTTGGCCCCCATTCTGGAACGGTGAGGTCTCATCACAATTCCACCCTCAAACACCCGCTCCACTGGTGATGAACTTGCTGGAACCAGAAACACTCTGAGAGCAGCCACACAGAGTACCGTAATCTCAGGTCCTTCTTCTGCCTCTCCCAAGTACGCAACACATCAATCAAAATGTTGGAGCTGCACTCCTGATAGCCGTCAATAGTGGCCGAGCAGCGGCACACCTTGCTTCCATGCGCTCTTTGCCGGCAATCATGCTCCTCTCCACTCCTTCTGGCACAGCCCAGGGATGTTGAAGAGTCCTTGGTCTCGAGTCCTGAGTCTAGTCTCGAGTCCCATTAAAAATATTGGGATTCGAGGTCGAGTCAGAGGGGGGACTCAGTCCCACTCACGAGTCGAGTTCTCGAGTCCTAGTCCCCATCCCTACCTGGTTAGCAACTCAGTTGGGCTTGCAGGAAAGGATTGTGAGGAAAGACTTGTAGCCTTTTGTCCCCGGGGAACCAGGCTGCCTGCCTCTGAACGAAGCATTCCGTGCCCAGGTGTTGAAAGAAGCCTACCCAGTATTTTGTTTTCAGCAAACTCGTATTCAGTGGTATATTTGTTTGTTTGTTCTATTTTTGAATCCCCCTGATAGCATGTGTTCTCCGGGCAGATTACAAACAGATAAAAGTAATAAAATGCGCTACCAAAGATAGAATACAGTACAAACAGGTAAAGGAATGCTATAATGCAAAACAACAAACAGCACGGGAATAGATAAATATAAAGATGTATAAAACAGTCACACATTTCTCAAAACTATGTTTCTAAAATGCCTGGGGGAAAAGAAAGGTCTTTCCCTGGCACCTAAAAGATAACAGAGTGGGCACCAGGCGAGCCTCCTTGCGGCGGGGGCGGGGTGTTCCAGAAATAGGGTGCCAAAACTGAGAAGACCTTGTCTCATGTAGCCACTCGCCTAACTTCCTTCCTTGGGGGGGGCCCCTCAAGGAGGGCCTCAGAAGACAACCTGAGGGTCCATGCATGCAGGTTCATCGGTATTCTGCCTCTTAACACACAGGTTCTACTCAACTAAGTTATTGGCCATTGATAAACAGCTCCTCCTCCAGGAATCTGTCATCCCCTTTTAAATTGTCTAAGCCGGTGACTATCGTATCCTGAAGCAGAAAATCCAAGTGTTCTTGGGGAGGGGGGAAACTTTCTTCCCATTGTGTGGAATTTCATAAATCTCTGCCACAGCCTGGTACCCTCCAGATGTGTTGGACTCAAACTCCTAGAACCCTCCTCCAGCCACATCTGGAAGGCACCAGGTTGGGGGAGGCCACTGTGCAGAGTCTCCCTGCCCACCTGCTCACCCTTTCCCTAAAAAAAAGCCCCAGGACCTTCTTGCCTGTCCTTATGGGGAAGTTTACTGTGCTTAAAATGGGAGATTTGCTTGTTTTGTGGCATTGGTGGAAATGCATATGTCTTGGTGCATTTTCTAAAAAAAATCTGGTCTTGTATGCAGGTTCATCCTGTATCCGCGTTGCAGCTTTTCAGAGCTGCAGTCACACAGCTGTCTTAATGCATGCGGCTTGGGAGCAGGAAGGATACAAGCCGCACTGCAAAAAGAAAGTTTTCTTTCTGCAACGACTAGTGGAGTGCGCCAACTCGGAAGTTTAGATCTCTTCCAGAAGTTGGTCCGACAAAGAGACTAGTCCCCAAGAGAGAGAAACTGAAGACTGACATGCACACTACAACTTCCTGAACTCCTGTCTATTCCTGAGGCTGCTCGCTCAGCCATTCCCTCCCAACTGCAATACAGAGAAAGGTGTTTCTTTACTGGGTTCAGGGCCAGCATCAAGGGTAGGCATGGTCAGCGACCTACTGAGGGCCCACACTCTAACAGCGGCTCACTGGCCAGAGCCCCCTGGCACTGCTCCTCCTCTGCCCCATTGCAAGCTGCTGGTTCGCCTGCCTCTCGCTCTGGCCCAGGCAACGGCGGTGGCGAGAAGGAGCAGCGGCGGGCGCCTCAGCCCTCCTGCTGCCAAGCAGGCAAGTGGTAACAAAGATGAGGAAGAGGACGTGGGGCAAGAGCAGCTGGAGACGCTGGTGGTGAGGAGAAGGGAGACTCACTGAGTCAAGCTGAATGTGAGCCAGCAATGTGATGTGGCTGCAAAAAAGGCCAATGCCATTTTGGGCTGCATTAATAGAAGGGATGCTTTGACCTGGATTCCTGCATTGAGCAGGGGGTTGGACTCGATGGCCTTGTAGGCCCCTTCCAACTCTACTTTTCTATGATTCTAAGTATGGCTTCCAAATCACGTGAAGTACTAGTTCCCCTCTACTCAGCACTGGTTAGGCCTCATCTTGAGTGCAGGCAGTCCCCGGGTTACGAACGTCCGACTTCCGGACAACGCGTGCTATACATTGTTCCGACTTACGTAAAGATTCAACTTAGACAGACTTCAGAATGGAACCCGTTCATAACCTGGGGACTGCCTGTACTGCGTCCAGTTCTGGGCACCACACTTTTAAGAAGGATGTAGACACACTAGAAAGGGTTCAGAGGAGGAGGGCACCAAAGATGATCAGGGGACTGGAAACAAAGCCCTATGAGGACAGACTGAAAGAACTGCACATGTTTAGCCTTCAGAAGAGGAGACTGAGGGGAGATATGATAGTGCTCTTCCAGTACTTGGAAAAGTGGTCACACGGAGGAGGGCCAGGATCATCCCAGATTGCAGGACACGGAATAATGGGCTTAAGTTACAGGAAGCCAGATTCCGCCTGGACATCAGGAAAAACATCCTGACTGTGAGAGCAAGGCATTCAAGATGCAGCTGGGCAGGCATCTGTCAGGGATGCTTTGACTTGGGTTCCTGCATTGAACAGGGGGTTGGACTCGATGGCCTTGTAGGCCCCTTCCAACTCTACTTTGCTATGATTCTAGGGAGGGGGCAGGGGCTGTCTTGTTTTTATTCATGTATGTAAGCTGCTCCAGGAGTCTCTTTGGCTGATGAGCAGGGTAGAAATGCATTAAATAAGGTTATTAATGGCTGCCAGCTGTGAAAGCTAAAAATGGAACCGCCGTGTGCAAAGGCAGGCTACCTCTGGGTACCAGATGCCGGGGATGCACACAAAGGCAGTGGGGCACTGTGTCCATGTCCTGCTTGTGGACTTCCCATTCGGGCCTCTGACTAGCCCCTGTTGGAAACAGGGCGCTTGACCTCTAGGGCAAACTAGGTGGTGCCTCCTCTGGTACTGGAAATTTCAGCTTCTCTTCCTGGGAAGAAGCCATAAGGGAAAAGAGTCTCCTCTTGCCTCACCACTTGCATCTTCTATTGAACCGCAGTGCCCGTGGTTTGGACCTCAGCAAACCCTTGGTGCCAACTTCACAGCAGGCTGGGAAAAAAGATTCTGTTGCTTGGGGAAGGGGCGCGTCCCACTGTTATATATCTGACTCTTTCCTCTTGCCTCCAACTTCTGTCGTCCTATTTCATTTTCTTCTAAAGAATACCGTATTTCATTTCTGCATTTTCCAAAACTCACAAGGTAATTTCTAGTCCATGGAAGCCTGTGCCATAAATGGTCTTGAAGGTCTCTGAAATAAAATGTGAAAACCCTGAAACTTATTTAAACCTCTTAACAATGCAAGCTGAAACAAAACACAGCCTTTCAGCAAAAAGTTTTAATTCCCCCAAACCTGGTAGTATATAAAATACATACATTTTATTTTTTAATCTATATTTATATATTTTTAAATTCTGCATATCAGCAAACAACATCAAACATGTGTTGCATGTACAAATGTAGCATTACATCCTAATATTAACAGGAAAATTACGTAGCAACCTAATACATACCTATTACCCTCCCACTCAGAGAGTGGCCAACATCCGTATATGTGCAACCTCTGCCCCATCTTCCCTACAAATGCCCGTCTTCGATTTCATAGATCATACAGTTGGAAGGAGCCTACAAGGCCATCGAGTCCAACCCCCTGCTCAGTGCAGGAAACTAGAGGAGGGGTCTCCCATCCAAGTAATAACCAGGCCTGACCCTGCTTAGCTTTCCACGCTCAGACAAGCTGAGCCAGCGTAAGCCACCAACCTGCCTTAATTTCTTTTACATATTACCCCTATTTCTAATAAAACACCATAAGTAAATATACAGATTAATGGTCATAAGAGAGCCAGTGCGGCGTAGTGGTGAGAGTGTTGGACTTGTTTACCAAATACAAGTCATATTAAGCTGAAGTGTGCTGTGCTACTTTTTCATGCTGTATAACAGTGTTCTCCAACCTTGGGTCCCCAGATGTTTTTGGCCTACAACTCCCAGCATGCCCCAGCTGTACAGTCATGCCTTGGATTGAGAGCATAATTCGTTCCGGAAACGTGTTTGTAATCCAAAACACTCTTATATCAAAATGAAATCCCCCCAAAAAAAATTTGTACAGAGATTTTTAATTTAAGCCATACTACAGTACTTGTATTGCAAGACGTCGCTTGTATATCAAGTCAAAAAAATTAAATAAATATTTAAAAAATTGCTTGTCTTGCAAAACGCTCTCAAACCAAGTTACTTGCAATCCAAGGTATTACTGTAGCACGACCTTCCATTAAATTAATTTTTTTTAAAGAAAAATGAGCTACACTGCACTTGCTAACATGTTAACATGCTAATTCTAGCAAGCCCCAAGAGCTGTGGGTTGTATATATTTTCTTAGGTCTAGTCATCAGGAAAAAAAAGTTACCTAAGTACAACTTCAAAACTTGTCAGTTTGACTAACCTTGCACCTTTTATTTTATTTATTTATTTATTTATTTATTATATTTATACCCCACCTTTTTTCCTGCAAGGAACCCAAAGTGGCTTATACAATCCTAATCCTCCTCGCCATTTTACCCTCACAACAACCCTGTGAGGTAGGTTAGGCTGAGAGTCAGTGACTGGCCCAAAGTCACCCAGTGAGTTTCATGGCCCAGCGGGGACTAGAACCCGGATCTCCCGAGTCCCCAGTCCAACACTCTCACCGCTGCGCCACACTATAATGCTAGTTACATTGGTAACTAGCAGACGGACCTGGCTTTGCACGGGTTGGAATATCCCTGGATACAGCGATGCCTCCGAGCAAACACACACAGCCGGCATAGTTGGACAGCTTGTGCCTTGTCCCCAAACATGCTCAGGCCCACTCGCTCCGTGTCCTCCATCCCAAAACGGGGTCACAACATTACTATAGTTAACCAGGGTAGATAAAAAATGGTTCTTTTTTTTCTTTTTCTTTTTTTAAATCAAATTGGATTTATTTGATTTGAATCTATTTTTCATTTTTTAAAACATCATAAATAAAATACTGGATTTCTCTTGAACTTAAAAAATGACACAGACTCAAATTCGGTGCTTTTTTTTAAAAAAACAACAAACTCTTGCTGGTTTAAGACCAGAGTTAAGGCTAGCTCATGTTGGCTCCTGCTCCACAAAGCCAGGAAATTGGAAGCTGAGGCTGATGATGCCTTAACTGACGTGTCCCATGACCAGTAATGATGTGCAAGGTCACAAGTAGTGCTTATTACGTTCCTTGCACCCACACTTTTCCTGGGCGTTTCAAGCCCAAATCCAGATGGGGAGGGAGTGCCTGGCACCAGCAAAGATGCCCCATGTTGTCCTGGGCTCCCTTATGAAGCATCTGAGCCTTGCTGTATTGCTGCAGGAACTCTCCTGTGAGTTGACCCACACGTATCTTTTGCTTGCTCTGGGGCTAACTATCTAAAAACTGTTCATGCTTATAAGCCTCTGGTTGCATTTACACTGGCCTGTACTATCTGCCGTGCTAGAGAGATTCAATAAGGATTCTTCACTGCAACCTTGTTGTCCCTGCAATTCAGGGGATTTCGAGATTGTGATGCATGTTTTATTATATTACAGTTTCTGTTGGGATATTAGCAGAGAACTGATGGCGCCCTTATTAACTAAGTTTCCTGGCAGAGACAATTCGTTACTGTTTAGCCGACAGCATTCCTGTAGTTATTGGGAAAGTTTCTACGTAAGTTGTGTGTTTTTTTCTGCTGCAGTCAAGTTGTGCACTCAGTTATCCTGTTGTTGTTTTTTTATTTGCCAAATTTGAAAAAGTCTCAGTGGGAAACTTGATTTAAACCAGTGATTTCAATTGACCTTTTTTCTTGCTGACTTAATTTTCATTATTATTATTATTATTATTATTATTATTATTATTATTATTACATTGATATCCCACTTCCCCTCCCCTCTTGCAAGGAACCCAAGGCAGCTTGCGTGGTTCTCCTCTCCCTTTCATCCTTAATTAAAATTACAATCTAAATCATTATGTGCACAATCCCGTCGGGATGCTCGTAACCCTCCAAACTTGGAAGATTACTGGCATCCTATGGCGGGCGAGAGGAGCATAGGGGCAAAGGTCGCCTCTGCGCTCCTTCCGCTCTGCCAAACAGCCAGACAGCTGATTTCGGCTGTCTTAACTCTGGCGCTTCGGAGCGGGAGGGAAGGAGGCTGAGGTGCCGCCAGGATACCTCATATCCCGGCGGCGCTGGCCTCTGCTCCGCCCATTAAACACCTTCTCCAAGATCGTGTTTGTGACCTCGGAGAAGCAGCGGGTGCAGTTCTTTCTGCTCCTGCTGCGAGGGGGGGGGTCACTCCTGCTCCGAGTTTCCGAGATCAGAGCTAGGACTCCCAAAAAAATCCTAAGGCCGTCTAGACCAGTGTTCTCCAACCTTAGGTCCCCAGATGTTTTTGGCCTACAACTCCCAGCATGCCCCAGCCAGCTATGCTTCTGGGGACCCAAGGTTGGAGAACATCTGGGGACCCAAGGTTGGAGAACACTGGTATAGACGCTGTCTAGCGGCCATTGGATTGTGCTGTAAATTGATTTAAATCAGTCCGCCGCCTTGTAGTTAACCGTGGCCGATCTTCGTTAAAAGCGGGATGATGGAACCTCATTTTATTTCATCCTGTAGTGGGCCGTTGTATTGCAGTTGGGGTGGTGGTGGTGGAATCAGATACAGTACTACCTTGGATTGCAAGCATAATTCGTTCTGGAACCGTGGTGAATTATCAAAGCGAGTCTCTGGCGGGCGTGAGCGGGGCCGATTTTGGCCCGCTCGAGGCGAGCGGTTACATCCCTACGCACTTGTCTTGCAAGACCTTGCTCGTTTATCAAGTCAATTTTTTTTTTTAAAAAAAATTGCTTGTCTTGCAAAACGCTCTCAGACCAAGTTACTTGCAATCCAAGGTATTACTGTATTGGAAACTGTAGAGAAAAAGATTTAACCTATCTGTTGAGAGGATCCTGTAGACCAGGGCTCCCCAACCTTGGGTCCCCAGATGTCGCTGGCCTACAGCTCCCAGCATACCCAGCAGCCAGCGTGGCTCATGGCACGGGATTCTGGGAGCTGTAGTCCAGCGACATCTGGGGACCCAAGGTTGGGGAGCCCTGCTGTAGAGGAGGATCGCAGTGACCTGGTTCAGTCCTGTGTGCGACTGAAGAGGGTGTGGTTCCCCCCCAGCACATTGACTTAATCGTATCTGTAGAAGTACGGTAAGTCACGCTGGCGTACCTCTTTCTGTGGGACAAAGCTGCTTTGCGCAAGCCTTTCCCTCTCTAGTCTCCTGGAAGTTCTTGGCTAGGTGACCAGATAAGTGTGTGCTTCCTTGGGGAACAGACTGGCAGTTACCCGTGTGTCGTCTTCTTCTTTTTTTTTTTTAAGTTGAAAACTTTATAAAACGGACAAGAACTTCAGGCGACTATCAGGGTTTAGTTTTGCGTTTCTTAAAAAAATGTTTACGGTGGGTTTCTGTTAATTATGTCCTTGGTTTTACCAACACGCGACCTGGGGGAATTGCTTTGGAGACTCTGGAATGTGCAAATTGGCCAAATAGTGAGATTTCTGATCCCCACACTGTATTTGATGGCACTGTCTTTATGGCCATAAACGTTAAGAGCTGGCATGCGGTTTGCCCAGCTGGGGGCGGGGGGGGGCGGGAGGACTAGCTTAAAATGCAAACCAGTAATTTAGCAGTTCCTGCCTTGTCCCAGGAGTACATGCTAGGAAAGCATCTCTGTAAATGGCTGGAGAAATGTCGGGTTAATTGTTGCTCCGAAAAGGCTGATCATCTTTTTTTTTCAGCACCACATCAGGGATGTTGAAGGGTGGGGGTACGCCGGCCAGACTTTCGACACACCCCTGGTATGTTTGCGCTGTCAGCAGTAACCAGCCACGGGAGGCGACCTGCCCTGTTCCTCCAGGGTATTATGCAGAGCTAACCGAGAGTACTTGTGGGAAGCCTTGACTCTTTTCTTTGTGTACTCCCTGCTTTCTGTCCCGGGGAGAGTCTCTAAAGCAGGGCTCTCCAACCTTGGGTCCCCAGATGTCGCTGGACTACAGCTCCCAGAATCCCTTGCCATTAGCCATGCTGGCTGGGTATGCTGGGAGCTGTAGGCCAGCAACATCTGGGGAACCAAGGTTGGAGGGCCCTGCTCTAAAGTGATTTATTTAAAACAGTGTTCTCCAACCGTGGGTCCCCAGATGTTTTTGGCCTACAGCTCCCTGCATGCTGGCTGGGGCATGCTGGGAGTTGGAGGCCAAAAACATCTGGAGACCCTAGGTTGGAGAACACTGGTTTACGGTAATTAAAACATTACCCTGCTGCTCAAAGATTTTCCTGAGGTGGCTAACATTATAGAGATGAAGGTTAGAACATAAGGACAACCCAGCGTAACTTTTAAAATGACAAACCTAAACTCTGTTACTCAATTGTTGAACTCTTAGGGTGCAATCCTATGCATATTTAGACAGAAAAAAAAGTCTGCGACAACTCCCAGCATGCCCCAGCCAGCACAGCTGGCTGGGGCATGCTGGGAATTGTCGGACTTTTTTCCCGTCCAAACATGCATAGGATCGCGCCCTACGTTAATTAAAATTTACTGGGAAAAGAAAGCCGCTTGATGTTGAAGATGTCATGGAGTTCGCGTGGTCAGTCTTAAGATGAATTGGAGGAGGTGGCGGCGCAGACTTAAACAGATCCGGCTCTTGTTAGATGTCGTGAGGGTTTCAGGACTGCTGGGTCAAAGAACACGCGATGGCTGACTTCCCCTCCCTTTTGAACATATAAAACCCAGTAGTTATAGAAATTCATAGATTATAGAGTTGGAAGGGGCCTACAAGGCCATCGAGTCCAACCCCCTGCTCAATGCAGGAAACTAGAGGAGGAGTCTCCCATCCAAGTAATAACCAGGCCTGGCCCTGCTTAGCTTTCCACGCTCAGACAAGCTGAGCCAGCGTGAGCCACAGGCCTGTATATATTACTCAGTTACTCAGATTTCTCTCCAAGATTAGGTGAAACATGCACAGGAGAGGATGGTTCTTGATAGATCACTCAAAGCAGGAGCCACCTTTATTTTCAGAAGGCGGCGAGGAGCAACCTGTGGCCCTTGAGATGTTTTGGCTCGAGGGGCCAGAAGTGGCTGGGCTGACCAGGGCTGATGGGAGTTGTTGTTGGCCAAAACATCTGGAGGGTTACACATTGCCCACTCCTGCTGTAGGGTCTTTGATGTGCGTGGTACTTTGGCATACTACTAGCGTTGAAAAAAATGATCCTTCAACGCCAGCTTCGGTGGATCGGTCATGTTGTTCGAATGCCTGACTGCCGTCTCCCAAAGCAGTTACTTTATTCCCAACTCAAGGATGGAAAGCGGAATATCGTGGTCAATATAAGAGGTTTAAAGATGTTCATAAGGCTAATCTAAAAAAATGCAATATAAACATCGAAAACTGGGAAGCTCTGGCCCATGAACGATCTAACTGGAGGTTGGCCTTTCACAAAGGTTCTATGGACTTTGAAGAAGCCCGAGTGCAAGGTGAAAGGGAGAAACGTGCTAAGCGAAAAGCACGCCAGACGAATCCTTTACAGGACCGTCTTCCATCTGGTAACCTGTGTCCTCACTGTGGGAAGCTGTGTGGATCTAGAATTGGCCTCCACAGTCACTTGCGGACCCATCGCTAGAGTCTACACAATTTTTCTTTAGAATTTCCTCCTTTTAAAATTTCCTTTTTGTAAATTTTTATCCTGGAAGACAATCTTACTCGCCTGATGATGATGATGATGATGATGATGCTTTGGCATAGAGGAGGGCCGGGTCCCTGCCCCGAGGGGTTTACAGGTTAAAATTTGACATGGGAAAACAACAGAGGAAAGGAAGGGAAGCAGATAGCCATACGGGGCTGTCCCCCGTCCCCCCCCCCTTGAATACTGACTGGCTGAGTTATAGTAGGGCATGGGGATGGAGGGATTTGTAGAAAAGGTGGGTTCTGAGGAAGAATTTGTAGAAAAGGTGGGTTTTGAGGAGGGATTGGAAGGAAGGAAGTGGAGTGGAGCCACGCAGGTGTTCTGGGAATTTGTTCCAAGCTTATGGGGGGAGGGAGGGCGGAGTCCTTTGAGACCTTTGGATGGCTGAGGGTGGTGGAGCTGGACAAGGGAAGGCCACGGAGGGCTGGGAAGGTGTGGGCCAGGAGTAGTGCGCGCTGGGCCTGGGAGCTGACAGGAACCGGTGTAGGGATTTCGGAAGGGGGCACGGTGCGATCAGAGGGGCGAGTGGTTTTAGCGGCAGAGTGAGTGTTGGATAGATGTGGGAGGACCAAGGGCAGAAAATGGAAGACCAGAGAGAGAAAGCGGGGGGGGGGGAGTCAGTTGGCAGGGTGAGAGATGAGCAGGGTGTCGGTCCGAGTTGGGCACAAAGGCATTAGAAGAGGCATCCCCGCCTCTGTGCCAAGTGAAGGGGAATGCCACTTCTCAGACGGCCCCTCTTGCGACGCACATGTGCACCACCTAAAACAGAATCGTCTTGGAAGAAAAAAGCTGTGATAAACAAGGTGCTGGGCTGAGTAGGCTTCTCTTCGCTGCCTTAAATTAAACTTCCGTGATGTTGTTCTCATTGGGTACCCCTTTCCTGCCGGCTTCAAAGCTGCAGGGGCTTCTAAAGAAAGGACTCGGAAAGAAACCTTGCTCGGGATCCGTGGATCTCCTGCAGCCCTCCTCTCTTCAGGCTGTGTACGGATGATCTCTGGGTGCTGCCGAAGCAACATGATGTGGCCCCACTCAAGCACAAATCTGGGCGCGGTCAAAGTTTTTGCTCCGGTCCTCCGAACCTCTTTTCTCCTTTTCCCTCCCCAGCTTGCCCAGAAGTATGACCCTCAGAAGGAAGCAGAGTTGCGGGTGTGGATAGAAAGCATCACCGGAACGGAGATCGGCCCGGATTTCCAGAAGGGGCTGAAAGATGGCGTCACACTTTGCGAGTGCGTAGTAGGCCGGTCAAGGAGCGCCTGTGTCTTCAGCTCATGCATGCTACTGTTGTTATCCCATAACTGTTTCCGGGGGGTCTGTTGCCGATTGGAAGAGGGGGCATCTGTTGACCTCCCTGGGTGGCGAGCAGAGGCGGCAACAGTAGAGGCAAACTCATGGAGGAGGAGTGAGCTGTCAGTGGGGAATTGGCCAAGATAGTTAATAGTCTATGGGCCAGAGTGGGTGGTCATGATGACCATCTGGAGAGAATAAACATGGCAGCCCTTCTTTTTTTCTTTTTTTTAATAGCCTGTGACCCTAGTAAAGTGATTAGCCAAGATTTTATTTATTTATTTATTTATTTATTATATTTATACCCCGCCTTTTTTCCTGCAAGGAACTCAAGGCGGCTTACATAATCCTCCTCCTCCTCCTCCTCCTCCTCCTCTCCATTTTATCCTCACAACAACCCTGTGAGGTAGGTGAGGCTGAGAGTCAGTGACTGGCCCAGTGTCACCCAGTGAGTTTCATGACCGAGCGAGGACTAGAACCCAGATCTCCCGAGTCCCAGTCCAACACTCTCACCACTACGCCACGCTGGACATAAGTAATGAGTAGCTTTCCCCAAACACATGAATTATGTTTTTTTTAAAATAGCCGGAAATACATAATGCTTGTCTGGGGCTATAAGTCTGACACCTTTTGCCCTTAGGGCTCAAATTGACCAGCAGAGATCCATTAAAGAAATGCTACCGTGTTTATTAACTCTAGATGGGAATGATCATCCCTTTTTCAGATCCTTGGCCCATGGACGGTAAGTGGAATGGGGCCATAGAATCTGGCCAAAAACATCTGGGGACCCAAGGTTGGAGAACACTGGGCTAGACCAACGTACCTACTACAACGCGTGGTGAAGAATAAACTTATGTGCTTTGTTGCTACAAGATGTGCCTTTAAAAGGGGGTTCGACCAATTAATGGAAGCTGAGGGGTCTGTCTGTGACTATTGGCCATATCGACTAAGTGGAACAGGGGTGCAGAACCTCTTTCAGCCCAAGAGCCGAATTCCATTTCGGATAAACTCTCGGGGGCCGCCTTCCGGTGGTGGGTGGGGCTGGAGTCAGATCGGGGCGGGGCCAGCGGCAAAGGGGGCGGGGCCTAAATACCAGCCTATTTTCGCTTAATGCTCCTATTCCCAGCAACTAAGCCTTAGGAGAGACATTTCAACCTTTTAGAATGGGGGGACGGGGAAGCTGCACAAAAGCTGGGAAGCCACCAAACTGGGAGAAAGGGGGTGAGGGCCAGGGAAAGGGCCTGGCCATCTGGGAACCCCGGAGGATTGAATAGGGACTGTTGGAGGGCCGGATTCGGCCCCCAGGCCTGAGGTTCTCCACCCTTGAAATAGAACCTCCATCCTCAGAAGCAGTAGACATCTGTATACAAATTGTGGGCGTGGGGAAACCGCATGGGTAGGGGTGCGCGCGGAGCTCGATTGGGGGTGGTGGAAGCCCGGCAAACTCGCCAGGCTCGACACACACACACACACACCCGAGCTCCGCTCGCCCTACCTTTTCCCCGGCTCGACTCGCATTCTCGCAAGCCGAGCCGGGGAAAGCGACTTCCGGGTTCCAGCGCTACGTACTTTGTTTATGTAGAAAACAGCCAAATTTGCGCAAATTACGGCCAAATATGGTCATAATTTGCGCAAATTTGGCTGTTTTCTACGTAAACAACCCAGAAGTCCGGCGAGCACTGCAGGTCGAGTGCTGGGTAGGTCGCCCATCCCTGGCCGCGAGCTACATCCTTCACGCCCTGATTGTGGGCTTACCACAATCGGGAGATGTTGGGATGGAGGGACCTTGGGTCTGATCGGCAGGACCGCTGTGATCCCATCCTGGGTGATTTGAATGGAAGCACAGATCTTGGGCGGGCGGGCGGGCGGGCATCCTCGATCTTGCCACCCCCAATGGATTCGCATCACAGCGGTACCCAACTAGAGCTGCAACTGTTTTCCCCAACAGGCTAATGAACACGCTGCAGCCCGGTTCAATAAGGAAAATCAACCGCTCTGCTCTCAACTGGCATCAGGTACATGCTTGTGATGCAAAAGCAGGAGAAGAACCCATGATGGCTTTGAGTAGGGCCGGGGTCAAGGGTCGGCGCGGTCAGGTCCCTGTCTAGGCCCCCCCTGAAAGGAGCCCCCCGGAGCTTCTCCTCTTCCCCACTGCAAGCTGCATGTTCACCTGTCTCTCGCTCTGGCCCAGACAACGGTGGTGGTGGTGGTGGTGAGGAGGAGGCGTGGGAGATGCTACTTCCTGCTTACTCATTGGCTCTCTTGTGCTACTCTGTAAGTAAGAGCGAGTGGGTGTGTGGGATGAGGCGATTTGCGCAACTTGTTTTGCTAGTCATACGGAAGAGTGATTAGCTCTGCAGGGTGGTAAAGCTCCACCTCCAGGCTTTGAAAACATTGTTCAACTACCTCGCTGGCATTCTGAGATTTCAAGCTTCTTTATTCTAGGGGCTAGAGAGAGTCGCTTATTTCTTTTAAATGGCAGCTGAAGTTTCTTGGGGAATGGAATGCGGTTCAGGGCTCTGCCTTCCGCACCTCCACAGAAGCTCTGATACATACGCAGCTGTTTATTTATTTATTTATTTATGTATTTATTCATTCATTTTCTATACCGCCCCAATAGCCAAAGCTCTCTGGGCAGTGTACAGCAATAATTAAAACAAACAATAAAATACAGTTAAAAATAAAATAATAAAGCATTATGAAATTTTTAAAAACCAATTTTAAAAATATCCCTAAAACAAGTTAATAAAACATGACCGCTAAAAACAATTTACCACCCCACCATATACCATTTAATTATTAAAAGCCTCAACGTAGAGGGCAGTCTTAACCTGGTGCCGAAAAGATAATAGAGTTGGCACCAGGCGGGCCTCAGGGGTGAGCTTCTTCCGCAGTTGGGGGCTACCACAGAAAAGGCCCTCCCCCTTGTCACTGCCCTCCGAGCCTCACGTGGAGGTGGCAGTCGGAGGAAGGCCCCAGATGTTGAACGTAGTATACGGGTAGATTGTGGTTGGGAGAGGCGTTCCATCAGGTATTGTGGTCCCAAGCCATACGCAGCTGTTGGCACTTACTGCCATCCTGTCGCCTCTCTTATTTGCGCCTCTGTGAAAGGAAGCCAACTTCTGCATCCAGAGTGTTGACACTCCGCCCATCATACAAAACTCTTTGCAACAAACATGGCGAACTCGGCATGTGCCAAGTTACAGCTGAGGGCTTGCCAGTCCCAGTTTGGCAGTTCTAGTTGTCAGTCCGAGGTGACTGCTACTCGGCGGCCAACCGAAATGCCCGGGGGGGGGGGGGGGCGCGGCAGAGCAGCGGGTTCCGGTCTGCTTCCCTCCTGACTCGCAGCCGGGGGTGGTGGCTCTCAGTTTACCACCAGAAGCTCAGCTGCCGTCTTTCCTTTCTGGCTCCGGTGTCTGTCCTCCACTTTGTCACGATGACTGCCAAGGGACACCTGAGTAGCCCTGTCCAGGCGTTTGGCCTGCCCACGTGTAGGCGAAAAGAGTAGCGGGACCATCTGAGCTACTTCCCCCCCCCTTTCCTGCCCACTCAGTGTTGACGGGGAAGGTCTGGAGAAACACCCCCCCACACACCCCCTGCAGCAGCCTTCCCCAACCTCATGCCCTTCAGGTGTGTTGGACTACCACAGTGTTCTCCAACCTTGGGTCCCCAGATGTTTTTGGCCTACAAACTCCCAGCATGCCCCAGCCAGCTACGCTGGCTGGGGCATGCTGGGAGTTTGTAGGCCAAAAACATCTGGGGACCCAAGGTTGGAGAACACTGGACTACCCAACTCCCAGCACAGCTGGGGGATCCTGGGAGTTGTAGTCCGACAGATCTAGAGAGCACCAGCTTGGGGAAGCCCGCTGCTCTGTGTGAGTGGAAACACTGCTTTATCAGGGGTTCCTGCCTGCAGGGAGGGCTGTACCTGTGTTCGGGTGAAGCCCTTCAGCCGCCGCCGCCGCTCGATCCGGCAAGCAGGGCTTGCGCGTGCGCCCTTGCCCCTCTCCCCCCCCCCCCGTGTAGTCCTCACCTGTACAGGCTGAACACCTGCATTGTTGTAGAGGCTTCTGTGAAGATGGTCCAGGGGGGATGTGGAGCGTGTCCCAGGCCTGCCGGGCCCAGATTCATGCGCTCCGGAATGCACCCAACACACGGTGTTGTTTTAGGGGACAACTGCTAGCAGTAGCCAAGCCATCCTCCGGGGAAGCTCATCCGCTGTTGTCATTGCCGCCCCCCCCCCCGCCCCAGGTTCACCTGGAAACCGCGAAATCGTTGAGTGGGAGGGGCCGTGGGGTGGTGGTGTGTCACCTAGCCCAACCCCCCTGCTCACTGCCGGAGTTGCAGTGCAGAGCGCAGCATAGAATCGTGGAGTTCCAGAGTTAGGGCGAGACCGGTTACGTTCATAAGCGCAAACCTCTGTGGTTCTTCAGAACCTTGGGCTAGCTGTGCCAGCCAGCCAGCCCCGCCCACTCGGCCCCTTGACGTGACACGCCTGCTCCTTTCAACAGCTGGAAAACCTCTCCAACTTCATCAAGGCCACGATCAGCTACGGCTTGAAGCCCGTCGACCTGTTTGAGGCCAACGATCTATACGAGAGTGGGAACATGACCCAAGTCCAGGTGTCGCTGCTGGCGCTGGCGGGCATGGTGAGCATTGCGCACTGGCGGGGGGTGGGGATTTTCCAAAGCGAAAACTTTCCCGTGTGCTTTATTTTCACACGGAAAATGTTCTATTTCACCAGCTCATTCATAACGATGAATGGATGCCAGCTGCAAATGCTATATTAAGCCAGCTTGGCAGTTTCAAAGTTATAGATGAGTAGTAGTTGTCAGACCTTTGGGTTGCCAAAATTTATTACCATGTCCACAGTTTTCAGTACCTCTGGGGGTTTCCCCCTCTTAAATTTAAACTATATAAAGAAAGTACATGTTCTTGTCTTTCAATTTTAACAAGTTTACTAATAAAACCTTCTACATCAGTGTTCTCCAACCTTGGGTCCCCAGATGTCTTTGGCCTACAACTCCCAGCATGCCCCAGCCAGCTGGCTGGGGCATGCTGGGAGTTGTAGGCCAAAAACATCTGGGGACCCAAGGTTGGAGAACACTGTTCTACATACCGGTAATACAACATTTAAATCACATTAGCTTATTATTTATTATTAACATTTGTATACCACCTTAACTGCTAAGAAGTCAAAAGGTGACATACAATTTAAAACAATAAAAGGCCTGCAATAATAAAATCAAGAACATTAAAAACATAAAAATGTTTAAAACTACACATTTTTGAAGGCTAAATTGAAAAGGTGCATCTTCGCACCCTTTCTACAGGACAAGAGAGTGGGGGGGCCAGTTGTCGTTCCTGAGGGAGCACATTCCAGTTGCGGGTAACGCAGGAGAAAGCCCTTTCATGTGTGCCTGACAAACGGGCCTTTGCCGGTGCTGGGGCCCTCAAAAGGATCCGGCAGGTTCATAGTGAGACAGGTGATCCCTTGGAAGTGTGCTTTAATTTCCCCCCTCAAATATTCTAGGTCAAATGTTTGTGGTATATTGATGTAATATTTTTTTTTAACATGGGTTAATTTGCTTTATTTACCCTTTTCCCCCCCCCTTGCTTTATTTACTAAACACAGATAAAATAAACATGCTAAATTAGGATCACTCTCTGGGGCATCTGAAACTTTTTAAACGTAAAAAGATTACAAATCAGCAAAAGTGGAATAGGCTGTCCTCCCAGCTACCAAAGACCAGTCTAAAATAGGCTACTAGGCAGGGAGGAACATTTGACTAATCCCTTCCGGAAGATGATGCCGAAACTTCAGTGCAGCCACGAAAAAGGCCCTGTTGATTCCAGTAGTGTGGTTAACCACTCTGGGAGATAGTATCTGAAGGAGGACTGTTCCTGACCATCATAAGAGGGAGGAGGGCAGAGGTCTCTGAGACACTGGTCCCAGTACATGTGGCTGTTGCATCTTTTCTCTGAACAGTGAAAAAAAAATTGTGATCAGTAGCTCCATTTCCCGCCCCCCCCCAGCCCTGAAGTGTCCTTTGTAAGGCGCAGGGGTGGTGTGTGTGACCAAAAAATGGTAGCCAATGACTTGCGTTGAGGGAGCTGAAACATCTTCCCTGTGGTCTCCAGACATCCTTCCTTCTCTTTGGAGACTTTCTCTTTGGCCATGAGGACTACAAAGTTGCTGGGAAGCAATAAAAATTTCTAGGCTTCTAAGTCAGACACATGGTGGGGGAATACCGGTATATCAGGGCTGGACAGCCATCCCACCTTCCTTGTTCCTGCAGGCCAAGACAAAGGGAATTGACAGCGGGGTGGACATCGGGGTGAAGTATTCGGAGAAACAAGAGAGGTGCTTTGATGACGCAAAAATGAAGGCTGGGCAGTGCGTCATTGGTCTACAGGTGAGTCCCGTGGCGCTGGGGGTGAGGGCGACCTTGGTTGCTGCTGATACTTGGATGGGGGGTCTGTACGAAGTCCAAGCGGATGTAGCGTAGTGGCCAAGACTGAGGCTCGGGTAGGCTGTGCCCCTCTGTCCTATACCCTCTAATGCTGCATTTCTAACTTGGCTGGCTGCATTTGTGATGGAAAACGGTCTGTTGCATGTTTGTTGAATATTTTATTTATTATATTTATAGCCCGCCTTTTTTCCTGCAAGGAACCCAAGGCGGCTTACATAATCCTCCTCCTCCTCTCCGTTTTATCCTCACAACAACCCTGTGAGGTAGGTTAGACTGAGCGTCAGTGATTGGCCCAAAGTCACCCAGTGAGTTTCATGGCTGAGTGGGGACTAGAACCCGGATCTCCTGAGTCCCAGTCCAACACTCTCACCACTACGCCACACTGGCTCTGTACCACACTGTACCGAATTTCAGCATCCCAACTTTTGTAAAAGTACCCAAATGATTTCATGAGCCTCCTGAATTGGTGAATGAGGCCCAGATGTTTCTACAGATATAAAGAAAATTAATGATGATGATGATGATGATGAGAATGCAGTTGTGATAAATTACAATCTCCCTGCTTCAGATGGGCACCAATAAGTGTGCCAGCCAGTCTGGAATGACGGCCTACGGCACACGGAGACACCTGTATGACCCCAAGAACCAGATCCTGCCTCCCATGGATCACTCCACCATCAGCCTGCAGATGGGCACCAACAAGTGTGCCAGCCAGGTATTATTTATTTTATTCAATTTATATCCCACCTATATACTATTACTCTAGGCAGTGTACAAAATAACAATCAATTGGACCAGTGTTCTCCAACCTTGGGTCCCCAGATGTTTTTGGCCTACAATTCCCAGCATGCCCCAGCCAGAGAACACTGGAGAACACTGAATTAGACAAATGAGTAATGCAATAAAAACATCTGTTAAACATAAAAACAGTATCAAAATCCCATTAAAATTCCATAGAAATATGACAGAATGTTATAAAAGGAAGGCCTGCTGAAATAACACAGTCTTCAGTGCCTGCTTAAAGACATTCAAAGAAGTCAGCCAGGCGTATTTCAAGTGGCAGGCCATTCCACAGTTGAGGGGCAGCAAAAGAGAAGGACCTCCGACGAGTAGCTGCCAGTCTCACATTAGGCAGCTGCAGCAGTTGGCCCTCCGAAGACCTTAAGCGGCGGGGTGGAAGATAGGGGAGGAGGCGCTCCCTAAGGTACTTTAGGTAGGTACGAGTCGAGGGTGTCCGTCTTCCAACCTGGACCTCGTGGCATAGCTGAAGAGTTGGTGGCTCCGCTTGGTACATGCCAGCATCCCCCGATCTGGACGGTGCCAGGGTGGGGAAGGCTGGTATAATCTGCCACAGACGGCCTTCTCCTTGTCTCCTTCAGCCAGAGCAGCTAGACTGGTGGGGACGAGGAAGAGGGCCTTTTCTGTGGCGGCCCCCATACTGTGGAACTCTCTCCCGAGTGACCTCCGCCATGCCCCCTCTCTGCTGAGCTTCCGCCGCTCATTAAAAACCTGGCTGTTCAGGCGGGAATATGGGGTGGGTTAAGATTTTTAAAAATTTAATGCTGTTTTAAATGTATTTTATCTTGTTTTAAATGTATTTTATCTTGTTAAATGTATTTTATTTTGTGCATCGCCCAGGATGGCCGGTTGCCGGCCAGATGGGTGATTGATAAATGTAAATTAAATATATATATATATATATATATACTGATTAAATGGAATGAAATGCGGGCAGGAATATGGGGTGGGTTAGGATTTTAAAGGAATTTTTTACACTGTTTTAATTGTTACGTTTGTTTTATTATTGCTTTGTTTTAATTGTACATTGCCCAGGGTGGCCGGGTGACGGGCCAGATGGGCGATTCATAAATGTAATAAATGAAATAAATGAAAATTAATTCACGGATTCCACGCCCGCCGCAGACAATGCTGCCTTGCTGAATTTTCCTCCCCTCTTCCAGAATTAGTTAACTGCGCCGTGCCAAACAGAATATGAACCCCTCTTTCCCTCCTCTTCCCCCCCCCATCAGGTGGGCATGACGGCTCCAGGCACCCGGCGGCACATCTATGATTCCAAGCTGGGCACCGACAAATGCGACGACAGCTCCATGTCGCTCCAGATGGGCTACAACCAGGGGGCCAACCAAAGCGGGCAGGTTTTTGGCTTAGGACGCCAAATCTACGACCCCAAATACTGCCCCCAAGGCAACCCTGGCGAGGCGGCCAATGCAGCCCAAAACGAGGACGGGAATCCAGCCGATTACTACTATTATCAGGAAGAAGCGGGCCAGTGAGCTGGGGAAATCTGTTCTCTCTCCCCACCTCCTCTACCCAAACCACCGCAGTTCAGTTCCTGCCTCTGTTGCCAGCGATACTGCAGTGCATGTTCTTGCAACTTTTAAAAGAAAAAAAAAATCTTCCCTCTACATTCCCCCCCCTCCCCATCCAGACAGAGATGAAAATAAAGGTCTTCAGATTTTTTTTTTAGACAGTGAGTCGGGTTGATCTTTAAGGTGCTGTGTGAGCCAATCCAGGGCTACATGTACACTCCTTCTTGCCAGAAATCAGATCTAGATACTGGAATTAAAAGTGGGTGTAAAACAGGACTCTTCGACTCCACACTTCAAAAAGAACCAGAGACTTTTTATTTTACGACTTGAACAACTTAGCTGATTACATCTGTGTGTAGGGTTGCATAATTTAGTCTGGTTTGGCCAGACATAAAGAGCAACAAGGAACTATGCTGAACCCTGAAATACCTTTCTCCCCAAGCCCCAGCATATCTAGCTGTCAGTATCTGGTGGAGACATGCTATATGCCATATCTTCAATGGTAGAATTCTGCAGGCTGTGTATACTATCATAGAAAAGTAGAGTTGGAAGGGGCCTATAAGGCCATCGAGTCCAACCCCCTGCTCAATGCAGGAATCCAAGTCAATCTTTTTTGTTTTGCTTGGTCTACTTCTCCCCCCTCCCCCCAAGTGCTGGAAATTTTGCTCTGCTCCCTCCCTTTCTCAGTGGTAGAACAGATGCTTGGACACAAAGTCGTTTTGACTCAATCCCTGGCATTTTTAGGTAGCGGGTGATCTGCGGGTGACCTCTGCCCGGGACCCTGGAGAGATGGGGCCCAGGGTTTGACTGGATCTAAGGTAGCTTTCCATACCCTACTCTGACTTGTGAGGATCCCAGCAAACCGCGCCCACACGCTTCCAAGTGTATTTTCACAGTCAAATGCGGTGGGGGGGGGGGGAGGGTGTTAATCAATCTGAGATGCCCAATTTTTGGTTCCGCTCAGGCAGAATTGTGGTGTACACACAGCCCTGGGAATATCCCCGTTTTGATACTTGGCTGCACAGTAAATCCGACACATTCTTGCTGAAAACTGTTTGTGCCAATGGATGACTCTTTGCACGTGTTTATCAGAGTCTTTTCAGAATGAAGGTGGGGTGGTTTTTTTTGGGGGCAAGGAACATTACAATGGTGCAGGCAGGTGAATAACCAAGGTGTGAATTGGTAAAGGAATGTAATTGGAGGGTATAAGGCAGTCAGCAGAGTGCAGAAGCTACACAACCTGAACACTGGTTTGCACAATACTTGTTTCTCCCCCCCCCCGTAAATACCTTCATAATGAGGACTAGAAGCATAGCTTTTTTTGTTTAAAAAAATCATCTAAGTCTCTGGAATCACGTGAAAGCTGTATGTTGACTTAGAAGTTTCTACATATAGAAATTTACAAATAGTTCTCTAGTCTGGTTCATCCACATACTGCCACTGGAAAAGGTGTTTGAATCTCTGTCCACTGGTTGACCTGATGTTCAGTCAACAGCAAGCATTTGTGGGTGGGGTAGATTAGAAATAAAAGGGGTTGGTGCCGGGGAGATCAGCTGTCTATGTGTAGCTGTCTTCCATGTTTTAAGGTTTTATTCTGCTAGGGTCACCGTTGCAGGCCATAACCGCAGTGTTTGGGATATAGAGGTTCTGTATTTCGTGGAGGTGGTGGACTAACACGATGGTCTAGGAACTTGAAAGGGCTTTCAAGGCAGACTTCTGCTTTTCTCCCCTGCCCTCCCTTTTACTTAACAGTTAGGGATTACTGCCCTTTTATGCTGCTACACAACTTTTCAAGGGACCAAGAATTCTTTCGTCTCATGCCAAAGTAAAACTCCTTAAGAGTTTGCAAGTGTTTAACTATTATGCTTCACTCAAGGAACTCCCTGATCTATTTCTGGAGATGCCTAAGGACCAGGTATTTTTAAAAGTGGGTGCCAGTTTCCTTTTAGTATTATTTGGTAGTCTTCATCTCCTTTACCGTGGAGGAAAGGAATTCCATTATGTGGGTCGCTAACCACAGAGAAGGCTGGCTTCCCTGCCTACAGCAGCTCCCCCCAACACCAGGTGCCCTCCAGATGTTGTTGGACTACTATGATCTATGAAATCTATGAAACTCCCATTTGCTCCAAGCTAGCACGGCTAATGGTCAGGAATTATGGGAATAGTCCGAAACATCTGGAGGGCTGGTCAGCAGTCACTAGCGCAGTGTTCTCCAACCTTGGGTCCCCAGATGTTTTTGGCCTACAACTCCCGGGAGTTGTAGGCCAAAAACATCTGGGGACCCAAGGTTGGAGAACACTGCACTAACCGCTCGTGCTCTCTTCAGAGACCAAGGCTGCCTCCCAGTTCCAGAGACTGGAGCGGGTCTAATACTTCAGTAGAGTTGTGAAGTGAGTTCTATTCCGTGAATCCTTCCGTCACCATAAAACAGTCTTTAAGGTGTGACAAGACTCTTGGCTGTGTTTGCTGCAGCAGACTTAACAGGAGAGCTAGTCCTCTGGAATTTGACTTCTATCATGGATGCTTTTAGGGTGCAATCCTATGCATGTTTAGACAGGGGGGGAAAAAAAAAGTCCTACAGCTCCCAGCATGCCCCAGCTAGCCATGCTGGGAATTGCAGGACTTTTTTCTGTCCAAACATGTTATAGGATTGTGCCCTTAGTTATAAAAGCCTTACCTTTATTTAAACCTTTAAAAGCCTTCCTCCTCTTAACACCATGGCTTCCTTTTTTTTTTTTTTTTAATGGTTCTCCCTTTTTTAAAACCAAACCCAAAACTGGACAGTCTCCCCTATAACTTGTGTGGGCACAGCTGTACAAGCATCTTCAGCGGGAAGGTTGAGAGGGGTGGATGGATCAGGGGGGCGGGGAGCTGAGCATGCTGTCCTGGCCTGTAAAATGGCCGTGGGATGAACTGACACAATGTGAACCTGCAATATTTGAATATAAGCAATAAAATGCTTCAAAAGCGGAATGGGGCTTGAGGTGTGCGTTTTTTTGACGGGGCCGAGAGACCAGCGTGAATGAGCAGACGGCAAAGATTGTTAAATAAAAGTATCGGAACAGCTAGAGTGCCGTGTGAAGTACGGTAAACATAATTTAGAAGTAAGGCAGTTTCAGTCCTATAATCAAGTTGGAAGACAAGAGTGATAAGGGCCCACAGCGCAATCCTACTCAGAAGTAAGCCCCATTGAGTTCAGCAGGACTTGCTCCCAGGTAAGCGTGGATAGCAGCCTTTCCTAAGCTGGCATGCTCTGGATGTGTTGGACTACAACTCCCAGGATCCCTCAGCCATGGCTGGGGGATTCTGGGAGTTGTGGTCCAACACATCTGGAGCATGCCGAGTTGGTGAAGGCTGGTGTTATAGGGTTGCAGCCGTAGATCATTAGCCACAGAACTACCCCATTATGAAAGGATATACACTAGGGTCAGGTAGAGTCTACAGGTGATTCAGAGAAACTTGGTTGGTTTACGCAGAGAAGTTAACCTGGGAGAATGTAGGTTAGTTTTTGTGTTTTGTCTTTTTTAAAGACTATTTGAATTCCCCAAGTGCAGGGATGGGCAACTTGTGGCCTTCCAGATGTTGAACTGCAACTCCCATCAGCCCCAGCCAGCATGGGCTAATACTGAGGGATGATGAAAGTTGCACTCCAACAACATCTGGAGGACCACAGGTGGCCCACCCCTGCTCTAGTGGAAGAAAAACAGCATAGAAATGTGTATACAGGCCTGTGGCTCACGCTGGCTCAGCTTGTCTGAGCGTGGAAAGCTAAGCAGGGTCAGGCCTGGTTATTACTTGGATGGGAGACCCCCTCCTCTGGTTTCCTGCATTGAGCAGGGGGTTGGACTCGAGGGCCCCTTCCAACTCTATGATCTATGAAAAATCAATTTCTTAGACTTGAGGGATCTTCACACTACACCGTCTGCTGGTCAGTGAATGTGTTGAGGGGCAGAGGTGGGTGAATCTTGTCAATTTCACTTCTTCATGTTTCCCATCTTAAGTTTGTTGTGTCCTGCGACGTCTTAAAAAAACACAAAGCAAAAGTCCACCTGAAAATTTGCGGACATTTTTGCATGCACCTTGGCCTAATATAATATATGCATTTTTTTTTGGCCAGTCCTTTTCCGTCATATCATGCTGTTTTGTCAGTTATTCTCACTAATGTATACGTACATTCTTGTTTGGCGAACTGGATCGCAAAATTCGGAAAAGCGCGACTCCCTGAAGGATAAGAGAACTGTGTTCCAATTCACGTACTGATTTGGGAAATGTGAATTCCGGTAAGTTCTTACTGAAATGCAGACTGGATTAAATCCTCCTCCCCCCGCCCCACGCCCGTCGCTATTGAGGGGAGAGGGGGCTGTATGCGCCCGCGGCCACTGGTCTCCCAGCGGCTCTGCATGCAGTGTGGGTGAAAGGCCCCTCTCCCCACCTGCTCCTTGCGCTCTGGAACTCCAGGCCCAGTCTGCATTCTCCATCACAAGGGAAGACGCTGCACCCCGTCCATCACTAATCAAAAAATCCTCTAAAGGGTGTCAGAAACAACACAGTCTTAAAAGAGAAGTGATGATGTGTGACTCCACAAAATATACAGATCTGAGCAAGCCAGAGGCTCATCTTCCTTCCAACAGACTTTGCGATCCAGCAGCCTTCACAAACTCGGTTCAGGATCCTTGGCAATATGTGCTCACGAAGGGCAACCCACAAGTCTCTAAGCAACAGCAACTAACCCTAAATGATATTAAACCAACGCCACCTACTTGGAATCTGGTTTTAGATACCTCAAAATTAGTCTTTTTAAACTATCCAAAGCCTGGAGGCTGGTTATCACAGACCCAACGTAAAGCCCATTTTAAACTTGGCAGAAGAACTAATACCTGTGACTTTTAGTATAGAGAATATTCTCCATATAGAATATATTTTCTACAATCATGTACGCGCTCGTGCAGTAGTGACTTTCACTAATCCAACGTGCAGCTTCTGGGCTGTGTGGCCGGCATTCACATCGGTGCTGTGCTCCCATCACACAGTTGCTGAAAGCAGAAGTGGTGTTCATGAGAAACACTCGCGTCAATATTTACCATGATGCAAGATTGCAATTCTAACTTCCCAGCAACTCCACCCTTTTTGCTTCGCTGGCCATAAAATGAGCAGCACCTGCCTCTAAATCCACAGCTAATAAAATGTGTGCAAGCAACCTGTTCACCCGAGGCCACCTGCTAGCGGCTCCAGCTGGGATGTTGGATCCCAGCCAAATTCTGGGTCCTAAGATTCTGATCAAACAGCTCCTGCGCGCAGACTTGAGACTGGAGTTTGGCTGTGTCAGTCGAAGGCAGGGGTGGGCAACCTCTGGTCCTCCAGATGCTGTTGGGACTGCAACTCCCATCAGCCCCAGCCAACATAGCCAATAGTGAGGGATGATGGGAGCTGTAGTCGAATGAGATCTGGAGGGCCACAAGTTCCCCACCCTGATCTAAGATAATGTCAGCAGCAGCAGGTCAATTTTAAACTCTAGGATGGTAGGCTAGTAATTTTAAAGGCAGCTCTGCAGCACTCCCAGCATTTTGAGGATTAAAAGAGGGGGCACGCTTACCTAAGTATTAGGAACGCGCTGATTTTCAACTCATTGTTCCACACACCGCTGAAATCTCTTTGCTGCCTGTTGTACAATATACTCGTTTACAGTTTATACTGCACCAATTTGAAAGGAAAGGCAGTGCTGGGTGTTTGGGTTAAAGAGAAACTAGACAAAAATGTAATTGTCTTGTAATAGATCAACTCCTTAAAAGAACCCTGCCAAGTTAAGCTTGTAAAAGAGCCGGGGGCGTGGGTGTGCTACACCTTCCTTGGATCTTTAGGCACCTGCATTTACCTGCAGGCACACTAGGAAACGAGAGCCCGCCGTGCCCTTCCCATGCGCTCATTTAACTCTGGAGTATCTGTTTACTCTGCAATCACCTGCCCTGTATTTGATTTAAAAGCAAAGAAGCTGGTGGTTCTTCAACCAAAATACTTATTATTACAGTAATACCTTGGATTGCAAGTAACTTGGTTTGAGAGCATTTTGCATGACAAGCAAATTTTTAAATATTTAATTTTTTTTGACTTGATATACAAGCGACGTCTTGCAATACAAGTACTGTAGTACGGCTTAAATTAAAAATCTCTGTACAAATTTTTTTGGGGGGGATTTCGTTTTGATATAAGAGTGTTTTGGATTACAAGCACGTTTCCGGAACGAATTATGCTCTCAATCCAAGGCATGACTGTATTAATATTAGCACATTGTAGGACAGTTCTGAGTTTATAATTGCAGCTCAAACGAAACTCGGCAGCTGCTGTGTATTACTTCCGTGATGCCTTAGTGCTCCGATGTCCATGCACTTACCTACATGCGCACAGGAAATGAGATGTCACACTCATTCTGTGAATACAATGAGCATGTGGCTCACGCTGGCTCAGCTTGCCTTGAGCGTGGAAAGCTAAGCAGGGTCAGGCCTGGTGATTACTTGGATGGGGGACCCCTCTAGTTTCCTGCACTGAGCAGGGGGTTGGACTAGATAGCCTTGTAGGCTCCTTCCAACTCTATGATCTATGAAATCTAAGCATGTCCTGGCAGAGAGGGGAAGATGAACTCTCCTCTCTCACAGCCATGGTCGTGTGTGTGTGTGTGTGTGTGTGTGTGTTAACACCCAACCCCCACATGGTCCCAAGATCACCCAGGCTTCCCTGCAGCTGCCAACTGACCTTGCGTCGAGTTTGACCTCCAGACTGAACTTCCCAAGAACCCGGGGAGGGACCTGAAGCATGACGATGCTGGGAACTTGCACTCGGAGAATTTTAACAGGCCATCCCCAAGAAGCAGAAATGGGGACAATACTGGGGCTGTGTGACTTGCCAGATGTCCCCAGTAAACCTCACCTGACACCTCAACCATCATCCTACCAGGTGAAGGCAGCTGATTCTACCGCAAGGATGCAGCCGAAGGGCCTCAGCCAGGTCCAGACGCCAGAAGGGTCCCAATCTGGCCTTCCTCATAAACACAGCCAGCCACACATGCGACAGAAGGGGATGTAGGAGGGGTGGTGCATGACCTCAGGCCAAATCCGGACTGCCTGAGGCTCCCCACATTCCCCACCCCCTCCGGATCACAAATTGGTGGCTTCCTGACACCTGTGCAGTATCCCCCCCCCCCCCCCGCACTCTGAAAGGTTGAGCTGCCTCTCCTGTGGCTTAAGCTACAATATGCTGGTATGTTTGGCTCCGCCCCCTTTTGCCTTTGGCTCTGCCCACCACTGGAACGCGGTGGGCCCCAAGAGCTTCTCCAAGATGAAATCCAGCCCTTGAGCTGAAAGAGATTCTGCACCCCTGTCCTATTGCCATGTGAAGTAGTAACTTTATGGCATCAACTTTTCACCTTGAGAACTGTGAAACTCTCTTCTAAAGGTGTTCAAACGTTTTGTGCATGTCGGCATGCTTGGCATTTTGTTTCGTTGACTGCTCACGGGCCATGACATGGCATTTTTTGGACCGAAACAGGGTATGTATGTATGTATGTATGTGATTTGTATCCTGCCTGTTTACTCTCATGACCAATGAGAGTGTGGTCATGGTTGATGCCCGTTCAAATGGCACTCACGCGCGGTATTCCCTCTGGCTGCAGCTCCTATGCTAAGATGGAGTTGTCACAACTACTCTGTTCAGTACCAGAAGTGAACTCAATGTGGACTCTCACATCTTTGTGGTCACAAATTGCTCACCATCAAGGACACATCAAATGAAACACTTTTAGCTCAATTTAGCAGACAAGCTGGCTACCGCTAGTGCTACTATCGAGAAAGTACATGCTACAACCACCTGTCATTACCTTGTTGAAAGCATGACTCTGTGCGGGACACAGTCTGACCCTACATGTCCAGATTTTACCTCCGTACGTCATAGCCCTCAGAACTCTCGGCACATCAAAGCTGCATTTATGGGGAGTGATGATCAGATTTCTTTGGACTCCGATTGTAGGTGCCTGTAATGAAGATAATTTTGGCGTCGTATAGATGAAGGCTGTTGCTCAAAGCCATGTTTAGTGGCCCAGAATCAATAAAGACATTGAGAGAAAGGCGAAATGTGGAGTTACAAGTCACCAAATTCAACAGGATCCAGTTCCACCCACGATTATGGCCATAGGCACCACAGGCAACATACTCATGTAGACGTTGCAGGACCCTGTAAAGGTGAAATGTTTTTGGTCATGGTTGATGCCCATTCAAGATGGACGGACTGTTTTTAAACGACTTCTACTACCGCAGGAAAAGAAAAAAAAATCTTGTTCACCCTTGTACAAGTTTAGTCAGTTTGGATTGCCATTGTGATTAGCCAGTGACAAGGGGCCTCAATTCTGTTAAGATTCCTTACAGTGAATGGCATCTACAGCATAAACTATCAGCTCCATATCATCAAAATATAGCCAAATCGCAGGCACACCGAACTGATAAACCATATAAAGCTAGCACTCTACATTTCAACACTGGGCATGAAACAACACCGGTGAGGGCGAAGTAGGTGCATGCAAAGTTTTCTAAATACATGTAAAGATTTCTAAATGCATGCAAAAACAACAAGAGAGTCTTGTGGCTTAAAGACTAACACATTTATTCTGGCATCCGCTTTTGCGGACACTGTCCACTTCATCAGATGCATGAAACGTTAACCTCAAATGGGCAGATTTATATAAATATGTGTTACCTCTTCTTCATTACTGACGTGTGTTGATAAAATACCGCCCTGCCCCAAAGCAATCTTGCTGCAGCTGTGCTCCCGACAGCAAAGAAACCCCTAGAAATCAAACTTTCCATTGGGAAGATTTCTCTTTCCAGTTTGTAAGGCACAGAACACATAATGCTAAGCCAGGATTTAGCATTACGTGCACAAACCTCTGTGAGCCGGAGAAAAGCCTCGGGGATCATGCACTCCCCTACCCTCCAGGCAGCCAGGAGGACTTAACCAGGATTTCTCTTTCCCCGATTCCTGCCTTCTTTTTACCTGTGGACCAAGAATTGTGGTTTAAAACAAATTAGTTTGTTCAACAAGACACCAAAATGATCCAGAGTTTGTTGCTGGCTTGTTTATCAATTGACCAGAGTCTGTTTTAAACCGCTATACCTGACTTGTATGTAATGACTGGTGAAAACGAAACTACATCCCAGTTAGGTCATCTTGTCAGATGTGTGGGAGGAGGAAGGGGGCAGTGCACAAGCCCCAGGCTTGCTCGGGCTCGTAAGGGTCCATGCATGTAACACGAAAGCCTTGCTTGGCATTACGTGAGAGTGTAGAGCTGGGAGGACCCCAGATCAGGCAACCGGCTGCATAAGCCACTGATATGCCCATCACCATTTCCACAGTTGGGCATTTTGGCTGGTGTGGGAGGTCCGGGCTGGATTAAGGCCAGCCGATGCCCTAAGCACAGCCCAATAACGGTGCCCCTTCGGCCCTTCCATCGCTTAGCTGGCAAGACATTTTAAGGCTCAATAAGTGCTGAAGGCGAAAGAAGACACTGAAAACTCAGTTTTCTTCAAGGCCATCCCCCACACCAGAACACACAACTACATTAAATATAAACTGTTCTTTATTATATGTATTTAACACTAAATAGCAGCAAGCAATATAAGCCAATTTCTTACTTATAAGGGCAACGGAATTTCTTACTTATAGGGCAACGGAAAGAAATACAAATTTTCATCGCTGTTTTACGCTTTTTAAAATAAAACTGTTATAAGGGGGGAAATGCAAATGCAAAAATTTGTGGTACTCTGGTACTCTGTGGTGCCCCCCCCCCTTCCCTTGGTGCCCTGAGAACGTGCTTATATTGCTTAATGGTTAATCCAGGGCTGTGGGAGGTGTAGGGTGACCATGTGTCTTCATTTACAGAGGACTGTCCTCTGTCTGAAGGGCCGCCAGTCCAACTCTGGTTTAGACATAAAGAACTCTAAAAAGGGAGAGCAGCGGGGTCCAGACGTCGTCGCTCATCAAGCCTGAGCGCCTGGACAGCAGATCCAACAGGCAGGCGCACCGGTCACCTGCCTGCGGTCTTCCTCACTATGAAATTGTCTTTCTATTTAACTTATGTCTAAATTTGCATTTATGCATGTAAATTTGCATTTATTCATGCAAATGGGCGCAGGCACATTTTATGCAGATCTGTGCCCTTTTTTTTTTTTTTTTTTTTTTTTTTTTGGTGGTGGTGCCTAAGTGGCTACCCTAGTGCAGGGCTCTCCAGCCTTGGGTCCCCAGATGTCGCTGGACTACAGCTCCCAGAATCCCTTGCCATTAGCCATGCTGGCTGGGTATGCTGGGAGCTGTAGGCCAGCGACATCTGGGGACCCCAGGTTGGAGAGCCCTGCCCTAATGGGACAAAGGTGGATCAGGAACGTGGGGTGATTGCCGAAGCTTCGTGTGTTCCCTAATCACACTGAAGTTAATGTATGGAGGCTCAGGCTCAGGCAGTGAAGCCTCCTCCACTTTTTGGAGCTCCTCTTCCTGCTTGTGTTGCTGGCAGAAGCAACAGCAGAAGAGAACTTCAGCTATTTCACAGCAGAAGGGGCAAAGATCTAATGGTCAGTATAGAGCAGTGTTCTCCAACCTCGGGTCCCCAGATGTTTTGGGCCTACAACTCCCAGCATGCCCCAGCCAGCTACGCTGGCTGGGGCATGCTGGGAGTTGTAGGCCCAAAACATCTGGGGACCCGAGGTTGGAGAACACTGGTATAGAGATCCTGGCCTAAGTGTGTGTGAGGGACACACACGACTCACGGTTCCACCATCCTCAGACACCTGAAGGTCTCTGCGACAACACGGTCCCTTACACTTTAGGACAGTGTTGGCGAACCTTTTTGAGCCCGAGTGCCCAAACTGCAACACAAAACCAACTTATTTATTTCAAAGTGCCTTAAATTTGGCAGGAAGGAGGAGGGGGCACTAGCTAATCGCGCCCCGCTCTGTCTCAGGGAATGGCTCTTCACCGGGCGCGCGCACAAAGATTTGGGCGTGTGCGCGCTGTGCTTCTGAGCTGTCTGTTCAGTTAGGAGGGCTGGGTGCCTGCGCAGTCCGCTTCTGGGGGTGGAGATGTTGGAGTGTGCCTGCCTGTGGAGGCCAGCGAGGAATGAGTGGAGAGGAATTACTATGGAAACCTGATGCTGAATGCAGAAGGGGATGGTCTTTTCGCGATCTGGCGACCAATGGCTCGAGTGCCCACAGAGAGGTCCCTGCGTGCCAGCTGTGGCACGCGTGCCATAGGTTCGCCATCACTGCTTTAGCACCACGCGCATAAACCCTTCTCAGGCTAAGCATCAACACTTAAAAGACCTGAGTGGAGGGTCAAATGAAACCTTTCCCCTACTAATGAGGGAAAAGATTAATTCTGGTTATTAAGGATCTAGCTTAAATTTATGGTTCTGTGGGTACAAAGGTGTGTGTGTAGATTTAAAAGTAATGCAGCTTAATAACACCAAGCTGACAGGTAGGCTTTGGGTAGCAAACAAAATTAAAATAAGTTTATTTTAATTCTCAAAATCTTAGTTCCAGAAAATAACTTAAAACCTGCCTACACCAAACACTTGATAATTAACCTAAGTCCCTATAATTCTAAATACTTTCACTCCTCATACAAGCACTGATTTCTCTTACAACTCCTGACAAGACACAAATAACCCAACTAACCTAACTCTCTAACACTCCCAACACACTCTAACCCAGTGTTCTCCAAGCTTGGGTCCCCAGATGTTTTTGGCCTACAACTCCCAGCATGCCCCAGCCAGTGTAGCTGGCTGGGGCATGCTGGGAGTTGTAGGCCAAAAACATCTGGGGACCCAAGCTTGGAGAACACTGCTCTAACCACTAACTAACTAACTAACTAACTCTGACATCACTCAAACACTCCTTATATCAGTGTTTCTCAACCTTGGGTCCCCAGATGTTTTTGGCCTACAACTCCCAGCATGCCCCAGCCAGCATAGCTGGCTGGGGCATGCTGGGAGTTGTAGGCCAAAAACATCTGGGGACCCAAGGTTGAGAAACACTGCCTTATATACTGTACTACTCCCCCCCACCCTTGCCAAGACCACAAACCACACCCACTCAGTTCAACATTCTATACTCACTAAATATACTAAATCAGACATACACCAGGGAACTGAATTGTGGGGTTACGCCACAGTCTCCAGCTTCCTTGAAGGTGCAATCCAATGCAAGTTTAGACAGAAAAAAAGTCTACAACTCCCAGCATGCCCAGCCAGCTAAGCCTGGAGCTCTGTCCCAGGGCCTCATGGGGCTCCGGTTATATGGACTCACATCACATTGTGGTTGTTGGAGGAGACCCACCTCTCTCCACTTTTGTGTTTATTAAAACAGGAAACACTCTTTCCCCCCCTGTTCTAATAAACAGGAAAAGCAAGTCGGTGTTCCCTATGCAGAAGTGTTTGGCAACGAGGAGTCTTGTTGGTACACGATGCATCCATTCAATTGTCAACAACAAACGCGAAGGTTATCAGACTCATACAGATATGAATCTTATTCAGCCTCACTAAATATGTTTCTCCAGCGTCTTGCCATGATAAAAGAAAAAGATTCCTGGAACAAAAGCTCTTTTGCACTGCCTTACATTTAACAGGTACGGAAAGTGTTTGCTGCTTCCCAGTTCAACAGCTTTTGTGGGGTTGCTATTAAAATTTCAGGTAAGCGAGAGAGTCGCTTCATCTGTCCCTATTTCCTGTCTGGTCTCTGTCCCTGGGAAATTGCTGCTCCAGTTTTCTCCCTATTTTTGACTTTGGGGGGGCTGCCCAATCACGGTGCTGCTACTAGCCCTTGAAGTCCTAAACCTGGAGCGCAGAATAAATCCAGCTCAGCTGGCGCCCCAAACTGGCCCTCGCCCCCTCCCTCCTCCCACCCATTCTTTGGTAGTTTTTTCTGGCTTTTGTGCAGTTCCCCCCTCCACTTTAAAAAAAGGTTGAAATGCCTCTCCGAAGGCTGCCTTCCTGGCATTAAGAGCTTTAAGCAGCAACCTGCTGGCGTTTTCGGCAATATACCTGTTTTGCCCTCAGCCCCACTTGCTTTGCCTTCAGCCCCACTAGTCTCTGGAACGCAGCCCCCATTTCTCCAAAATGGAATTAATTACGGTAAGCCCTTCCGCTGAAAGGGATTCCATGCCCCTGCTCTAGAATAGCCAAGTTATTTTGGCACCTGAGGCAGAAACCTCAACAAATACTGCTTCCTCTCCTTGACAGTAAAATAAATAAATAAATAAAATACAGTAGTAATGTGAAGGATCACTAACAGGATCCTTTGCGTGAGTTCGGCGCTTAACGGGTTAACCGGCACTGAGTTACAGCCCGTACGAGCGCTGGCAACCACCTGCGAGGCTTTCGCGCACAAGAGGAAACCGCAGCCCTTTAAATGACCAAATAAGGCTTTTATTTGTTTATACAATAACACAGAACGGAACTAACAGCTCTCCAGGAATACTACAATGTCAACACAACCTTAGTTGACCCCGTGTTGCTCAATTAACAGGCTCCTAGACTAGCGGATTGAATCTAGTCAATTACCTTAGACCAAAGACTCTACGCCTAGTCAGTTTCAGCCTGGCTCCGGGTCAGCCGATCCGGGGATGAGACTGGTTTATGCGGGCTGCTGCTTGAAGGACGAAGCTGGCCCCGATGTACCCTGGTTCCCAACAACCCTCTACCGGAAGGGAGAGGGGTTTTCTACCCCGGAGTTCCCGCTCTCCCCGCCCTCCAGGTCAGGTGGGCTTATGCCTGCCCCTTCGTTTCAGGTGGGCTTATTGATGGTCCTTCCTGGGTTTTTGTGGATCTCCACCAAGACTCTCCTTTGTTGGGGATGACGACCTGTCTGGCTGCTCCTCTGGTGATCTCATCCCTCCTCCCTCGCCCCCTCCCTTAGGGGAAGATTGTGTGTGTGTGTGTGTACAAACTTGTGTTGGGCTTTCTCCACAAGTAATAATTAATTAATTACAGTAATATCCCACTCCCCCCCATTGTGCCTTCCTGGCATTCCCAAGGAGCCTAAGGCGGTTTACATAGTCATCGCCATCCTCCATTTTATCCTCACAACAACCCTGTGAGGTGGGTTAGGCTGAGAGTCAGTGACTGGCCCAAAGTCACCCAGTGGGCTTCATGGCCGAGCGGGGACTAGAACCCGGATCTCTTGATTCCCGGTCCAACGCTCTAACCACTAGGCCATGACACTCAAAAACAGCTAATTCATTCTGCCTGACAGTAGGGCCGACCCTGGCGGTGGAGTCCACAAAGTGTCTTGGCATGAGAAGCGGCGGAGGGGGGGGCGTCCCTGTTTCCATCTGTGAAATGCTGGAGCTGATCAGATGACACGGGCGCGGGGTAGGCTGGTCACTTTTGCCATGTGGCACCTTAAGAAGCCTGTAAGAGGAGCGGGAGACTACCAGGCGGTGTGACTTGGCTAAATGGCTGGGGGTGCCTAGAGTGATTAGGAGCATAGCAAGCTGCCTTTATACCAAGCCGAACCACTGGCCCACCTTAGCTCAGTCTACAGCAGTGTTCTCCAACCTTGGGTCCCCAGATGTTTTTGGCCTACAACTCCCAGCATGCCCAGGGGCATGCTGGGAGTTGTAGGCCAAAAACATCTGGGGACCCAAGGTTGTAGCACTCCAGGATTCCAGACAGGGGTCTTCCCCAGCAGTGCCCTGAGATGCCAGGGATCGAACCTGGGGCCCTCCGCATGCAAAGCATGAGCTCTACCGTTGCGCTACCGCCCTTTTTTTGTGTGTGGCTTAGGGGCCCCCCCCTTACCTTTTGCCCCATAATTTGAGCTCTGACAGAAGGGACATCCCCAATCTTGCAAGAAGAGAAGCCTTGTGACTTTGACAGAGGAAGGGACTGCCTTGGGAGGTGGCGGGCTCTCCTTCCCTGGAGGTATTTCAGCAGAGGCTGGGTGTCCCATCTGTCAGGGATGCTGTAACTACTGCAGATCCAGCATTGAGCAGGGGGCTGAACTAGATGACCTCCAGGAAACCTTCCATCTCTGCAACTCTATTATTCTGTGCTGCTTTCAGCACAATCCCACGGGCCACTCAGAAGCGAGTGCCTCAAGTGGGTACCGAATGGCAGTTTAAGTGCTTTCTCCAAAATTAACCCACATCCTCCAAAGGTAAAGCCCTCTGAGAGCTCAGTCTGGTGCCCTTCAGCTCTTTCGCAGAATCATTTTTTTACGGTAGCTTCCCTGCAAAATGGTTCTGGAGGAGGAGGAGGAGGAGGAGGAGAAGAAAGGCAGGAAATGTTGCAGAGGTCTGGGGCATTATTATATGGCAGGAATACGAATACCAATACTGTGGTGATGATGTTGTTATCCTTGCCATCCCAAAAGATGCTTTCATTTTAGCTTGATCAAATAATGCTAATAATTTCACCCTCAGCAGCACTGAGGGTGTTACTGATGTTGTTAGTCTATTTTTTCTGTACTTCCTGGGCTGGATTTTCCTAGAAAAAGAGATGCTGCCTGGAATAGCCCCTCTGCTCCAGAAGCCCTCTCCCATAACCCCTGATCCACGCGGGTTCCAGTTACTCAGTGGTGAAGGAACTGCACTCTACTACACGTGTGTACTCCAGAGAGGAGTCCTTCGTGGCACATAAATTAACCCCTTGTGGCAACGGATGCTTAATTTCTCTTTAAAAAGAGAGGAGCAGGGGTTGCCAGGCTCCAGTCAGTTTGCCTTGAGTTGAAACTGTTCCTCTTATCTGGGAGCTCTTCCCGGCAATCCCCGATGTAATTGGAGAGCCAGTGTGGCGGAGTGGTGAGAATGCTGGACTGGGACCCGGGAGATCCAGGTTCTAGTCCCTATTCGGCCTTGAAGCTCACTGGGTGGCTTTGGGCCAGTCACAGACTCTCAGCCTCACCTACCTCACAGGGTTGTTGTGAGGATAAAATGGAGAGGAGGAGGACTATGTAAGCTGCCTTCGGTTCCTTGCAGGAGGAAAAAAGGCGGGATATAAATGTAATAATAATATGTGCAGGATGTGCAAGGGAGGAAATGCACTCTGCATGTACTCCGGGGCAGTGTTCCTGGCACCCCCCTTTTTGGAAAGAGCTACAGATTATGTAGGCAGGCTAACAAAACCGCCATGTCACAATTCTTCCCCCTCCTTACCCTCGAATAAACTCGCGTCCCCTTTAAGCCGAGGAAGGGCGACGTCATGCGACCTGCCAGTAACCCGGCTCGCTTTGTGTCAGTCAGCGTGGAACGTTGGCTGCGCCGCCGTTCCAAATCAGAAGGTTGCCGGCCGGCGAAGGGGCGTGGCCTACGGGGAAGCTTTTGATGTCGGATACGGTCGCTCCGGCTGTTTTGCAAACAATGAAGTGAATGGGGAAGGGGTCTCGCCTTAAAGGGGCCGAGTGCGAAGGAGTGAGCAGGTAAACGTTACGAAAGATTCTTATGAAATGGGGCGGGAGGGGGTAAAGAAGGAACATATGGTCTACTTTCTGCAGCCCTCTGACAAGTTCCAAATTGCGTTTGTGTGTGTGCTTCGCTGTGAATGTATAAGGGCTGTGGGGAGGGTGGTATTGTATTGTAGGCTAAACGAAAATCCGGTATCTCTCCCGCCTCATATATCACTAGACTAGAGCAACGGTAGGACCTTTGTTTATAAATAATAAACACACACGCTCCCGTTCCCTTAAGATAAGCGTATTCCAAAGAATTGTTTATTAATGGTTATTAGTTGATTTTTAGAATTATTTTATTCAAGGATCGGGGCCATGTGTGCTGCAGTCTAAACACACTCTTACTAGGAGGAGTATGCCCCACTGAACAGGAGAATGTACTGCTGGGTAAACGTGCTGTCTTCCTAATCTATAAAATCAGCAGAGCTGAGGTGTGTGTGTAAGTGTAATAGATCCAAGCAAGGTGCCCCCGCTTTCCTACCGGAGAACCCCACCTCAAAACTCTTAGCTTCAGCCCTGTGCACACGTATTCCGGAGTGAGCTACCTTGAACTGTATGAGGTGGTGATGAGGTTACGCTGCTGCTTTGAGTTTTTGGAAGTTACGGTGGGCTAGAACCGTAATAAATAAGTACCGGTACACAATTTCTTCAGGAAGCACGCATAGGATTGCACCCGTGTGTTTGCTTTATAAAACAACACTCAGGTTTATATGAACTGCTAACCCTTGACACCCAGTTTAGTTTAACCAGCACGATGTTTTTAGAGAGCAGGCGTGAGCGGCGCCAACGTTTCCCATTTCTGCATTTCTGGTGAGTGTGGTGGCTTAGATCCCTAATCTGCGTTAGAGAGGCTGGGAGGGTGGAATTCCCAAGGGGGGGTAATGATTCTAGAGCGGCCTTCCCCAACTTGGTGCCCGCGAGATGTGTTGGACTACAACTCCCATAATCCTCCAGGCAGCTCAGTCCTCCCTGATGCCCACCAAAAGCATGATCTTGTGAGCCCCATGAAGACAGAGGTTTGATGGGGTGGAGATAATCAAACTATGGGGATTATGGGAGATTTATCCCAACACATTTGGAAGGCGCCAGTTTGGGGACCACTGTTCTAAGTTAATTAATGTGGCTACTACTTTTTATTTTTTAAATGTTATATTGCAGCTAAACCTTAATGAAGGAGCCTCTTGTGTGTTTACTCGGAACTAATTCCCTGTGTTCAATGGAGTTTACACCTAGTTTACTCCTAAGTAAGTGTGCATAGGATTGCAGCCTCAACTATTCCATCTGTCTGTCTGCTGTGTTTGAAAGGGTTCTTGATGCCCACCAAAACTATGACCTTGAGAGTGGCATGAGGACTTTGCAGAAGGTTTGAAGGGGTGGAGATAATTAAGATTGAAATCTTAGGCATCCTTACCTGGCAGTAAGCCCATTGAAAATTGGGGGGACCTACTTCTCTGAGTAACCATGCATAGGTTTGTGTTGTAAAGGGCTTCTTCAGAAGGGCCATCTTTGTGGGGGAAATGGTGGGATATAATTCCACCCAACACCAATAGTATAGTTTGTTTGTTTTTTTAAAGCTATATACAAGTTGTCTTTCATATCATGGTGGAAAGGTGATGAATGAATAAATAAAAAACCGGCCGTCGGCATTGGCTGAGCTGTTTGTGGTGTCACAGAATGTTCAAGAATCGTCTTAACTGCAGAGCGGTGTGTGAGAGGAAGGAATCAGACATGGAATCTTGAAACAGGTCTGTTTTGGTGGGGTGGAGGCAAAGACAGGAGGGGTTGGTTTGTATGTGTGAAGAAGCAGGGAGTGGGGCTCAATTTGGTGTATTGATTAAGGGATGTGGGGGGGGGGCTCCAGCAGTATTTGCATGGATTACATGTAATATGTGGGACATTGCATCGGAATCCCCTCTGCTTTGAGCGGCAAAATCTCTCAGCCTCTTATAATGAGATTAGCAAACAATTTCCTACAGTCCTGATATTCCCCACCCCCCTTCATAAGAACCTTTCTTCCTCTGGGCAAAGGGGTCACCCAATTAAGTCCAACAAAGAGGGCATTGAAAGCGGATTGCCACCTTGCTTGTGGGGCCAAGACATTAGTCCAAACAGCCCTGCAAACAGCCACCCCAAACCTGATTGCCCTCCACGCAGGCTGGGATGATGGGAGTTGTAGTTCAACACACCTAGAGGGCACCAGGTTGGGGGAAGGCTCTGGCTGATTACCTGAAAAATCCCTTTTTGGCTGGCGATGCCAAGACTTTCTCAGATGCACAAAGCGTCTAAAAATGTATTGAATGAATAAATAAATAAATAAATAAATAATAAAACACATGACAACGTTGGGGAACAAAGCCCCACCTCCATCTCTCTCAGCCCAGAGCTCAGCAAAACAATAAAAAAAGGTGTTTGTGGAGTGTCAAACTTGCAGCAGTGCTGGGTCCAGCCGGTCTCCTGGGGCACAGAGCTTCTAAGACTGGGTGTCGTCCTGACAGAGCCAAGACCTTATCCTGCATACCCCAAAACCGAGCTGGTGATTGTGGAACATAGATTTCATAGATTCATAGAGTTGGAAGGGGCCTACAAGGCCAACCCCCTGCTCAATGCAGGAAACTAGAGGAGGGGTCTCCCATCCAAGTAATAACCAGGCCTGGTCCTGCTTAGCTTTCCACACTCAGACAAGCTGAGCTGGCGTGAGCCACAGGCCTGCTAACTTTCTGAATGCGGGACAGGATTACATGAGAGCAGGCTGTCACTTACACTAGGGTTGGGGAACATCAATCCAGCCCTCCTGGGGTCCAAAGCTGGGCCACACACCCCTCCCCCACCTGATTGTTGGGTTTCTCAGCTTTTGTGCCTCCCCCCCCCATTCTAAAAGTTTGAAATGTCTCTCGTACAACATGCTGATATTTTCCTGTATCTTTGGTCGCAGCCCTTTTGCTCCAGCTCCACTCCTTTTTGCTCCCAGCCCCTGCCCACTACTGGAATACAGCCTCCAAGACCTCCAAAATTGGATTTGGCCCTCGGGCTGAAAGAGGTTCAACACCCCTGCTTTAAATACTGGTCCCCAACCATTTAGGGCATCCTTCTCCAACCTGGTGCCCTCCAGCTGTATTGGACTGCAATTCCCATCATCCTCCAGCCAGCCATGCTAGCTGCACTTTTGTCATAAGCTACACTTTGAATTGAGCTCAGGTATAGGCCATCAGCCAGTGTAGATCGAATAATATCAGAGTGACCCACTCTGGGCGGAAAAGACCCGGCCTGTGTCAGCACCTTTGGCTACAGCATTTTTTTGCATCAGCCTTTGAAAAGCAGGCCCAGGTGAAGGGCACTGCAACGGTGCAAGCATGGCTGTGACGAGGGCATGTGGGACCAGGAGCACTCCCTTGGTGTTCGAATAAGAGTGCTTTCCTACCGACCGAGAGCACTTTGATTCGATTCCGCCTTTCCCCAGTCCTTTCAATGCCTGCCGATGGACAGAGTGACGATTCTCCATGTGAGCAATTTAGCGTTTTCATAGATTTCATAGATCTGATAGAGTTGGAAGGGGCCTACAAGGCTATCGAGTCCGACCCCCTGCTCAATGCAGGAAACTAGAGGAGGGGTCTCCCATCCAAGTAATCACCAGGCCTGACCCTGCTTAGCTTTCCACGCTCAGACAAGCTGAGCCAGCATAAGAAGGTGGAGGAGTCCTCAGCCGAGGGCGGTAGTGATTCTGCCCTGTACGTAGCCACTGGTTGCCTGTGATGAGTTTATAAAGATCTCCAGGTGACCAAATTGGGGGTGGGGGGCTTATTTGGTTCTTCCCCACTCCAAACACCCTTTGGACCCCAGTGACTCTGTGTGGGCACTATGGACTAGTAACCTCACGGCCTTGTTTGCAAGGCTGTAGTAACTACAGACTTAATTCAGGGCTGGGTGAGCGCAGATGGCTGGCGTGTGCGTGTGTGATTTAAGTGGTTGGAACGTATGCAGCCTTTCTATGGAGAAAGGTTTAGTGGGGCATGGGGGCGTGGCGAGGCTCAATCTTCTTAAGGTCGTGTGGTATGCTCGTTTCTCTAGCAACGCTGCTCTGATTAATATTTTGCTTCAAAGCTAATTTATCCTGCGAGGCATCTGTTTTGCTAAGGGAATATGAGCTGATTGAGAAGTCTCTGTCTGCTGTGTTGTTGAATGTGGTGAGGGTTTAAAGCACGGGTCCCAAAGATGGTTGTTGACAAATGCATAATAAGAGCGCACAAGTGTGCTTTGTCCTCCCTTGAGGGCCTCATAATCGGCGCCTGCCTGGTTGATGCTGCAGCAGGATTTCGGACAGGGGTTAGCTTTGTGAAGTGGATGGAGCAAACCTTCTGCAGAACTCTTGAGTAGTCCACACTAAATCAATACATTAATCCTGCATCCCCAAAAGTTGGATTTTACTAAATTTCTTTTCTTTTGCATAAAGTAGTCAGGTTTTGCTAATCATGCAAGGAGAAAAGACGCTGCCCCCCCCCGCTCACCCCCATTGTTTTAATATCTTCCCTGTTATTTCTAGTTTCTAATACCTTTCAAGCTTTTCTTTGCAATCATAGGGGCTAGCATCCTAATTGTTTTTAAATAAAATCTGAGAGATCTATCAGATTCTTAATTCTATGCCACGCTCTGTTTTTCAGCTGCGTGGGACTATGGCATCCACATACCTGTACTCGAAACAGCAGGCACTTCTTACTTCCCTTTGGCTAGAAATCATCCCACCCATAATAACCCAGCCGTATTCTTCCTCTAAAGCACCTTTGCCTGTTTGCTGGAAAACTGTATTCAGCCACCCCTCTTATCTGGCTTCTAAGCTTCTCTGCTATCATTGCCACACACTTGCAAGCAATGGGGTGCCGTTGGGCTCTGTCTTAGGCCCTGTGCTGTTCAGCATTTTTCTAAATGACCTGGGTAAAGGTCGTAGAGGGGGTGCTTATCAAATCTGCTGATGACACAAAGCTAGGGGAGAAATGGCTAACACTTCTGCTAGAAGGCAGAATCAAGATTCAAAAGGATCTTGCCAGGTTGGGACACTGGGCTAAAAGCAACCTTATGAAATCCAACAGAGATCAATGTTAAGTCCTGTGTGTTATGGTACAAAACAATCAAAGGCAGAAGTAAGGGATGGAGGAAACCTGGCTTGGCAGCAGTGTATGTGCAAAGGAACCCGGGCGTCTTAGTGGATCACAAGCTGAACATGAGCCAGCAATGTGATGCAGCTGCAAAAAAAGCAAACGCAATCTGAGGCTGCATGAACAGAAGCAGATTGTCCAGAGCATGGGAATTAATAGTAATACTCTACTTTGCATTAGTCAGGCCACATTTGGAGTACACTGCCCAGTTCTGCTGGGTGCCACATTTTAAGGAGGAGTGTGGCCAGAGGAGGGTGACCAGAATGGTGAGAGTTCTGGAAACCAAGTCTTATGAGGAATGGTGGAAAGAGCTGGGTATGCTTAGCCTGGAGAAGAGAGGATCGAAGGGAGACGCGATAGCTACGTACCAATATCTGAGAGACAGGCAAGCAGAAGATGGAGCGGAGTCATTCTCCGTGGCTCCAGAGGGCAAGACTAGAACCAGTGGGTGGAAATTGCAGGAGAGCAGATTTCAGCTAAACTGGAAGAGGAACTGCTCCGTGAGTTGGCGGGCTCTCCTTTGCGTAATATTTAAGCAGCGGCTGGGTGGTCCTCTGTCAGGGATGCTGTGGTTGCATCCTGCATTGCGGATCCTACACTGAGCAGGCAGGGGCTGAACCTGCATATATCGGGTGAAATTGTCTATACCAGTGTTCTCCAACCTTGGGTGCCCAGATGTTTTTGGCCTGCAACTCCCAGCATGCCCCAGCCAGCTACGCTGGCTGGGGCATGCTGGGAGTTGTAGGCCAAAAACATCTGGGCACCCAAGGTTGGAGAACACTGGTCTATACATACCGTATATACGGGAATAATATTACTGGAAAAATTAAAGGTTATTGGTTAGGAAATACCTTTGATGCCCTTTTAGAGCTCTGGGGTTCCTGGAAGTTTTATGGCCTGGAAAAACACAGCACTCTGGCTGGCGACCAGTCAGCATTTTACTCAGCCAAATATTGGAAAGCAGCAGCGGAAGATTGGACATGGGGAACGGTCAAATCATGCTGATGAATAAAATGATGCACTTTAGAGACGCTGATTCTATGTAGGCTTACTCAGAAAGTAAGTCCTACTGTGATCCAGGGAGCTTACTCCCAGGTAAGTCAAGTGTGCATTAGAACGGAGGCCCTGGTCTCCCCGCTTGGAATGATGCGGGTGATCAAAACGATCATTCCCAAACATCCTTGGTCTGGTCGTAGATCTGTGTTGGCTCCTTGGTATTCCGAGGATCGACAGTTCGAACGCAGATGGCATAAGTTATTTATTTATTATATTTATACCCCGCCTTTTTTCCTTCAAGGAACCCAAGGCGGCTTACATGATGCTCCTCTCCATTTTATCCTCACAACAACCCTGTGAGGGAGGTTAGGCTGAGAGTCAGTGACTGGCCCAAAGTCACCCAGTGAGTTTCATGGCTGAGTGGTGACTAGAACCCGGATCTCCCGAGTCCCAGTCCAACACTCTCACCACTACGCCACACTGGCTCTCATAAGACTCATAACAAATATGGCCAAACAAACACAGGTAGGAATCCATCTTCGATCTTATTCTGTGGCGGTGATGGCAGCGAAAACTCTTCCTTCTCCACCACCGTTGTCGTCCAGTGGAGCTTTTGTGATTGGTGGAGGGCCTTCTTGGTGTCAGCTCTGGTGTGCATGATTCGAATCCCTCGAAAGCCCACCATGCCTACTTTGCTGTACATTTTGTAGATCAAGTCTCTCGCATCCAGTCCTACTTAGATGCCAATGTTCTGACAGAACCCGATATGGATGGAGCTACGGTACAGCCTAGTCATGTTGTCGTGGATACCTTTCAGATGGTGCAGCCTGAGGATGTGGAGAAAACTGCTTGAGGCCTGTCACGGGTCCCTATTGAAGTTTGCCAGAGCGGGGTTGTTGATATGGACCTCTGAGGTGGTTAATGCCTCTTTGAAGGATAGCACATAATCCCCGCTGCCTCGAAGGAGGCAGTGGTGAGGCCTCTATTAAAGAAACCAACTTTAAAACACCCAGGATGTCTCTGAAGGTGGCAAAATATCTGTCAGTAGCTATTAGACCAGCGTTCTCCAACCTTGGGTCCCCAGATGTTTTTGGCCTACAACTCCCAGCATGCCCCAGCCAGCTACGCTGGGTGGGGCATGCTGGGAGTTGTAGGCCAAAAACATCTGGGGACCCAAGGTTGGAGAACGCTGTATTAGACTCAGAGAACAACTCACCATGTCTACTAGCTAAAGTTATTTTAGCTGAAACATTGGTTTACTAATGATGGAAGCTGTTGTCCTTTATTAGTTTACATTGTATAACTGTTTTATTGTGCCACAACTGTTCTTAAATTGCTTTTCAATTGTTCTTAAACTGTATTTACTATGTGCGGGTCAGTTGACTGTAATAAGTTATCATCATCACAGGAGAGGTGGCCAAGAAGGGGGGGGGGTGGGAAGTTGGCAACAACCTGACTTGTTGTAAACCGGAATAACCTTGCAGGGGACACTTTGAGGGAGAGAAGTGATTGCAGAACCGAGTGTGGCACCACAATTTCCAGTGAATCTGTGTCTGCGCCCACATTACTGAGCATTGCTAAAACACTACAAAAAAGCAATCTCATATGGCTGCATTGAGATCCTTACTGTACGGTGTTTTATCAGTGCTCAAGAGTGCATAGTAGTAAACGGCACAAAGCCTCTGGATGTGATTTTGCCTGCAGGCACATCAAGATTGCTTTCCTTGCGGTGTTTTACCCTCGCACAACTACACATTGGCAACAGGGAGGGGGGACATGCAATTGAATCGAAAGCTGCAGCAAACTGCGCACACTTCGATCTTGAACATAGAGTGCTGGACTGGGACTCGGGAGATCTGGGTTCTAGTCCCTGCTTCGCCATGAAGCTCACTGGGTGACTTTGGGCCAGTCACTGACTCTCAGCCTAACCTACCTCACAGGATTGTTGTGAGGATAAAATGGAGAGGAGGATTATGTAAGCCGCCTTGGGTTCCTTGCAGGAAATAAGGCAGGATATAAATATAATAATAATAACAGGTGTTTTCTTGAAGCCTATATGATATGGCTTATCCATGGATATGTAAGAATCCATGGCTAACTATGTATGTAGATCAACAGTTCAAAACAGTTGTGATTGAGTTTGGCTGGTCCAATCTGTTACGGGTTCTGGAAAAATCTAGTATCCCAGTCTAGTTTGTTTGTTTATTTATTCATCCATCTTCTATACCGCCCAATAGCCAAAGCTCTCTGGTTGGTATACAACAGACAATGAAGGCCAAAGCTAGTTCTGACAATGAAGGCCAAAGCTAGGGATTCTTGGAGTTGTGTGAAGCATTTTATTAGGTTACTGTGTCCAGAGGTATGCGTCAGGGCCTTTTGTAGAAGAAAATGGAAAGTAGGATCGTAGGATCATACAGGATCATAGGATCACAGAGTTGGAAGGGGCCTATAAGGCCATCCAGTCCAATCCCCTGCTCAATGCAGGAAACTAGAGGAGGGGTCTCCCATCCAAGTACCTGAGCCCAACTCCCCCTCCCCTCACAAAAAACCTGGATTCTGCAACCAGTATAAATCCAGGGCAGTCAAGCATGTTTGCATATAACCAGTGAATTTGCATACTGGTAATTCTTCTTTCATTGTGATGAGGGGTGCTACAGCCCTACCTGATATCATGCTAAACCTTTGCTCTGTTTTTTTTAAAAAGACACCACTACACATGCTCCTAAATCTTATGTTCACAACAATAAGGGCTAGAAACTTGATTTAAAAATTTCTCCGGAGGGTAAATCTTGTGTAATACACACACAGTAATAACTTGGATTGCAAGTAACTTGGTCTGAGAGGGTTTTGCAAGACAAGCAAAAAATTTTTTTGCCTTGATAAATTTTTGACTTGATAAACAAGCAAGGTATTGTAAGCAAGACAAGTACATAGGGATGTAACCGCTCGCCTCGAGCGGGCGTACTGGGCCGAAATCGGCCCCGCTTACGCCCGCCAGAGACTCGCTTTGATATAAGAGTGTTTTGGATTACAAGCACGTTTCCGGAACGAATTATGCTCTCAATCCAAGGTATTACTGTATCCCTGAGTTTTTACTAATAGTTTTTTGTTTACTTCTAATGGCTAATGGGTTTTTACTTCTGCATTTAGACTAACCCAAGGTGCAGCTGGTGGCAGAGCATGGTGCGGCAGCCTGGAGCCCGCTGTGCATGATGGGGTTTGGCATCCAGCTGGCGTTATTGATGTGGAAGAACTTCACCTATCGGCGCAGGCAAACAGTAAGCGGTTACTCACACAGTTATGTATGGAAGGTTTCCGATTTTTCAATTCACCATTCCCCCCAAAGGAGGCTTGTTGGAGGGACTTCCAGGTTGGGTGGGTGGGGGCAGGCAGGCTTGTAACGTGGTTTACGAGGCCGCTCTAACTGTAACGTGGAACCGCAGGCAGCCCGATTGGGACTGCAGGCCAGAGGCACTGCACCCCCCGGCCTATGACGAACAGAGAGCTTCGGCTATTGGGTGGTATATAAATTAAATAAATGAATGAATAATACATAGTCGAGATGAGAGAAGGAGAGAAGTGTGTGAGCAAGGCGAGGAATCCTCCTCCCCTGCTCTCCCTTTTCACTCTCTTGCATTACATAAGAAGCTGAGAAGAGCTCCGCTGGGTCAGAACAAGGCGCTGCGTCCCATTTCTGGCAGCGGCCAGCCAAACGGTTCTGGGAAACCCACAAGCAGGATGTGCAGGCCACTGCGGTCCTCGTAAGCTGCTGCTCCCCAGCAACTGGTAATGAGACTGACTGCCTTGGGACCTGGAGGTTCTATTAAGCAGAGCAATTCTCAAACATTTTTTTTTCCTCTCCCACAGACCTCTTGAAAATTTCTAGAGGTCTTGGTGGGCTAGGCCAGGCTACTGAAGGAAAAAAATAGTTTAACTGGAAATGTGTTAGGGAAAAATCAGTGGACTGCACCAGCACTGCGTTATGAAGATCACAGGGCTTCGTTAGTCTGTTCGATAAATCTGGCCCTGATCAAAAGAGCCTTATTTATTTATTTACAGCATTTTTACCCCACTCTTCAGCCCAAAAAAAGGGGCTCCTGGAGTGGTTTACAAAGATTAAGTATGAAACAGTCCCTGCCCTCAGGCTTACAATCTAAAAGACATGACACAAAAGGAAAAGGGATTGGGAGGGAGAGGAGGAAGAAAGCAAAACTCAGGCACCAGTTCTTAGTTACATGGTTCTTATAGATTTTTTTTTCCCTTGGCAAGGAGGGGTGAAGTGAGTTCCCTGCAGCTGCTCCCTCTCCGGCTGATGTATGGGGTCAGGCTGGTCTCCCCCTTGCTGTGATGTTTATCTTGGGATGCAGGGGCGCAGCCTTCCAGTGGCCCTTGTTTCTCCGGCTCTTGATCTCGGTCATGGGAAAAAAATAAAAAATAAATCAAGTGCAGGGCCAACACCTTCCTCCTCTACCATTAATTTGTCCAATTCAGCCTTCTTCAACCAGGTGCCCCTCCAGATGTGTTAGACTACAACTCCCAGCATGCCCCAGCCAGCCATTTAAGCTGGTAGCAGATTTTTTTTAGCCATCTAAGAGTAGCACACTTTCTTTTTGTTTTCTTTTTTTTAAATGCAGAGTTTGCCAAAGAGAGCATGGGTAAATATGATGCTTTCAGGGTGAGGTAGAAGTGATATCCGGATGGGTTTTTGAGTTCAGATCAATCTGGGGATGTAGCGTAGTGATGAACAGTACCAGTTGTGAACTGGGAAGCTCCAGGTTCAAATGTAGCTTCAGCCACTGTGCGATGAAGGGGGTAGGTAAAATGTTAATAATTATTTTTGATACAAATACTTATTTAAAAACCCACAACTAGGCACCATCTTAGAAGAGGCCTTCCCCCCTTCATTCTTGCACAGGTGGGAAGGCCTCTTCTAAGATGGCACCCGCTGCAATATACACACGCACCCTCTTAAAACAAAATATGCTCTTTTCCCTCCCCAAATCCCCCTCTTGTTTTAGTTTCATGCAAATGGGGAATGCTGGGAGTTGTAGGACTTTCCCCTCCCCCCCCCCGGTCTAAACATGCAGCCTTATTCGTCCATTTAAAAGCCGTTTGATTAACTGACTAATATTTCTTTAATCGAGAGAAGGACCGTGTTTGTGTATTTTTTTTGCACAAGGCCGTTCAAGGCTTCCCTGCTTCTCCCTTCAGTTACAGCTGATCATCGAAGTCCTCTGGCCCCTCTTCTTGTTTTTCATCCTCATTTCGGTGCGTCGGTCCCACCCGCCGTTTGAGCAGCACGAATGTAAGTATAAAGAAGGGGCCCCCTTGGGAAGCAAGGGCTCCCCCTTGTGCGTGGAGGTCTTTCGGGGGGGGGAATGCAAGCATCCGTGCAAGCGGGAGACGCGCGCTTTCAACACCAGCCAGTGGCGTGGTGCAGCGGGCTCGCAGGGTCGAAGCACTGGGATGTTTTGACTAACAGGGATGATCAGTGGTTCATGCCTTAGGTCTCCTCTCGCCTAGACTACTGTAATGCGCTCTACGTGGGGTTACCCTAGAACAGTGATGGCGAACCTTTTTGAGCCTGAGTGCCCAAACTGCAACACAAAACCAACTTATTTATTTCAAAGTGCCAACACTGCAATTAAACCTGAATACCGAAGTTTTAGTTTTAGAAAAACAACTCATACAGTTGTCCGAACTAATTAACATCTTTTGTCTTAAAAGAAAAACACAATAACAGAGCTTTCAATGATACAAACAGTTTTTTGTTGGAAAAAAAATCAACTAAAAAAAGTATTATAGTACTACATTGTACACATAGCCTGAAGGGAATTTATACAAACTTTTTAAATAATTAGGCACATGTATTTTTGGATAAGGGATTCTCAACTTGTAATATGACTGTTCCACACTGTGAGAAAGAACAAGATCATTAGTGTTTTGCAGAAGGGGACAGTCTTTTCGCGATCTGGTGACCAATGGCTCGAGTGCCCACAGAGAGGTCCCTGCGTGCCAGCTGTGGCACCCGTGCCGTAGGTTCGCCATCACTGCCCTAGAAGACAGTCCGGAAGCTTCAGCTGGTTCAGAACGCCTGATTAAGGGCAGCCGCCGGCGGGATCGCATCACGCCAGTGCTGAAGGAGTTTCACTGGCTACCAGTTGCTTGCCAGGCCGAATTCAAGGTGTTGGTTTTGACCTTTAAAACCCTACACGGCTCCGGCCCAGTTTATCTCAAGGAGCGCCTCCAGCAACATCGAGTAGGCCGCTCAACAAGATCTGCCACGGACGGCCTTCTCCTTGTCCCATCAGCCAGAGCAGCCAGGCTGGTGGGGACTAGGAAGAGGGCCTTCTCTGTGGCGGCCCCCAAGTTATGGAACTCCCCTCCCCAGCGACCTTCGCCATGCCCCCTCCGTGATGAGCTTCCGCCGCGCATTAAAAACATGGTATTTCAGGCGGGAATAATGGGGTGGGTTAGGATTTTAAAAGAATTCTTTATACTGTTTTAATTATCATGTTTTATTGTATTGTTTTAATTGTACATCGCCCAGGGTGGCCGGGTGGCTGGCCAGATGGGCGATTAACAAATAGAATAAAATAAATAAATAAACAGGGATGATTGCATCTTCAGCCACCCCTCCGGGCTCTGCTCTTCCCCCTGAGTGTAGCTGCAGTCCTCACGGTAGCTGGGTGGGTGGGTGGGAATGTGTTTTCCCAGCAACAATATATTGTTGTGAGTTATCCCTGTTTTAATGCAAACTATTTTTGGGTGGGGGTGGGGGTGGGGTGGCCTGGTCTTGAATGGGCAATGAAGAGCCATTGGCCTGCTAGAACGAGTTTGTTGATGATGAGAATCAACACTGCTGCCTTCATTTTTTTGGACCCTCTTTGGGGACCTGGCTGTGGGGACTGTCGCGAGGGGTGCCTGCACTTTCAGATTTGCCACTCTGCCGGAGACGCCAGCTTGTGGCCACGCCGGGTGGGCCACAGTCACGCTTTCAAGCAATCTCGGTGTTCTGGAACAGCCCCATTTCAGCACAGTTGTGCATTATAAGGTTTCAGAGAACGGCGTACCCCTTGGCCGTCGAAAGCAGACCTGTGTGCAGATGGCCTCTTGGAATTTTCCACCATATCTGTGGGCAGAGAAATTGGAGTGAGGACCATTTCACTGAATTCCTCTAGGGCAGTGTTCTCCAACCTTGGGTCCCCAGTTGTTTTTGGCCTACAACTCCCAGCATGCCCCAGCCAGCATAGCTGGCTGGGGCATGCTGGGAGTTATAGGCCAAAAACAACTGGGGAACCCAAGGTTGGAGAACACTGCTCTAGGGGGAGGAGAAATTTCACCACTTTTTCCTCAGCGTGGGCTTAGAGTTTGTTGAGGTTGGAAGAGGCAGCAGCAGCTTTGCATCTGCCACAGTGCCCTGGACGTAGTGTCATAGGAGGGCATGGTGGCCGCTGCCTAAAAATGGTGGAGAATATTTGGAGGACAGTCTGCATTCTTTTTCGAGGCGAGAGAGAGAGAGAAAAAGAAAAAAAAATCTCAGAAATTGGATCCGCTATAAAGCGAAGTCGGCGTTTGTTTTGTCTGCAAAACGCTGTCCCAGGGACCGCAGGATTGCAGCCTAAAACATTATTGAAGGAGAATGTGCGGGTGATTTCTGTTTCTTCTTTAACTTTTTAAACTTCGTTAGCCATGGCAGCTGTTTTGGATCCAGCATGGTGGCTGCTACCCTTGCGGTATTCCTAGACATGAAGTGTATTATCCTGGGATGATTCGTTACAGATTTATGTGGTTTTTTAATTGATCACCAGCATTGTATTCCTTGTAGTCTGTGTTGGCCTTTCATTCTCAGTGAAAACATGCCATTGGGGTGTGTGTGAGTTTTCAGGGTCAAGGGGTATATATATATATATATATATATACTATACATATACCTGTCTGCTCACTTCTGCTCAGAAATGCCCCTTGAAGCTTATTTAAGCACAAGTCCCCCATTTCTGAGCAATGGCTTGTCCTTAGTGTGGGCTTCTGGCTTGGGGAGGGAGGATGGCGGAATTTAAGGGCGGTATGGATGTGGGGGTGCATACATCTAGCCCAGTATCCTATTTCCAACAGTGGACAGCCTGGTGCATCTGGGAATACACACAATCTTTTTATCTGGTTTGTATGTCCTCCTGGTCTGGCAATTGGTCCCGAGGATGACATTTCTGCAGAGTGGTGCTGCTAGGGTTGAGGGAGCCCTGGGCAAGGGGCCCTCTGGGGGGACCCTCACCCACACTTCTAGGCACTCCCCCCCCCCCCAGTTCTGTTCCCTCCATGCTCTTTCTCTTCACCTTGGCCCCCTCATCCAGGTACCCCTCCCCCCCTGTTCTGTTTCTCCCTGCCCACATCCTGGCGCTTTCTCTTTCTCTCTGTTCTTTCTCTCCCCGTGCTTTCTTCTCCCCACTCCTCTTTCCGGGAAGGTGAACTTTTACTTCCTTGCTCTCTCGCTGCCCCCCACCCCCACCCCCACCCCGGCAGCACCTTTTCCCTCTTTTCTCTAAAACTGTTAGAACAGCTCATATGCGCTGCGGAGGAAGCTACAGTCGCACCCGGCGTCTTGATTTCTGCAGTGTGCCTCTTTGGTACTACATGGTGCCACCGAGAGAAATGAAGATGCTAAGCACAACTGCTCTGGGGCCCCCGGACCTCCACCCAGTTGGTCCGGCCATAGCGGCGCTTCCGTTTCTGCACCCCAAAAAGATCTCTCTCGCACGCACTGCGAAGGTGACGACCTTCCCCAGCACCTGGTTTTCCGGGTGCAGACTGCATCTGAAACGGGGGGGGGGGGGGATTGCATTTTACGCCCTCGTGACGAATAACTGCTGATGGAACGGTCCACTGTGGACTTATCTTATGGGAGCGATGCAGCGAATGCGTCTTTTAAACATATGTTTTGTCAGTGTCCGGTAGTTGCTTCTTTTTTGGGAGGAGGTTATTATACGGATCAATGTTGTACTCGAATAGTATTCACTGATGTACATGACTCTTTTAAATTATCTACCTCCTTCTTGGAAACTAACAAATGGTCAGCGTAAATGGATTCTCCGTGCCCTTTTGGCAGCTAAAAGACTGATGTTACAACATTAGAAGGATAAACACTCCCCTCCTGCAATGTAATGGAGGTCCGCCTGGCGCCTACCCTCTGTTCTTTTAGGCACCAGGTGAAGACCTTTTTATTGACCCAATATTTTAATGGATGATTTATTCTTTTTGTTATCGCCACTGTACCTCGGGATTGAATTTATTTGGCTGCTTGTTTTTACCTTGGTGTATTTTAATACGTTGATGTTTTTGTTGTTTTTATTGGTTTCTTGGTACTGTTTTTGTAAACCGCCCAGGGAGTCTTTTGGCTGATGGGCGGTAAATAAATGCTTTAAATAAATAAATAAATAAATAAATTACAACCTTTTCAGTATTTGAATGCGTGGCTTATAGACACCACCTTCAAATGGATACATATTTGGCTAGCTGGTCATCTTTTGTTGAAGCTTCTGTATAATTGCTACTTTCACATATATGTATTTCATAGGTATTAATTGATATGCATATATACAAATCTCTCTCTCTCTCTCTCCTCTCTCTCTTCCTTTTTTCTCTTTTCTTTCTTAATTTTTGTTGTTGAAATTTCACAATAAAAATGAATTTTTAAAAAATGCTATAGGAATATAACAACCCACTGACTTAATCCAGTGCAGCAGCATCCCATTCCCATGTGCAGGCGTGGAAGGTGCCCGTGGGCCCCGGGCAAGCTGTGCTACGGAAGGGGGGCAGGCTTCCCCAGCAGCATCTGGTGTTCAGGGCTAGACTGCCTCTGAACGTGGAGGCTCTGTTTGTAGCTATCAGTCCCTGGATATGTCTTTATATATGCAGGCAGTCCCCGAGTTAAGAATGCCCGACTTACAGACAGCCCATACTTAAGAACGGACTTCTGGGTTCCCCGGCGCTACGTCGTTTACGTAGAGCACATAGCATAGTATGCCACGCAATTTGCGTAGTTTACTCAGTTGGCGTAAATGCCGATTTTATCGTATAGAACGCTCTGCTGTTCCGACTTACATACAAATCCGACTTAAAGACATTCTTAAGAACGGAACTCGTTTGTAACCTGGGGACTGCCTGTATGTATATTAAGAGCCCTCTCTCTAAGTTAGCAGCCCACCGGCACACGTCCCTCCCAGGGACCGGTGCAAGGCAGTTTGGTGCCCTACGCAAGATCAGATATTTAGCGCCCCCCTTCCCACTTGAGAGCACTGTATTTTTTCCCCCGAGGCGTTTCTGGTGCCCCCTTTAGCCCTGCGCCCTAGGCAGCTGCCTAGTTGGCCTAATGGTAGCACCAGCCCTGGTCCCTCCTCTCTCCTTCCCTTTGTGTGGCTCTTGGCTTTCCTTCAAAAACCAGCCCTCCAGGCCTCTGGTTTTGCTTCTCTTCCCGTGCAGGTCACTTCCCAAATAAGGCGCTTCCATCTGCCGGGACGCTATCCTGGATTCAGGGAATCATCTGCAACGTGAACAACCCCTGCTTTCGGTACCCAACGGCCGGGGAGACTCCAGGCTTGGTGGAGAATTTCAACCGTTCCATGTGAGTGGAGGGGCTTGTACGGCTCTTTGTCCCACTGACCCATCCCAAAAATACCAATGTATTTTAGCTTAAAGTTCTTACTGCCAGTAACTAAATGCCTTAGGAGAGGCATTTCAACTTTTTAGAATGGGGGGAAACCCCGTGCAAAAGCCAGGAACAGGACCGGTGCAAGGCAGTTTGGTGCCCTAGGCAAGATCAGATATTTAGCAGCCCCCCCTCCCACTTGAGAGCGCTGTATTTTTTTTCAAGGCGTTTCTGGTGCCCCTTTTAGGCCTGCGCCCTAGGCAGCTGCCTAGTTGGCCTAATGGTAGCACCGGCCCTGGCCAGGAAGCTACCAAGCAATCTGCAGTCAGGTGAAAGGGCGTGATCTTTGAGGGGGGGTCCCATCTGGGGAAGCCTGGAGGGCTGGATTTGGCCCCCAGGGGGACAAATTTGGCCTGTGGTTCTGCATTTCTCCTATATAAAAAGCAGGGGATGCATATTTTCTGAGGTGTGTGTGTGTGTGTGTGTGTGTGTGTGTATGTATGTGTATAAAGGCATATCCACTTTTGCAACCTAAATAAATTGAACCATTTTATTCAGGCTAGAACATTTAGACAATCAGTAAAACCCATCCAGCTTTGGATCCACAGATGATGTTGGACTACAACTCCCACCACCCCTCCCATTCTGGTTGGGGATGATGGGAGTTCTAGTCCAACACCATCTGAGGACACAAGGCTGCATTGGATAGTTAATTTAAATGAATTAATTTAATAGGTGACATTAGTTAGATGAATCGAAGGCTGGGTCATGTGCTTCTGTACAGAGACGCACCGCACCCCTCCGAAGGTTCTTGCGCTAGACAAGCCCTCCCTCCCTCCCTCCCTAAATCCCCTGCTGGAAGCAGTGAGGGGTGTTTTGCTAATAAGAACATGTGCGTCTTTTAAAGAAGAGGAGTGCTTTCCCCAACGGTCCGCTGTCGGCCTTTGCTCTGGACCAGCTTGAAGTGGCTTGTGGGTTGGCGCATGAGTTGGAAGACCTTTGACCACACTTGCCTCTGTCTTCCAGCCTCTCCCGCCTCTTTGCTGATGCCCAGAGGGTGCTCCACCGCTTGAACCACCGGCCAACGCAGAGCGGTTTCTCCCAGCTCCTTTCCGTCTTATCCCAGCTTGGCCGCAGCGGAAACTTCCGGCCAGGGTAAGCATCATGCTCAGCTCCCGTGCTGTGCACAGGAAGGGGGCTGGAACCTCAGCCCTCGCCAGAGTCCACAATAGCAACTTGGCTCTCTGCTAGGGCTGTCCCGGCTTCTCTTCTGCAGGGTCAGATCTGGGAGGTCCGGCCTCGACTGGATCAACAGTGTAGCCTAGCAGTGGGCAGAATATAGAGCGGGAGCTGCTGCTAAATCTCTGGGTGATTTGTAGTACTGTAGATCTGACTCCCAGTTATTTAATAATGGCAGCAACAAAAAGAATTATTATTATTATTATTATTATTATTATTATTATTATTATTATTATTTTATTAATTTTTATTTCTATACTGCCCAATAGCCGTAGAAAGGAGAAGAAAGAACTCCTCTCCTCGGCCTAAATTAATCTCTTCAAATCAGCGGTGGGCAACTTCCAGAGTGTCAGTGGGCCAATCTCCTCCCCTGCCCCGTCGCCAAAATTTGGCAGCCAGCAGCAGCAAAACCGGGCTTTTAAAGCTCTGTTTTAAAGCTAAATAGGCCCTTTTTGCTGCCGTTGCCCACTGCGCTGGAGTTCGGCAGCGAATTTTTTTTGTTTTGTTTTTGTGGTGGGGGCCACACAGAAGGGCAGGGACACTGCATGTGGCCCACCGGGCTATGTATTGCCCACCCCTGTTTTAAATGAAGAAAGCTCGGGGTCACCAGGAGTGGACTTTTGTGTGGAAGGACCGTGGGGCTCCGTTCAGTTCCGATACCCGAACTGAGTTCCTGGTCTCAGCATTCTTCTTCCATTCTGAGCGTATGGGTTGGATCCAAACGTAGTCATGCTTAACGCATTGACGTCAATGGGACTGAATGTAGCCATGACTAACTTAAGCCCCATTGATTTAATGGGCCTACTCTAAACACAATTAACTTTGAATCCAACTCCAGGTCATTTGTACTTGGCTCTGGTTCATGGGGCTTGGGGTTCTAGTGAAAAACACAGATCCCTGAAGCCTGAATTCTGCCCGCTCCTGGCCGGGGGGGGGGGGTGTTCCTCATTTTTTATAGCGCCATCTATCTGCCACAGACGGCCTTCTCCTTGTCCCTTCAGCCAGAGCAGCTAGACTGGTGGGGACGAGGAAGAGGGCCTTTTCTGTGGCGGCCCCCGTACTGTGGAACTCTCTCCCGAGTGACCTCCGCCATGCCCCCTCTCTGCTGAGCTTCCGCCGCTCATTAAAAACCTGGCTGTTCAGGCGGGAATATGGGGTGGGTTAAGATTTTAAAAATTTTATACTGTTTTAAATGTATTTTATCTTGTTTTTATCCTATGTGCATCGCCCAGGGTGGCTGGTTGCCGGCCAGATGGGCGATAAATAAATGTTAATAATAATAATAATAATAAATAATAATAATAATAATAATTAGTACATACTTTAGAACGAACATGAGAGTGGGTCGCTGCCCCAAAGGGTTTTAAAATCTAGGAAATGTCATGAAGGGGGACAACAGTGGACGGGGCCAGAGGCAGCCACGGGCAGAACATGCAATTATTGCACTCACTTGTACTTGGGCTTAGTGACAGGGAAGGTGCTGCGGAAATCTAGAAGCTGAAAAGAAGCTGTCTGTCCACCAGCTCCATAACACCAAGACACCTACACTCCTGAAACCTGTCATCCATACTAAGGGGCCCCAGGGGTGTGCACCTCCAGGTTATTTTGTACCTGAAATATGTTAATTACTAGATTATATATTAATTTTAATGCGTCCGTGTGGTTGAAGCCTGCAGCAATGTCTTCGGCCACTAGGGGCAGACTTCCCTGACCGACACATCGCTTTGCAGTCCATACAGGTTTGAAGCTGGAGGTGGGATTAGTCAGCCCAGGGACAGCCCTATAGGCTGCCCCCTCCCGCCTGCTGTGGGGCAGACCCCCCCTCAGGGGAGTGGAGTGGCCAGAGCCCTCCCTCAGGGGGCTATTGGGGTGCACCATGGCAAGGTCTGTGCCTAGAGCAGTGTTCTCCAACCTTGGGTCCCCAGATGTTTTTGGCCTACAACTCCCAGCATGCCCCAGCCAGCTACGCTGGCTGGGGCATGCTGGGAGTTGTAGGCCAAAAACATCTGGGGACCCAAGGTTGGAGAACACTGGCCTAGAGGTTCTAGTTTTTATCAATATATGCAGATTTAGAAATAGTTATTAGGATGTATCTAAATTTCACAGCAGGAGGCGAAGCCAGCCAGTTCATTTCGCATCCAAATCAGTTAATTATGAATTATTCAGTTAATTTGCTCCGCGGGCACTCCTGCTCGGGGGAATCTGGGCTCGGGGGTGTGCCTCTCGGCATCCTTCAGGGGCTGTTCCCGGGCTCAGCACCTTTGGCTTGTGCCGGGTGCCTCCGCTGCTGCTCGCCTTCTGTGTCTGGGTCCCGGCCACTGCCCGGAGACGGGATCACGACACGGCCACTGTGGGGACCGTTGGGCCTTAGCCTTCCTCCCCTCTTGCCAGCCATGCAGGTCAGGGCTTACCTGAGAGAAAACGAGACCTTCTCCCAGTTTCTTCAGACGAACGCCTCCCTCCCGCCTGCCTTGGTGGACGAACTGCTTCGGTCGCAGCTCAGCCTGCGTGTGGTGAGTCAAAGGGCAGCTTCTTCCAGAGGACTAGATCCTTAAGGCCCAGACATAGGGAAAAATGGGGGGGGGGTGAGTCGAAGAGGACAGCAAGTGCTCTGTTTGCCATTCCCAGTTTGAGGGAGATGAGGGCCCTGCTGAAGGCCACTGCCACGAAGGTGCCTCCTCCTTCCTCAGCTGTCCCCGCCCAGCAGCCATTCCAGCAGAGATGAGAGCAGGAAGTGGGGTCATTTCACCAGCCCTGCTGAAAGACTTACATTTTTCCTCTTCCCTCCCCGTTCCTTTATCCTTGTGTGTCATACCTTTTGAGACTGTACGCCTGCAGGCAGAGGATTGTCTTGTTTTACTGATTATATGTAAGCTACTCTGGGAGCCTTTTTGGCTGAGGAGTGGCATACAAATACTTCAAATAAATGAATAAATAAATAACCAATAATTGCCTGTCCTGCTAGAAAGAACGCCTTGGAGGCATGGGGCCATTCTCTTCCTGCATTCTATGCTGTTTGTCATGAATTTGAATCCTGGAGCTTAGAACCCCCCAGCTTTAGTGAGAAGTTGTAGCTCCTTCACTGAACGTCGTGCAGAAAGTCCCAGGCTCCGTGCCCAACATACACATGTGTGCTCCTGAGCATTGACCCCCACACAAAAGGAATCTGGATCCAATCATATGATCACATTGAGATTACTTTTTTGCAGTGTTTTATCAATGCACACGTGTAGGTAGAAGGAGGGGCCAAGGGCACAAAGGAACAGAAAGCTGCAGTAAACTGCACAGTGCTTGGTGCAACATTTCCAAATAAACTCCAAACAATGGCATAGTCTATCAGATCCACTTTGGAAAAATGGCCAGGTTATTTAGAACTCCAAAGTCTAGGGAGAAAGTCGGCTGAGAATTTTGGAAGCATCCCTGTCTTCTTTGTGAGGTTTCCCTCCTGGTGAATGTTACCTTTCCTCTTGGATGTAGCATTATTTAATGCTGTGGCATACTATCATATTTTTATAATTGGAGGTGGTTGTGCTGCTGCTCCATCTGCCATTTTTGTTTAATTGTTCTATTATGATTTTGTATTTTACTGTGTTTTTAGATTGTAACCCACTTTGAAGTCCTTTCGGGGAGGAAGCAGCCTAGAAATATTAATATTCATAAGTAAATACACATGAAGAATATATTAAGCTCTTGAGTAAAACCACTGATCCATCTAGTCCATGGACTAGATTTGAACAGGACCTTATATGGAGAGGAGGAGGAGGATTATGTAAGCCGCCTTGGGTTCCTTGCAGGAAAAAAGGCGGGGTATAAACATAATAAATGAAATGAAATGAATGAAATGAATGATCACAGAGGTTTCTGCCTTGGAGAAGTTAGAATGTTGGTGAACATTCTATGACATCGTAGCAGCTCAAGCCCATCAAATGCTAGGCGGAAGCTTGCCAACAAGCAATTGAGGGAATGGATTAGCTTATGAAATATAACACGAGATTCACCTGAGATTCGTGTGTGTTGTTTTAGAAAAAGCAGGAATGTAGTAGAGGCTGCAGATTTGTCTGTTTTAGCTTCTCCCTTTGCCTCTATGTCTAAGCAGCCTGACTTCTCCTCTCCCCTTCCAGTTTTCACTTGCCGCCATGCCCTTGAAGCAAATTGTTTGCAATGGTTCCATTCTCTCTGACTTGCTGGTGGTGAAAGATGCCAGGGCTGCCGAGGGGCTGCAGCGGGGGCTCTGCTCCTTGCCCGATGCTACCCTCCGGGCCGTGGAACGCAGCTTCTTCTCTCAAGTGGATTGGGTCAAAATACTTGCCGTAAGTGGAGAGGGTGCATTGTGTCCTAATGGATGCAGGCCGAGTCACATCCCTTATACTGGTTTGGCGTTTTCCAGCCTTTTGTGCTGAGGAGAAGGACGTTTTTTCCCCGTTCAAAAAGGTTGAAATGCCTCCCCCTAAGACTCAGCTACTTGCATTAAGAGCTTTAAGCTGCAATATGCTGGTATTTGGGGGGTTTGCCCCTTTTGCTTTCAGCCTCGCCCACCACTGGACCGCAGCCTCCGAGAGCTTCTCTGAGATGGAATTTAGCTCTACGGCTGAAAGAGGTTCTGCATCCCAGCTTTCCGTGATCTTCTGCCAGTCTCCGCAGTCTGTTGCTGTTTAACATCCCGCTTCTGTGCGCGTCATCCAAAAGCTTTTTAAAAAAGGCATTTAAACCTATGCATGTTCCATTTCTCGAATTGATTATATAAGCCAAGGGTACCAATGTGCCCCAAACACCTTTCCTGGTGCTGGTCAAGGTGCCATATTCTTCCCACTTAAAAATAAACACCGGTAATAATGCATTTTCTTAGAATTGGGGATTGCTATGCAATAGGTTTCTGTTGGTGCTGAAAACTGTGGGTTCAAAGGAGTTGCTTAGTGTGTTGGGACTCAGACTCCACCTCTGCCTTGTATCCAGTCTTTTGGGCAGGTTATTTGTCCTTTGCCATGCCTCCCATGGCAGCCGTTTTGTGGTGGTGCCCAGGACAGTTTCTCAAATTGCCAAATGTGCCCACAGCCCCATAAGGTGGCCTACCCTGGATATACACTCTCCTAGTTTACACCAGAGTTCAAGACGAGTGGAACCCAGAGCACAGGGAAATGCCAAAATAAATAAATAAGGGACAGAACAGGGGGAACATCTCATCCCACTGCAGAATATTGGTGAACATTCCATGGCATGCTGCAGGGACTTTTCGATTTTGGAACCTCTGATAGATTACCCCTGAGGGAACGCAGCCCTTGACAGAAAAAAAGGTTCCCCACTCCTGGGTTAGATGGACCTTTCGTCTGATCCAGCCAGGCTCCTATATTCTAGTCCTGCAGCTCCTTTAAGATTTCAAGTGCCCTGCAACTGTTATATTAAAAAAGTTGAGGTGGGATTTCAGGCGGTCCAGTCTCAGACCTGCTGCATCATGTTAGGCCTCATATTGAGTACTGCGTCCAGTTCTGGGCACCACACTTTAAGAAGGACGTAGACAAACTGGAGAGGGTTCAGAGGAGGGCAACAAGGATGATAAAGGGACTGGAAATAAGGCCCTATGAGGAGAGACTGAAAGAACTGGGCATGTTTAGCCTTCAGAAGAGGAGACTGAGGGGAGATATGATCGCACTCTTCCAGTACTTGAAGGGATGTCACACAGAGGAGGGCCAGGATCTCTTCTTGATCATCCCAGTTTGCAGGACACGGAATAATGGGCTCAAGTTACAGGAACCCAGATTCCGCCTAAACATCAGGAAAAATTTCCTGACTGTCAGAGCAATAAGACAATGGAACCAACTACCTAGGGAGGTGGTGGGCTCTCCCACTCTGGAGGCATTCAAGGTGCAGCTGGACAGCCATCTGTCAGGGATGCTTTGACCTGGATTCCTGCATTGAGCAGGGGGTTGGACTTGATGGCCTTGTAGGCCCCTTCCAACTCTACTTTTCTATGTTTCTATGATTCTATGTGTGGTTTGGCCCAGAGATTATAGTGGGGTGAATATATGCATCCATCTCTGATGCCATCACCAACTTTCTGGAATAGCAACAACCATTGTATTCTCTCCCCAATCATTCTGCTTCTGCTCCTTGTTTCCTCCCAACAGGAGCGCTTGAACTCTGGATTGGCTACTGTCCCGAACACTGTGGAATCTCTCCGCGTTTTCCTTCAAGGGGCTGAATCCTTAGCCAAGGAGGTAACGGCTGGGAGGGAGGTTGTTGTCCCTTTACCGTAGATACGTATGCGTGCGGACCGTTAATATTTTATTTGGGGTGGGGCAAAGGAAAGCATTTTGCACATGTTTGCACATTTTGCCCCCGGCGACTTCAAGGCCCTGGATGAGTCCTGCCTGCCTCTGGGTAAGGACAGGGAGTCTAAATGCATGTCCAGTTCGCCTATCTTGGGGGCAGGGCGGGGCGGTGTGCTGACTCTTCTAGAAGCTTCCAGCTTGGTTTTCCTGCCACCCAGGTCTCCTCCATGAGCAGCTTTGCGGAGTTCTGTGAGGCGCTGCAGGTTCTCTCTGGGAGGGCCTCCTCCTCTTCCCCTCAGCAGGCGTTCGAATCGGTGTCCCGTATTGTTTGCGGCCATCCGGAAGGTGGAGGGCTCAAGGTCCCCTCCTTAAATTGGTACGAGGACCATGATATCAAGACTTTCCTCAGTCGCAATGGCTCTGAGGAGAAGGACGTCTCCTTGGACAACACCACAAGTGAGTGTGTGTGTGTGTGTGTGGGGAAACATTTTTCTTTGTGTGGCACAGCGGGTCTGACGGTGGATCTCAAAACCCAGGATTGTAGGAACCGTGCCGCAGCGATCTGGGCCGTAGAGGAAGCAGAAATGAAAAAAGAATGGAGTGGAGGAAGAGACCACCACATCTGGAGTGCCTGTTAGCAGACTGAGGATTGGTGTTTTGGATCCAGTGTATTTCCACACATAGAATGGCTGGGTTTTATTTATTTATTCATTCCCCACGACAACATCTGCATGTAGAAATTCCCTTCTAAATACCCAAGTTATCTGTGTGTGGAAGGGAGATTGGGCCAGATAGAGTGACGACGCCACTCCTGTTTGCCCATCCCTTCCTATGACTTTTCTGCTGCCGCCAGGTGGACTTCTTTATTTTCCACGACTGCCTTCACCAAAACCGTCCGGGTCTCTTGAAAATACCTTTAGCAGGGTGCAATCCTATCGATTGTGCCCTTGATGATTGGAAGCCCCTGGACTCGGAGGCTTCTGAGCATCCAGTGAAGGGCGGGAGGAGTGATGGAGGTGGACTTTTGCTACCCTGCCCTGCTGCCTTGCATTTTTCACTAGACGGGCTTTTTAGCTGCTTCACGGGGGGGGGAGGAAACTGGAAGATGGCCTGTATCCTGGCCTCTCCGGTCTCCTTCCCTTCCTGCCCATTGGAATGCCTCCCTTTCCCCCTCTCCAAGGTCGATTTTCCGACCTTGTAGGGGAGCCAGCATGGTTCTTTCCACGCTGGCTGTGATGGGGGTGGGTGGGTTTGGAGCACGATCTCTGACCTTGTGGGGGGGGGGGAATCCCCAGCTCCCTATGGCACCTCAGACAATGTTTAGGGCCGTAGGATTGTTCCCTTAGGTAGTGTGGGGCTTGGCTTCTAGGTGTGGGGTGCGTTACTTTTCTTGTAATGCTACAAGAAAAGAGACCACGAAGTTTAAATAACAAAATTTTAAAAGTTTACTGAAAAATATTGATGACGACGACAAAGGTTTTAACATCTGAATGGCTGCAACACACACAAAACTAAACCATAAGAGCAAAAGGGTAAGAATTATCAGGGTAAACTCATCCAGCTTGAACCTAACTAGACTATCCCTATTCCCCACTGTCAGTTCTCAGCTTTCCCAGACAGCTTTCTTTCTTGATCTTATTTCTTCTTCCTTCTAGCATCTCAATGTTCTTCTTCTCCATTTCAGGCGATTTTTCTACCTAAAAATCTCTTTTTGGCCTTCAGTTTTTATATGTTAAAGTTAGCCTATGTTCTTGTAACTCTTACTAATCAGGAGGGCTTACCTTAAGTGAAATGCCTTCTGCTGAAGCTCTTTGGCTTTGCACACATTTCTGCTAATTGGTCATTACCGTCTGAAGTGAATAAATGAGGTAGGCTTTTTTTGACCCTAGTAAAATTATTTTCTGTGATGGCCATCTAGAATGAGTAGCTTTCACTGGAAAAATGCCTTAGTTTACTTATTTATTTATTTCATTTTTATACCGTCCCAATAGCCGAAGCTCTCTGGGCGGTTGACAACAATTAACAAGACAGTCCCTGCCCGCAGGCTTACAATCTAGTTGTGTGTATAATACTTGTTTGAGGCTATATGTGACCCCTTCCTGAACCGCTTGCTTGCTTGCTTGCTTTCCAGACTTGGTGGTACCAAGGCATTTGGCTTCCTGAACTTTTAACCTTTTAATTCAGCACATATAATTACCCCATAGCATCCAGACTATATACAAAATTACAAGACAGTTCTGTTCCTTCACACACAGCAATGAAAATCCAAACTTGGAGGGTTAGCAAAGCAAGGTTATGAGGGAATTTGGTTGCATTAACCACATGTGCATAGATACGTGTATTGCTAGTGTTAATATTTTAAGACGTTTGGGAGAGGCCCTTTCTTCAGAGGTGTGTTTGGTGGCAACTGGAGAGAGAGGGTCTTCTTGGTGGCCGCTCCCAGGCTGTGGAACTCCCTGCTGAGGCAGGCAAGGTGTGCTCCCTCTCTGCTCTCCCTCTTTATTCAAGCAGGCCTTTGTCAGCGGGTCTGTTGGATTGGATGCTGTATTTATTCTCTTATTGCTATGTTTGTATTGTGTACTAATGTGTTGTTTTATTATTGTTTTAAGCAAGTTTTATTTATGACTGTAGGTAGGCCACCTTGAGTACCATTTTTCTTGGTACAAAGGCCTGATGATGATGATCATCATCATCTGTATATCATTTTACAGAGAGACTGTGTGTGTGTGGGGGGGACCAAGGAACTCCGGGTGATGTGTGGTCCCCTCCCTCCCTCATACACACACACACACACACACACACACTTTAAATTTACAACAACCCTGCATGGTATAAATTCTGCAACATAAAGATGGTTGCTTAAATTTTATTTTTATTGGTCTTACGTTTGCACACTTTATGCAATAAAGTTAGGACTTTCGTTCCTAACTAGGGCAGTATTAATGGGAATGGGAGGCTTACTGGTTGTCCTTCCTGACGACTCTAATTTTTTTTGTTTGGGGCGGTGGGGAGCTGAATGTCTCTGGTTCCCTTTTTATCTTTAGGTCCCTACTGCAAAGATTTGATCAGGACCTTAGCATCCAATCCAATCTCACGCATCTTATGGAGGGGAATCAAACCCCTTTTTGTTGGCAAAATCTTATACACCCCTCCTACACCAGCTACGCAGAAAGTGATGGCAGAGGTAAGAGGTATCACTCCCTTTTGGGGAAAGATCCATCCCTAAGTCCTTGCATGTTCCTGCCTGATTGCTAAGATCGTCTTCTTCGGAGGCTCTTCTCTGAGTGTTGCCACCCACAATGGGGTAATGGATGGTTACCGAGGAAAGAGCCTTCTCTGTGTTGGCCCCCATCTGTGGAATTCCCTTCCCAGGGAGATCCGCCTGGCACCTTCACTGTATACATTTAGATGCCAGGCCTTCCTCTTCCAGCAGGCATTTAATCTTTAATCTCTTGCTCTGGTTATTCATTTTACTGCTGGCTCCTTAAAGATTTTTAATGTTTTAATATTTTGATGTTTTCATTGTTGTATGTATAGTTTTGGTTGTTATTTTATTGTTTTGGATTTTTATTTTTTTAAATGATTGTAAACTGCCCTGAACATATTTGCCAGCTGGGTAGAACATGCATTTAATTAATTAATTAATTAATTAATTAAGGATGTGTGTGGGTGTCCCATTCTAGGTAAGCAAAGAGTCACCAGTGCTGAAATGCAGTCCTGTTGGGGTTCCCCCTTATCGTCTCTCTTGGTTGCCACAGAAGGTGGAGTGGGGGAGGTCTCCCCTATCCCTCCCACCCCCAACCTGCTTTTTATACCATCTTGCCTGATGAAGGGATCTCGAAATCTTGCACATTTTTTTGTGATTTTTGGGTTGGCCTGATAATTAAAGGTATTGCCCTAATCTGGATTTTGGATTGTCGCTGGTTCTTACACAGGATCCCTGAATGGAACCTCCATGTTCAGAGGCAGTCTTCCTCCTCTGCATACCAGATGCTGGGGACAAGCAACAGGGGGCAGCTGTTGCCTTCGTGACCTGCTTGTGGGCTGTGGGGTATCTGGCTGGCCACTGTTGGAAACAGGGAGTTTGACTACGTGGAGTGGACCCCTTCGTGGGATCCAGCGAGACAATTCTGCTCCCTTGCTTGCAGGTGAACCAGACCTTCCGGAACCTTGCTGTGTTGCGTGAAGTGAGGGGAGCTTGGGAAGACCTGGGACCCCAGATCTACACCTTCATGAATGCAAGCCTAGAAGTGGGCGCTGTTCAGGTATGTCCTTCTGGCCCTCGGCATCCCTCACGCTGGGCCGGGGGAGGGGAAGATAGGAACAGGTGGAGAAAAATGAAAATGTGGTTTGCGCTATAAATTATGAAATAGAGATAAATATTCTTGCAGTGAAGCCAATTTCTGACCCTATCAGGCCAGCGAGTTGTTAATTAGTGGCTCATGTGTCCATGTCCAACCACCCGAATATGACCCCTACAGAGAGCTTTCTTTACTCCACCCCCACCCCCAGAACCTGCTGAATACCCCTGGTGTGGCACAGTTTCTGCAGCAGCGCCTCCATGGAACCTCCTGGAACGTGTCAACTTTGAGGGAGTTCCTGTCATCGGAGGCAGAAGGCCAGGCCTACACCTGGCGTGAAGCCTATGCCGAAGTGGACAGGATTATCGGCACTTTGTCTCAGTTCATCGAGGTGCGTTTGGGGTTTTGCCATTGTTTGTTTCTTTCTTTCTTAAAAGTTATTAAACGCTTCATAACATAAATTTCTCCAGGCATTTTGCAATTTAAAACATACTAGCAATGATGATTTTATTGCAGTTTTATTTGAATCAACAATATAGATAATAAATAGTGCCAACACAGCATAAAAATACAATATCAGGTATAAGAGGTAACACCCACATTGCAGGGACTTAAAATAACAAAACACAAAAATACGAAAAGACTCCAAACACCTGGGAGGCACAGAGAAGTCTTAGCCTGGCGCTGGAAAGATAGCAGCGTGGGAGCCAGGCACGCTTCCCTTGGGAGCACATTCCAGAGCTGGGGGGGCCACCACCAGAAAAGCCCTCTCTCTCGTTACCATCCTCTGAGCCTCGGAATGGGGGGATGCTTGGAGGAGGGCCTCTGTGGATGATCTTAAAGTACGTGCAGATACATACGGGAGGAGGCGTTCTGTCATCCTCTCCTCACTGCCGCACACTGCTTCATTCAGTGAGGGTCCTTCTGGCCCGGCTGACGGCAGCACCGCCTTATCTCCTAGTGTGTCTCGCTGAACAAGATCGAGTCAGTGGCCTCGGAAGAAGCAACTCATCCTGCGAGCCATGCAGTTGCTGGAGGATCGCCAGTTCTGGGCCGGAGTCGTGTTCCTGCCCCCGGGCAACCAGAGTGAGCTCGGCGCAGACCTGCCTTCCCACGTCCGCTTCAAAATCCGAATGGACATAGATGATGTGACCCGCACCAATAAGATCAAGGACAGGTGGGCCCGCGTGCCGTGGCCTTCGGTGTTTCATTTCAACTGCACGCCAATCTATTAAAGAACTTCCTCGCTCGAGGAGCGTTCTTTCTTCCCCCATTCGGGTTATGTCTCTTTTCTCGTTCAGGGTTCCTAGTGAGCGACGTCTCCCAGAATTCTCACCCCTTTCCCTCTTGTGTATCCTTGCCCAGGTTTTGGGATCCGGGGACCAGCCGCTGACCCCTTCGACGACTTGCGCTACGTCTGGGGCGGTTTCGTCTACTTGCAGGACCTCGTGGAGCAGGCCGTGGTGCGGGTTCTCGCTGGGGCGCCAGGGGCGCACCGGCGCACCGGGGTCTACGTACAGCAGATGCCTTACCCCTGCTACGTCGATGACATGTACGTTGCCGCGAGTTCCTAGTCCTCCAGGTGTTGGGAATCAAGTTGAACATGCCACATGGGTGTGAGAGAGTCCATCGTGCTTGGTGCACATGGGACGGCGCTTTTTCCTCAGAAAAACGTAAGAGTGGTTGTGTTGGATCAGACCCAAAGCCTGTCTCAGTGGTGGGAATCATGCCCCCCCCCATTGCCCTCTAAATTCAGTAAAAACCAAATAAATGGTGCTCATTGCTAATTTTGAACCATTTGACACTCTGTAGACCCTGCAGAGGCCTCTTTTCCCCTCGGAATCTCCACAGGGGGCGGGGTGGGTGAGCAGTCCGCAGGGGTGGTGGTGCCAAAGGGTGAAAATGGCCTCCGGACCCCCCAACCCCTGGCCTAGTGCCTCTGGGAAGCTCCCAAAGCAGGACATGAGTGCAACAGCAAACCTCACACACACACACACACACACCCGTGTTTCCCAGCATGTTGGGAGGCGTGTTGCCTCTCCATCCTGTGTGGCTGTGTATGCCCTTCCTTTGCATCCTCCAAACATCTTTTGCTACATTTTCCACCACTTTCTGCCCCCCGCCCCTATATTCCCAACATTGGCCTTGTTGTGACAGGCAGGCAAAGGGGCCTTTGCCAGTGGTCTGAGCCAGAGAACAGGAACCTCCCAGGTGCAGTCTGGTCCCAGACAGATCCAGCCTCCCTGTTCTGAGTCTCCAGCTATATCTTCCCCCTCCCTCCCTCCCTCCCTCCCAGCCTAGGTCAGGGATGCCGAACCTCTTTCAGCCCGAGGGCTGCATTCTTCTGGTGGGCGGGGCCAAAGGCAAAAGGGGCGGGGCCAAAATACCAGCATAATGTAGCTCTTCAAGCTCTTGCTGCCACTAGCTCAGCTTTAGGAGATGCCTTGCGACCTTTTATAATGGGGAAACCCTCAAATGATCAGTGGTGGGTGGGGCCTGGGGAAGGGGGCGTGGCCCAGAGGGCCTGATTGGACTCCCAGCAGGGCTGGCAGGCAGGCAGGATTTGCCCTGTTCCATTCCCCTTATCTCCCAGTCTTGCATGGGGCTGTATTCTTGCAGCAGCTCCAATCCAGGTAAGCATCTCAGGTGAGGATGCCTCCAGCCCTGTCCCTTGAAAAAGAAGTGGCAACTGTTGCATGTGGTGGGTGGGCTAAATTCGGGGCAACTTGGTGTCATGCGCCCGGGTTCAGCAGATTTCCCCCATTCTGTTCCTTCGCTGTTCCAGAATTTGGCTCTCCCCTGCATTCTCTACTCCTCCTCCTCAAGTATAGCTTAACTAGGAGAAGGCCTATAATCTTACTCCAGTATTTAATCACATTGTAGCAGCTCTTGGTTAGTATGCAGCTTTTCCTGCTGCTTGTGGTAAATGTGTGCACAAGTGTATGGATAAAACACTGCAAAAAAGCAGTCTTGATGTGATCATCTGTCTGATTTATTTTGTGCTGTGTTTTTATTTCTTATCCTACGCTTCTTTAGGGGTGGTAGACCTAATTCCCCTCCCATATTAGCTTCACAAGAACCTTGTGAAATAGGCTAAGGTGTGTGTGTGTGTGTGGTGTGTGTGTGTGTGTGTGTGAGAGAGAGAGAGAGAGAGAGAGAGAGAGACTGGTCCAGGGCCACCCACTGAGTTTTTATGGCTGGTGTTCACATGCACTCCTGAGCATTGGTGAAACACCAACATGAAAAGAATCTTGATGCAGTCAAGAAGACATTCGACTTTTTGGGGTGGGGGTGGGGAGTGTTTTCCACTAATGTGCATGTGCCCATCTTTAACTGATAGAGGTGGGGAAAAGACAGCAAGAAATGGAAAACTGATAAAGCCGCATGCACAGCGCTCCGGACAAAATTCAGAAGCAAAAGAAAAAGAAAAAGAAAGAAAGATTGAGGATTCCGAATAAATTGGTTCCACTTTGGAAACTGGTCCAGATAATGTGGCAGTCCAAACGCCCAGGAGAAATTTGGATGAGGAGAATTTTGGAAGTATCCCTGCTGCAGCACTTAAGTCTCGAAGCCCGCTTCTGGGCAAAGTGGTGTGTGTGTGTGTGGGGGGGGGATGTGCAATATTGGCTCCTGCGATTGGCTGGAAGTATGCCATCTCTGGATTGGCCAGGCTGGGTATAATTATGGGGCAAGCCGCTTTTGCATTTCAGGGTGCAGCAGCTTCTGTTTCCAGTTCTAGCCACACCCAAATCCTTTGCTTACTAGACACGGGTGGGGGGGGGGGGGAACTGGAGAAGGGAAAAGACAGGAACGGAGGGAGCATTGTTCAGAAGGGATTGCCGTCAGCTCCTGCAGATCCTTGGAGAAGTGTGGATGTTCCACTCCTTGCATTGGTGATTTAACACAGGCGTGCGTGCGCAACCTCTCTCAGCCCGAGGGCCAAATTCAGCTCCAGAGAAGCTCTTGTGGGCTATATTCCGATGGTGGGCACGGCCAATGGCAAAAGGGGGAGGCAAAAATAATAATTTAAAAAAAACACCTGCATATTGTATCTTAGAGCTCTTCCTGCCAGTAACTAACTTTTTGCAACGGGGAAAACAGTGCACACACAAAAAGCTGGCAAACTACCAAGCGGTCGACGGTCAGGGGAAAGTTGGTGGGGCTAGAGGAGGGTTTTTTTGGCCAACTGGGGAGGCCTGGTGGTCTGGATATGGCCCCCAAGTGGGCCTGAGGTTCTCCGCCCCTGGTTGAATGGATCTGTGTGGCTTCTCCCCCGTCTCCACTTTCAGCTTCCTGCGTGTCTTAAACCGCTCCTTGCCTCTCTTCATGACATTGGCTTGGATCTACTCTGTGGCAATGATCATCAAAGGGGTGGTCCACGAGAAAGAAGCCCGCCTGAAGGAGACGATGAAGATCATGGGGCTCAGCAGCGCGACCCTCTGGCTCAGCTGGTTCCTGAGCAGTTTCATCCCCTTCCTCATCAGCGCGTCTTTGCTTGTCCTCATTCTCAAGGTGCGCGTTTTCTTTAAGCCCTCGCACTTTGATCACTAATCCGGTATTGGGAGTCCCAAGAGGCCCTGCTTAATGTTTCAGTGGGATATCTTTGGTATGTGGACCCCAATTAGTGAAAAATAAGATTGTAGGAAAAAATTGTATTAAGGGTTATTGGGGTATCACTAATGCAGGGATGGTATCTGGTGTCTGTAATGGTTAAATAATTTTAATTACTTATGGGATTTGTAAGACCCAAATACCTGTCTCGTACACTTCTCCTTTCTATTCAGATTCACTCCTCTGTCTTCCTAAGATGTTCAGCAGGTGTTTTCACATACTTTCAAGCACCTACCTTTGCACCTGCGAGGTCTAGAAACTTGTGCTTTTTTTTTTTTTAAGCAAATGCTGAGTTGAGATTCTTGGGAAGTGTGCGCACAAAAACACAGTCCTTTAACGCTGGCTGGGGCATGCTGGGAGTTGTAGGCCAAAAACATCTGGGGACCCAAGGTTGGAGAACACTGCTTTAATATATGATGGAATATATATATAGATAGATAGATATAGATATAGATCGGGGGAGGCAACCTTTTGGGTCTGCAGGCACATTTTGCATTTTGAAATGTGTCTGTGGGCACCACCAAATTTGCTTTTGGGGTGGGTTGGTGCACCTTTGCCTCCTCTTCCTCCTCCTCCTTCCGCCTGCCCTCCCCGCTCCACTCGCTATTTCCTCCTCCTCCTCTCGCTATTTCCTTCCTCCTCTCCCCATCCACCCCTGTCTGAGTCTTGGCCACCTTCTAGCCCTCCCTCCCCCCCCCCCGCAACTCCTGCCGTGCTCACCTTATCTCCTAATCTGCGTGAGTGTGGTGGGAGGGAAGGAACGGCCGTGGCGGCCGAGCGGGAGGAAGCAAAGGCCACGGTGTTGGTGGTAAGCACACAGTGGCGCTAGTGGGGGGAAGAAAGGAAAGGCCACCAAGGCTCTGTGGGTTGTGGCCGCGGGAGGAAAGAAAGAAAGGTGGCAGCGGGAAGGAAGTGTCTGGGATTTGGTGGCTGCGCTTGGGGCCTTGGAAGGCGCCCGGGCGCGCGCAGGAGCTGTGTTACTACTGATCCTCTGCGATGTAGATCATGCTGTCCTGGGATTAGGAGAGGTCGCAGTCTATCACAACTTGGGGGCACCGTGTCAGGGAAGGCTGATGTAGAGAGGGACACTGTTAGGTTTAGTGGGGGTGCAGAAGCGAATGGAATGCTTCTAGATGTCTCCTGACATAGATTCAAGGTGACTATGCGTCACGGTCTGGTGATACATGCAAGTCAACAAGTTTGCAAGTCAACATGTTATGTAATTATTGAGTAACCGTTGTATAACCCTCCTATTGTTTATAGTTAAATACTATAAAGTAGGAGTGAGCACGGTGTTGTGCTACCATCTTCAAGGAACCTCTCTTCCTCTCTGACTGATGTAAGAGATGAAATGATTTCTTCTGCGTGTGACACGCCGTAATCTCGTAAGAGTCCTACAACTGAATAAACACTTTACTATCAATACGCTGCTTAGCTTTCTTCCTTCCGTTCGTAATACTAAGAGTTAAGCGGGCAAAGCTTTTACTCTAGTTTACTCTCACAGATACTGGGAAAATATTGCTGGAAAAATTATAATTGCATTCTTGGTTCAGAAATACCTATGGCGACCTCTTAATTCTTTTGGGCTCCTGGAAACTCCATGTCCTGAGGAGATAAAGAGCGGTGTGTTGGCACCAGCCAGCGTTTTATTCTGCTAAATGTTGGCGCTTTCTGCTTTTCCTCACCAGCTAGGAGACATCCTGCCCTACAGTGACCCGGCCGTGGTCTTCCTCTTCTTGGCCACCTTCGCGGTGGCAACCATTGCCCAGTGTTTCCTCATCAGCACCTTGTTCTCCCGCGCCAACCTGGCATCTGCCTGTGGTGGCATCATCTACTTCTCCTTCTACCTGCCCTACGTACTGTGTGCGGCTTGGCGCGATCACATCACTTTCCCTCTGCGACTCTTTGTGGTGAGGACATTGATTTATTTTATTTGTTCCATTTATATTCCACCTTTCCTCTAAGGAGACCAAGGCGGTATATATGATCCTCCTCCTCCTCCTCCTCTCCATTTGATCCTCACAACAACCCCGTGAGGCAGGTTAGGCTGAGCAACAGTGAGATTCATGGCCTTGAACCCAGGTCTCGTGAGCTCCATTCCAACACCCTAGCCACTACGTCACACTGGCTCCCGTTTCCCCCCTTCCTGTCGCTGTGTCAGGCACTGTTGTCCTTCAAATCCACCCCCCAACTTTCCCTTGGGCCAAAGCTCCCTAACTGGGCAAATCAAAATTCAGTGCAGGGGGAAGCTGAATTCCCCAGACAGACGCCATTTTGCTCTCTACGGGAAGGGGCAAGACCTGTCCTCAACCCCAGCAAATCTCATTTGGCACCGGAGGCTTCCTCACACGTTCAAGCATATCTTTTGCATCAGTACAAACTTAGAAACTTGTTTTATTTTCCTTTCTTTAAAAAGAAAACATACTATTACTATTACTATTTCTATACTGCCCAATAGCTGAAGCTCTCTGGGTGGTTTACAACTAATGTTATAACTAATGTTTAGGAATTACTCGGACAAGCTAGAGCTGTCTTGTCGCTGCAGCCAGGATGTCTCGATGGACCTTGAATGCTGCCCTTGTTTTGTTTGTTTTGTGTTCTTTGCATTTCACTGACAATTTGGAAGGCTGAAGGAACTGATATTTTTGTTAAGGTCAGCAGTGTAGGGTTTAATTTTTTTTAATTTGTGGAATATAAGGATAGATTACAATCTGAAAATCATGACATTTGTGAAATTGTGTGTGTGTGTGTGTGTGTGTGTGTGTGTGACCATGGCGATGAAAATGGCAAATTTTTACATCTTGTCAAGGGGAAACTTCCCACCGGTGTGGGAATTATATATCGAACAGATGGAAAGCTTTTTAATCTCAGCAGGCTGAAAGCAAAAAGTAAGGTAATTACAACCTCCGTTGTGGAACTTCAGTATGCTGATGATAATGTGGTCTCTGCACATTCAGAGGATGATCTCCAAACTATCCTAAATGCTTTTGCAGAAGCATACGAAAAAATACTTGGTCTCTCACTTAACATCAAAAAAACCAAAGTGCTTCATCAGCAAGTGCAAGCCAATCCTTTGGTGATGCCATCTATCCAGCTTGGCGGGACAATACTGGAAAATGTCGATCATTTTCTCTATCTTGGCAGCTATCTTTCTGTTACAGCTAACATCGACAGTGAAATCCAGCATCGTCTGAGCTCCGCAAGTGCCGCATTTTCTCGAATGAAACATAGAGTGTTCGAGGATCGGATATTTGTAAGAAGACCAAAACACTGGTTTATGAAGCCATTGTATTACCAACTTTATTGTATGCCTGCGAAACATGGACTATCTATAAACGTCACTTCCACCTCCTTGAAAGGTTTCATCAACGTTGCCTCCGGAAAATCCTGCAAATTACTTGGGAAGATAGGCGAACAAATGTCAGTGTACTGGAAGAAGCAAAGACTACTAGCATTGAAAAAATGATCCTTCAACGCCAACTTCAGTGGACCGGTCATGTTGTTCGAATGCCTGACTGCCGTCTCCCAAAGCAGTTACTTTACTCCCAACTCAAGGATGGAAAGCGGAATATCGGTGGTCAATATAAGAGGTTTAAAGATGTTCATAAGGCTAATCTAAAAAAATGCAATATAAACATCGAAAACTGGGAAGCTCTGGCCCATGAACGATCTAAATGGAGGTTGGCCTTTCACAAAGGTTCCATGGACTTTGAAGAAGCCCGAGTGCAAGGTGAAAGGGAGAAACGTGCTAAGCGAAAAGCACGTCAAATGAATCCTTTACAGGACCATCTTCTATCTGGTAACCTGTGTCCTCACTGTGGGAAGCTGTGTGGATCTAGAATTGGCCTCCACAGTCACTTACGGACCCATCGCTAGAGTCTACACAATCTTCTTTAGAATTTCCTCCTTTTATCCCGGAAGACAATCTTACTCGGTCACGAGTGATCGCCTGATGATGATGATGTGTGTGAGAGAGAGAGAGAGAGAGAGAGAGAGAGAGAGAGAGAGAACACAAGTAGAAATGTTTGGACTGCTGAATTCTCCCCCCAGTATGACATTTTCTGTGGAATCTTGATATGCCCATAGTCCTTTATTTTTCGTCACCCCCATGCATTGAGAAACAAGGGTTGTTGTTTTTTTTAATGACAGCCCTGCCCACCCCATCCTGCACATTGAAAGAAAGTGTGTCGGGGAGCTGCAGAACGGCATGGGCTAGCCCAGTCTCTGGAGGGTGCCGAGCTGGGGGAGGAGCACCCACCACCACTGAAGCCTGCCGTGCTCCCAGCCCCCCGGGCGTCCGTGTGTTCAGTGCGAAGGAGATTTGTACTTACGTACATGCGTAGAGTTCCTTCATGAGAGGGTGCCCCTGGCCTGGGGCCAGGATCTCCCCTTGCACGCGGGGAACATGCACGTGGTGGAAGGGGTGGCTGACGCACGTGGCAGGCACTGGGCTCCCATGCGTGGCCCGCAACTCGCATGCATTTTTCCAGTGGGTGGGGCTAGTCTGAACCCTCCCTCAGTTATGCCAAGTTAGCAGGTACTACCTGGTTAGGCAGTTATGCCCCAGCTTGCTGCATCTGACACAGTCTCTTCCTGCAGGCGTCTCCAACCTCCTCGTTCGTTTTCCCCCTCTTCCCTTCCTGACAGAGCCTCTTGTCTCCTGTTGCGTTTGGCTTCGGCTGCGAGTATTTCTCCCTGTACGAGGAGCAGGGGGTGGGCATCCAGTGGCACAACCTGAACTCCAGCCCCGTGGAAGGAGACCGCTACACGTTCGCCGCTTCTGGTGGATTGCTTCTCCTGGACGCCCTCCTGTATGGACTGGCCACGTGGTACATCGAAGGGGTGTTCCCAGGTAAAGGCGGCCAGAGGGCCGGAACGTGTTCTCAGGGACTCCAAAACCCTGCTGGCACCTACAGAAGCTGGGTGCTGGGGCCAAAACCAAGCTGGGGGGAGGGGGGGCTGCTCTGCCCTTCTGTGGCACATAATACATCCCTCGGCCAGCCCAAAGGGAGCTCGTGAGTTTTATGATTTGGCAAGAATTTGGATCCCTTATGGTTAATTTTCTGCGCGACTGTCACCTGATCTAATGAACTCTTAGAGCGCAATCCTGTACTTGAGATCTGCCAGTTGACGGGCAATAGGATTTGGCAGGATGCAGATTCGCCGCCGTGACAGTTCTGATGGCAGAACATGCCACCAGCTGAGCTGCTCCACTGGCGAAGATGTTCTGGTGGACGCGGGTGGCACAGCGTGGTGGGGAGCGCACACATGCTGCATCCTCTGCCCCATCAAACCCTGGCCACCCACCCTCAATGGGGCAACTATACACCGACCCCTGATGTGGGGCACTGAACTCCCCTCCCAGTGACTTCAATAGGAGGGAGTGGGATTAAAAAAATATCCCGTGTCAACCACCGCCCTGCCCAAATCTCCTTGACAAAGGAGAGCATGTGACAGAACGCAGCACCCAGTGCCTTTTTTTAGTCAAGTGAAAGGGTTTGGTTTAATCTGTTAATCAGTGGAGCCTTGCTTTTAACGGATGGATCCAAACTGGGTCAGCAGCGGCTAAATGCTACAGGCCAAATTTACTGCCCTGCTTGTTTCTTAGGCCAGTACGGGATCCCGAAGCCTTGGAATTTTCCTGTCCTGAAGAGTTACTGGTTTGGGGAATCCTCCACTGGTGGCTCCCCGCACCCCATTCCTGCAAGTTCTCTCAGCTCAGCAGAAGGTAAGCCCACTTCTATTCTGTGACCCTTTTGCTCGATCTCTTACCTGTTTTTCTAGAGCACAGGCGTCTCCCCATCTACAGAATTGCATGTGTGAGAATTTCATTTCAGTTCGCAAATTACTCAGAAATGCCCCATTCGCAATCCCGAATGTGAACGGGAACGCATTTTCTCTGAAAATATTCACAGATTCCCGAACCTGCGTTTGTGTTCGCAAAATGTGTACTTGAAAAATGAGAAACTTTCTCAAAATGCTCAAAATATGCAACTTTCTCAAGATGCACAAGCTTTAAATGACCCACATTTTTGTCTATGGGGGAAATTTTGGGAATTTCTGCAAATTTGGGAATTGTTTGCGCGACGTTCACATTCAATAACTGTTCATTTTGCGCAATTTTCCCCTTCGCGCAAAACGAACAGTCATCGCAAACGCGAGCGCCAATTGAGGCGAGGCTAGCAGCGAGCTGATGTTCGGGAAAATCTAGGCAAGCTCAAACCCCGCTCATTTACCCTTCCCTATTTAATTTTCTATGATTCTATGAAGTCCCTAGCTCTTCTAGCCTCACCTCTATGATTCTGGATGACTAACAGCAAATATGGCTTGTCCATTGAATAGCAAAATGCCTCATCCTTTGTGACAAGCAGGTGGCACATGGACAGCCCATATATTGCAGGTACTCATAGGGCACTTGCTCTGCCCCTTCCCTGTGTTGGATTTTCAGATTTTAAGCTCCTCGGGGCAGTGACCTGTCCTCTTATACTTTGTACAGTGCCATGCACATTTCTGGTACTGTATCAATATTTTATTTACTTAGAAGATCTTTGGACCACCCCTCCACGGTATAAGTACCTATTCAAAGCGATGTGCAATAAAATACAAAGATTAAAATACATGAAAATACAAAAACCTAAAATGGATTTTTTAAACCAGGTATTAATGATAAAAACGGAGTATTAAAAGCTTGGTGGAGGAATATTGTCTTCAGCAGCCATTTAAAGGAGGAAGCTAGCCTATCCTCCCTTTGGGTGGGGTGGGAGGAGGAACATTCCACAGCTGGGGTGCCTCTTCACAAAAGGCCCTGTTATGATGAGTGCCCACCTACTTCGCCTCTCTAGGAGGTGGAGCGTGCAACAGGGCCCGCAATGATGAGTGGAAATTTTGGCAGGGGAGGAGGCTTGGAGAAACCCGGGCCCCTAAGAATACTAATATATGCAGCTGCAGAATTACTCATCTGAACTGCAGGTGCATTTCTCTCCCCCCCCTCCCAGTAATTGTGGAAGATCCGCCTGCCCACTTGAAGGTGGGTGTCTCCATCTGCAACCTGGTGAAGATCTACCACAGCAGCAGCAGCAAAATCGCCGTCAACGGGCTGAGCCTCGACTTCTACGAGGGCCAGATCACGTCCTTTCTGGGGCACAACGGTGCCGGCAAGACCACCACCATGTAAGTTGGGGCTGGAAGACATTGGGGGGAGCCCTGCGTTCCCAGGGGTATAGATGCCTGCATGGACGGGGCTGCTGGTGTGGGACTTGCCTGTGAGAGAGAAGAGGGGTGGGGAAGAAAGGGCGGCAAGGTCACAGTGGTGCAGCTAAATAATTTTAATAATAATAATAATAATAATAATAATAATAATAATAATAATAATAATAATAATAATTTTATTTCTTACCCGCCTCTCCATCTAGATCGAGGCGGGGGAACAACAAAATATAAAAATACACACTACATACTATTAAACATCTTAAAACATATTAAAAACATCATTAAAAACATCTTAAAAATCTTAAAACATCGTAAAAAACTCTTAAAGGGCAACCTAAAATTCCGCCGGGATAGGCCTGCCGGAAGAGATCAGTCTTTATGGCTTTTTTAAAATTCCAAAGACTGGTGGAGCTGAACGAACTCCTCCGGCAGGCCATTCCATACTCTGGGAGCAGACAGAAGAAAAAGGTCCTCTGGTAGTACCCGTCAGCCTAGTTTGGCGACTGAATAGTAAATCTTCCCAGAGGACCTGAGTGTGCGGGGTGGTGGATTGTATGGAGAAGGCGTCCCGTAGAGTTAGCCTGGACCCAAACCATGTAGGGCTTTAAAGGTAATAACCAACACTTATCCTCGCCCGGAAGTTATACTTCGCTACGCTGGCTGGGGCATGCTGGGAGTTGTAGGCCAAAAACATCTGGGGACCCAAGGTTGGAGAACACTGTTTTAGACTCTGGACTTCACTGTCTTTCGATGGCAATCTCTGTTCCTTCACTTCCTTCAAACTGTGGCAAGTCAGCCCTGCTGCATTTGGAGGCCCTCCTGCTCATCCTGCCGAGTGGGGCCCTGGACATGTGCCCCAAAGTCCTGCTCTGATGGCACCACTGCAAGGCAGCTCTGCCTCAGGACTTGAACTCTAGTCCATTCGATTCTGGACTTGGTTTTTCGATCCTCCTGTCTTGAGGGGAGTGATCTTGGGGGGGCCGCGGGCCACCTCTGTGCTGTTCAGGCGTGTGAAGGTGCAGCCATTCTCCCTGCAAGGACAATTTGTGTGTGGTGCAGTGGGAGTGCTGAGCTGAGCTCTGTCGTGAGGTAAAGTTCACAGCGGTGGTGGTGATGTTGACGACGACATATTTCTACTCAAGAAATATTGATCACTACACTTTTACTCTGCCCTTCCTTCAAGGAGCTTGGAGTGGTGTACGTGTGGTCTCTCCCCGCCCGCCCCCAATTCTATCCACACGACAACCGTGTTATATATAGGTTTGGTTGAGTTATGGCAACTGGCCCAAGGTCACCCAAGTGAGCTTCATAACTCAGTAGAGATTTGAACCTGGATCTCCCCAGTCCTAGTCGCTAACTACTACACCGCACTGTCTCTCTCTCTCTGGACATTTCTGTATACATTTCCATCTTTAGTTCCTGAAAGTAACTGCCCCCCCCCTCCTTTCAAAGGTTTAATTTCTTGGAGTATCTTGAGTATGTCTCTACCAAATTCCAGCTTCCTGGCTAAGACTGGAGCAGCATAACAGTTTCAGGGTACGCTTTGGGGGAGGGCCCGAAGCTCGGTGGTGGAGCATGTGCTTTGCCCCCGGAAGGTCTCCGGTTCAACCTCAGCATCTCCTGTTCCAAGAAACACAGGTGGTTGTGCTGGGGAGAGACCCCCCCTCCCTGCCTGAGGCCCTGGGGTGCTGCTGCCAGTTGGGGTAGACCACACTGGGGCTAGATCAGTGATCTGACTCTAAATAAGGTAGGTGAACAGCAGCCTCCAGATATCTGCAGGGCCGTCATGCAGACGATGGGGCAGGCTTATTCTCTGTTGCTCCAGAGGACAGGGACTAGAACCAATGGGAGGAAACTGGCTGGCAAGCAGGTTTTGGCGAAACAGGAGGAGAAATGTCCTAACTGTACCAGCTGTTTGACAGTGGGCCCAACTGCCTCGGGAGGTGGTGGGCTCTCTTTCACTGGAGGCATTTCAGCAGAGGCTGGACGGCCCTCTGTCAGGGATGCTGTAGCTGCAGCCTGCATTGTGCAGGGGGCTGGGCTGGACTACATGTAGATCTCCAAGGTCCCTTCCAACTCTAAAATTCGGAATATTTTCATGTATGTTTCATAGAATCATAGAAAAGTAGAGTTGGAAGGGGCCTACAAGGCCATCGAGTCCAACCCCCTGCTCAATGCAGGAATCCAGGTCAAAGCATCCCTGACAGATGGCTGTCCAGCTGCACCTTGAATGCCTCCAGAGTGGGAGAGCCCACCACCTCCCTAGGTAGTTGGTTCCATTGGTGTATTGCTCTGACAGTCAGGAAATTTTTCCTGGTGTTTAGGTGGAATCTGGGTTCCTGTAACTTGATCCCATTATTCCGTGTCCTGCAAACTGGGATGATCGAGAAGAGATCCTGGCCCTCCTCTGTGTGACAACCCTTTAAGTACTGGAAGAGTGCGATCATATCTCCCCTCAGTCTGCTCTTCTGTAGGCTAAACATGCCCAGTTCTTTCAGTCTCTCCTCATGGAGAGACTGCCCATTTTGAGAGTGAGTGAGAAAGAAGAGTTCCACATCTAGATTAATTTTTCCTAGATACTGGAGTGTCTTGGACTGTTTGTGTTTCAGATTTCACAGCTGTAGCTAGCTCATTGAGATGTATGCTAATAATATCTATCTATCTATCTATCTATCGTAATACCTTGGATTGCAAGCATAATTCGTTCCGGAACCGTGCTTGTAATCCAAAACACTCTTATATCAAAGCGAGTCTCTGGCAGGCGTGAGCGGGGCCGATTTCGGCCCGCTATGCCCGCTCGAGGCGAGCAGTTACATGCTCGTTTATCTAGTCAAAATTTATTTTAAAAATTTGCTTGTCTTGCAAAACGCTCTCAGACCAAGTTACTTGCAATCCAAGGTATTACTGTATCTATTTATACATACATACATACCCCGCCTTTTTTCCTGCAAGGAGCCCAAGGCGGCTTACATAATCCTCCTCCTCCTCCTCCTCCTCCTCCTCTCCATTTTATCCTCACAACAACCCTGTGAGGTAGGTTAGGCTGAGAGTCAGTGACTGGCCCAAAGTCACCCAGTGAGTTTCATGGCTGAGCGGGGACTTGAACCCAGATCTCCCGAGTCCCAGTCCAGCACTCTCACCACTACGCCACACTGGCTCTCACACATTCTTTCTCACACGCACACACGCCCTGCATCAACAAGTCAGTCAGTTAGTGGATGAAGGCCTGAGCATTTTTATTTAAATAAAGCACCTCCAATGTGTGCAGCACTATATTAAATAGATGGCAGTTTGCTGCCCCGAAGGGGCTTAAAATCTCTATTTCAATGCAAGATGAACAAGAGGAAGGGGAGAAAATGAAGGCAGGCGTTAAGGGAGAAAGTGTGTGTGTGTGTGTGTGTGTGTAAATATAGGTTGATAGAATGTATAATAGACAAAAATGGATGTGTTTTGATAGTACAGTGGAATTTTGTACTCTTTGGATCCAAGAATTGCACCTTCTAGAGCAGCCTTCCCTGATCTGGCACCTCCCACAGTGGTTGGACTACCACTCCCACCATCCCCAGCCAGCATGGTCATTGGGAGTTGTAATCCATCACTTCTGATTGGCTCAGTGGGCATTGCGTGCTTATGAACAGACATTGGTTGCTTCACCCTTCTGAGGAGCTTCTTGTCTTAGAGCTGGGAAATAAATGTGGGTGCTTTTTAAATGTCCCCCCCTCATTTCCACTCCCCCCCCACACCCTAGGTCCATTTTGACTGGCCTCTTGCCCCCCAGCTCAGGGACAGCCTATGTCCTGGGGAGGGACATCTGCTCGGAAATGGACGCCATCCGGAAGACAATGGGGATGTGTCCTCAACACAACGTTCTCTTCGACATGTAAGGCCATGTGAGGAGGGTCCCTGAAATGGGAAATGGATGATGGGAGAAATTCAGGGCACAGGGTGGGGAGGGGCGAGTGGTGACACACAGCGGTGCGGTACGGCTTTGCAGCAATGGGATTGGCTCTGATGGCATTTTGGGAATGGATGTGCTACTCGCTCCGCAGAGTACTCAGCGTGATGATTAATCTGGCCTTGCCTTCTCTTTTTTTCCCCTCCAGCCTGACTGTGGAAGAGCACATCTGGTTTTATGGGCGTCTGAAGGGTCTCTCTGGGCAGCAGGTCCAGGATGAGATGGAGCAGATAATACACGATGTGGGGCTACCCCATAAGCGGCGGGATCAGACCAAGAACCTGTCAGGTGAGGTTTGGGGCATGGATCATAGGGTGTAGAAGGGGAAATAGTCTCCTAAAGTCGTTTATATTTCTCCTTCATTGGAGCGTAATGTCACCAAACTCTCTCCCACCAAATTTCTTTCTGTCCTTAAAATAAATGATGTAAATTGTATGTGATCTACATAACTTCCCCTCATAATCCAGGGGGCAGTTAGGGACTTAGACTTGGAAGAGTTCAAGTTAAAATATTATATAAAAGCATCTAGATTCATAGAATGATACAAAGTTTTAAAGATAGGAATAATGTAGGGCTCTAGTAAGTAAGCCAAGCTGCATGGAAGAAGTCCACTGTCATACACTCTCTCGGGGTGGAACGGCCTCCCTGAACATGGAGCTAAAACCTCCTTTTCACCTCCGAAATAAAAACTAGAGCAAAATGTCTTATTTTTCTCCCCGGTTAGGAGGGATGCAGCGCAAGCTCTCTGTTGCCATCGCCTTTGTGGGCGGCTCCAAGGTGGTGATTTTGGATGAGCCCACAGCTGGCGTCGACCCCTACTCTCGGCGAGGCATCTGGGAACTACTGCTGAAGTACCGCCCAGGTCTGTGGAGGGGGGGGGGAGGCCGGTGGTACATTTTGGAGACAGTGGATTGCCTTGCTTGTTTCCACCAAATAGTGCAATAAAGCAAATTGTCCCCCACAAGAGTTACTGACAGGCCTGTGGCTCACGCTGGCTCAGCTTGTCTGAGCATGGAAAGCTAAGCAGGGTCAAGCCTGGTTATTACTTGGATGGGAGACCCCTCCTCTAGCTTCCTGCACCGAGCAGGGGGTTGGACTCGATGGCCTTGTAGGCCCCTTCCAACTCTATGATCTATGAAATCTATCTATGAAATATATGAAATTTTATGTATGTATTTGCAGTTTATATTCTGCTTTTCAACCAAGGTTGGCATCCAATTAAAATCCACAGAGAGAGGCAGTATCCTTAAGGATCTGTTGGGAGGCGGCAACACGCTCTGCTTATGCAGTCCAGGTTCATAGAATCATAGAATCATAGAAAAGTAGAGTTGGGAGGGGCCTACAAGGCCATCGAGTCCAACCCCCCTGCTCAATGCAGGAATCCAGGTCAAAGCATCCCCGACAGATGCCTGTCCAGCCGCACCTTGAATGCCTCCAGAGTGGGAGAGCCCACCACCTCCCTAGGTAGTTGGTTCCATTGTCTTATTGCTTTGACAGTCAGGACATTTTTCCTGATGTTTAGGTGGAATCTGGCTTCCTGTCACTTGAGCCCATTATTCCGTGTCCTGCAATCTGGGATGGTCGAGAAGAGGTCCTGGCCCTCCTCTGTGTGACCACCTTTCAAGTACTGGAAGAGTGCGATCATATCTCCCCTCTGCTCTGTCTCCTCTTCTGAAGGCTAAACATGCCCAGTTCTTTCAGCCTCTCCTCGTATGGCCTTGTTTCCAGTCCCTTTATCATCCTTGTTGCCCTCCTCTGAACCCTCTCAGAGGAGGGCAACAGGCTCCAGGCTCTTCCTCCAAAGGTATAGTGTGTGTGTGTGGGGGGGAAGAGATGGATGCAGGGGGTGACTGATAATGGTCGAGATGACAACCCACGGAAGTAGGCCTTCTATTGATCTGCAGAGACTTCTGGTTTTAAAAATTGGCAATACATTGTTTATTATTTATTCATTTATACCCTGTTTTGTTTTTTGTTTTTATAGCCAACAATATTTTTATTTTTTTAAAAAAAAACAGCCTAAAAACAAAACTAAACGAACAAGCAAAACAAAACAGTAATTTAAGCAAACAGCAGTTTGAATCAGCCAGCAGTATACACAATAAAAAATGAGATTCCGAAAAGGCCTACTTAAATAAAACCATCTTTGCTGCCTGCCTAAGAACAGACAGTGAGGGGTACCCCTCATCAGAGGCCGTACCACATCTAGGGTGCCACAGCTGAGAAGACCCTCTCTCAGGTGCCCACCTACCTGCGCTCAGATGGTGGCAGGACATGTAGGAGAGCCTCTGAGGTGGAACAGGAGGTCCTGTGGCGGAGAGGGGAGGAGGCTTTTATGGGAAATATTAAAAGGAGCCTAAGAAGCCTGCCCTAGGCGAGGTGAACCGGCTAGTCCAAGATCCTTGTCAAGCTCTCCGCTCTCTTTCTGCCCTGCTAGGCCGGACAGTCATCTTGTCGACCCACTACATGGAGGAGGCAGACCTGCTTGGTGACCGCGTGGCCATCATCTCGCAGGGCCGGCTCTGCTGCTGCGGTTCCTCGCTCTTCCTCAAGACCAAACTGGGCAGCGGCTACTACCTGACCCTGGTGAAGCGGGACGCTTGGAGGGGCTGCAGCTCGGCAGGCCCCGCCAACGGTGTTGTGTCCACCAACAAAAAGGTAAACATGGAAGATAAACCAGAGGGAGCTTGCCCTTTCTGGACACCTTGAGCCAAGACAATGCATGAAATGGAAAATCTAACATTAGGATTTCTTCGTGTCTTTAAAAAAAATAAATGGGGCAGATGGTTTTTAAGCCTTTCCTACTGGCACTGTTTCCCTGAGTTTAATTGCCCACGCGCAGCTGTTAGTTGACCCATGGGGAGAAAATGTACAGGACAGGTATCAGTTTGACCTTTATAGGACACCACCTCCAGTGTGGTGGTCCAATCCAATTCCTCCCTAGCACCTGTCTGTATTGCAGGGGAGGGCAACCTCTGGCCCATGGTGGCCCACGGAGGTTGTCCATCCGGCCCCCCGAGGCTTGGGATCCCTCCATGGGCCCCGTCCACTCCTCTCCACCTTGAACTCCACCTTCAACGCTGAGCATTGCCTTCTTCTCTGTAGGCTGATAGCGATTCAGAAAGGAGCTGCGACACTGGTCTCGGGAGCGAGCAGAACAGTGAGGCCAACGTCACCAGTGAGTACTAGATCTTCAGGGGCCAGGATAGGCCTATAATGTTTATCAGGGGAGAAGGGGAAGTTAAGGGGGGATATGATAGCTGTCTTCAGAGAGCCAGTGTGGCGTAGTGGTTAGAGTGTTAGACTGGGATTCAGGAGATCCGGGTTCTAGTTCCCGCTCGGCCATGAAACTCACTGGGTGACTTTGGGCCAGTCACTGACTCTCAGCCTAACCTACCTCACAGGGTTGTTGTGAGGATAACATGGAGAGGAGGAGGACTATGTAAGCCGCCTTGGGTTCCTTGCGGGGAAAAAAGGCAGGGTATAAATATAATAAATAAATAAAATAAATATCTGAAGGGCTGTCAGACAGAAGATGGAGCAGACTTGATCACTGTTGCTCCCTAGGGCAGGACTAGAACCAATGGGTGGAAATTGTAAGGAAGAGCCGTTCAGCAGTAGGTATCAGGCAGAGGCCATCTGTCAGGGATGCTGCGTTCCCTTCCAGCTCCTTAACGCTATATATACCTGACGCTGGGGGACAACTGGAGGAAGGCTGTGGCCATTGTGCTTTGCCTCTGGGCTTCCAGGAAGACTCTGGTTGGCCACTGTTAGAAAGAGAAGGTTGGGCTGGATGGACCTGTGGTCCGTATCGCTTCCCGGATGATGTTCTTAGGCAAGAAGCTGCTTCAGCCAGCCAGCTCCCTAAAACGAGCCCCATGAAATCACTATGGTTTTGAACAGATGTGCCCCAGCTGACGGCTCTGATCCAGAAGTTGGTCCCTGGGTCTCGACTGGTGGAGGATATCGGCCAGGAAGTCCTCTACGTCCTGCCATACGGCGGAGCAAAAGACGGGACCTTTGGGGATCTATTCCAAGAGCTAGATGCTCGTCTGGCTGAATTCAGCATCTCAGGATACGGCATTTCTGACACCAGCTTGGAAGAGGTAAGCCTTCGAAGGGGCTTGGCGTTGGCTGGCCCAACGTGTTAGAAGTCGATGATGATCGGCAGTGAGCCTGATAGGGGCATTCCCCACCTCCTGTACCTCACCTAGCTCAGTCTTGCCGCCGTGCAGCTCGAAATCTCGTCTCTTAATTCTGGCAGGAACTCGAGAAAGAGAATCAAGAAGGGTGGCTGCCCACGTTGTGGGTGTGGGATCTTTTGTGCTGTTTAGAGCTTCGATTTGTTTCTCGTTCAGATTTTCCTGAAGGTGGCCGAGGACACCGGTGTGGATGCAGCAGGTAACACTGAGACGGCCCAGCTGCAAACGCCCCAACCTAGAACTGCAGAAGGGGGAGGCCCGAGTAGAGCTATCGTTAAGACTTGCATTTCCGGGCTCGGAAATGTGAAACGTAGGAGGTCAAAATCCTCTCTTCGGATGCTTCCTTTGCACGTAGGCCCCTTCCAACGCTACTTTTCTATGATGCTATGAATGATAGAAGTTCACCCAGCCAAATGGAAATTTTGGAGGAGTGGAATGCTGGGCAGAATGAAATTCCAAAGCGCTAAAGGCATGACAAAATGGGGGCGAGGTCTTCTCCTCCCTCAGGGTTCACCTTCCCCCACCCACGCTTCCCCCTTTTTGCACCTGACAGGGGATGCAGAGCCGCCCCCTCAGGGCCTCGGGGCGTCCACGCCAGCCTCTGCTTGCACCCTCAGGACGCTGAGCGAGGATACGGAGATGGCCGATGCCGAGATGGGTGAGTGAAGGGAAGCGGACAAAGCGGGTGGCCCGTGGGGTTGGGCTTAGAGCGGCGGTGTGTGTGTGTGTGTTCTGCTGCAGTCCAGCTCCGACCATGGTGGTCTTGTGTTGCCCCCCTCATGCTCAATGGAAAGCCGTTCCCTGAGCCCCTTTGGTCTTCCCTCCTGATCTCCGGCTCAAGGACTGGCAGTTAACTTGCATGCAAGGCAGTGGGTGCTAAATCAGTCCTATTTCTTTATGATTTAACGTACTTTGATTTAAAATCAGTCCAACATGGAGCTTGGAATCAAGGGCTAAACACTGTTCCTAGATGATAAGCCTACGAAGGGTCAGTTCCTATAAATCAGTGTTCTCCAACCTTGGGTCCCCAGATGTTTTTGGCCTACAATGCTATGCTGGCTGGGGCATGCTGGGAGTTGTAGGCCAAAAACATCTGGCGACCCAAGGTTGGAGAACACTGCTATAAATTAAGTATAAACTGAGTCTCTCTGCGTGGAAGTCTCTCTGTGGTGCCACAACTGAGAATTGGATGAATCTGCACTTGGAGCTCAAATACGGGGGTGGGGTGGGTGGGTGTTATGACCTCCTCCAACATTCCAGCACGATCTGCCCACGCCCACCCAGGGAGCCCATTTGCTAGTTTATTTGTTTTTACGTTTCTGTCCCACCTTTCCCCCCCCCCCCCTCTTGCAAGGAACCGAAGGTGGCTTACAGGGTCCTCCTCCTGCTCCAGTCTAACCTACCTCACAACAACCCTGTGAGGTAGGTTAGACGGAGAGTCTGTGACTGGCCCAAAGTCACCCAGTGAGCTTCATGGCCAAGTGGGGACTAGAACTCGGGTCTCCCCAGGCTTAGTCCAACACTCTAACCACTACACTACACTACGCTCTCACTATTAGTTCCGCCCCCGCCCACCGAGACTGGTGTGGCCATGCATGCTTCACGGTGAAGCTTGGGCTTCACTTGGGCCTAGCTCCGTGGGAGGAGCATTTGCTTTGCACACCGGTTCAGTTCCAGGCATCTCCAGTGTAAAAGGATGAGGGACGGGGCCCTTGCAGAGTCACTGCTGGCTAGATTAGACTGGCCTTCCCCACCTTCCAGCTGTGTTGTTAGACTACAGCATCCATCATCCCCAGTCAGCATGCCCGTAGCTTCGTATGTTTATATGAAGCTTCATAGCTTCGTAGGCTTAAATCTACATACAGCTGAGCCCTTCTTCTGCTCCGTGAAAGAGGCTGTGCTTTGCTTGTGGAAGGTCTCCGGTTCCGTCCTGGTGGGGCTGTGGGAGACCCTCCTCCACCTGCGACCCCAAAGAGCCGCTCGCTGCCAGGCCAGTCAGACGAGACAATCCTGGGCTTAGGCGCACAAGATGAGCCGCTGCAGGAAAAGGCAGCGTCACTTGTTCAAACGACCGCACACGGCAGCAAGAACCCTTTCTACGGTTCCCGTCTCTCCCACATCAAATCTATCCGGGGTTCGAAGGTGGCTGTACACATTTGCTCTGTTTATTAACTGCTTTCCCCCCCCACAAGACTCCGGTCCCCCCGCTTTTTTTTTTTTTTTTTTTTACAGTCATTACAATTAAAACATTTACATTGTGGCATTCCATCGTTGGTAAATCTCTCGTTTTCACTTGGCACTCCTGGGAATTCCAGCTCTCCGTGAGTCTAGATTATTATTATCAATTATTGTTAATTTTATTTCTGTCACACTCTAGATCAGTGTTCTCCAACCTTGGGTCCCCAGATGTTTTTGGCCTACAACTCCCAGCATGCCCCAGCCAGCTGTGCTGGCTGGGGCATGCTGGGAGTTGTAGGCCAAAAACATCTGGGGACCCAAGGTTGGAGAACACTGATCTAGACCAAGCTCATATGACTGTAGACTCTACAGGGGTGCAGGGGTGCAAAGCCTCAGAGCAGGGGGCCACATGCGGCCCTCGGGGGTTCCCAGACGGCCACTCCCCCCTCCGCTGATCCCACCCCCTTTTCCCCCAACCACCAGTGGTTTGGTGGTTTCCTGGATATTGTGCAGCTTTTTGAAAGGTTTGAAACGCCTCTCCCAACGCTTCGTTAGTGGCGGGAAGACGAGCTCTCAGCTATCATATGCTGATGTTTTTGGTATTTTGGCCCCGCCCAGCACCAGAGTGTGCCCCCTCAAGAGCCTTTCCGAAACTGAATTCGGCCCTCAGGCTGAAAGAGGTTGAATCCCCATTTGTCGAGAGAACTTAACCAAAAAGAAAGAAGAAAAAATAGTGCCTGGGGCAGTGTTGGGCTCCCAAAATAGCTGGACTTCTTCGAAGTGCCGCTGTTAGCTAGCTCCTCGCCGCTTCTCCCCGCCCCCCAACTACTGTCTCCGGCTTCTCCCCCTCCGCTCAGGAAAAGGCCAGCCTCCCCCCCCATCCCCTCTAGGGTGGAAGCTCCTTCCGTTCACCCCGTTTTCGTCCAGACCTTGTCCATTCTTTGGAAGCCTGGGCATCTCCAGAATCACTTGCACTTGGTGTGAACGTCGAAGGGGGGCGGAATGTGCCGTCTCCTCTTGTTAAGCGCCACCGGCTGAAGCTAGGAAGAGCTTCCGACCAGCTTAACCTCTCTCTCTCTTCTTCCTCCCTACATTTTTACGCTCAGACAGAGGACGTAAGAAAGGTAAACGTTTCAGGATGTGCCGACCCCTGGGCCCGGCGTCCTCTCTCGCACTCGTCACGAAATCGGTCGTTCTTGCGTCTCACACACACACACGCAGGAGTGCAGAGTTTCTTTGGAGCCTTCTAGTTTTTCTAGGAGTCGGCTGGAAAAGGGTGGGGGGGAGAGGGAGACCTGACTGCACCAAAGAGGAGATCCTTAGCATTAGCATTTATTAGCATTATTATTGGTTAGGGTTTGCCCTGGTGGTGTAGTGCTGCCTGCCGCCACAGCTCGCAAAGAGGCAGCCCCGGCACCTTTTGACTAGCTTGGACGTGGACCATCGCCTGCAGCCCCCACGGGTGTCTGTTCCCTCTGAGCTTGGCTGCAATCCTCACAGTAGCTCAGGGTGGGGGTGAGTTTTCCCAGCAGCAATATGACCTTCCCTGTTCAATGCAAAATATTTTGCGTTGGCTTGGTCTGCAGTTAGCTTTCCAAAGCGACTTTCATCTCTTGGTGGAGATGAGAACGGCCTAGGTCTGGTTTGTTGGTATGGATAAATACAACTGGCTGCAATCTTGGTCGCTCCTTGCAGGCGTGCCCATGGGGCCGGTCATGAAAGCAACCTGCAGGTCAGAATTTACTACTACGACACCACTGGATTCATCCGTGTGTTTGCCACCCCTCCTCCAAAGGACTCGGGGTGTCATATGTAGCTTCCTCTGTTCTAGCCTCACGACAACCATGTCTAGGTTAGGCTGATAGCAACTGATAGCTTCATAGCGGAGCAGGGATTTGAACCCAGGATCGAAGAAGAGAGATCCCGTTCTTGCTGGTGTGTTCTGGCCGGTCTCTCTCCTGCCCCCTTTCTTCCAGCTTAACTGGAAGGTGCTGGGGCTAGAATATCCGTGTCTCAATCATGGGGCTATAGCAGTCAGGTTCCAGTTCCACTGCAAGCCTGGCAAGTTGAGCTTTGAGCCCGGAGGGTGCCTCTAGCCCAGGCTCTCCATCCTTGGGTCCCCAGAAGTTGCTGGCCTAGAGCTCCCAGCATACCAAGCCAACATGGCTAATGGCAAGGGATTCTGGGAGATGTAGTCCAGCAACATCTGGGGTACCCACGGTTGGAGAGCCCTGCTCTAGCCTGCAGTAACTGGCTGCCCGAGCATTCCGTCAGCTGACCCCAGGGACCAATCACAGCACCCCAGCCTTTATAAAGCCTCAGCCTCAGAGCTGTCTCCTCAGTCTGAGCAACTTGTCTCTGGTGTCAGGACACCTACGCCTACGCTGCTTCTCCTGTTCTTGTACATCTGCCTTTGATTTTGACCTCTGCCTGGCTTTGACTGTGCCCCACTCTCTGATCCATGTTTTTGCTCCGGAAATTGCCCCCTGCTGCTGGTTTTGGACCATGCACCCGCTTCTGTCCCACTCAAGTCCTGCAAAGCCACATCCTGAAGGCCCCACCCTCGCTGAGATCTGACAGTGCCCCTCTCCCTTTTGACAACAGATGAAGCGAAGGAGACGGATCTCTTGCGGGGCATGGGAGCCCAGACCTCCAGCCCGTTGACAGGCTGGGCGCTGACTTACCAGCAGCTCCGTGCCCTCTTCACCAAGAGACTCCTGTACGCCCAACGTAGCACCAGAGGACTCTTCGCGCAAGTATAACAATGCCCTCCTCCTCTTCTGTAGCTTTATAAGAGAATGGAAGTGGGGGCGAGGCGTGGGAGGAGACAAGCTGGGTTGGGTCGCCATTTGGTGCCTGTTGTCCTGTTCTGTGGACTCTTGAGGCTTGCAGGGGAAGCTGGATGAAGGCCGGAACACAGGTCAAGGCAGGAGGAAAGCAGGACCTTGCATGGCGCCAAAAGGGTTCTACCGGCTGGAACTCTGTCCTGCTAGGACAGGGGTCCTCAAATTTTTTAAACGGGGGGCCAGTTCATTGTCCCTCAGACTGTTGGGGGGCCGGACTATAGTTTGAAAAAAAAATATGAACGAATGGATCAAGTAAAAAAAAAGGACCCGGGTCCTTTTTTTTTACTTGATAGGGGTGAATTTTTTCCCCCTTAAATAGAAAGTTATTTTATTTATTTATTCCATTTTTATACCGCCCAATAGCTGAAGCTCTCCGGGCAGTTTACAGCAATTAACAAGACAGTCCCTGCCCGCAGGCTTACAATCTAAAAAGACACGACACACAGGAAAAAGGAATGGGGAGGGAAGAAGGGGGAATATTAATGAATATTCCTGGCATTAATGAATACTCCGATCGGCTGCCGGGCCGGATAAAAAGGCAAGGCGGGCCGGATGTGGCCCGCGGGCCTTAGTTTGAAGACCCCTGTGCTAGGAGACTAGGAGGATGTTGTCTCAGCAGGGAGCTGAAACCAACTGAAGAAGCCTTATGTAGGCTGACAAGAGCTGTAGCATGGTCAGCTCCGCTCCCCCTGGAGGAGCTGACTGGATGGTTAAAGGCCCCGCACCTGATTCTTGTAGCCTGAGACTTCTGCCAGGCTGGAGAGATGGAGGTGACCCCGGGGACCTGTGCTCCGAGCCAGAGGACAATGGCATGGCGGTTTCCTCTGACTGTCCTACCCTGGAGGAAGCAGCCGATACCTAGGCCTCGTCAGACTCGGCTGCACACAAGAAGGCTTGAGGGCTGGGTCCCATGACTTTTCTGGGTTTTTTGTTTCCAGATTGTGCTTCCTGCTGTCTTTGTCTGCATTGCCCTCTTCTTCAGCCTGATCGTCCCGCCTTTTGGCAGGTATCCGCCCTTGCGCCTCGAGCCCTGGATGTACGGACCTCAGTTCACCTTTTTCAGGTACGTCCGGACTCCCCGGCTGGGCCAAATTTCCTGAATTTTTGGAAGTTTGTGGCCTGAATTTTGTGGGGGATGAAACTGCCTCCTCCTTTCATTTTGTGAGAGGGAATCTTGTGGGCAGAGGGCACAGAACTTGCTGGCGCTTCTCCACGCTGCCGGCCACTATGTTTAAACGCTCAGGTCCTCTCGTGCAGGGTTGTTGAAGCTCTTCCCGTCTGAGGGCTGGGTTCCATTTTCGGAGGCGCTCTCGGGGGGGCTGCCTCCCAGTGGTGGGCGGGGATGAAGGCAGAAGAGCTGGGGCCTATTCAGCTGAAAGCTCTTACTGCTGGTAGTTAAGCTTCAGGGGAGGCATTTCGACCTTTTAGAATGGGGCAAGAGCTGCACAGAAGCCGGGAAGCCACCGAACGATCGGTGGCCAAGGGAAACCGGGTCAGGACGGAGGAGCTGGGGCTCGGAGAAGGGGGCGGGGCCAGCTGGGGAATCCGAGAGGGCTGCATTTGTCCCCCCCCCAGCCTGGCCTGAGGTTCTGCCGCCCTGCCCTAATGGCAGCTGCCAGTGGAGGCCCCCGTCCCCAGAGCGCCTCTCGGAAGAATGCCACTTTGTGACCTAGGACTGTTCTGGGCCGTTCTGGGCTGGCATCATGGAAGAACTGGGAGGTGTGATATGATCGCACTCTTCCAGTACTTGAAGGCTTGTCGCACAGAGGAGGGCCAGGATCTCTTCTCGATCATCCCAGTTTCCAGGACACGGAATAATGGGCTCAAGTGACAGGAACCCAGATTCCACCTGAACATCAGGGAAAAAATCCTGACCATTACAGCAATACGCCAATGGAACCAACTACCTAGGGAGGTGGTGGGCGCGCTCCGACTCTGGAGGCATTCAAGGTGCGGCTGGACGGCCATCTGTCGGGGATGCTTTGACCTGGATTCCTGCACTGAGCAGGGGGTTGGACTCGATGGCCTGGTAGGCCCCTTCCAACTCTACTTTCCTATGATTCTATGACCTTCCAGGCTTTACCCCAACCAGATCCTTCCCCCTTCACAGCCTGTGAATTGTGTTGCAAAAGCAGGGGGGGGGGGCATTTTTCAACAGCCCTGCTTCCCTCCCTGCTGGTTGGAACACTTTCCTTCGTGCTGGGGGGAGGAGACCGGGAGAATTGTCCACACCCTGCTAGTCCGGAAACTCAGTCTCCCCCTTGGAAACTCCTCCTTTCCATTTTTCCCTCCACAGCGATGACTCGCCTGGGGATGTTGATTCCGCCCGGCTGCTGCAAGCGCTTCTCGATGAACCCGGCTTTGGCACCAAATGCATGAGGGATGGTGTGGAACGGTGAGTACCCCAGAGCGGTATTTTTTTTCCCTCCGGCTCTTCAGGGGAAGGCAGGGTGGGCCCTCTATACTCCCAGAATTGTCCTTATCAGAATATCTCCCCTACATTTTAGACTCCTGAGTTCACCTGGACTCGTTTTCAAAGGGGAACTGATATATTAGGTAGGAGTGTTTTGTGGCTTCGTGTTTGGCATGTCCAAATTCCTGTGCAGTTTGTGCAGATGACTGCAGTATCAGTAAAACACAACGCAGAATCTCAGGGCAATCGTACATACGACCCTATTCAAGATTGCATCTTTGCAGTGTTTTATCAATGGACGTGGGTCACATGGCGGCGCGGAGATGCAGATGAACTGAAAGCTGCAGCAAACTGCACACTTTAATTCAGGAATTATTTCCCCCCCCCAAATTCTCCTAGTTAATCCAGAGTTATAGAGGAGCGGAAGGCAGCACAGAGCAAAATGCCAAACCAATAAAGGAACAGGTTTTTTTGGGGGGGGGGGATCTGCTTGTCCTCAGTTTATACTTAATTTATAGCAGTGTTCTCCAACCTTGGGTCACCAGATGTTTTTGGCCTACAACTCCCAGCATGCCCCAGCCAGCATAGCTGGCTGGGGCATGCTGGGAGTTGTAGGCCAAAAACATCTGGGGACTCAAGGTTGGAGAACACTGATTTATAGGAACTGACCCTTCGTAGGCTTATCATCTAGGAACAGTGTTTAGCCCTTGATTCCAAGCTCCATGTTGGACTGATTTTAAATCAAAGTACGTTAAATCATAAAGAAATAGGACTGATTTAGCACCCACTGCCTTGCATGCAAGTTTCTTACTTACTAATTCATATATTTCCTGCCCAAGCACACATGCTAGTTGGTTGCTATGACATTTAAAGCAAATGTGTTTTAGCTACCGGTACATAGAGCCTTATATTACCCAAGAACATATTCCAAAACCTCATATATGATCGCATCAGCATTCTTTCTGTGTGGTGTTTTATGACTGCACACATCCGCTACTGAGCGTTACTAAAACATCACTCGAAAAGAATGTTGATATGATCATACATATAATCACATCCCATCAGCAGTTGAAAGGATCAGTCAGCAGGCGACAGGAAACACCCTGGAGAGTAGATAATCCTGGCCTGGATGGACAAATTGCCTGACCTGTTAGAAGGCAACTTCCTTTGCTCCTCTCAGGATCACGATCTCCTGAGGGACAAAAAAAGCCTCAGCAAGCCATAACGACTCATGAAAAAGGGACAAAAAAAGCCTCAGCAAGCCGAAACGTCTCGTGAACATGGCAGGGGACATCCAGGCAGTGCCAGTTCGCCCCACAAGTGGGTGGCACTGGTGGGGCCCTGGGCAAGATTGGCAAGGGGGGGTTGCCGCTCTTGCCAAGTGGAGTCGCTGGCCGGTTCCTGGTACCCCATGCTGGGATTGGTCACCCGGGTTCGGACAACACACAACAACCCATAGTGGGGACAACAGCCCATACAGCAACCCATGGGTTGTCAGGGTGGCTTGTTGCCCTCAGACAAGTCACCCTGTGGGAATCGGTCCAGGTTCGCACGGCATGACAACCCACCGTGGCTTGTCAACCACGATGGGTTGTCGGGTTGTGCGAAACCAGTCATTGCGGTTACCAAACTAAGTAAGGGCTATTCCAACCCATGAAAAATTGGGTCTATTTGGTAGTAAATAAGTGAAAGGAAGTGAAAGCTGTGGTGAACTGCGCATGCGCAGCACTTTGTATAACACCCAGAAAGCTAAAAAAATGGAATGGTGAAGGATTCCTAATGCGTTGGTTCCACACTGGAAAAGAAGACCAAGTATGGATGATTTGGGTGAGGGGAGCATCCCTCGCAACATCCCTGGGCTCAGATGCTCACCTGAGGGCCGCATCCCCCACCCCAACCCCCAACCCCACCCCATTGCTTGCCTTGAGGGCTTCAGGAAGGATCCGTGCCCTGCTGCCCGCTTCCCGTGAACGAGGCTTCGGCATCCCAGAAGCGCCCCCGTCTCTGCTGGAGGTTTTCAAGAACGGCAACTGGACTTTGGCCAACCCGTCCCCGGAGTGTGTGTGCAGCTCCCAGCTGTCCCGGAAGATGCTTCCGGATTGCCCCGAAGCGGCGGGAGGGCTGCCCCCTCCTCAGGTAAGTGGTGCATTTTGTCCGCTGTGCTGCCGATTAGACAAAGTGGGGAGGAGGAGTACACGCCTTGGAGATTCTGCCATCCAGCATGGGTTGTCTCAGGCCCGGGGCCAAATCCAGCCCTCACGGGGTCCCAATCTGACCATGCCCCCCCTTCCCCACAAGCACCAATTATTTGGTGACTTCCTGGATTTTGTGTAGGTTCCCCCCCCCCCATTCTAAATGTATGGATGATTTTAGTTGAGAATTATTTATTTATTATTATTATTATTATTATTATTATTATTTATTATTATTAATATTTATTTATCGCCCATCTGGCCGGCAACCGGCCACCCTGGGCGATGTACACAGAATAAAAGCAATAAAATACATTTAAACAATATAAAAATTTTAAAATCTTAACCCACCCCATATTCCCGCCTGAACAACCAGGTTTTTAATGAGCGACGGAAGCTCAGCAGAGAGGGCAGTAAGACCTTTAAGCTAAAATAGGCTGGTGCTTTTGGTATTTTGGCCCGGCCCCCTTTGCCTTCAGCCCCGCCCACCACTGGAATGTGCCCCCCCCCCCAAAGCTTCTCCAAAGATGGAGTTCAGCCCTCGGGCTGGAAGAGTTTCAGCATCCCTGGTCTAAGCCCGGGGTGTTCAAACTCTTCCGCCCCTGGCCGTAGTTGCACGTGTGCATCGTCCTGCTGCACGATGATCCATCATCATCCCAACTCCCCATTCCAGATGCAAAGGAACACTGGCGACATCCTCCACAACCTCACCGGCCGGAACATCTCCGACTACCTGGTGAAAACCTACCCGAAAGTAATTCGCAAAGGGTAAGCATGTGCCCCCCTCCGGTTTGGGGTCTGTGGGATACGATGTGTGAGTTGATTATTCCATTGGGAGTGCTCGATTAACAGCGATTAACAATCAGTGGTTGCTGGGGAAACTCATTTTCCTCCAGCTCAGCTCAGAAGGGAACAGGGAATTCGGGGCTCGGGGGGGGGGGGAGATGACGCCAGCGTCCCTGCGAATGAAAAATGCCAGTGGTGCACCCCGTGATCCCTGGCTCCGCTGCACCACTGATCTGGAGATCTCGAAAGCACGCACATTTGTTGTGATCTGTTGGTTGGCCTAATGAATTTTGGAGTTTGTCTTACGGTCAACACGGCAACTTTTTTTCCTTCTAAGATGGCACCTGTTGTATGTCGGTGTCCCGTGAGCTCACATGGACTCAGACATTTCTGTATGCAATGTACGCTCTGGCAGACTCCATTTTGGAATCCATTTTCTGACCTTTTTGTCTGTCTTTAATATTTAGGTTAAGAACCAAGAAATGGGTTAATGAACAGCGGTAAGAGTCTTTCTTTTTTTCATTTTAAAAAAGTGCAACTTTTCCGGATTGGTGCGTTGGGAACCATGGGCTGCTTCCGGGCGAGGCTTTTTGGCCCCATTGCCCTGTATCACTCACGAAACCTTACGGAGGTGTGTCCAGACGTCTTCTACACGTCACCCTCCAGTGTTTTCTTACCTCTTCTTCCATTTTATTTTCCTGTTAAGGAGAAAAACTGAACAGATAGACCAGGGTAGGCAACTGTGGGAGGTCCGGGGATTATTTTGGGAGGAGGTGAAATTGCCGGTTTGCTGCTGAAATTTAGTAGAGCTAAAAGGGACAAATTTAGCCTGTTCCCAAGCTAAATTGGTCAATGTTGGCGCTGCGTAACGGCTTCAGACTGCCATTTTGTTTTAAATGTTTCATGTTGGGGGTGGTGGGTGCCCCATGAGGCCTGAAGGCTGTGGGTTGCCCACCGCTGAGATGGACAAGGCCTTCTAAGCATTAGTGCGAGGAGGAGTCCGCCGCCTGGAAGCACCCCGACACATCTGTGGCCCACTGGTTTCTGGGGCTTCTAGAAACTCAACTCTGGGTTTGAGTGGGGGGACCATCGTGGGCCTGACACTACAAAGCCCGAAAGGTCCATCTGCTGCGTGCTGATCCTTTTGAGAAAATGTTATCTCAGAACTAACGCTGTGCTCTCCAACCCAGCAACTGCCTCAGCCCAAAATATCCCAGGGCAGGAGGGAGCAGGTCTCCGACTGATATAAGCCCTCTCCTCTTTCCATCTCCGCAAGGTATGGCGGCTTCTCTCTGGGTGCCCGAAGTTCACAGGCCCTGCCATCGTCCGAGGAGGTGGCCGCCGTAATAAAGGAGATTCGCAGCCTACTTGTCATTGCCAAGGTGAGGCCCAGCTTTTGCTCAGCAAGCGACTACAGAATTTCACTTTATCGCCAGGACTGGAGCGTCTGCTCCTGTGCTGAGGGATGTTAAGCCATTCCAAAGAGCCATATACCCCCGTCTGCGGCATCTAAAGGCCTTGCAAGGCATTGCACAGCGCAGCTGACCCTTCTCTTCGCACTCCGGGAGTCGAGATCTTGCTCCATCCTGGCTTACTTGTCTGTCCCAATCCTGTTTTATTTCCAGCACTTGTTTACCCCACTTTTTTGTGGCTAACAATCCCAAATCACATTTAGGGAGGTTCAGACAAACTCCTCATGCACTGAAAGACTGTGTGAGGAGGCGGTGGTGGGGCTGTGTCGACTAGCTTTGCCCCCGGTATTGATTTGTGCACTGATCACACCCCGCCATCCGTGTATTTGGCTGGCATGAGAAGGGGCTGTAGGCACAAACCTTAGTATGTATGTAGACCTCCTCCACAGAGGCAGGTGGGTGGGGCTGACCCAGTCAGGGTCCCCATTCACGCAGACCAGGGTGTTGAACCTCTTTCAGCCCCCGAGGGCCAAATTCCAGCGGTGGGTGGAGCTGAAGCCAAAAGGGGTGTAGCAAAATAAAATTTATTTATTTATTTATTTCATTTCTAATCTGCCCAATAATAACCTATGTTCTCTGGGCAAGATTAGAAACAGTTAAAAGACTAAAATGCCATAGAAACAGTTAAAAAAAAACCCAAATACGATACAAAGGTTTAAAAGAATACAATACAATACAGTGCAAAACAAGTAACAGCGTGGGAATCGATAAAAACAGCCATAAAAATCTAGAACAATGTCTTTAAAACGCCTTGGAGGAAAGAAAAGTCTTTGCCCGGTGCCGAAAAGATCACAAGATAGGTGCCAGGCGAACCTCTTTGGGGAGGGCGTTCCATAAAGTGAGTTGCCACGACTGAGGAGGCCCCTCTCGTAAGTTGTAGCCGCCTGCCCAGTTTGCTTTGGTGGGGCACCAAAGAGGCAGAAGGTCTCCGAAGGTGACTTAAGGGCCCAAGCCAGGTACATGCAGGACGAGACGTTCCTTTAGATACTCTGGCCCCAAGCCATTGAGGGCTTTAAAGGTCACCACCAGCACTTCGAATTTGGCTCAGAAATGGACTGGAAGCCACGCCGCTGATGAAGCGCTGGCGTCACGTGATCCTGTTGGCCAGTCCCAGTCAGTAACCTAGCAACTTTGTTCCAAACTAACTGAAGTTTCTGAACAGTCTTCAACGGCAGCCCCACGTACAATGCATTGCAAGTACACACGTACACATAAGAGCCCATTCACATGCTGGCCAAGCATGCAGACGGTGAGTGTATGTGGCGGCCGTACGCATTGGCCGTACGCATTGGAGCCCCCTCATGCGTTTGTTTAGCCAATGGTTTATCGATGGAGGGATGTTTGGGCCCTGTGGAGAGGCCGGGAGGATGCGCAGGCGGGCTATGACATTTTTTAATGCATATGAATGAATGAATAAATGATCAAAGGGTTTGGAGGGGGGGACCCTCTTATGTGCGAATGTTTTCCTTTACTCAGGGGAGTTCGCTCGACAGACTGCTGAACAACCTAACTAGTTTTCTTGATGGACTGGAAACACGTCAAAATGTGAAGGTGCGTGCTTACTTTGGAATTATTGGGAAACAACCGCTGGAGAATAAAAAAACAGCCAGCCTCGTTTATACAAATCTACGGAGTGCTCCCATCTCAAAAAGAATATCGCAGAGCTGGGAAAGGGGCATAAAAGGGGCAACCCCAAATGATCAGAAGGGGTGGACAGTGATCCTCATGAGGAAAGCTTAAAGCATCTAGGGCAGTGTTCTCCAACCTTGGGTCCGCTGGCTGGGGCATGCTGGGAGTTGTAGGCCAAAAACATCTGGGGACCCAAGGTTGGAGAACACTGATCTAGGGATTTTAAGTCTAGAATAGCCTTTCCCAACATGACGCCCCGCAGATAATGTTGGAGTACAACTCCCGGCACCCCTCACTGTTGGTCCCGTGGCTGGGGTTGATATCTGATGGGACCTAGGTTGGGAAAGGCGGGTTTAGAACTATGGGGTGGGGGGGGGACTTAATAGAAGTTTATCAGATAAACAGTATGGGGGTGGGAGAGAAGGAAGACCATTTCACATTTTTAAAGTGCCTGTTTAACTCATGGAACTCACTCCCACAAGATGTGGTGGCAACTGCAAGCCAGAGACCGCTTTTTAGAAGGGACTGCCTGGACAAATTCAGTAAGTCTACTAATGGCTATGAGCTGTGAAGACTGGGTGGAACCTCTGTGTATGGAGCAGCCTTCCCGAACCTGGTACCCTCCAGATGCATAGGACTGCAACACATCTGGAGGTCAGCAGGTTGGGGAAGGCGGGTATAGAGGCAGGCTTCCTCGGAGTCCCAGGTTGAGAAGGCGAGAGCGCTGCGTCCCCAGCTGGTGGGCTTCCCAGTGGCATCTGGTTGACCACTGTCAGAAATGGGTCCCCCAACCTTTTTTGGGCTGCTGGGCACATTTGGAATTAATGGAGAAGTGTTGTGTGTGGGTGCTCCCACAAAATGGCAGCCATAAGAGGGGCTTGCCCATTTACAAAATGGCTGCCGTGGTGGGCGTGGCCAGTCCGAAAATGCCCATTTCCTAGAAGGCAAAGTGGTGAAGAGGCTAAAAGAAAAGTAACTTGCCCCAGAATCTTAAGTACAAGGCAGAGCAGGGGGTCTGAGTTCTCAAACACAAAACCACTATTATTTTTAACCCCCCAGTTTTCTGCTCCCAACACCTATTTCATAGAAGGCAAAATGATGAGACTCGGTGGCCAACCGGATGCTTCTGGGAAGCCCGTAAACTGGGGACAAAGCACTTGCCTTCTCATCTGCCTCTAGAACCCGGGACCCGAAGGAAGCCTGCCTTGGCCCCGAAACCGAGGGCGAGGCAGAGCTGGAGTCGGTGCCCAAATGCCGAACCACATATTTGTCTCCGCAAAGCACAACAAAATACCCATTTCACAGAAGGCAAGCTGGTGATGCTCCCAGTTAAAACTATAGATATAAATATAATCAGGAGGCACAGGGAGTCTGGTGGGCACAAAGGACACTAGGTGGAGCGGAGCCTTTGGTCTAGTTGTGCAAGTCAATGTCTCGCGTTCTCTAATGGGTTCATCGGCACCTATTAACCGTAATAATAACTGTTGCCTCTGTGTATCAGTTGGTTGGGGACATACACGGCAAGTGAGTGACTGGCCAAATGCTTTGTTCAGTGGATGAGGCCTGTGGTCTTCATGCCCTGCTTGTGGGCTTCCCAGAGGCCACCCACTGTTGGAAGCAGGATGCTGGGCTAGAATCCAGCAGAGGCCTGATCCAGCAGAGCTGTGCTTAGGTTCTTATTAGCCACAATAGTTAGTAATGGAACCTGCAGAGAGAAAGGCACTAGTTGCCAGGTGCGCTGCTTGTACGCCTTCTGGAGGCATCTAGCTGGCCACTGTCAGAAACAGGATGCTGGGCTAAATATACCTTTTGGTTCTGTGAAGAAAAGCACACATGTGTAAACAAGTGTAACCCCAGCTGGAGGCTGAAAACCTCATCCTCTGATGGCCCCTGTCGCCTCAGAGTCTCCCAGGTGCATTCACATGCAAATGTTTCCCCAAGCACTCTAGTCATGATCAGGAGCCACCCCTCCCCTGCCTAGCCCAGATGAAGTTCATCCTGATTGGCCAAGGACAGCCAAGCTCCCGAAAGGAGGGGTGGGGGGAGAATTTGATACTGCCAGCCGTGGCTTTTGGTTTTTGTTGTTGTCTGGACGTGAAGGGCTTTTTGCTGAGGCAGCCCTAAGAAGACCAGACCCCCCAGGCAAAGAGTAAGTGCCTGGGTGTTTATATAGTAAAGGAACTAGTTTTGTTGTTTTGTAACTACTTGTGTATGCCAAAGTGTCTCCCCACCTTTCCCCCTTCCCTCATTTCCCACCTTTTGTTGTAATCTGTTTACCTGAAATAAACTTTCCTGGCTTTACCCCACACGCTGTGTGTGGTTCCTCTGTGGTTCAGCGCTAAATCCAGAGTATAAACCCAGGGCAAGGCCCTGAGAATCAGTGTCAAGACGGCAGAGCTAAGGCTGGCAGTTTTGCACCTTTGATCTCTCGTCTTGAGGAAAGGACCGGTTGGCAGTCCTTCACAGATTCAGTCTGGCAGGACTCATTGAATCATAGAGCTTGAAGGGCTCTCCCAGGTCATCTAGTCCAACCCCACCTGCCAGTGCAGGAAATTCCCAGCTCCAGCATCCCTGATAGGTGGCCCTCCAGCCTCTTGTTTAAAACCTCTAGCGAAGGAGAGTCCTCCCGCTTCCAAGGCAGTCCTTTCTACTGTCGGAAACAGGTCATACCATCAGAAAGTTCTTTCTAATGTTTAGTCGAAATCCCCTTTCTTGTAATTTGAACCCAGCGCTGGGTGTGTTGGGGAAATGTCAGATAAGAGACCAGTGGAGGTTGAGGGGACGCGTGGCCGCCTGGGTGGTATGTGACATGGGCCCACGTCATGCAGGAGATCCCAGGTTCAGTCTCCAGCATCTGCAAGAAGAGCTGGGACCAGCTGAGTGCCCACAATACTGAACTAGATGGACCCATGGTCTGACTCAGTTTAAGGCAGCTTCCTATGTTCCTCTTTAAAATCAGCCCCTTTTCAAGAATCATCAGGACTAGAATCTTATTTTACCTTTCGGGGAAAGACCAGGTATCTCAGAGGTAAGTGCCTGCTTTGCATGCAGGAGGTCCCAGGTTCAATCCCCGGCATTTCCAGGTGGGGCTGGGGAAACTCCTGCCTGAAACCCTAGAAAGCTGCGGCCAGTCAGTGTAGACAATACTAACCTAGAGGGATGAATCTAGCTTAGATTCTAGTCTGACTCTGGACGAATGGCCTGACTTGTTATAAGGCAGCTTCCTATGTTCCTTTCCCCAGGTCTGGTTCAACAACAAGGGCTGGCATGCCATGGTGTCTTTTGTCAACGTGGCGAACAACGGGCTCCTAAGATCCCGCCTGCCTGCTGGCACAGACCTCTCGCGCTATGGCATCACTGCCATCAATCATCCTCTCAACTTGACTAAAGAGCAGCTCTCGGAGGCGGCCCTGTGAGTAACGCCCAAGTTGTATGTAGAAGTCTGTAGAACTGTGGTAGCTGCCACCTTCCCGCCGATTGGCTGCCCTGCTGTGATGTCGGAGAAGCTTGTGGCATGCATTCTAATTACTGTTGTGGGTGAGAGGTGGAGAAAGCAAAGGGCATGAACCAAAAAGCAAAAGGCATGAACAAACTGAATAACAATAAATACAAAACGTATTAACATGTATATTTACTTACTTGTATTAAAAATGCCTGCAGAGGGATCTCTGTTAGCTATGACTCCAAAATTCAAAGACTGGCAACTGGGATGATTTCTAAAGGCAACAGTTTAAGAATCCTTCTAAAGACTGAGCTACTGTGAATCAAGAAGTCACTGTTTGAGTCTCACCTTGGGTATGAACTCACACTTAAGCAAGCCACTCTCTTTCAGCCTCAGCTTCCTGCCTAAATTTGTGGATTATATTAATATTGACCTGATTTCCAGGGCTCTTCTAAAAGACTATAACAAGGTGGATGTGAAATGCTTTGAACACTCCGACAATCCTAAATAAATGTTATGCTTTATTTCTTCAGTCACTTCATCACTGGGGTAAAGAATAAAGAGGGGGAAGGACTCAGTACCAATCCTAGCATAAGGAAGAAGATGCTGGCAATTCCTGACATGTCAGCACTTCCATTAGAGAGCCAGTGTGGCATAGTGGTGAGAGTGTTGGACTGGGACTCGGGAGATCCTCCAGGTTCTAGTCCCCACTTGACCATGAATCTCACTGGGTGATTTTGGGCTAGTCACTGACTCTTAGCCTAACCTACCTCACAGGGTTGTTGTGAGGATAAAATGGAGAGGAGGAGGATGATTATGTAAGCTGCCTTGGATTCCTTGCAGGAAAAATAGGTGGGATATAAATATAATAAATAAATAAATAAATAAATAAATATGAATAAATAAATTCCCCTGTAAGGTGTTAATAACGTGGTTGAATATTAACCTACAGTTCAAATGGCTAGATAGCACCTTGTTCTGTTTTCTCAGAAGATCAAACCGTGCTGCCAGTGAGGCCTTCTCTAAACTGTTAGCCACTATTTCATTTCATTGGGACATCCTCTATCCATAAATTATCCGCTTAATATATGGGATTCACATTCACATCCTCCCGCTCTGCATTGGATGCTCCTAAGCCTCCAAGTTTGGGGGCTTAGGAGCATCGACTCGAGGGCGCAGTTGATGGGATTGGGTCCTTAATCATAAAAACTGTCCACATGGCAAATAGTATTTCAGGAATTTGGAGTATGAGCTTTCAAACCTCAAATGAGTATTTGAGTATCAGAGGGTTTTCTATAGAGAAAGGATTTTCAGAGGAAATCACTTCTTTTTCATGTGCTCTCGTATACAAATTGGCCACCTCAGGCGCCATAGGGCATCCCATAGCCACTCGTTTGGTCTGCCAGTAAAATAGGTTGTCAAAGGCTACCTCAAGGCTACCTCAGCTAGTTCAATAAGGAAATGGGCAGGGGGGATGTTTGTCTTCTCTCTTGTCTAATGTTTGGTTTATGATCATTACAGCCTGTCCTGCGGTTTATTGGGGTAAAGGGACCTCACATCCAGGGTCACTCAGATATCATTCTCCCTTATAGTTACAGAATTAAGCTTGTTAATCAAATCCACATACGGTAATCCTGTATGGGGGTGTGAATGAAAAATCATCTACAAATTTTGAGAGGGGCTCCAAAATGGAATAACATCCTGAAATTATAGGGCGGCCTGGAAGTGGATTTATACCATTGTGAATTTGGGGCAAGGTTTAGAAAACGGGTACCCTGGGCTTGTTGTTCAGTAAAAAGACAGTTCCCTGCCTTGTCCTTCTGATTAGGATGGCCACTTCGGTGGACGTGCTGGTCTCCATCTGCGTGATGTTCGCCTTGTCTTTCGTCCCCGCGAGCTTTGTCCTCTTCCTGATCGAGGAGCGCGTCAGCAAATCCAAGCACCTCCAGATCGTCAGCGGCATGAAGCCGGCCGTCTATTGGCTGGGCAACTTTGCTTGGGATATGGTAAGGAGATAGATGGGGCCACTGTGTTGATGAGTGTGAATGGGGGTGGTGGTGTGTATTGATGTAGCCATTCCAGCAGGCTGTACTGAGGCAGATGAGAGGGGAAAGCGGGGCCATTCCGCCAGCCCTGCTGGAAAACTATTTATTTATTTTTTTCCCTTGTGTGTTGTATCTTTTCAGATTGTAAGCCTGTAGGCAGGGACTGTCTTGTTTTGCTGATTGAGTGTAAGTCGCCCTCAGAGCCATTTGGGCTGAGGAGCGGCATAAAAATACTTTAAATAAGTCGTAAAGTAAATGTATGGATGAGTATGAATGGGGGAGTGTCGAGTGTGTGGATGGACTCACGCTGGCTCAGCTTGTCTGAGCGTGGAAAGCTAAGCAGGGTCAGGCCTGGTGATTACTTGGATGGGAGACCCCTCCTCTAGTTTCCTGCATTGAGCAGGGGGTTGGACTCGATAGCCTTGTAGGCTCCTTCCAACTCTATGATCTATGAAATCTATGTGTGCGAATTTGGGTGTGTGTGTGTGTGTGGCTTTGGCCTCGCTCACTTTTGGCATGCTTCTTGCTGCTAGAGATGGTTAACTCGCCCTTGCCTCTCCCCGCAGTGTAACTACCTTGTCCCGGCGGTTTTGGTGGTGTTGATTTTCTTGTGCTTCCAACAAAAGTCCTACGTGTCCTCGGCCAACCTCCCATCCCTGATTCTGCTGCTGCTGCTTTATGGGTAAGGCCAGAGTCCGGGGTATATGTGTGTGTGTGTGTGTGTGTGGTGGTGGTGGTGGTGGGAGGGGGGCGGTTGGACTTCAAGTCCAGCCCTTTTCGAAGAGGAGTTACCTTTGGGACCAGGTAGCGTATGGTCACTGCTGCAAATTCTTTCTTCCCCCCCTCTTCACCTACCGTCAGCTGGTCCATCACTCCACTGATGTACCCAGCCTCCTTCCTCTTTAGCGTCCCCAGCACAGCCTACGTGGCGCTGACGTGTGTCAACCTTTTTATCGGCATCAATGGAAGCGTGGCCACCTTTGTCCTTGAACTCTTCACTGACCAGGTGGGCTGTGTGGGACCCCTTGTGGGGAAGGAAACAGGAGGGCAGGACCGTACCCTAGGCCCACTGCAGCCTCTTGATCAGAGGGTCTGTCAGCCCTCAGCCGGCGTCAGGGTCCAGGCGGTTGGTTGGATCCCAGGAGCCGGGTGCAACCGCGACAGGATGAGGGCAGAACGATGTTTCCTTAAGAAGGACTGGAAATCACCAGCCTTCCTTTGAGAAATATTGCTGCACATCGCTGGAAGTAGTTGTTAAATTTCATTTTTATTCTGACAAAGTAAAAGTATCCCTCCCTCCCCCCCCCCGAGAAAACTGCACACATACTTAATTTATAGCACTGAAAAGAAAATATAAGACATATATATCTTCAAATATATCCTGAATGTTATTTTTTCAGAAACTTGATAAAATAAAGGATGTTTTTCAATAAACCTATCAGTCTGATCCGTAAGATAAGTTAGACTTTGAAGTTAGTAAAGCAATATCCCACATATCCATGAGCCCTGGGAATTTCAGCTTGTGAATCCTTACTCCATTGGAGGAATAAAAGGAACACATGAAAGGAGGTTCCCCTTTTAAGGAAAGCAAAAACAAATGAAAGCCTTGTCCTAATGGAAGGTCTGCCTGCCTCTCTGTATTTTTCCTAAGCAGAATTTGAATGAGGTCAACATCATCCTTAAAAAGGCCTTCCTTATATTCCCACACTTCTGCCTGGGCCGTGGGCTGATAGACATGGTCAAGAACCAAGCTATGGCGGATGCCTTCGAACGGTTTGGTGAGTGGTCGTTGTGGTTGTCAAGCACCGCGCATTATACCTGCCTCACTGGTGCTTTTGCCTTGAGTTCAGTATGAAGTATTTTGTTGAATAAGCCAGAAATATCATTGCTCAGGCCAGTGGGTGTCTATTCTGTCAGACGCTGCCCCAGCCACGTACAAAAGGACCTCTCCTAGCTCCACCCCTTGACTAGGCTCCGCCCCTGGCTCCACCCAGTAACCAGTGTTTTTTTAAAGCGCACGTTGATGCCCCCTAATGGTGATCTACGATTCGGTTCTATATGAAGTCCCAAATGTATTTGTAATCATCTGTGGCATTTAGTTTATGCTTTCAGTTAAAAAAAAAAAAAAAAAGTTTCTCACATCCACTATTGCAGTAGTTCATACAACAGCCCTGTAAGGCAGGCTTGTCGTCTTCTTCTTCTTCTTCTTCTTCTTCTTCTTCTTCTTCTTCTTCTTCTTCTTCTTCTTCTTCTTCTTCTTCTTCTTCTTCTTCTTCTTCTTCTTCCCCCCATATGGCACGTCTGGAGTAGGTGTGAGCCTTGAGGCTGAAACGAACATTGATTTGCTTATTCACAGGATTAATTTGTGGAACTCACTGACATAAGCTGTTGTGATGGCCACTGGCTTACAAGATGACAGGGGGGATGTAGCATGGTTGACCCATCCACAGTGGGAACCAGGTTCAGAGGCAGGGTCCCCTTTAAGTACCGCTTACTGGTGAGCAAAAAAGATGGGCGGGTGTTGCCTTCATCACCTCTTTCTTGGTTAAGAACCATGTAACTAAGAACTGGTGCCTGAGTTTTGCTTTCTTCCTCCTCCCTCCCAACCCCTTTTCCTTCTGTGTCATGTCTTTTACATTGTAAGCCTGAGGGCAGGGACTGTTTCATACTTAATCTTTGTAAGCCACTCTGGGAGCCTTTTCTGGTAAAAAATGCTGTAAATAAATAAATAGATAAATTAAGGGGTAAACCCAATGGCAAATCAAGAAACAGGCAAAGAAACAGCCAAGAAACAGGAAACACAGAGGTATCGGTCCCATAAGAGAGCAGTGAGGAGGGTCAGGCTGACAGCCAGTGACTGGCCCGAAGTCACCCAGTGAGTTTCATGGCAGAGTGGGGACTAGAACCCGGATTTCCCCAGTCCTGTTCAACCCCCTAACCACTATGCCACACTGGCTCTTATGACAGCCTTCCCCAAGCTGGTGCCTTCCAGATGTGTTGAATCACAACTCCCATCATGCCCAGGCAGCAGGGCCCACCAGGTTGGGAAAGGCTGCCTTATGAGTTCAACATCTGGGGCCCTCCTCCGACTGCCACCTCCAAGAGAGGCTCGGTTGGTGGCAATGAGGAGGAGGGCCTTCTCAGTGGTAGCCCCCCAATTATGGAATAAGCTCCCCACTGAGACCCGCCTGGCGCCAACCTTACTATCTTTTCGGCGCCAGGTTAAGACTTCCCTCCATGCCAAGGCATTTAATAGTTAGGAGCTTGGAATAGCACGGGGGCGGGGGGATTGTGACCTGCAGGCTCAGTTTTATTAGCTTTTGGATTGTTATTTTAAACTGTGTTTTTAAATTTGGTTTTTAATCTTTTAAACTATTTTGTATGCTTTTATTATTGTTTTTATGTATAAACTATTGTGAACCGCCCAGAGAGCTTCGGCTGTGGGGCGGTATAGAAATGAAATGAATGAATGAATGAATGAGTACCTGGCTGAGAGGAGATTTCGTGCCATAGATGCCCCGCAAAGTTAAGATGCAACCCTAAAGTAAATGCAACAATTGCTCCCCCCCCGCCGCCAAAGTTGATGTAATCATTTTAACCAATTCAATCTACTCAATTGTATTTAAAATGAAATAAAATGATCGACTAGGTGATAAACGGGTAGAAGAAAAAGAGATTGAAAAGATCACGAAATACCAGGATTTGAAAACTGAAGTACAGCGTCTCTGGGAGAAAAGAACAACAGTGATTCCAGTAGCGATAGGAGCGTTAGGGGCAACTCCAAAAGGGCTGAAAAAACACTTGAGTGCAATTGGTATTGATAAGATCACGATAGAGCAGTTACAAAGAGTAGCACTACTAGGTACTCAGTCACTCAGTCAGGCGATCACTCGTGACCGAGTAAGATTGTCTTCCAGGATAAAAAAAAAAAAAAAGAAAGAAAGAAAATTTACAAAAAGGAGATTTTAAAAGGAGGAAAATTCTAAAGAAAATTGTATAGACTCTAGCGATGGGTCTGTAAGTGACTGTGGAGGCCAATTCTAGATCCACACAGCTTCCCACAGTGAGGACACAGGTTACCAGATAGAAGATGGTCCTGTAAAGGATTCATTTGACGTGCTTTTCGCCTAGCACGTTTCTCCCTTTCACCTTGCACTCGGGCTTCTTCAAAGTCCATGGAACCTTTGTGAAAGGCCAACCTCCATTTAGATCATTCATGGGCCAGAGCTTCCCAGTTTTCGATGTTTATATTGCATTTTTTTAGATTAGCCTTATGAACATCTTTAAACCTCTTTATATTGACCACCGATATTCCGCTTTCCATCCTTGAGTTGGGAGTAAAGTAACTGCTCTGGGAGACGGCAGTCAGGCATTCGAACAACATGACCGGTCCACTGAAGTTGGCGTTGAAGGATCATTTTTTCAATGCTAGTAGTCTTTGCTTCTTCCAGTACACTGACATTTGTTCGCCTATCTTCCCAAGTAATTCGCTGCATAATCAGACGATACCTCACTGACTCTTAGGTACTGGGTTGTACCCGAGCAGCGGGGTTCCAAAAATCCAGTCCAAACATCTGGTGGATCGTGGATATCTGGATGATGATGATGATGATGATGATGATCATGATCATGATGATGATCATGATCATGATCATGATCATGATCATGATCCATATACAAACAAATTTTAATCTTGTATGGCATGCCGATATTCTTCTTTCTTTCTTGCAAATGGAACAACTGAGGCTGAGAGAAAATTCTTTGCTTAGTGATTTCATTACGAAATTCAAACTGGTGTTTTGTAATTTAGTTTCTTGGCCACCACTAAGCTATACCAAGTGCAAGCCAATCCTTTGGTGATGCCATCTATCCAGCTTGGCGGGACAATACTGGAAAATGTCGATCATTTTCTCTATCTTGGCAGCTATCTTTCTGTTACAGCTAACATCGACAGTGAAATCCAGCATCGTCTGAGCTCCGCAAGTGCCGCATTTTCTCGAATGAAACATAGAGTGTTCGAGGATCGGGATATTTGTAAGAAGACCAAAACACTGGTTTATGAAGCCATTGTATTACCAACTTTATTGTATGCCTGCGAAACATGGACTATCTATAAACGTCACTTCCACCTCCTTGAAAGGTTTCATCAACGTTGCCTCCGGAAAATCCTGCAAATTACTTGGGAAGATAGGCGAACAAATGTCAGTGTACTGGAAGAAGCAAAGACTACTAGCATTGAAAAAATGATCCTTCAACGCCAACTTCAGTGGACCGGTCATGTTGTTCGAATGCCTGACTGCCGTCTCCCAGAGCAGTTACTTTACTCCCAACTCAAGGATGGAAAGCGGAATATCGGTGGTCAATATAAGAGGTTTAAAGATGTTCATAAGGCTAATCTAAAAAAATGCAATATAAACATCGAAAACTGGGAAGCTCTGGCCCATGAACGATCTAAATGGAGGTTGGCCTTTCACAAAGGTTCCATGGACTTTGAAGAAGCTCGAGTGCAAGGTGAAAGGGAGAAACGTGCTAAGCGAAAAGCATGTCAAATGAATCCTTTACAAGACCATCTTCCATCTGGTAACCTGTGTCCTCACTGTGGGAAGCTGTGTGGATCTAGAATTGGCCTCCACAGTCACTTACGGACCCATCGCTAGAGTCTACACAATCTTCTTTAGAATTTCCTCCTTTTATCCCGGAAGACAATCTTACTCGGTCACGAGTGATCGCCTGATGATGATACCAATTGTCTAATTATTTTTTTTATTTTTTTTATGATTAACACCCACCTTTGAGACGCCAAGGTCTTAAGTTTCACGTTTTAAAGCAAATTCTTTCTAAATCCACTCCATAAGTGGGCATAAGGAGGTACCTTGAATTCTCTGCCGTTGTTCCATGGCTGTCCCGCCGGCTGGGGTCACTCTCCGTTCACAGACTCCCTTCTGTCCTCACACAGGCAACCGTCAGTTTGTGTCTCCACTGAGTTGGGACCTGGCCGGGAAGAATATGTTTGCGATGGCCGTTGAGGGCATCATCTTTTTCTCCTTCACCATCCTGGTGCAGTACAAAATTCTTCATCCATTTTCGGTGAGAGAATGTTGATGTTGCTCATTGGTTTCCATCCCGCCTTTCCGCAAAAGTCGCCAGGGGCGTATACAGCAAACAAACAAAAAAATAATACAGCCATAATATCATTACAACGTCCACAATGAAACCATTTAAAGACATTTAAACCAAGATTAAAACCGCTAACAGTAATTTAAAAGTGGGCGGGTTTGCTGAATCAAGTCCCCACTTGATCATCAAAGGGCGATTTCCTAGTGCTTGGCCAAAGTAACCCCCCTCCTCAATTTTACTGCCCCATTCACAGGTAGGCGACCTCGGAGGGGTCATATGGTGTGGTGTGGCGGGGAGGGGACTTACCAGCGGTGGTGGAGCTGTCTTGGCTCCTGTCGGCTCATTCCACACATTCCTCCTGCCTGAAACCCACTGCAAATTGCGACCTCATTTTGCAGTACCTTGGATTGCAAGCCTAATTCATTCCGGAACTGTGCTTGTAATCCAAAACACTCTTATATCAAAGCGAGTCTCTGGCGGGCGTGAGCGGGGCCAATTTCGGCCCACTACGCCCGCTGGAGGCAAGCGGTTACATCCCTACGTGACTACTTGTCTTGCAAGACCTTGCTCGTTTATCAAGTCAAATTTTAAAAAATTGTTTTGCTTGTCTTGCAAAACGCTCTCAGACCAAGTTACTTGCAATCCAAGGTATTACTGTATTTCCTCCTCCTCTCTTAAATGGGAAGGGATGCCTCTTCCATGATTCATAGAGTTGGAAGGGGCCTAACAAGGCCATCGAGTCCAACCCCCTGCTCAATGCAGGGAACTAGAGGAGGGGTCTCCCATCATCCAAGTCATAACCAGGCCTGACCCTGCTTAGCTTTCCACACTCAGACAAAGCTGAGCCAGCGTGAGCCACAGGCCTGTATGAGGGTTGAGGGAGGCATTCCCCCTTTTCTAAGATCAGTGCTCAGATTGCAAGAGCGACAGGAGTCCCAAAGCCCTTACGTTTTGTGTGTCCCCTTTCCTTAACTGCTGCTTTTAGGAGGCTACTGGGGGCAATAAAAATTCTGCTAAAGGGATGGTGGTGGTTATTGACAGGATTGTGGACTTCATTAAAGGGCCCCTACTTCTTCCCCTACACCTGCGGTCCTCTCTAAAAACAAAGTATACTGATTACTTCAAAGCGGTTGTTCTTATTTATGATATTATAAATATTAATAATCTATTAGTATTATAATAATTATTATTGTTACATGATTAAAGAAATATTAGCTGATTAAGCCGATATATTTTAGCTGACTGGTCGATTGCAAATGAAATCGACCAGTCAGCTAAAATGTATCGGCTTAATCAGCTAATATTTCTTTAATCATGTAACAATAATAATTATTATAATACTAATAGATTATTAATATTATTATAGATAGATCATTTATTTATGTCACACTTTTTTATTTATACAGCACCAATTGTATATGGCACTTTACAGTATTTCATTGGGGACTGGGGAGAAATTTGTTTGTTTCCCTTTTAATATGTACCCACCTGATTCACATTTCCTGAACTAATAATACACCTATGGGGATGCAGTTCTCCTTCCATTTCACACTGCTCTGAATGTTGTGATGCAGTTCTCCGATCAAAAAAGGTATACAAAGTGCGTGCATTAGGGAAAAAGTGCATTTAAAATATGTACATTAGAGAATATAGCGTACAAAAGGGCCTATGTTGAGGGAAACTGCTTGCAAAAATGCATTTATTAGGAGGAAATGTGTACAAAAATTTATGTGTTCATTAAAAAAATAATAGTTCACAAACTGGTGCTGAAATATAATGGAACAAACGTGTGCTTGAAAAAAAATGTGAATGTTACAGAGAGCAAAACGGACAGATTCATCCATTCCTTATTTTGTAAGCTCCCTGCCCTCAAGGAGCTTACAGTCTAGATAGCTAGAATCATTTAGAGCAGGGGGTGTTAAACCTCTTTCAGACCCAGCGCTGAATTCAATTTTGGAGAAGCTCTTGGGGGGGGGCACATTCCAGTGGAGGGGAGACAAAAGGGGCGGGGTCAGAATACCAGCATTTTAGCATAAAGCTCTTTCTGCCTGAAATGTGCAAAAGCCGGGAAACCACCAAATGATCAGTGGTTGGGGGGGGAGGGGGAGGGGGAGGGCAAGGGGAGGGAACTGGATTTGGCCCCCAGCCGGCTGTGTTTGGCCCCCAGCCGGCTGTGTTTGGCCCCCAGCCGGCTGTGTCCGGCTGTGTTTGACCCCCAGCCGGCTGTGTTTGACCCCCAGCCGGCTGTGTTTGACCGGTGGGCCTGAGATACAACACCCCTGACTGATAGCAGGCCGACAAGGCAAGCAGAGGGCTGCCTGAGTGGGGTGGAGCTTAAAACTTTTCAACTTCCCTTCCGCAATCTTGAGTGGCTCGGCAAAAAGGGTCAGCCGCAGAATGCAGACCGACTCCCAGCCCCGGCTGCTCCTGTCACCGAAGTTCTCCAGTGTGGCCTGAAAATCGCCTGAGTCCTCTTTTCCTTCCAGACCCTTTCCTGTCAAACTTGTCCCGTTGGGAGAGGAGGATGAGGATGTGGCCAAAGAAAGGAAGAGGGTTGCCAGCGGAGTGCCAAGCGGGGACATCCTGGTGCTGCAGAACCTGACCAAGGTGGAACAGCTGGGCTTGGCGGCCGGGTGGGTGGGTGACCGGCCGGGTGGAGCCGGGATGAGCCCCCACCTGTGGCCTGAAATAGTGCAGTCCTCTGTACCAGCTTAGGAGTCTACTGCCTCATTCTGCTGCAGGTGTATGAGGCCAGGCCTCGGTATTCTTTACCACACACCCCTATAAGGTTGGTCAGTATCATTGTCCCTGTCTTGAAGCAGTGGGTGAATTTGTGAATTGGGGCTGAGTTGGTTTTGAACCGGGATGATGATGATGATGATGATGATGATGATGATGATGATGATGATTTACAGTATTTGTATACCGCTCCACATCAAGCAGATTCCGGAGCGGTGAACAGTAAAGAGACAAAAACAGATAAAAACAAAAACAATACATTGAAAACAAACTAAAATTACAGTGGTGGTTGAAGAGCAGAGAAGGCTTCCTGGAACAAGGAGGTCTTCAGCAGGCACCAAAAACAGCACATTGTCGGAGCCTGCCTGCCTGACCTCCAGAGGCAGGGAGTTCCACAGAAATGGAGCCACCACACTGAAGGCCCTTCTCCTGGTGGACTCCAATCGGGCCAGTGGTCCATGAGGAACCACCAGGAGCATGCCATCTGATGACCTCAGCAACCGGGCAGGTTGGTATGGGAGGAGGCGCTCTCTCAGGTAACCTGCTCCCATTGTTCCAGGCTTTGTACACAAGTACCAGAACCCTAAACCTGACCCGGTAGCGCAGTGTTCTCCAACCTTGGGTCCCCAGATGTTTTTGGCCTACAACTCCCAGCATGCTGGGAGTTGTAGGCCAAAAACATCTGGGGACCCAAGGTTGGAGAACACTGTGTAGCGAATAGGTAGCCAGTGCAAGTGCGGTTCCTTCAGCAAAGGAGTTGCTCGCAACACCCTCTTAGCCACTCTGCTAGGCCGCGACAACCCTCAGGGACTGCAGCCATCTTGGGTCCCAATCCCCACTCACAGTCTTTGCCCCGGCAGTGTGGCAGGACTCAAAATGTGCAGCTGAGCCCAGTAGGAGCGCTCGGCTGCATGGCGAGGCAGGGATGTCATCTGGAAGGGCTTCCCTGGAGGAGAGATGCCAATTCACATCCTGCAAATTATTTGTCTGCCTGTCCTACCTGCCCTCAGGTGTACCGGAGAACTAAGAAGCCGGCGGTGGATCGCCTGTGTGTGGGAATCCCTGCAGGAGAGGTAAGGCACATTGTCTCCTTAGTACAGCCTGGCTGGGGGTCAGAGCAAAGGTTCATCCAGCCCTGCATCCTGGTTCCCAAAGTGGACAGCCGGAGGAGGAGGAGGGCGACCATTCTTCAAATTTCTTGGGCGCCTTTCTTAAACATCAAAGACTCAAGGCAACTTACAATAGAAGTAAACATTCAAAATTTAAAACACCTATAACAATTATCCATTGAAATACAACTCCATAAAAAAACCTAAAACATCAGTGACAACTACATTCATGCCTTGGATTGAGAGCATAATTCGTTCCGGAAACGTGCTTGTAATCCAAAACACTCTTATATCAAAACGAAATCCCCCCCAAAAAAATTGTACAGAGATTTTTAATTTAAGCCGTACTACAGTACTTGTATTGCAAGACGTCGCTTGCATATCAAGTCAAATTTTTTAAAATAAATATTTAAAAATGTGCTTGTCTTGCAAAACGCTCTCAAACCAAGTTACTTGCAATCCAAGGTATGACTGTATAACAAATTCAACTGATGCATTGAAGATCCCATCAGAAGCCTGGGAGTAGAGGAAAATCTTAACCTGGCAGCAGAAAGATGACAATGTTAGCACCAGGCGGACTTCCGTGGGGAGAACATTCCACAGTTGCAAGGGGGGGGGGGCACCACTGAAAAGGCCATCCTCCCCCTTGTTGCCATCCTCCTCCGAACCTTCTCCAGATGCTCCAGTGGGGAAGACCTCATGCAGTGCATGAGGACTATGGCCTGCCCATGTTGCATTTCATAAACAGAGGTAGACTGTCCCTTAGCGTGGCAGTTCCATTTAATTGTCCTGTTAATAGCCATTGGCAAACCCATCCTTTATAAGATGAGCCCTGCTGCTGCTGCTGGACCACATAAATGGTGCTTTTTAAATTCCCCGTTTTCAGTGTTTCGGCCTCCTGGGCGTGAACGGTGCTGGGAAGACATCGACGTTCAAAATGCTGACGGGAGACTCGGATGTGACTTTGGGGAAGGCCTTTCTGAAAGGCTACAGGTCAGTGCTGCAAGTTTTTGTGGTTTTTTTTTTTGGGCAGGACACCCTTGAAGCTACGGAAGGGTGGAAGGCATGTTTCCCATGCACAAGGTCCCAGGCTCAGTCCCCGGGGATCCCCCTGTCCAAAGGCTCTCAGTGGTAGCAGGGCTTGGGGGAGAGACCCTCGCGTCCTTGAGAGAGACACTGCTGGTCAGGGTAGACTGCATAGAGCTAGGTGGGCCAGGCCTGGCATCAAGGGTCGGCACGGTCGGGCACCTGCCGAGGGCCCACACCCCAGCAGGGGCCCACTGGCAAGAGCCCCCTGGAGTTGCTGCTCCTCACCTCTGCAAGCTGCTTGTTCCCCTGCCTCTCGCTCCGGCCCAGACAGCGGTGGTGGTGAGGAGGAGGAGGAAGAGCAGGAGATGCCACGGCCTGCTTGCTCCCTGGCACTCTGTCTACCACGCAAGCAAGTGGGAGCCAGGAGGAGGAGGAAGAAGAGGAGGAGGAGGAGGAGGAAGAAGAGGAGGAGGACGAGGAGGACGAGGAGGACGAGGAGCAAGAGCGGGCGGTGACAGTGGCGGTGAGAAGGGACACTCACTGAGGGAGAGGGCCCGTGGAGGGGGTCTTGCCCAAGGGCCCCCCCAAAAAAACCTGGAGCTGACACTGAGGTGGGCCGATGGTCTAACTTGGTATGAGGCACGGCATGTGTTCAGATGTTCACATCTGTTGAGAGAAAAGGGTGTGTGTGGTGCTTTAGAGCCGCCACGTCGCATCTTATCCTACCGCACAGGGTTGTTGTGATATGTGGGGGTGGCGGAAGAACCAGCTATGCTTCCCTGAGCTCCTCGGGAAGGAGGGAGGGATAAACAGGTAATGGAATAAATAGATGAGTGAGAAGTGGGGGATGATTCCTCTCCTCAGAAGGTGCCTGCCCCCTGCGTTTTTGGTGGAGGGGCTGTAGCTCAGTGGGCAGGGCCGGGCAGGGCATCCAAAAGACCCCCTTTTCGCTCTCTGGCATGTTCAACTCCCATCTTCCCACAACCATTGGTTATGATGTCTGGGGTAATCCAAAACACCAGGTTGGGGATGGCTGAATTAAAGAATCTTGGGTAGCTGGGCTGAAAAAGGCATAGGGACATGGGGAGCTGCCTTATTTTGACCTGGTTCACACCACCACTGCCGCCCACCCTGGCTTATTTAAGCCATGATGAGGGTTGCCTTATTCAAGCCCCGGTCGAGGCTTGTCATGTCACCTGATCCGGGGTGGGTGGGCAGGGGTTGTTTGAGGGTTAAAGGGCCCTCAAATAACCCATGGCCTGTTGTAGGGTTACTCGAGGGTTGTTTAACCCCCGAACAACCCCTGCCACCCAGGTTCGGATTGCACAACAAACCATGGTGACCGCCTGCCGGGGGTTGAATCTTCAAAATGGCCAACTGCATGCGCCGCACCCCACTGTGGCTCTAAGCCACGGTTTGTTGTGTCATCTGCGCCCGGGCGGCAGGGGTTGTTAAATAAGCCTCGCTGGGCTGTGGTGATGGCGCGAACCGGCCCACTGCGTCAGAAGGCCCCTTGGTCCTTCTAGGCCAGTGTTGTCGACACTGCCTGGCGGCGGCTCTCTGGGGTTTCAGGCAGGAGTTTTTCCAGCCCTGCCTGGAGGTGCCGAAGATCGAACCTGGGGCGATCTGCATGCAAAGTGGGGGCTCTGCCACGGAGCCACAGAGCCACAGCCCTTCCTGCTGCCTGTCAGCTGGAGTAGATGCCACTAGGTCAGATGCACCCGTGGTCCGATCTGTTTTAAGACATCTTCAGGTGTCAGTCAGGAGCATCCGTAGCTCAGTGGTGGTGGAGCACTTTGTGGAGAAAACCCTACACAGGTTCACACACACACACACACGGTTTTCGCCCAAGGGAGGGGGCAAGGAAGGGGGGATGAAGTCATCGGAGAAGTAGCAGACAGACCATCATCCCCAACAAAGGAGAGTCTCGGTGGAGATCCACAAACCCAAGGAAGGACCATCAAGGATCATCAAGCTATCAGGGCAGTCTCAAAGAGCTGCAAAGTGCTAGTACGTCACCTTCTTCCTGGGCAGGAATAAGCCCACCTGGAACGAAGGGGCAGGCATAAGCCCCACCTGACCTGGAGGGCGGGAAGAGCGGGAACTCGGGGGTAGAAAACCCCTCTCCCTTCCGGGTTAGGGTTGTTGGGAACCACGGGTATTTCGGGGCCAGATCCACCTTCCAAGCGGCAGCCGAGTACGCCTTTCTCATCCACGAATCGGCCGACCCAGAGCCAGGCTGACATCGACTAGACGCAGAGTCTTTGGTCTGAGGTAACTGACTAGATTCACTCCGCTAGCCTAAGCCTGTTCATTGAGAAACCCAGGGGTCAGCTAAGGTTGTGTTGCTGTTGTAGTATTCCTGGAAAGCTGTTAGTTCCGCTCTGTGTTTTGTGTAAACAAATAAAAGCCTTATTTGGTCATTTAAAGGACTGCGGTTTCCTCTTGTGCGCGAAAGCCTCGTAGGTGATTGCTAGCGCTCATACGGGCTGTAACTCATTGCCGGTTAACCCGTTAAGCGCCGAACTCACGCAGAGGATCCTGTTGGTGATCCTTCACACACTTACTATGCATGCAGAAAGCCACAGGTTCAGTCCCTCCCTGCCTCTGAGCTGGAAGGATTTGGGAAGAGTAAAAGAGTTGGAAGGGACCACAGAGGTCATCCAGTCCAACCCCTGCTGCTGATGCAGGAAATCTGCTGCTACGGCATCCCTGGTAGGTGGCCATCCAGCCTCTGCTTGAAAACCTCTAATGAAGGAGAGTCCTGGATGGTTGTCCGATCCAAGCCACTGGGCCCCTGCTGCATCTTGTGGCAGTGAGTTCCGTAAGTCAGGTCTGCATTGTGTGAATCAATGCTTTCTTCCATTTGTCCTGCACTGCTGCCCACTGATTTGAAAGAGAGAGCGAGAGAGAGAATAATTTCCCTCTGCTTAAACTCTCCTCCTCATTCAGATCTCTGCTCTTATTTGCTTTGGGGTTCCTTCAAGCACACCTCTTTGTTTCCCCTCCCCTACCAGTGTGCTCAGTGACCTGCAAGCCGTCCACCAGAATATGGGCTACTGCCCCCAGTTTGACGCCATCAATAACTTGCTGACGGGCCGTGAACACCTGGCCTTCTATTGCCGCCTGCGCGGGGTTCCGGAGAATGAGATTCCTGGGGTAAGAGCAGCATTTTCTGTTGTGGAAAAGGCCAAGCGGTTGGAAGCCACGATGCCAGCTGTGGTCCGCCAGTATCCCCGCATACTTGGCGGGGATACCTTTGTCTCGGAAACCTGGGCCAGTACAGTTCTAAATCTGTTTTCAGGAATACGGTTACAATCCAGTGGTTTGTAAAGACCCTGTTCTCTCCTTCTCCCTCCCCCCCACCCCGACCCCCAGGTGGTTAAGTGGGGCTTATCGACGCTTGGCCTGGTGCAGTACGCGGACAGGCCTGCTGGCCGATACAGCGGGGGCAACAAACGCAAGTTGTCCACAGCCATCGCGCTCATTGGAGCCCCGCCTGTTATCTTCCTGGTCAGTCACGGGGAGGGTTGTGTGTGTGTGTGTGTGTGTGTGTGTGTGTGTGTGCCGCTTTTGAGTTGTTGGCGGCTCGAGGAACTCTTTGGGGGCAGAGACTGCTTCTTCTTTTTTTTTTAATATAGTGGGGGGTTTTGCATCCAGGATGAGCCGACAACAGGGATGGATCCTCGGGCAAAGCGCTTCCTGTGGAACTGCATCCTCAGCGTGATCAGGGATGGCAGGTCTGTGGTGCTCACGTCCCACAGGTAAGGGGAGAAATTGTTTCAGCAGGTAAAACTCATTCAAGACCTCTGTAGGGAGGCTCTGAAAATTCTCATCACCGAATCTTTCCCCAGCTTTTGGAGTTCTGAATAGCCCCGTTTGTTTCCAAAACCAGAACACTAGGAATTCTCCATCGTTTTGTTGTTCTTTTCTGAACTTTGCTGCGTTTTGTTTGTTTTGTCACATGTATTTCCAACCCTGGCCCACTTTGTCTGACCTTTGTCTGACCTTGAAATGGGGATTCTTCTGAGTTCTCCTTTGAATTTCTCCCTGAGCTTTGCAGTTCCTGCTCTTGCTTCCGGTGGAGGATACTTAATGCACCCATTCCATCATTTTATCTTGTTTTTTAAGTTCCAAATTTTCTATAGAGCACGGTGCATGCATGGCTTAGCATAGCTTTCAGTTCCATTGTACCTTTCCCCCTTCTCTGTGTAAATAATGCACACATGTGCCTTGATAAAAGACTGCAAAAAATATTTTTGTTTTGTTTTGTTGTTGTTTTTTTGCTCGGGTACACAGGTACCTCCTGAGCATTGGTAGCACCTCACACCAAAAAGGATCTCGATGTAAATGGGATTACATCCAGATTCTTGCTGATTTTGCAGTGGTTTGTTGTTGTTTTATCAGTGTGAACATCTGCAATAGTAACATAGATGGGAAAGAAAGATGCTGATTAACTGAAAGCTGTGGCAAACCCCACATGCTCTGGTTCTGGAATGAATTTTAGGAGTTCTCTTGGTGAAATCAGAATGAAGAAGGAATGGAACTTGGAGAAGAGTGATGTTCTGAAACAATAAACCAGGGGTGCAGAACGTCAGGCCTGTGGGCCAAATCTGGCCCTCCAGGGTTCCCTGTATGGCCACGCCTCCTTCCCCCCCCCCCAACCACCAATCATTTGGTGGTTTCCAGGCTTTTGTGCAGTTTTCCCCCATTCTAAAAGGTTGAAACTCCTCTCCTAAGGCTTAGCTACTGGCAGAAAGAGCTTTGAGCTTTGCCCCGCCCCTTTTGCCTTGGCCCCACCCACCACTGGAATGCGGCCCTTGGGCTGAAAGAGATTCTACACCCCTGCAATAAAGGAAGATTGGGGGGGGGGGGAGTCTGCTCATCCTTGCCTGGAGAACTGGAATGGGTTCACCCATCTGGTCTGGTTGTCCCAAACTATCCTGCGAAGTCTCTTGGACTTACGTTGCATGGTGTTTTAATTTGGGGCGGGGGGGACACTGATTATAGCCTACAGCTTGGGCCAAGTCTTGCTAGCATGGCAATGACTTAAGGCTCTAGTTGGGTTTCTTGACAGTTAGATCAGCTCGAGGTGATGGTGTGGAGAGGGAAAGGAAGCAGCAGGCTGAAATTCATCAGGTGCCACATGTAGAAAGTGATTGGGAAAGCTGCACACCATGACTTTCTACCTGGACATTTACAGGTGATATTTTGGGAAGCATTGTAGGTGAATCAGGCAGAAAGTCTCAGCTTTTTCGGTTCGACATTGGGCTGGGTGTGTACATTCAGACATTCAACCGGTGCAGCTTTCACATAAACTTGCTGCATCATGTGCACCTAATGAAGTTGGCAAATCCATAAAATGCAGACAGAAATTCTGCCGGTGTCGAATTCCCCGGTCACTTTCTAGAGATGCACCTGATGGATTTTAAAAGTGTTGGGGAGGATGAGAAAAGCTGACCCATCTTTTTCTCTCCCTCTCTCTCTCCTGCCAGCATGGAAGAGTGCGAGGCGCTGTGCACCAGAATGGCCATCATGGTGAACGGTCGCTTCCGGTGTCTGGGGAGCGTGCAGCATTTAAAGAACAAGTAATCTTGATGGTCCTGGGGAGGGGCATTTTGTATTGATAACGCATTGTGAACTTACGGAACTCACTGCCACAAGATGTGGTGGTGATGGCCACAGGCTCAGGTGGTATTAAGCAGGGACGGAGACGGACTCCAGGACTCGACTCGTGAGTCGGACTGAGTCCCCCCTCTGACTCAAGTCAGACTCGAGTCCCAATATTTTCAATGGGACTCGAGACTCGACTCGGGACTCGAGACCAAGGACTCGTGTTCCAAAATCGTGTTCCTCAAATGCAACATGGATAGGTTTTAGGAAATACAGCAAGTTTATTTTTTAAAATCATTTTCCTAAAATGCAACCTTTCAGACATTTTGGGTTTGGCTGCCTCTGCCTGCCTGTTTGGGGTTCCCAGCCTCCTCTGCCTGCCTGGTCTCTTCTTCACCCGTTCCACAGTTTGAATTGTCCAAGACAAAGGCCTCTGCCTGCCTGCTTTGGGGTTCCCTGCCTCCTCTGCCTGCCTGGTCTCTTCTTCACCCGTTCCACAGTTTGAATTGTCCAAGACAAAGGCCTCTGCCTGCCTGCTTTGGGGTTCCCTGCCTCCTCTGCCTGCCTGGTTATTTTGGGCTTGTCTACCTGGTCTGTTCTTGCCAAAATCAGTTGCAGAGTTTTGAAATAAAAAGGCACACTTGTGCCTAGAATTTATTTAAGCCACACATCTGAAGTAGCCTTATTTTGTTGGGGAAAACCCCCATTGATTTTAATGGGGACTCGTGGAGTCAGCTTTGGGAGTGACTCGTGACTCGTGAGTCACCATTTTGGACCAAGGACTCGGACTCGGACTCAAGACTCGGGTCCAAAGACTCGTGACTCGACTTGTGACTCGAAACCAAGGGCTCTTCAACATCCCTGGTATTAAGAGCAGATTACCAGAGGAACAAGGGAGGGCTTTTGACTTCAAACCCCACTTGGGGGCTTTCTGGAGGCATCCGGCTGCTCACTGTTAGAAACAAGATGCTGGGGCTAGATGGACTCTTTTTCTGATCTAGCAGGACTCTCCTTATCTATCTTGCCCATCTTTGCGACTGTCTTCTGTCTTCCCTTTTTCTTGATGCCAAGGGCATTGCTGGGAACCTTAAAGATTTGAAGCCCAGGCCCATAGGGCACAAATCTGCGTAAAATCGGTGTACACTAATGTATATCTATATATGCAAATTTAGGAATAATTACTAGGTTTTATTTAAATTTCACAGGAAGCAAAGCCAACCAATTAATTTCTCATCCAAAGCATCTCAAATAAAATAAATTCTTCAATTACTTTGCACCCGGCCCAAATCCTCTCAAACATACGGCAAAAGTTTTTTTCTAAAATTAAGCTGAGAAAAATAAAATAACCCTTCCATTGACGCCGATGGACACTGGGGGCTCTGTGGAATAGATTCGGGGCCCTGGGAAATAGATTTGGGGCCAGGGATCAGCAATACCCCTGCTTGCCACCAAATTAACCCATTCTATCTGACTGCTTTGCCTAGGTTTGGAGATGGGTACACCATTGTCCTCCGAGTCTCTGGGAGCAACCCAGACCTGGGACCCGTGGAGAAATTCATCCAGGACTCCTTCCCCAACATTGTCCTTAAGGAGAAACACCACGGCACACTCCAGTACCAGCTTCCCTCTTGCAGTGTTTCCCTGGCCAAGATCTTTGGCATCCTCTCGGCTCAGCGGAGCAACTACCACATCGAAGACTACTCTGTGTCGCAAACCACCCTTGACCAGGTGAGGTTAGGAGCTGCGGACCGGGGTAGGATGCATTGCCAAGTCGTTTTTTTAGCAGATTCTGTCTTATTTCTGCAGTCATAAGGATTAGTCACTTCACAAAAATTCTCCACACCCATTGCCAAATTTTACACTTATATACTAGTTCATTCAAGTTTGCTTGATTCAGACTAATGACCTCTTAGCACACTTTGGTGTTGCTCATTCTGGATTGAGATGCCTTTTTATCATGGTAGAGTATGTGGGGTGGGCAGGGGGAGATTGCAGTATATTATTTCTCATTGATTCTCCCATAAGGAAATCTAAATTAAATCTAAATTCTGCCATAAAGTAATCTAAATCTGATTAATTCTGTCATAAGGGAATCTAAATTTGTGCTAGAACACTTGTGGGAGAGGTAGGCATTCAGATCCTATTACTCCTTTTCTGTTTCATTTACATTTGCTGCCTGTTGGTTTCAGGGCCCCATTCAAGGTGCTTGTTTTGGCCTTTTAAGCCCTAAATGGTTTGGGACCACGCTATCTGAAGGCCTGCCTACTCCTGTATGAGCTTGCCCAAGCACTGAGATCAGTGTCAGAGGCCTGACTTTCTGGCCCACCAGAAAGTACTAGGGATAGGGCTTTCTCAGTGGTGGCTCCACACCTTTGGAACTCCCTCCCCAGGGAGATACATATGGCTTTATCAATGAATAAATGGCACATTTATTCCAGTTTGCATTTGGTGCTTAAAAATCATTAGCTGCTGCTGCTGCTGCTGCTACTAGTGTGTGTGTTTAATTATAATTTGTATGTTTGTGTTTTCGTAATAATTGTGAGCCACCTTGTGAGGGCACCCTGAAAGGTAGTTTAGAGTTCTTTTAAATAAATAAATAAATAAATAAGGGATGCTCCAGAATTCATCTGGATTTCTCCTTGAATTTTAGAGTTCCAAATCACCTGGTCTTGTTCCCAAAGTGGAAGTGATGCATGCAGAATCTTCAGCTGATTTGTCCTTTATTTGCAAATGTTATGCAGTTCGTGGGGGTATTTTCCCCCTTAAAGATGCACACAAGCACATTGATGAAACACTACCAAAAAAAAGAAAGAAGAAAAAGCCATTTTCATAGATTTCATAGATCATAGAGTTGGAAGGGGCATACAAGGCCATTGAGTCCAACCCCCTGCTCAATGCAGGAAACTAGAGGAGGGGTCTCCCATCCAAGTGATAACCAGGCCTGACCCTGCTTAGCTTTCCACGCTCAGACAAGCTGAGCCAGCGTAAGCCGCAGGATCACATCAAGATCCTTTGTGTGTGGTGCCTTACCAAGGCTCAGGAGTGCAGGTGTGCATCAGAACAGAAATATAATCTGAACGCAGTCATGCATACGAATACGAACCCATCAGGCTCATAGGTTTCCGTCAGTGAGCAAATGCACAGTGGTAAAAAAAAAAGAGGGGAGGGGACAATGCAGATTAACTGCAAACTGCAGCAAAATGTGTATGCTCCAAATCTGGAATTAGTTTTAGAAATTCTCCTAGTTAAATTGGAATTATAAGGAGAAGTGGAATACAGAGTGGAGTGAAATTCCAAATCAGTAAAGGAAACGTGATGATGGGGAAAAACAGCTCATCTCTATAATCTGAATGTGCCTTCCACTTTCACACTGGCACAGGGCTCTCCAACCTTGGGTACCCAGATTTATTTATTTATTATATTTATTAATCGCCCATCTGGCCGGTCACCCGGCCACCCTGGGCTATGTACAATTAAAACAATACAATAAAACAATACAATAAAATATGATAATTAAAACAGTTTTAAAAATTCTTTTAAAATCCTAACCCACCCCATATTCCCGCCTGAACAGCCATGTTTTTAATGCACGGCGGAAGCTCATCACGGAGGGGGCATGGCGAAGGTCACTAGGGAGGGAGTTCCATAATGTGGGGGCCGCCACAGAGAAGGCCCTCTTCCTAGTCCCCACCAGCCTGGCTGCTCTGGCTGATGGGATAAGGAGAAGGCCGTCCGTGGGACTACAGCTCCCATTAGCCATGCTGGTGGGTATGCTGGGAGCGGTAGGCCAGCAACATCTGGGGACCTAAGACTAGCATAATTGTTTCATGTTGATTTTGGGCCCAATTCACCTATCATTTTGGGTTCACTTACCGAGTAGCTGATCCCAGCTCTCTAACAAGTGTAACTGTATGATAATGTTACTCCGCTTGCTCAGGACTTGCATCTCTTTACACACCTGAGACCTGTTTCCGTGTTCAGGGAGTCAGCTCTTCAGGAATGACAGATTACTGGTGGGATTTAGAGTAGTACTGGGGGAACCTCTTCCCTCTGCAGCCCCTGGCTCTGTTCCTGCTGGAGGACAAGGCTGCTGTGTCAGCCCAGCAGGGCTGGCCCAGAAATAAGCACATTTTACCAAATTCAGCAGGACAGCCACAGCAGTGCGGATAACGTTAGGAGCTTTGGCCTGGTGGATCATGGGAGCATCTTCATAAGTTTCCCCGGGTGGAAAAAAAAGGAGAGTGGAGACTTTGGGACCTAATCTAGAAAGGAGTTTTATTTAAAAGGTAATAAGATGCAATCATCACAGTCAAGTTACTGAAGGCTATCCCAGAGGGAAGTGAAGAAGCAACAGCCAGCCGAGGCAGCGCAAGGGCATTCAGGCAGGCAGAGCAAGGCAGGGAGGGAGGGAAAACAAGTGGAAAGATCAGGCAGGCGGGGTGGGGGGGGGGCAGAAGAAGAAGGAGCAAGAGATTTCACCTATCCTAAAGTCTGAGAAGGATGCTGCCTTCTAAAAAGAGGGACGCTGGACCACGGGCAGGTGGGCAGAATGCAGACTTGCAGGATCTTTTTTGTTTTTTTACTAGAACCCTGAGATCCACCAGCTGGAGCTTGTTGCAAAAAAACATACACTTTGAATAAAAGAATTCTGAGCCCAGGAATTTGTTTGAGTACCAGAACTGAACAGCACTCACAGTCCTTCCACAAACACAATCCACTCCTGGTGACTCCAGACTTTAGCACCATAATTTAAGGCTCAAAAATTAGAACCGTCACCTTGACTTGGGCCCAGAAACAAATCCAGAGCCAGTGAAGACCAGCGAGACGCGGTCCCATCTGCCCTCTCCTTGCTGCCGTATTCTGTACTAACCGTTGTTTCTAGATTGCCTTCAAGGGCAGCCTCACATGCAATGCATTGCAGTAGTCAAAATGGGAAGTTACCGGAGTATGAATAATGGTGGCTAGGCTTTGTATAAAGGAGACTTTGTGCACCAGCCGAAGCTGGTAGGAAGTGCTCTGTACTACTAAGGCAGGGATGTTGAACCTCTTTCAGCCTGAGGATCAGACTCCGTTTTGGAGAAGCACGTAGGTGGGGCTGAAGGCCAAAGGGGCGAGGCCAAATATACCAGCCTGGTTTAGCTTAAAGGTCTAACTGCCACGGTCACTCAGCCTTAGGAGAGGCAATTTCAACCTTTTAGAATGCAGGGAAAGGTGCGCAAAAAGCCGGGAAACCACCGAACCCAGGGAAATGGGGTGGGTGCAGTGGAAGGGGCGTGGCCATCTGGGTAAGCTTGGAGGGCTTGATTGGGATCCAAGGTGGGCCAGATTGGGCCTGAGTTTCCCCACCTCTGCACTAAGGCCACTCGGGCTTCCACATGCGCCAGATCTAATAGCACTCCCAAACTACAAATCTGATCCTTCAGGGGGAGTGCAAGCCCTTCCACGGTTGTAGATACGTGTGTGTGTGTGTGTGAGAGAGAGAGAGAGAGAGAGAGAGAGAGAGACAGATATACAGTCATGCCTTGGATTGAGTGCATAATTCGTTCCGGAAACGTGCTTGAAATCCAAAACACTCTTATATCAAAACGAAATCCCCCCAAAAAAATTTGTACAGAGATTTTTAATTTAAGCCGTACTACAGTACTTGTATTGCAAGAGGTCGCTTGTATATCAAGTCCAATTTTTTAAAAATAAATATTTAAAAATTTGCTTGTCTTGCAAAACGTTCTCAAACCAAGTTACTTGCAATCCAAGGTATTACTGTAGATAGATAGATTAGATAGATAGCTATGTGATGTGTGAAAAGTTAATCTCTTCTCTGGATTTTTCTTCCCCTGTAAGGTGTTTGTTCACTTTGCCAAGGACCAAAGCGACGAAGATCGCCCCAGCGAAGCATCCCGCGTGGCCCACCCAGAGGCGGCCCGCAGCCCTTGGAGAAGGATCATTGGGTTCTGGGACGATAAGAACATGCAAGAGAGCAGGGTCTAAGAGACCAGGTCAGCGCTGGGACGTTGTGCCCCCAGGTGTGGAGTACAGGCACTCCTCGCCCCTGGGGGTGGACTCGCATCAGCATAATCGGACACACACCCCTTTCCCTGTGAGTGCAGCAGCCGCCTTCCCAAATGAGAGAATGTAAGAACGGGGTGTCCGGTGTTGACATTTAATGGATGATGCTCAGATCATTAGATCCCTCTGGCAGGGGTCCGCCGAACAGGGTTCTCTGTCACCAGGGGTGAGGAGGAATCCTTCCTTGCCCACGTCTATACTGCTGCCTTAAAATGGTTTTCAAGCTGCATTTGGCACAAGGAACCTTGGGAGTCGTAGTCCAGCAAAGGAGGGAAGGCTTTCTTTTTGCTTGATAAGAGCACTCTCCCGCAATCTGGTTCCCTCCAGATATATTGGATGACAACATCCATTGTTCCCAGGCAGCAGACTGGCCTGGGTGCTATGGGAGTTATGGTCCAACACGTCTGGAGGGCGCCAGGTTGAGAGAAGCTGGGTAAGAATGCTCAGGGTTCCTGCCAGGACTACAATTCCTATGACTGCTTTTTTTTTGGGGGGGGGGGGGAGGCAAAGCTACACCATCTCATTCAGTTTCGAAACTGACTTAAGTTTGCTGTGTGGGTCCCATCCTGCCCCAAACCATGCTAAGGATTTCTTCCCAGACTGACTTGGTTGTGGGGTCGGGAGGCTTAGGTTTGCCTTGAAGCCACCGCTGTTTCTGTGCTGGCAAGAAGAAATGTTCACGTTGGATGCATGCGCATGCTCTCCTCCTGGCCATCACCTTGTGGGGTTGGTGGTGCACCCCAGCCCCGTAGCATTGGGTGAGTCATTGCGGAGGCTTGGGTGGGTGGACATAGACGCCACATGCATGACCAAAGGCACGGTCCCTTCAGGAACCCTCTGAGGCAAAACGGAGTGCAGGGCAGAGCAGACCACATGAACAGAATGGGGGACATTCTTTCATAACACGGAAGTCACAGGAAGCCAGCCAGCCACATATTTGTTTATCTCAGGTAGGAAAGAGAACGTGGTTTTGCTCTTCCACACCCTTGCCCTGCATTCTTTGTGATGCAGCACTGACGATTTACTCACACACGCACACAGTGCAGAGCAGAGGGCGTCACGTGCTACTTGAATCTTTGCTTGTTCCCTTTATGCTAGCCTACGCCAAGTGAGCCGGTTACTCTTACTAGGATTTGCCATGGTAAACGTTTTGCCGGAGCATTGTCTACTGCGCTTTTTAATACGTAAAATGCTTCAGGGTGGCTCTCGGTCACTCTTGCGATTGCCCTGTGACTTGAAGGTGCTTTGAGATGGAGGGCTTCTAGGGTCAGAAGACACGTCTTTTCCTCCTTTAATGGATTTCTTGTGGGAAGAAAAAAGATGGAAGGAGCGGTGGGGAAACATGGGAGCGTTACAAGTGGACGTCTGGGCCTCCCATAAAATTCCATGAACCAGGCAAGGTGATTGAATGATAAAAGCCTCATCTGGAAGTAGGTGTAATACCTTTTTTTTTGTACCCCCCCACCCCCATTGAGAGAACTGAGGACATAAATGGCAATTGATGAGCTGCATGGTTGGATTTCAACTTGCAGTTTTCTAGAGCAGTGTTCTCCAACCTTGGGTCCCCAGATGTTTTTGGCCTACAACTCCCAGCATGCCCCAGCCTGCTATAGTTGTAGGCCAAAAACATCTGAGGACCCAAGGTTGGAGAACACTGTTCTAGAGGCTCCCACATCCTTTAAGGATGGAGGTTCACACTCCTTCCAGACAGTGGGGTACCTTTTCTGAAATATAATTTTTAACACAGGTCCCACATAATTCAGAGTGAATACAGATGTAACACTTTTTTTTTTTAGCAGGGAGGCCAACCTGTAAATGCCCTCCAGATGCATCTCTTCCTCTCCAGTGCTGAGCTCTGGAAAAACGACCACCAGTTTGGCACATCTTGAATTAGAGACAGGTTCTGTACAGCACTGACTGGCAAATGCCTATGGTGCCACCTTCCCTACCTATACAATCTCTGAAGCAGCTTTGCACTTAAAAAAAAAAAGTTCCTTTTTTTAAGAAAATGAGATGATGAGTCATGAATGTACACTCAGCACTTTAAGGAAAGAAAAAAAAAAGGCAGCCTACCTGGAGCATGGGGCAGTGGAGAAGGTAAGATTAGCACCTGTGCCTGTGTTCTGTTAGTTGGGGGGCTAAAGCTGGCAGGAAGCTGTAAGGCATGCTATGAGTTTTTCTTTCAAATATGTCATCTGTCTTCACCCTCAATGAGATTCTCCCCCTAGCTTTTGGACAGACGTGCACATAGATAGTTGTGCCCATACTGGCCAGTTAGATGTTTGGGGCGTGTTTGTTTTCTTTATTTCCAAATAAATACACAGAGTTTATAGAACACAAATAGGAATGCAGAATGTATTCTTAGGATCTTCACAACCCGGTGGCTGTGGTCTCTGTTTAGAGCTGGCTGACTTGGAGGCGTCCGCCTGGCAACACAGCAGGCCTGAATCCGTCCTTCGGTAACCACAACCGCTTGACCTCTCCTTTGCTTATCGCTGCTATGTTGCATTGCTTGTTCTGTGTCCAGCTACCTGTTCCTATGTTTATAAGCAGGAAATTGGTTAAAATATGAAATAATAATAATAATAATAATAATAATAACAACAACAACAACAACAACTATGTTATATAAATATTTCTCATACATCTATGTATTTGGCCATTTCCTCATTTTCTGTTCCGGAACTTCTCTCCCAGCATGAGCCGGAGAGGTACCATTGGAAAGTGGCAGGAGTGGAAGGCCACGGATGCGTGTGAAGTTGGTTAATACTGTTGGTGTTACATGATTTCAGAGAAACCTGGGGGGCTGGGCATCCACCCACATTTTGCACCAGCTGTGAATGTGTCTAATCCCCGGATAGTCTCTCTGCCTTTACCCGTCTCTGGGACCAGAAAGGGTTAACCACTCCCTCCCCTCCCCCCCCCCCCGCTTTCCCATTGGGTGATTGGGAAGTCTTCCCCCCCCCCCTTTTATTTCTCTTAGAAGGAGCCTGCCAATCAGTTATCAGTTCCGTTGGGCTCCTGTTGTGCCCACACACTGGTCAGGGAGCTGCCTGCCAGGAGGAGCCTGTGGTGTTGCTTTGCCACCTCTTCTCCTTTCACTAATTATCCCACCCCACACCCTGCAGTAGCGAGGAGGAAAAAGAGCCAGGAACCTGGCAAAGGGTTTTTTTTTTTTGTTTGGGGGGGAGCGGGCTGGGTGTCCCCAGGTGTGAAGTAGAGAAAACAACCTGCTTCCATACCTGCCATGGAGAAGCCCGTTGTCAATTCATCCCACAGCAAGGAGGAGATCCGTCCCCTCCATTACCTTAGGTAAGTGGCTGCGCTGCAAAGGCGAACGGCTGAGGCACGAATCCAGCCAGGTGGTTGTGACGCCACGGCACATCTTGGAGCTGGGGTTGTTTTTCAACACCTGTTGGAACGTTGCCTGTTGATGGCCTGGCGTGCCCCCACAGGCCAGCCAGTCCGGGGTTGTTTTGCCTGGGAAGTGCGCTGCTAAGATGCGACCTCTCAGTTACTGGCTGAGCAACAGGTCGACAGCGGGCGACCGGTTCTGTTTGGGGACAGAACTGTAACGGAACAGAGCCGTGGTTGCATCCTGGCGGGGAACCTGACAACACACGGCTTTGTTGGGTGGGCAGATGTCACAGCTGGTCACCGGCCTCCATAACTCGGGTGAGCTGGGAGTTACGGTGTCAAAACTCACCCCCAGTGCTTTTTTTCTGGAGAAAAAGGTACCGGAACTCTTGGATTACATTTCCTCGGGAGTAGATGGCGATTAAATTGTAATGCAATTAATAGAAGAAAAGGTGCTGGAACTCAGTTCCGGTGAGTTCCACCAGAAAAAAAGCCCTGCTCACCCCACCCCACCCCTGAATTGTTTTTTCTGCCTGCCGGCGTGGTGTAGTGGTTAAGAGTGTTGCACTAGGGCCAGTGAGACCCAGCGTCAGTCCCCACTCTGCCATGAAATTCACTGGATGACCCGGGGCCAGCCACTCCCTCTTAGCCTATGAGGGTGAAAATAGGCCCGGCACAGCAGGCCACCTTAAACTCCTTGGATGACAGCTGGGCTATGAATGAAATAACTGAATAAACTCCTGCCCATTCAGCGTGCATCTCTGTCGTATACATATGTGCCCGGGTGTTTTGAGTGCGCTGGGAGGAGGGCTTGGGGGATTGGGGTTGTCATGTTTGACCCACTTTTGGCCTGGTGCTTTGCCCTAAGGGGTGGGGTGGGGGGGCGTTGTGAACCTAGAGCAAAATGCCACCCAGGATTGTTTTGCCCTCTTCATGATAGGACAGGAGAGTTGTGTGAATAGTGGCTCGATGACACCCCTCATGGCTGGTCTCCATGGTGACCATAAAGCAAGCCTCATTGCGGAGTGTAATGTGGGTGGGCAGTGGCTATAAGGTGGTGTTGGTGTGTGTGTGTGTGTGTGTGTGTGTGTGTGAAATGTTCTTTCCAGTGATTCTATGAATTTCTTTCTTGTGTGTGGAGAGGTTACCCTCCTGTTGAGGCCTGGCTAGAGTTTGGACCAAAACAGACGTTACTTTAAATCTGTGTCTAGCAGCTATGTCTCTCTTCCAATTTACTGGAGAGCAGGTGCAGAGCCCCTGATCTGGATCTTAAAACTCACCCTCCCTCCATGCTAGGGTCCTGATTGGCCCTCTGCCTACTCTAGAGTAAAAACAACAACAACAAAAGGCATAGTTGCTAGACACAAGATTTGAAGTAATGTGTGTTTTGGCCCTTTGACTGGCTTGGCTAGAATTTCATCTCTTGAAGTTGCCACAGTATGAGGGTGCTAAACCAGAAAAGTGTGTGTTCAAGCAAATATACTTTTATTTTAAAAAGGAAAAGGAAAGGACCCTCCAGAGCAGGGGGGGTGGGCTCAAAAGCATATCCTTCCTTAGAAAGAGTGTTTGTTTGTTTGTTTGTAACAAGAGAGAGAGCTTGTCAAAAGGGAAACGTACTTCTGCATATTTCGAACCCATGCCCTTTTGCAAAACCACAAACTCATTGGACCTCTTCGCAAGATCAAGCAGCCTACCGTGGTTTATTTAAGCCACGGCCGCCTGCAGTGTGGGCGGGCAGCCATTTTATGAATATTCAAGCCCGTGACCACAGCTTGTCATATCATCTGAACCTGGCGCATTTTGGTGCATGTTGGGCGGCTTTTGAATATTCAAGCTGCAACTGCGGCTTGTGTCGTCCGAACCCAGCAAGGGTGGGTTGTTGGCGTGGCTAACAAACCACGCAGAACCCATGGGCTGTTTTAGGGTTGTGGGTGGCTTAACCAGGCCAACAACCCACCCTCGCCAGGTTCAGGCACCCCAAGAAGTCATGGTCACAGCTTGAATATTCAAAAATGGCTGCCCACCCACCCACAGTGCAGGCCACAGCACCGTGGCTTAAATAAGTCGTGGTGGGCTGTAGTGATCGTGCAAACCTGGTTATTCTGTTTGAGGGGAAATGCATGCGCAGAAGAACACATTGCCATTAGGTCATTGGAAGAAAAAACAACCCAGCAACAAGGTTCTCAGATTGTGCTCAGAATTTGAGAGAGAGAGAGAACACAAAACTGGTTTAATTCCTGAAAAAGGCACTCTGTACATGCTCACAACCCACTACCTTTAGGTCCTTAAACACACACCACACACATACACCACTAGTTCTGCTTTGGGATAAGGCACTGCTTGGAGGTACCACAATTTTTGAAAACTAAAGGTGGCAAACACTACCACCATATTACCATCTGTGTGTGCAGGTGGCGGGAGGGATAGATGAAGGCCGAGCAAGTGCCAGCTGGAATTGCAGCTCATCGCAGCCCTCCCGCCCGACCCCCAAGTCCTGGATCTGCCTGTGCATTGTCGTATTGTTTGAGGCTGACTGGTTCTCTTTTTCAAAGACTCCCATTTAGCTGTTACTGTGGCAACAGATCCAAAGAACATGTTTAGTTGGAAGGCCTGCATTTGGGGATCTCTTTCAGAGAGAGACAGAGACACAGAGAGAATGTGTGTATCTCCATTTGCAAATACTTTCTAGCATAATATATATGGGGAAAGAGGGTAAATGAAGAATAACATGTACCTTGAATAGCCAGACTGCCCAACATTTCACAGATGTAAGCAGACACACTGATAACACCCGTATTTTTTATGGTGATCGTTTGAGCCTTCCTTCCTCACTTGCTGAAGAAGGCGTGGTTCTGCCTGCTGGATGCTGCATTGGTTTATTTATTCTGCAACAGCTTGCCCTCCCCATGATTAACAGCAAGCAAATCGAGGGTGTTTTGCTTGCTAGCACCATAATTGTCCCACAATAGGTTGTCAATGATTCAAAACATAACACAACAGCTGCGGTGCGTGAAATGGCAGGCTGTGCACTGGGTGGTGCTTTAGAGTTTATGTGCACAATTCCCACGTGTGCACGCTAGAGATGAGACTTCTAGGGAACCATGGGGAGGGAACAGAACCCTGTCGAATGACAATCCAGAAGTCACGAGTAATGTGTCCCCCCCCCCCCCCGCAAACTTCAGCTTCCTATCTCTTACAGAGGAATGAGTGAGTCACTGAGCACTTACAGATAAAAAGAGTCTATCTATAGATATATCTTCCTTATGCGGATCATCATCATCATCATCATCATCATCAGGTGATCACTCGTGACCGAGTAAGATTATCTTCCAGGATAAAAAAAAAAAAAAAAAATTACAAAAGGAAATTTTAAAAGGGGGAAATTCTAAAGAAAATTGTGTAGACTCTAGCGATGGGTCCGTAAGTGACTGTGGAGGTCAATTCTAGATCCACACAGCTTCCCACAGTGAAAACGTGGAGGTATTTCCACGTCCTTGAAAGATTTCATCAACGTTGCCTCCGGAAAATCCTGCAAATTACTTGGGAAGATAGGCGAACAAATGTCAGTGTACTGGAAGAAGCAAAGACTACTAGCGTTGAAAAAATGATCCTTCAACGCCAACTTCAGTGGGCCGGTCATGTTGTTCGAATGTCTGACTACCGTCTCCCAAAGCAGCTACTTTACTCCCAACTCAAGGATGGAAAGCGGAATATCGGTGGTCAATATAAACGGTTTAAAGATGTTAATAAGGCTAATCTAAAAAAATGCAATATAAACATCGAAAACTGGGAAGCTCTGGCCCATGAACGATCTAACTGGCCTTTCACAAAGGTTCTATGGACTTTGAAGAAGCCCGAGTGCAAGGTGAAAGGGAGAAACGTGCTAGGCGAAAAGCACGTCAAACTAATCCTTTACAGGACCATCTTCCATCTGGTAACCTGGTCCTCACTGTGGGAAACTGTGTGGTAATGCAAGCTGAATAGCCAATGTGCATAACGGCCAGCTATTGTGTACATTCACCAGATTTATGTGCACATAATCTGTCCATGAAGAGGAAATTGTGTGCATACTTCCTAGGCAATATAATCTCCAACAGGACTTGGGGAATGTGCATACCTCAACAGGCCTTTGTAAATTCTCTGGACCATATGCACACATTCTCTGGTCAATATGCAGAGTCCCCAAGCAACATGCACTCTAAAACAACAACCACCTCCCATTTAGAGGTGGCAACCTACTGGCTGCATGCAGCCCACTGCCCAATTTTATGTGACCCAAGGTTGGAGAACACTGATCCAAGGTGTCCCCTGCTGAAAAAGGTGTCCCCAAAGAAGAAGGTGTCCCTCCAAAGAGAGCGCAAGTCATTCTTTATGGTGTGCAGCCAGATTACTCTCCTCCTCCCAGCCTCCATTGCTACTGCTGGCAGCAACTGGGGGCGGGTCTCACTGGTGCTTTTGAGCATGCCTCCCTGCCTGCTCACTCTCTCCTGCTTCACTAATGAATGTGATGAGGCAGTACCTGCTCCTGCTCAATTGTAGGCACGCACCCCAGGCTGGTTGTCGGGGTCTACCAAACTGCCTGGATACCATATATGGGCAGTACTTAATTCTACCAGCCAATCAGGGGACTGAAGGATTAAATGACGAAATGGGCGGGAAGGGAAGACGGCCACAGTCAATCAGCGTGTGTGAAAGGAAGGATGAAAATAGGCAGGGTGGCTATTTTTCAGTTTTAAAAAAATTAAGTCTCCGTGTGTGAGTGGTGCATGTGTGGCCAGCACTGCAGCCAGCAGCCAACTGGGAGACATGGGAGGAAAGCAGCAGTGAGAAGGTAAGTTTTTAAATGTATTTTGGCTTTTTTGTGTGTGGCTATTTTATTCTCCCCTTAATAACCTTTTTTGAATATTTTCGTTTGCTTTTGAATAAAGATCTCTGGGGTTTGGCTTCTTTTTCTTTTCTTTACAATCTCTCTTTGGGGGCCCTTAGAATTTCTTTTAAGACCCCACCCCGTACCCGTTGCTCTGCAAGGAGCTTTCAGTTAACATGCATGCCTCAGTTTCCCTTTCTTGTACAATGGATTGCTGGTAGAACAGAGAAATGTGGGCTCAAAGGAGTGCTATGGGTTGCTGTGAATTCAAAAGATTGGTTTTGTATGTTGCTGTGTGTATTTTCTTCTCCTCCCCCCTTCCCCTCTACTTTCAGGCACAAACTTAAATGTTAAGTTGCCTCAGTATGCCCTTTCTCTGTAATGGACTTCTTTTGTAAATCAGAGAAATGTGGGCTCCAAGGAATGCATCAGTGTGAGATCTAAGCGATATAGTTGGCTCTGCCCACTATGACCCCTTGGCTCCGTCTACCAATAGCTGACCTCTGCCCCACCAATCCTAAAAGGCACCAGCCACCATGGCCTGCAGCTCAGCTGTTCCCCACCTATCAGCTGAGCAGTGGGACATGGCAGCCATGCCACCTCTGACCCACTGCTTAGTTGTTTCTCTGCTGTTCAGCTGTGTGAAGGGATGGATGGTTGTGTGTGGACAGTCGTGGGGATATGCGCGTGTGTGAATCCATTCTCACACAGATGTGTGCGCGTGCACGCACACACACACACACACACACACAGAGGCATACATACACCACTTTCCATCCCTCTATTCACAAATCCTTCGCACCCTATCCATGAATTTCCAAAGTGTATGTGTGTGTGTGTGTGTGAATAGATGGATATGTATTTATTTATTCGATTTATACCCCACCTTAGTTTCTACCCCAAAAAATGGTACTCAAGGGGGTGTACAAAACCATTTAAAATAGATTAAAACTATAAAACATATTAAAATACAATAAAAACGTAACACAAAATAAAAACAGCACCCAACCCAGAGACCCACTTACAGGCCAAAGGCCTTCTTGAATAAAGTGGTTTTTGTGTGCCGTTGGAAGGATACCACAGAGGGAGCGAACCTAGCCTCTCTTGGGAGGGACTTCCACAGCCTGGGAGCAGCCACCAAAAAGGCCCTCTCTCGTGTCGCCATCAAACGTGCGCCTCTGAAGGCGGTGGTCTCAAAACAAGGGCCTCTGCAGAAGATCTTAGGGACTGGGCAGGCTCATATGGGAGAAGGCGGACTTTCAGGTAGTCTGGGGTATGTGTGTGTGTGTGTGTGTGTGTAAGGAGGAGAGAGAAGATCACCACCACTCTCCCTTGCTTGCTACCATTAATATACCAAACTGCCCTGCATTGGTTACCCTTGGCAGAGTCCAGGAATACAGATCTGGCACTCACTGGATTTTCCTGGGCATTTTGGCAGCCCAGGCTGTGTGGGAGGTAACTGAACCCACCCATTATTGCATGAATTTCTTCCTGATTTCATTCTCCATCTTACAATCACCCTCAACATTTTGGTTATGTGGAAGGGCGGGTGGGCGGGGAGCTCTAAGCCTTTGAGCCTGTGTGGGAGGGGGCTATTCGCTGGCTGGGGCATGCTGGGAGTTGTAGGCCAAAAACATCTGGGGACCCAAGGTTGGAGAACACTGCTCTAGAGGGCAGTCCTCTATTTGAAGGAGTATCCGAGGACAAACCCTCTCTTCGAAGGGGTGTCCAGTTCAAGTCCAGTTGAAAGATCAAGAACCATAAGAAGGAGTATGCCTTGTCAGGACATGTTATATTTTTGGAATGTGGAATTCAATTGATTAAGGGGATGGAAGAGTATATTAGTTGGTCCCTAGGCAGGGTGGGGGGGTGCACCTTATGATTTACTGTAGATGTATGTTTTTTTTTTTGTTGTATGTAGTTTATAACAACTAAAAAAATTTTTTTTTAAAAAAAAAGAACCATAAGAAGGGAGAGCAGGGACCCTGAATCTGCTGCTTCTCATCAGGTAGCAGCACCTGGACAGGAGACGAAGCAGGCATACGGCTCACCTGGCCACAGTCTTCCCTGCCGTAGCGCCATGCATTGTATTTTATTTAAGTTCTGGTACTTATTTCTAAATTTGCATCTATACACATAAATTAGTAGATGCAAATGTTATGCAAATTTGTGTCCTCTTCCCCCCCCCCTTCCTTTTTTATTTATTTTTTATTTATGATGCTTAAGTGGTCAAAATAAAATCTTGAGTTCAGGGACATGAATATACACAATCAAGATTGTTTGATATTAAAAAGTGCAAATGTTAAAAAACATTGTAGCAAAGACATATCTGTCACAATGTACAAATAAGAACTTGAGTATATTATAAATCCTAAATGCTATCATGCTAAAATATTGTAGCAATGTAAAAAGACGCATGTGACAGTGTATAAACATTTTTAAAACCACAATATTTAATCCTTAAAAAGTACAAATGGGCCAAAAGCGTTTCATCTTCGGTCTTCATCGGTGACCTTCAAGGAACACACGATGGCCTAAACTCTTAACAGGAAAATCTTTCATTGGAGCGCCGACTGACTCCATCCATGTGTCTTGAACAAATGCTCATTCCAGGTAAGCAGTTGCTTGGTAATATAGTGATCTGAATAAGTTAGCGAAAGCTAAACGATATAGATGGAAAGTGAAAAACATTCGTTCTCTGCTAGCCTAAAGCAGCTTCAAGGCTACGTGTCATCATCATCATCATCATCATCAGGCGATCACTCGTGACCGAGTAAGATTGTCTTCCGGGATAAAAGGAGGAAATTCTAAAGAAGATTGTGTAGACTCTAGCGATGGGTCCGTAAGTGACTGTGGAGGCCAATTCTAGATCCACACAGCTTCCCACAGTGAGGACACAGGTTACCAGATGGAAGATGGTCCTGTAAAGGATTCATTTGACGTGCTTTCCGCTTAGCACGTTTCTCCTTTTCACCTTGCACTCGGGCTTCTTCAAAGTCCATGGAACCTTTGTAAAAGGCCAACCTCCATTTAGATCGTTCATGGGCCAGAGCTTCCCAGTTTTCGATGTTTATATTGCATTTTTTTAGAATAGCCTTATGAACATCTTTAAACCTCTTATATTGACCACCGATATTCCGCTTTCTATCCTTGAGTTGGGAGTAAAGTAACTGCTTTGGGAGACGGCAGTCAGGCATTCGAACAACATGACCGGTCCACTGAAGTTGGCGTTGAAGGATCATTTTTTCAATGCTAGTAGTCTTTGCTTCTTCCAGTACACTGACATTTGTTCGCCTATCTTCCTAAGTAATTTGCAGGATTTTCCGGAGGCAACGTTGATGAAACCTTTCAAGGAGGTGGAAGTGACGTTTATAGATAGTCCATGTTTCGCAGGCATACAATAAAGTTGGTAATACAATGGCTTCATAAACCAGTGTTTTGGTCTTCTTACAAATATCCCGATCCTCGAACACTCTATGTTTCATTCGAGAAAATGCGGCACTTGCGGAGCTCAAACGATGCTGGATTTCACTGTCGATGTTAGCTGTAACAGAAAGATAGCTGCCAAGATAGAGAAAATGATCGACATTTTCCAGTATTGTCCCGCCAAGCTGGATAGATGGCATCACCAAAGGATTGGCTTGCACTTGCTGATGAAGCACTTTGGTTTTTTTGATGTTAAGTGAGAGACCAAGTTTTTCGTATGCTTCTGCAAAAGCATTTAGGATAGTTTGGAGATCATCCTCTGAATGTGTGGAGACCACATTATCATCAGCATACTGAAGTTCCACAACGGAGGTTGTAATTACCTTACTTTTTGCTTTCAGCCTGCTGAGATTAAAAAGCTTTCCATCTGTTCGATATATAATTCCCACACCGGTGGGAAGTTTCCCCTTGACAAGATGTAAAACCATGGCGATGAAAATGGCAAATAATGTTGGGGCGATAACACATCCCTGTTTAACACCTGATCCCACTTTAAATGGAGCACCATGAGAGCCGTTGTTGTCCAAAACCGTTGCCGTCATGTTGTCATGGAGAAGTCGCAAGATATTCACAAATTTATTGGGGCATCCAGTTTTCATAAGGATAGTCCAGAGAGCTGTACGGTCTACAGTATCAAAGGCCTTAGCCAAATCGATAAATGCCATATAAAGGGGTTGATTTTGCTCCCGGCATTTTTCTTGGAGCTGACGTGCAGTAAAAATCATGTCTACTGTCCCTCTAGAGGGGCGGAAACCATATTGAGTTTCAGGGAGGATCTCTTCTGAAATAGATAGAAGACGGTTTGCGAGAATCCTAGCAAATATTTTACCTGCGGTTGCTAAGAGAGAAATGCCCCGATAGAGCCCGGCCTGGCTACCCTAATCTCTCCATTCTGCCTGGTTATGCCCACAATATCTATGTTCTTGTTCAAAAGCAAGCTCTCCTCCTCTTCTAGGTTTCTAGCATTAGCATGTAAACGTCTATATATCCCCCCCCCCCGCTCTTCAAGCTGCTTAGGACAGTGTTCTCCAACCTTGGGTCCCCAGATGCTTTTGGCCTACAACTCCCAGCATGCCCCAGCCAGCTACGCTGGCTGGGGCATGCTGGGAGTTGTAGGCCAAAAACATCTGGGGACCCAAGGTTGGAGAACACTGGCTTAGGACACCTCTGTTACATCCCCAAAGGCCTCTTCCATGTACACCTCTGCCCGCCTGCCCCACGCCCCTCAGCATCTCTAGGTCGCCTACCTTGACCGTGCACTTCCCTTTTGGCTCCCACATCGGGATAGCTTTTCATAAAAGCAGCACAACAGCAAAAGGTTCACAACTGTCAGAAATATGAGTTGTTTTTCTCATCCTGACATATGTGAACAATTTACTGTTCACTTCCACCCCTCCCGTCCCCCGTCCCGCCAGTCCTTGCATCTCGTGCCAGGGCATTTGAAGCTCTGAGCCAGGAATCAAACAACCAAAGCATTGTCTAAATATCTGTAACATACAAATTCCAGTCTGCTTCCTCGCCCGTACAGCAATGGAGCGGGCAGAGATAACTGCAGAGCAGCGGGGTGGGGGGAGTCTACATCACTTTTTGTTCAGGAGGTAGCTGACCCAACTTTAACCCACATAATACATCCTGCATGACAGCTGCCAAACATTTTTATTTTTCTGAAGGATGGAGACAAGCCTTCCTCAAAGGGCCGTCGCTACAGGTGGGTGGAGTGGGAGGCCCCTGAGGCACTGAGGTCAGACATGTGTTGGAGAATGGACACTGCTACATTTTTTACACTGCTGGGTGCCAAACTGTTACGATACAGGAAAGGTCTCTAGATACACCAGCCTAACATATGCTTGTCAGATCATAGAGCACGTGGCAGCTGAAACCAAATTTTGCGCGAATCCATCCACATTTTGCAGTGTGATTTTTAGTAATGTTTCGTGCTGGTGTGTGTGTGTGTGTGTGTGTGTGCGTGTTTAAATATTGCCAGTGAATTTTAGGACAAAGAGGTTACGTTTCAGCTCTACCAAATTCATGCTTCACACTTAAAATAATAATAAAGATGGTTAAGATCTTGTGGGACTTTAAAATCCAAACTGATAAGGAGCTCAAGCACAATACCCCAGACATCACTGTGGTTAAGAAAAACTTAGTTAAGCTGATGGATGTGGCGATCCCAGGTGATAGCCGGGTAGAAGAAAAAGAGACTGAAAAGATCACGAAATATCAGGATTTGAAAATTGAAGTACAGGCAGCAACTCTGGGGGAAAAGAACAACGGTGATTCCAGTAGCGATAGGAGCGTTAGGGGCAATGCCAAAAGGGATGAAAAAATGCTTGAGTGCAATTGGTATTGATAAGATCACGATAGAGCAGTTACAAAGAGTAGCACTACTAGGTACTAGCTGCATAATCAGATGATACCTCACTGACTCTTAGGTACTGAGTTGTACCCAAGCAGCGGGGTTCCAAAAATCCGGTCCAAACATCTGGTGGATCATGGATATCTGAATCATCATCATCATCATCATCCTTATTTCAGAACACTGGAGAGCAAGGAGGCAATTTGCAATCAGAGAATAATTTATTTAAATTATAGATGTACATACATCTATAACTGTTTGGACTTCTAACAAAATATTACTTTCAGAATTATTGTCTCATAGGTGGCTAAGACCCTGGAGAACTGCTGCCAGCGCTCAATCACAAGCTGAACATGAGCCTTGCAGTGTTACACAGCTGCAAAAAAGGCTAATGTGATTTTAGGCTGGATTACTGGAAATGTAGATTCCAAGCCATGAGAAGTAATAGTTTCACTTTATTCTGCACCAGGCAGACCGCATTTGGAGTACTACATCCAGTTTTGGGCACCACACTTTAAGAAGGATGTAGACTAATTGGAATGGGCTCAGAGGAGGGTGGAGGCCAGTGAAGATGGGTCAGGGGTATGGAAAACAAGTCTTATAAGGAAAGGCTAAAGGAACTGTATGTGTTTAGCCTGGAGAAGAGAAAATTGAGGGGGTCCACCTGAATGGCTGTAGAAGAGGGCAAAGACTTGTTCTCTGCTGCCCCAGAAGGCAGGACTAGATCCAAGGGAAAGGGAGGTTTCAATGGATCCTTAAAGAAATGTTCCACACTGGAACCAGTTACCTAGAGGGGTGGGCGGACTCTCTCTCGCTGGAGGTTTTCAAGCAGAGACTGGATAGCCATCTGCTGGAGGTATTCTATTTTCTGGATTTCCTGCATCAAGTCAGTGGTTGGACTAGGATGGACTCCGGCTCTACGATCCTACAGACCAACGGTCTACTCTTCTTAACTCTTTACAAGTTGTGTTTTTACTGAGCTCGCATGTGCCATTGATCTGGGCATCGGTAACACACCACATAAAAGAGCATCTTCATGCAATCAGATCAAGCTTGCCTTTTTGGCTCATCACTAACTGGTGGAGCAGGGGTGGGCAACTTTGGGCGGTTGGGGGGCTGGCATTGGAGGCGCACCCCCGCTGCCCTCACTGAACTTCCCACACTGTGCCCCACCATGGCAGGTTCCGTTTGCCTATTGCGGCTGCTGGCTGGTGGTAGCCATCGTCGGACCGACTCTCCAGCGAACTTGTCCAGTTGCAGTGCTGCTCTTTGACGGAAAGATGCGCAAATGGCATTTCCTGGGGGATTTTTTTTTAATTTATTTTTTTTAAACCGTGTCCCCACCCACCCACCCATTTCCATTGCAGCAGAGCGGAAGCAGTGGCCATTGAGAAGGAGCTCCTGGAAGAGTTCAGGTTTGGACATCAGCAGCTGATCGAGATCTGGGGCCATGCGTCCGCCATGGCAGTGACCAAGGTGAGTTCACCGTACCTGGGAGGGGCTGCTGGGAGCACCCCTGGCAGGGACGCCGCGTGTGATCCAAAGGACCGCGTTATCGGCGCATTTGAGGGGCACAGTGTCCTCTGGTGCAGTGTTCTCCAACCTTGGGGGCCCCAGATGTTTTTGGCCTACAACTCCCAGCATGCCCCAGCCAGCTACGCTGGCTGGGGCATGCTGGGAGTTGTAGGCCAAAAACATCTGGGGACCCAAGGTTGGAGAACACTGGGCCTCTGGTGGGCCTGGTGGAGTTATTATCTGGCAGTGATGGCAGCCCTCCATTCAGTGTTCGGCAGCAGCTGTGTCCAGCCACCCTTCCCATAATGCCCCAGGGCGACTCCAGGTCAGGGCACCTTGGGAAATTATGAAAAGGGTGGCAAAACCCTTCAAATACTGTTGGGACTTTGACGGGCTCTGACACCGATGAGGGCCGTGTCCAGCCCTCCTCAGGTCCCAATCCAGCCCTTTGCGGTTCCCCAGAAAGCCATGCCCCCCCTTTTCCCCTGATGGTTTGGTGGTTCCCCAGCTTTTCTACAATTCCCCCCACCCCATTCTAAAAAGCTGAAATGTTTCTCTTCAGCCTTAGCTACTGGTGGTAAGAGTTTTAAGCTAAAATATGCTGGTATTCCCCCCTCCCCTTTGCCTTTGGTCCCACCCCCCACTGGAATGCCACCCCCCACCCCCCAAAAGCCTCTCTGAAATAGAATTTCGCTGAAAGGCTCCCCACCCCGCCAAACTTTACGGACTTTCAGTTCATTCATTTCATTTTCTCTCTCTTCTACTGTCCTTTTCTTCCTCTCTTTCCTTTCTTCTACGTTTCCCCTCTCTTCTGCATGTATCCATATTTTTAAAAAGCAGTTTTGAAGAGATTCCGTGTATACAACCGAATCAAGATTCTTTTTGTGTGTGGTGTTTTTCCCCACCGCTCAGGCACATGTGAGCACACCAGCAAAACTCAGCACAAAAGGAATCTTGATGCAGTTATAAATTTTGCAGTGTTTTGTTCAGGCGGAGGGTAACACGGAGCAGGAGGAAAGACGCAAATTATTAACGGAAAGCTGTGGAAGATGGTGCATCCTTCATTCTAGAATTAGTTTTAAAACTTGTCCTACATACAAATTCGACTTAAAGACATTCTTAAGAAGGGAACTCGTTCGTAACCTGGGGACTGCCTGTATATATATCTGTCTGCTGTCTTGGGTGGAAAGGTGGCTTATAAATATTTAAATGTTATAAAAAAATTAAAATATCAGAGAATTAGGATTCTATGGTCCTAATAAGCGTGGAGGGGGCACTTTTTTTAAATGCTACCACATATTTTGCTACTAACAGAGAGGGCTAAGGAAGCCAGTGTGGCGTAGTGGTTAGAGTGTTGGACTGGGACTCGGGAGATCCGGGTTCTAGTCCCCGCTCGGCCATGAAGCTCACTGGGTGACTTTGGGCCAGTCACTGACTCTCAGCCTAACCTACCTCACAGGGTTGTTGTGAGGATAAAATGGAGAGGAGGAGGAGGATTATGTAAGCCGCCTTGGGTTCCTTGCGGGGAAAAAGGCGGGGTATAAATGTAATAAATAAATAAGGAAACTGATGCCCAATCTCCAAAATCACTGACATTATAATTCAGCCTTTCTTCTGGCTTATAAGATATCAGCATGCTTGACCAGCCATGAGGGATAGAAACTTGTGCCTTTAAAAAAACGAAAACGTATCTACAGAGCTGCCCTGTTCAACGTGTAAAGCATGACTTTCTATCAACAGAGGTGCATGGATGAGGGTCAACCCTTCTTCTTTCCTTCATCAGGCTCACTCCTGTTTTGCGGGCACAACAATCTTGCAGGGTTGTCTGTAAGGCTACAGTGACTATGGATGTGACGAACAGGATGTTTTGAATGCACTGTCATTGGAATCAAAATAGTATTTTCCTTGATTCTGCACTCCTGTATTCTTTCAGGATTTTGCTCTGCACTGCGTTCCTCTCCTCCTGGATTCCCCTTGAACTAGGAGAATTTCTTAAATTTAATTCCGGATTGATTGATTTCTAGATCGCCCATCTATCTGGAACCTGGCTACTCTGGGCGATGGGAACAGGCACACTTTGCTGCCGCATCTTTCCCCACTAGACCATACCCTCCAACATTTCACAGATGAAAATAGGGACACACACATGTGAATTTGTAAGAGGTATGGTTAAGCAACATGAAGGTGTGATCGAGAGGGTGTGGCCAGGCACCATGAGGGCATGGTCAAGGGTATGTCCAGGCAACCAAAGGGCATGGTCAAGTACAAAAGTTATTAGAGGAAACACAAAATCTTATATATTATAATTACTACATTAATTGCCGGCCAGATGGGCGATTAATAAATAATAATAATAATAATAATAATAATAAATAATATTTTATTAGTGGCCTTTGTAATTTTTTTTTTTACCTTACTTAAACCCTTAATTGTTGATATCTGGTGTTTTTCATGGGGGGTGGGGTGTCAGTGCTTGCAGGGCAATCTCTTTTTGTTTTAAAACGGTCACGATTGGCACAAATTCAACAAGTGAAGCTTACCCACCCACCCACACCCCCAAACATGGAGCTTCAGAGAGAAGAAGTTTCTTGCATTTCCTTCTGACACTGTGTAAACTCACCTGTTAGAGGCACAGAGTCAGCTCTGTTAGGAAATAAAATCGTTGGCAATATAAAGATAGGAATCATGTGATAAATTCCCTCATTCACCTCTCCTTCCCTCTGTCCAGGCCACCGGGTACAGCCTCCTTTTCAGCAGGTGGTAGAGCATGTGTGCACACGAACACACACATCCTCCCAACATCTGTCTCTACGCGGAGCTGTTTGAGCCTAAAAAGAGCTAACTTAAAGGGGCCATGCCATGGGCAAAATTGCAGCTAAGATTGCAGTTTCAGCTTTGCTGCAATTTTGCCCATGGCATGGCCCCTTTAAGGAAAATTTTAAAAGTTTAAATTCGGGACTCTGCATGACAAAGTGAGAAGCTGGGATAGCTTAAGGGTTTTCGTGACAGTCCCGGAATTTTCAGGGCAGTTGGAGACTATGCTAGACTAGTGTGCGCTGATAATACAATACAGCAAAAAATGTTGTGATTAGGGGAGTCACGTGCTCCCTGTAACCAGCCCCCACCAACAAGGTGCCCACGGCATTCTGAGCCAGCTGAAGTTTCTGAACACTTTTCAAAGGCAGCCCTATGTAGAGTGCATTACAGTAGTCTAAAAGGGGTGTAACTGAGGCCGTAGCCAGACTAGGCATCTCTAGGAATGGGCACAGTTGGCGTTCTAGCCTCGGCTGTGCAAGCACACTCCTGGCCACTGCCGAGACCTGGGCGTCCAAGTTCAGCGCCGAGTCCTGGAGTACAGCCGAATTGTGATCCTGAGTCTTCGGGGTGAGTGTAAACCCTTCTAGCGCAGGTTGAGTCCCTGTTCTCCATAGTTTAATGATGCACTGATGTGGCTATGCGCTGCTCTTGTTCTGTGTCTTACTGTTGCATCCATTTGGAACCTGAGCCACATTGCCTGTTTCCCTGCACCCTCATTCTTGGGCCTCTCGTTCCAGGTTTTCCCTCGGAGGTCTTTGCCGAAGAAGCAGCCGACGTTGTTGGTGGTCTGTGGTTGTGAGCAGAACGGGGCAATTGGCCTGGCGTGCGCACGGCATCTGCGTGTGTTTGTAGGTACCCCTTCACGAATTCATCTGTAATGGGTCTCCTTCGGGATTGCCGGTAACTGCTGCAGCTCAGCTGTGCTGTCTGACGGTGGAACCACAGATTGCCTCGGGACGTGACTGTCTTCCCAGCAGAGATGTTTAAGCAGGGGCTGGACCTCCATCTGCCAGGCAGGGGAGTTTGGGGGTGCGGCTGGAGGCAGGACCCTAGGCCCAGATCTGTGGGCAGCTGTTGTGGGGGGCGGGAGGAGAGTCGGGCACTGGTGCTTGCTCATCAGCTGCGCAGCAAAGGCACCCCTTTTTCTTTTTGTAAACTCTTAAGCAAAGAGAAGTGGGGAACTGAGTTGCGGCACTCATGCACTGAAATTTACGTTGGCTTCCCCCCACCCCACCCTGTATGTTCCTGGAAAAGGAAATGGACACTGTCTTTTTCCTTCCTAGAAGTATTTGCAATTTCATTTCTCAGAGCTTTTCTAGATGAGGCTTTTATTGCCCACTCGTCATTCCTCCCTCGTGTTTGTTTATGGGTGCTTTAGATGGCGTTGTGTGACCCTCCAGTTCCGCTTCTGTTGTGTGTGTTTTTAAGAGCACTTTCGGGGTGGGGTGGGGCTTGGAGTGGGGAAAATCCAGTATTTTTGGCATCAGGGAAACAAAGTGCAAGTCCCCACCAGGCATTGGTGTAGTTGTGTTATTCCGCTATACCACAGCGCCACCCAGAGGTTATGCAGGGGCCAGGGTATCTGAAGGATCATCTCCTCCCACGTGTACCTGCCCGGACACTAAGATCTGCATCAGTGGTCCTTCTCCGAGAGCCCCTGCCAAAGGAAGTGAGGCAGGTGGCTACCAGGAGGAGGGCCTTTTCTGCTGTGGCACCCCGGTTGTGGAATGAGCTCCCCAAAGAGGCTCGCCTGGCGCCTACTTTGTGTTCTTTCCGGCCCCAGGTGAAGACCTTTCTGTTCTCCCAGGCATTTAAATAATTTTAATAATTTTAATAATTTTAATCATATTAATCATATTAATCTTGTAATTGTTTTTAATTCTGTTATTGTAACTGCTGCTGCTAGCTCTGCTGTTTGTTTTTAATCTGTGGTTTTAAATTTTATATTTTATATTGTATTTTATGATTTTAACTGTTGTAAACTGCCCAGAGCTTTGGCTATTGGGCGGTATAAAAATGTATAATTAAATAAATAAATGCAGCAGAAAATATGGAAAGGCAAATAATTTCATGTAGCGCTCCAGTCTTAGTTCTGCGATTAAACCAGAAGTAGAAACAGTGGGTTAAACAACAGCCTCGCCTAGAAAAGCTCTCTGTGCGGAAGCTCTCAGTGCAGAAACGGCCCTCTGGTTTTAAAGGTACGGTAAGTTTTTTTTTAAAGGCGGGGGGGGGGGGGGAAGGCCACCAATATATACTGATCACCTCATTTCATAGTGAGAATTGGCTTCTGTGAAATGTAAATTATGGTAATTATCCCCAAATTTCCATATATGCATATAAATTAGCACAGGCAAATTTTATGCAAATTTATGTCTATGGGTCAGGGGCACTTCCCAGATCTTTTAAGTCCGCTGCTGTCAGGAATGCTGTACTTGCAAGACTCCTACGCTGAAAACCCCTGTTACAGGTTATAGAGGGTGTGGGCAGATTCTGACAGAGCTACGTGTATATGCTGCATACCTGGCATCTTTAAGAAGGCCATTTTCTATTTTGTTTTGTTTTTGTTTCAGCTTTTTATTGTAATCAGTTGAGAGGTTACTTTATACTTGCAAAGTGTATATTGTTTGAAATAAATAAGAGCACGAAGCTGTCAGGTGGAGCCAGCAGGCAGGATCCAACCCGCCCCCGCCCCCGTGCACTCTGCTCGCTGGATTTTCATCCGAGTAGGTCTTCTTCCATCTTCACCTGTAGGCTGCAATTGTGATTGACCTGAGGCAGGCGTGTTGAAGGTCTCCCAGCCTAAGGACCAAATTTCATTTCAGAGAAGCTCTCGAGGGCGGTCCAAAGGCAAAGGGGGTGAAACTGTTGCAAACCGCCCAGAGAGCTTTGGCTATTGGGCGGTATAAAAATTATTAAATAAATAAAATAAAATGAGATCAAAATACCCCAAATATTATTATTTATTCCATTTCTATACTGCCCAATAGCTGATAAAAAATACAATTTTACAATAAAATACAGTGTATGTGAGTGTGTGTGTGCGTGTGTGTGTGTGTATAAGCAATAAAAACATCAAAAAAATGTACACAAACATTTAAAAAACACTTAGTACCAGCACTGCCAGTAACTATGCCTTGGGAAAGGCATTTCAACCTTTTTAAATGGTGAAAAATTAAACAAAAGCTGGGAAGCCACCCTATGATTGGTGGCTGGGGGGGGGGGGCAGGTGAAGAGAGTGTGGCCTTCTTGGAACCGCGGAGGGCCAGATTGCAATCCGGGAGGGCTGGATTTGGGCTCTGGGCCTGAGGTTCTGCACCCTTGAACAAAGGCCACCGAGCGAGTTCTGTGTCTGTTCCGGGATTTGCATTTGAATCTCCCTGAAAGAAATTCAGTGTCCTATCTACTTAACCACACCGGTTCCATGGTACAAACTAAACGTAAAAAATAAATATATTTTTTTTTACAAAATTATGCCCACCTCAAAGTGTGGAGGCAAGGTTAAATGAAAAGGAACTCTCTGTGTCTTTGTTAAGACTAAAAGTGCTGTAGAGTCTAGTCATTAGTTTTTTCACAGCCTTCCGAGTTGCAAAGACACTGGAGAAGAAGTGAGAAAGAGCGCCCCCCCCCATTCGGAGGCAAAGCCTGCCGAGGCTTCGAAGAGGCACATACAAATGCCTCTTCGGGAGGTGTGCGGGATGCTGGCTTGGCAAACTTTGAGTGCAACATCTCGCCAGTGTACAAAACTCCTTGAAATCTCTTTTCCCCTGAACTGATCTTGCTTACAAATTGCTCCCGTTTAATCTTTTCCCACTTGGTGTCGGTTTCACTTGTGTTGAATCATAAATCTATCCCTTCCCCTTTTCTGTGATTTTTTTTTTTTAGAATACTCATAATTGCATTTAAATTGTACACATTCCCTTCCTAAAATATGCATATGTTTTTGAGCTGAGAACTGCATTGCCAAGTTTGGGAAAGTGCATTCTCTGAAAGATCACTGCATTCCAATCTGTGTATTTGTCTGAGGAGTGCAAATTAGGTCAATTTGCTTAAAAATGTGGACAGAAGAAAATTCTCCAGCATCCCTATAAAATTCTCTTATTTTATCCTACCTCTGCTCTGTCCTGCATTCACTCTTCTTGAAATCCAGTTTAAGCAAAATGTTTTTTAAGAGTGTGCGTGCAGTTTGCTTCCGCTCTTGCTGGTGTGGAGGCTGGAATCCAGCATGAACTCTTAGCAGTAAATCAAGTCAGGTAATGTTATTTATCTTTCCCCCTCTCTCTGAGTTCACTTCACATTTTCTATTCCAGGAATATGAGCCAACAATATTCTATCCCAAGAGGTCTTCTAATCCCCTTTACCGGGATTTCACCACGCAGTGCGAAAAGATGGACATCCCTTTTCTTTCCTATCTGCCGGCAGAGGTGAGCAAAAGTACTTGATCATCTTTGCTAAGTGAGCTGGTTGTAGTTCTAAAAATTATTTGCACAGGATTAAATTTTAGAATCTATCAGTAAAAATGAACAGCTATTATGGACTAGGAAGGGGGCAGGGCCGCCATCAGGGGGGTACTGGGGTGACAACCGTGGGGGGCCCAAGGGGTTCCTGGGGCCCATCGACGATCTGATCCCTTTTTTTTTACTTTTTTTTTGTGAGGGCCCCTGCCGGTGTACTGGGAATCCCAGCGCCGGTCTGTGCAGTCGGGGGGGGGGGGGGGGTCGGTCTCGGGTGATTGTCGCGGGGGGGGGGGGGTTAGTTGCTGCGAGCGGGCCCCCGCTCTCGTGCTCCCGCCCGCGGCTTTGTCAGTGGGAGGACTCGAGGGCGCCCGGGCGCCGATGTGGTTTGCCGGGTGTCGGGCGCAGTCGCGCGGGCCCCGACACTGGCTGCCACTGTGCTGGGGGGCACCCGGGCTCCCCGATGTGTGCAGACCCGCCCGGCGCCGCTCGCTCCCGCAGGCAAAGTGAGCCAGGCGCGGTGCCGCTGGGGCGCACACTCAGTGACGTCACCGGCTGGCACCGCCCTGGCTGTTCTGCAGACGGCCTGGACGACGAGGGAAGGGGACGGACGCCATACTTACCTCCTCCTCGGGCCTGCTGGTAAGTCGTCATCGGGCACCGTGTTCTGATCGAGGTCTGAGCTGTAAAAACAGGGAGCACGGCATATCCACGCAAGGTATGAAGCTGCTTGCACTTTGTCTTTTGCTTTTTGCACTTGATGTGTTTTTAATATGTAGTAACAGCAAGTAGAACTGTAACAAGAACAGTTATTTTACCTATGTACTTGAACCTCTACATGATTGGCCTATTGTAATTGTATGGGGTGGTCATGTCTGCTGAGACTACTGGTCACATGGTTAAAAGTTGTAGAGAAAAAAACACAAACAATAGGGTATAGCCACACTATGCAGGCTAGTTGTGTGCACACACGTTATTTGGCAAACTTGCCGGGGGGGGGGGGGGGGTGTATTTTTCTAACTTTGCACTTGTGTTACATTTGTGCCTCATGTGTGTTGCGCTTCTTTAGCGGTTTTGTAGCTTGTTTTGTTTTTTTTACATTAATTCCTTCTGCAAAAACACATGCGTGTAAACACTTTTTCCCCAACTACTCCGTTCCCATTGACTTCTATTGTACTGCGTGTGTGGAGTGTTTTTGAAAATTCTGCCATCCAGTGGGTAAAATATCTCCCACAATGCGCTGGGTCTAGGACTAGGATGAATATTGGCAGCATTTACCTGCGCTGTGGGGAAAATGCAAAAAAAACCTCTCAAGAGTCCATTAGCCATACAGCTCCTCAACTTTATCTATTCATACAGCTATATGACATGCAACCCAATGCATACATACTGCAACCTGACCCTCAATCCAAAACAGCAACACAGAGAATGAAAATGAAAACCTAGTGGATCGGGATCAGCAGCCCCATTCATCTATAGAGCAACCTGGCTTGAATTTGTGGACGAAAAACATGGGAAGGAATCAGGATACATCACAGAATCAAATCAAATAGTTGACAAGATAATCTTAATCAAATTTAATTATGAAACAAAGAAGATGGGCACCACTACTGTTTACCCCTTGTCGCCCACCCAATAGAGTTATAGATATTGCATGGAGCTACTGAAGACGTTACTAATAATAAGGTGTGTTTTCAGTGACTGCCAAAGAGATCATTTTGAGGAGTTCACCGTAGGAGCACGGCATATCCACGCAAGGTATGAAGCTGCTTGCACTTTGTCTTTGAAGTGGGTTTAATGTGCAGTTAAATTTTGATCATGATGTGCTATTTTTGACTTTTGAATAGCATATTGTGAGTTTCGAGAGCCACCTTTCACCATGCATAAATCTGGTTTCCAAAGCGGAAGGAGAAGAGAGAACGAGACGAAGAAGAAGAAAAACTTAGAAAGAAAAATGTTTTGCTGAAGTTTTTCAAAAAGCAAAAAGAGTCTATCAAGCATCCCGAGGAAGAAGTTCTTATCGAACTAGAGAAGGAGGCTGCTTCCTGCAGCACATCACTTCCTAGTAACACTACTTCCCACAGCACTTTACTTCCTAGTAACACTACTTCCCACAGCACTTCACTTCCCAGTGATACTGATTCCTGCAGCACTTCACTTCCCAGTGATACTGCTCCCTGCAGCACTTCAAGTCTGATTGATTCTGGAATTCATGAAGAAGGTGGTAAAACTCATGCTGAACCCTTTTCTGGCCTTGGCCAAGATATAGAAGACATTGATTGGAAGGATCCAGGTGTTTGGCCAGATTTATTGACAGATAAAGACAGAGAAAAGATTGTGATTCTTGGCTTGGGTAAAGAACAACAATTAAAGGACATGATGTCAAGCATGGACAAAGATTGTGAAGGGCGATCATTCAGTGAATTTCTTCTCTATGCAAAATCTTCCAATGGACGTGAAAAAATTGTGCGAGACTGGCTTAGGTGGAGCACCAGCAAACATGTTTTGTACTGTGTGACTTGCCTTGCTTTCTCATCTGACTGCGGCAAAGCTAACAGTATGCTTTGTCAAAAAGAAGGTTTTAATCCATCCATAAACAAGTGGCATTTTTTGTACAAACGATTGCCCGACCATGAAAATTCAATAGGTCACAAACAGCACTATTGGAGTTGGAGAACACTTCAAAAATCCATTTCAGGCCTTGGAGTGGATTTTCAGTTACAGAAGACTTTGGACACTGAAACCAAAATATTTGTATCTTTACTAGAAAGATTTCTAAGCATAACATTGTTTCTGGCATCCAGAAATTTGGCATTTCGGGGAAGCTCACAAAGAATTGGAGATCTTCATAATGGGAATTTTCTTGGTATACTAGAATTAATAGGTAATTACGACCCACTCCTGAAAGAACATTTAGAAAAAGTAAAGAGAAGCCAAGAAAGTGGGAAAAAACTTCAGGCACACTATTTATCTTGGGCAACTCAAAATGAATTTATCAATATATGCGGGAAACGTGTTCTGGACACTATTCTCACTGAGAGAAAGAAGGCTATTTATTTCTCTGTGATCTGTGATGCCACACCGGATGTTTCACATACAGAACAAAATGTTATTGTTCTTCGGTATGTGCATAGAGATATGGAAACGGACAAGTGGATTATACAAGAACGGTTTGTCGAGTTTTTTGATTTTACTCAAAAGACTGGTGAGGAGATAGCAGAAAAGCTATTATCGAGATTGGATGAGCATGGAATAAATGTTAAGGATTGTAGGGGCCAAGGATTTGATAATGGGGCCAATATGTCTGGAAAAAACAAAGGAGTTAGAGCCCACATACAGAAAAAGTTTCCCAAAGCAATATTTTCTCCATGTGCTTCCCATTCGTTGAATCTTGTTGGGGTTCATGCTGCATCCTGCTGTCCTGATGTCATCACGTTTTTCGGATGTATCAATCGTTTATATGCGCTGTTTAGTGGAAGTCCTCAAAGGTGGAAAGTTTTGAAAGAGGAAATTGGAGGATCACTGCATGCCTTGAGTGAGACAAGGTGGAGTGCCAGAGTGGAAGCCATTCACCCTGTTGCTCAGAAACTTCCTGGAATCATTGAAGCCTTGGAAAAAATAATTTCATCACAAAGACTTTCCAGTGAGGCTCATTCAGAGGCTATGGGACTGAGAGATTATTTCTTATCTTTTAAGGCAGTCATACTTGCAACATTCTGGTATAAGGTTTTGCACAGCTTCGAAGAGAGAAACAAGATTCTCCAAGCAAGATCGATTTCGATGGAAATTGGATCGGAAAATATTAAATCCCTTTCTCTTGAAATGCAAGAGCTACGCAACCGGTGGACTGATCTGCTTTCTGAGGCAAAACTTGTGGCAGATGAAATGGGGATACCAAAGATACTGAAAGCACCAAGGCGTCTGAACAGGCAAAGAAAGCAGCGGTCAGATTTACACACTGAGCCACAAGAAGCTGAGATGGACTTCAAGGTCAATGTGTTTTTGGTGGCTCTTGATTCTATCATCAGTGAGTTGAACCAGCGGTTTAAATCAATGGAAACGATTTGCTGCCTGTTCACTCCTATTTTAAAATTAAGAACTATTTCAGATGCAGAACTGGTGAACTCTGCACAAAAACTAATTGCGGACTACTTTGAAGATCTCTCAAGCTCTTTAGTAGGTGAACTTCAACATCTTCGCAAAGTTTATAATGCAACATTTGTAAGTGACTTGGCTCCTCTTGAGTTGCTGAACTCTATTCATAAGCTCCAACTTGAAGGAATCTTTGGTGAAATATGCATTGCTCTTAGAATTTTTATTACAATTCCGATTTCTGTTGCTGAGGGTGAGAGAGCATTTAGCAAGCTATCTTTAATTAAAAATTATCTTCGGTCCACAATGAGCGAGCAACGCCTGAATAGTCTTGCACTTCTCTCTATTGAGAATGAGCTTGCACGCAAACTGACCTTTAAGGATTTAATTGAAGACTTTGCAAGCCTCAAAATTAGGAGATGGTCAACTCACCACAGTTAAAAATATTAGTCATCCATTTTACAAAGTTTTAAATAATGTGTTTGTGAACAGCGTGTTAGCTATTGTGTTTATGTTATATTATATATATTTATATATATATATTTTATTTATATATTTATGTTATAGAGTTTTATATGGAAAATACATAATAGTTGAATAAAAAGTTAAAAGAAATGTTAAAAAGTTTGTAATTCTAATTGACTCTGGGGGTGGTGGGCGGCATGTTGATTCACTATGGCAGGTAGGACAACCGTGGAACCCAGTGGGGGGGTGGGTTGCTGGGGGCCGGGCGACTGCATGCCGGGGTTGTGGGGGGGGGGGCAACTGCAGGCTGGGGGGCGGTGGACGGGCGACTGCAGGTCGGGGTTGTTCGGCGGCCAGGCGACTGCAGGGGGGGGCCCAGGGACTGAACTGTGTGGGGGCCCCAAAATTCCTGATGGCGGCCCTGGAAGGGGGGGGTGACTTTTCCTATTTATTTATTTATTTATTTATTTATTATTTGCATTTATTTATCACCCATCTGGCCGGCAAACCGGCCACCCTGGGCAATGTACATAAGATAAAAACAGGATAAAATACATTAAAACAGTATAAAATTTTAAAATCTTAGCCCACCCCATATTTCCGCCTGAATAGCCAAGTTCTTAGTGAGCGGTGGAAGCTCAGCAGAGAGGGGGCATGGCGGAGGTCTCTTGGGAGAGAGTTCCACAGTACGGGGGCTGCCACAGAAAAGGCCCTCTTCCTCATCCCCACCAGTCTAGCTGCTCTGGCTGAAGGGACAAGGAGAAGGCCAGCTGTGGCAGATCTTGTTGAGCAGCCTACTTGGTGTTGCTGGAGGCGCTCCTTGAGATAGACTGGACCGGAGCTGTATAGGGTTTTAAAGGTCAAAACCAACACCTTGAATTCGGCTTGGCAAGCAACTGGTAGCCAGTGTAGCTCCTTGAGCATTGGAGTGATGTGATCCCGCTGGCGGCTGCCTTTAACCAGGCGAGCCGCCGCATTCTGTACCAGCTGTAGCTTCTGAACCATCTTCAAGGGTAACTCCACATAGAGCGCATTACAGTAGTCTAGACGAGAGGAGACCAAGGCATGAACCACTGGTGGGAGCAGATGGTTAGGAAGGTAGGGGCGCAGCTGCCGTATCAGATGGAGTTGATACAGCGCCGCCCGGCTCACAGCTGACACCTGAGCCTCCATGGACAGCTGGGAGTCTAGAATGACCCCCAAGCTGCGGACCTGGTCCTTCAGGGGTAGATGTACCCCATTCAGCACCAGGTCAACATCCCCTAACCTCCCCTTGTCCCCCACCAGAAGTACCTCGGTCTTCTCTGGGTTCAACTTCAGCTATTGGCAGACCCCCTTCTTTACAAGGGTAATCTCCCCCCGCAATACTGATAGCCTGCAACTGGTCAGGAATAACCTCCTGACATGTCCTCGTTTGTGCAGCTGCTTCAAGAGTTTCTCAGTTTTATAACCAAAGCCCCTCTCATCAGACTAACTCTAGGGAAACATAAAAAGAAATGTGCTTTGAATGAGCCAGGGCTCCCGCCAGGGTTCACATTGTTACATGTGAACTGGGCCGATACGAAGGTTGGCGAGGGGGGAAATTTAAAAACAGAATATTGTTTACAAGAAACAGGGACTTTTCTGCAGTGGCCCCATCCTGATCAAATACCTTTCCATCGGAGGTATGCCTGGCTCTCTCCCTGGCTAATTTTAAACGGACCTGAGAAGCCAGGATGAATCAGTCCACTTTTAATTGACTCTGCTCTATAGTCTACATTTTACATCACATGGTTTTCAGTTTCGCTGATATTTTATTTTTCTATTGTGTTGAAATAGCATGCTAGGAGTTGTAGGCCAAAAACATCTGGGGACCCTAGGTTGGAGAACACTGATGGGGAAGAGACTAGGCAATTTCAGTAGATTATTGATTGGCCCTCAGGGCATGTTCCTGGAAGGTCAAAGCAGGGTCTGATTTGCCCTCCCAGGCCGTCCTGTTAAACTGAAGCCTGGGCAAAACTTTACTTTTAGAGACCATTGTATCCTTGGAGGCCTGGCTGACTGACTTCTTCTTGAGTGAGAAGACACACTCATGACGTACACAATTGTTTTATCTTTCTTCTTCCTTTTCTTTTTTTTTATACCACCTTGGGAAGCATTTGCCTTTAAAGTTTGGTCTAAAAATATATTAAACTTGATAAATAATGGTAATAGAACATCACACCCGTGACATATCTATGTATTTAAAAAGACATAAAACTAAAATACACACATCTTCAACACATTATTTAATAAAATGTATTTTGATACAGGCAGGGCTTTTTTTCTGGTGGAACTCACCGGAACTGAGTTCCAGCACCTTTTCTTCTATTAATTGCATTACAATTTAATCGCCATCTACTCCCGAGGAAATGTAATCCAAGAGTTCCGGTACCTTTTTCTCCAGAAAAAAAGCACTGGATACAGGCAATGAAAAATCAAATAACTGGTAGTTCACTATACTTGCAAATATTTATAGCCACCCCAGAGAATTACCCCAGTGTCTAAGTAGACAATTTGATCAATGCAAACCTGAATGGTCTCATCATTATATTCTGGAGCAGCTTGCCTCCATTTACCATATTTATGCCACTGAAGAAGACAGTAAGGTTAAAATGAATCTGGCATATTGGTGACTTGGTTCATCATTGCCTATAACAAAGGACATTTTGAAAATACTTGCTTGTATTTTAAATAGCTTATTTTTGTTTATTTTATATACATGGGTACAGTATATGTATATTCATATGTGATAATAAATTATTTTGTGTTATATTGTTTTCCTGACCTTCATATTGTTTTCCAGGAATTTGAAAATCATGTCCATTTAGGGACTGGAATTCTATAATATTTGAAAAAAAGAGGATTAACCCAGTCCCCTACTAACTCTTTGCATAAAATGTTCCATCCTCCTGAGCAAAGATTTGCGGCCCCAAAGTAACATCCCATTCTATCTTTAAAAACAGACTGGGGCCAAGGGTGTTGCTGGGCATTTAAAAGATTTAGGGCCCAGGCTCATGTGATGACACAAATCAGCATAAAATTTGCATATTCCAATTTATATCCATACATACAAATTTAGAAATAGTTACTAAGATTTATTTAAATTTACAGGAGGCAAAATCAGCCGATTAAGTTCTCATCCAAATCATCTAAAATAAAATAAGGAGCACCCTTGCAAAGGGGGGAACATGACTCCCAATTAAACCAGTTTTTAATAGCAATTTGGTCCTGACTTCCTGGAAACCAACTGGAAGAAATGTTTTTGATTAGTGGTTCAGTACAAGGATGTAGGTGGTTTACAAAAACTGTTAGATCCCATTTGCTTGCTGGCTGCTGGGGAAGGTTTCATGACGTCCGTGCTGCACGCTTGCACAGGGAGAGAGAGAGTTCCTTTTTTTGTTTTTCTGTTTTTTTTTTAAAGGTTTTAGCTTTGCAATTTTGCTAAATCTCCATGAAACCAAAGCCGTTTTGCTGTAATCTTGTGGCGCTTGCTTGGGATGAAGCCACCCACCCGAGAGTCAAACCGTTATTAAAAAAAATGAAAGGATCTTTCTGGAGAGCACAAATTTAGGGATCAGATCAAGTCAGATGTTACTATTGAAATCACAGATCATGACAAAAAGTAAAAAAGGGCTACGTCACACATTTTCTTGCTTTGCCCGCCGACCCAAAATATTGGCAAGAAAAGTCTGATGCTGAGTCTCTTTGCCATTTTACGTACTTGTTACAGCAGTTGTTCCCCTGCCTGGCAGCTGGCTCAGTCCCATCACCCCTGGCCGCTCCGCTTTTGTTAAGGTTTTGTTCTCCTTTACAGAATGATTCCAGGCAATCAGGGATCACATAATGAATGCGATGGCACGGCGCGATGTAGCCAGATTTTGCTCTGTGGGCGAATGAAACTGATTTAGACTGATGGCAATACAGTAATACCTTGGATTACAAGTAACTTGGTTTGAGAGCATTTTGCAAGACAAGCAAAAATTTTAAATATTTATTTATTTATTTATTTACTTGATATACAAGCGTCGCCTTGGAGTACAAGTACTGTAGTACGGCTGAAATTAAAAATCTCTGTACAAATTTTTTTGGGGGGGGGATTTTCGTTTTGATATAAGAGTGTTTTGGATTACAAGCACCTTTCCGGAACGAATTATGCTCTCAATCCAAGGCATGACTGTACTTCTGAGATTAGTCACACGTGGCGACGAGGGAATCTCCCCCTTCCCCCCTTTTGTTCCTTTATTGTTTCAGAATTTATTCTGCCCTGCATTCACTCCTCCTCAATTCTGGTCTGACTAGGAGAATTTCTAAAATAAATTCCGGAAATGTCGCATGTTCCAGGTTTCAGTTCATTCACTTCTCCTTGCCAGAACCCGTGTGCTCTGCCTCTAGCTATAATAAGGGTGTGTGTGCGCGTATGTCCATCAGCACCATGATGCCAAGGCCATGAAATCTATCTTGTATCTTGAGACAATGGTATGTCCAGTTGCACCAAGATTTATTTCTATGGGGGCAGGGCGTGGGGAGATGAATGGAAGAACCGAAAAGAACGGCAAACCATACATATCAGTGCTGTACTCTGGAGGAACTCTGGAAATGAAAAATTGAGCAACAGAGAATCCCAAATTCGTCGAGACTCAGTGCATTTGGAATTCTGAAATCCCGAGACATATTTGGTTGAGGAGATTTTTGGAAGGCTCCCTGCATAACTGGTTGCTCCCGCCTTGGGTTTTCTACAAAGCCGGCAGCCACGTTAAGAAGTACATGAGGGTGAGGGGAGGCCTTACTTCTAAATCAGCCTTTCCCAAGCTGGTGCCCTCCAGAGATATTTGGCTACATGGTAGGTGGTGGGAGTAGCTGTGTAGCCCAACACATCTGGAATGCAGCCGGTTGTGGGAGGCTGCTGTGGACAGAGCAGAGCCGACTTTTATCTGCAGCATGTAGGCCAGTGTTCTCCAACCTTGGGTCCCGAGATGTTTTTGGCCTACAACTCAGCTGGCTGGGGCATGCTGGGAGTTGTAGGCCAAAAACATCTCAGGACCCAAGGTTGGAGAACACTGGTGTAGGCCCTGCAAATGGAGTTTGTGGAGTTCCCGTTTTTGGATTTGCATTCTCCTCCTTCCCCACCACGTTGACCATGTTCACGTGGACATAATAAAAGCAAGCAAAGAAAAAAGCAACCCGGATGTGATCGATCGTTCTTCTTCTTGCATTGAGGTTCTCCTTGTGCTGTGTTGTGTGTGCGTGTTCTCCCAAACTCGGCACAAAAAGGAGATGCTCACATCAAGATTGCCCTTTTCAAAGTTAGTGGTTTATCAGTGGAAGCCTCTGTCGCCGCATTGCAACCGCATGTTCCCCTCTCCTTTCCCCCCCTGGCAGGTTCAGCTCATCAGCGATGCCTACAACCTGGTGGTTGATGCCGTGCTTGGTGTGGAGGCCGACCCGGGCGAGGTGTCTGAGCCCTACAGCACTATCTTGGCGACCCTCAAGCAGATCCGTATCCCTCTCGTCAGTCTGGACGTCCCCTCTGGTACACGTGCCTTGAACCCTTTGCCCTCCCTGGTTCCCATTGGTGTGTTAGGTCTCACACTCGTCCTCACCCCAAACAAATACCTGTGCTGCTTTTGCAGTCTCCAATCAGCTTCTCCTCTCCTCTGTACCCTAACTGTGGGTTACTCTTATGGAGCCGGCCCTCCCGTTAGGCAGTGAGGTGGTCACCTCAGGCAGCTAGTTTTCGGTGTTGCAAAATAACTGTCAGTTATTTGGTTTGTTGTTGGATCCAACTGGGAGTGCTGCTGCCAATTAGGAATGGCCTAAGGACATCTGAATAGCCCGATCTCGTCTGATCTCGGAAGCTAAGCAGGGTCAGGCCTGGTTAGTACAGGCAGTCCCCGAGTTAAGAAGGTCCGACTTACAGACAACCCATACTTAAGAACGGACTTCTGGGTTCCCCGGCACTATGTCATTTACGTAGAGTACATAGGGTAGTATACTACGCGAGATTTGCGTCAATGCCGATTTTAACGTATAGAACGCTATGCTGTTCCGACTTACATACAAATTTGACTTAAAAGACATTCTTAAGAAGGGAACTCGTTCGTAACCTGGGGACTGCCTGTACTTCAAATACCAGGTGCTGTAGGGAGGGACCACAGCTCAGTGTGATAGAACACATGCTTTGCATGCAGAAGGTCCCAGGTTCAATCCCCCGGCATCTCCAGGTAGGGCTTGGAAAGAATCCTGCCTGCTGAAACCCAGGAGAGCCATGGCTGCCAGTCAGTGTCAACAATACTGGGCTAGATGAGAGCCAGTGAGAGCCAGTGTGGCCTAGTGGTGAGAGTGTTGGACTGGGACTCAGGAGATCCGGGTTCTAGTCCCCGCTTGGCCATGAAGCTCACTGGGTGACTTTGGGCCAGTCACTGACTCTCAGCCTAACCTACGGTACCTCACAGGGTTGTTGTGAGGATAAAATGGAGAGGAGGATTATGTAAGCCGCCTTGGGTTCCTTGCAGGAAAAAAGGCGGGGTATATAAATATAATAAATAAATAATAGATGGACCAAGGATCTGACTCAGTCGAAGGCAGCTTCCGATGTTCCTACCTTGTTCCATGTCTTTATTGTTCCGTGGGCTGATTCTGCCCTGTGATTTGCTCCACCTTAATTCTGGTTTAACAAGAATTCCTAAAATCTAATTCCAGAATTTTTCATAGTTTTCAGCTTGGTTCCTTCTTTCCCCCTTCCTCTGTTACATTTGCGCATTGATGACACGGTGCCCGCCAAAAGAAAGAAAGAAAGAACGGTCTCGATGCCGTCGTATCTATGATGGCCACAAGGTTTGCTTTGTTCCGTGTCCCCCTGCCCTTTTTTCCCCTCCCTGATGCACACGTGTGCTCTCGAGAATCGGCAGCAAACCACACAGTCAAGGACTTCGGTGCAAGATATTTAGCCGGTTCATGTAGGGGCTGTTAAGTGGGGAGGCGTGCCCCACCCTTCCTGCAGATCTTCCCCAACACAGGAAGGATGGGGACACTGCGGGAGTGGCTTGTGTGCGCGCCCAGCTGCCCTCATGTAATCCTACAAACTGGAGGCAGGGGACCTTTGCCCCAGGGCCCAAATCTGCCGGCGGATGTTCCCCATGTGGTCTGCAGAGGTTGGGCACCCTCCGCAGCCCGTCTCCTGGCCTGGAGGATCCTGGGGACTTGGGGAAGAGGTGGGAAGAGGAATCCCCCTTCGTATCTCCAATCACAGATTCCTCGGGGGAGGCGCAGCCAACCTGGCCAGGGATGGGGACTCGGACTCGAGGACTCGACTCGTGAGTCGGACTGAGTCCCCACTCTGACTCGACTCGGACTTGAGTCCCAATATTTTCAATGGGACTCGAGACTCGACTCGGGACTCGAGACCAAGGACTCGTGTTCCAAAATCGTGTTCCTCAAATGCAACATGGATAGGTTTTAGGAAGTACAGCAAGTTTATTTTTTAAAATCATTTTCCTAAAATGCAACCTTTCAGACATTTTGGGTTTGTCTGCCTGGTCTGTTCTTGCCAAAATCAGTTGCAGAGTTTTGAAATAAAAAGGCACACTTGTGCCTAGAATTTATTTAAGCCACACATCTGAAGTAGCCTTATTTTGTTGGGGGGAAAATGCATTGATTTTAATAGGGACTCGTGGAGTCAGCTTTGGGAGGGACTCGTGACTCGTGACTCGTGAGTCACCATTTTGGACCAAGGACTCGGACTCGGACTCGAGACTCGGGTCCAAAGACTCGTGACTCGACTCGTGACTCGAGACCAAGGACTCTTCAACATCCCTGGACCTGGCTGCCGCTTCTCCCCACGCGGGGAGCGAGAAGGATGAGCAAAGCCGGCAACCTCGGCAGGCACTGGCAGGAGCCGGTCTTGCAGGTGCCTGCGTGAACCCCTTTCCTTCACACCCCAGTTGAGACGGTGTGAGCGCGTAGGGAAGGGACTTGGCAGGGCTGGTACCTGCAGCTGCCAGCTGAGTCCCTTTCTCTGTGCTCTCTCTCTCTCTCTCTCTGCACAAAGAAAGGAATGTGGGTGGGGCAGGGCTGGATGATGTCACGGGACTGGCAGGGGCTTCAGGGCGAGATCCCCACCCTTTTGAAGTCCTCCGGCTTGCCAGCTTGGCCCAGAGGGGCAATCCAGCCCCCAGGCTTAAATAGGTTCCCCCCCCCCCTGCCATCAATGAACATGACTAATGCTTTGGTCCCGTGCCCAATGCACATGCATGCAGGACGCACCATCGTTTAACGTAGAGCTGGGGAGGAAAGACGCAGGTGGACGGAAGGAAGTGAGAAGCCACAAGTGCGCGGTGTTCTGCGTGGAAATTAGAAATACAGAACAAGAGGGCAGCCTTCCCCAACCCGACACCCTCCAGATGTGTTGGACTACAACTCCTCTTGGGGTACATTTATGCCAGTAGCCTGAGAATCTCAAGCCTTGCCAGGTATTCAGCAGTCTGTCAAAATCATCAGAACAGATTTGCTGGATCAGACTCAAATGGGTCCTCAGGTGGTACAATGGTACAGTGTTCTCCAACCTTGGGTCCCCAGATGTTTTTGGCCGACAACTCCCAGCATGCCCCAGCCAGCGTAGCTGGCTGGGGCATGCTGGGAGTTGTAGGCCAAAAACATCTGGGGACCCAAGGTTGGAGAACACTGATCTAAGCGGACCCTGTTGGATCAAGCCGAGAGTCCTTCTGGCGCAGCGCCATGCTTCCAGTGCTGCCAGGAGGGGGAAGGTTTCTACCGACAGCTTCTTTTATGCAGCCTTCACATTCTTCCTAACCCTTGGGGTGGGTTGTTGGGGTGGCTGACAAGCCACCTGCAACCCTAAAACAGCCCATGGCTTCTGGGTGGCTTGTCAACACCCCAGCAACCCTCCCTCGCCAGGTTCGCGTGTAGCTGCGGCGACGGGCACTTGGACTGCCAGCCCGGCACCCGCGAGCACCGCAGCCCGTCACGGCTAATGAGCCGTGGCGGGTGGTTTTGATCGTGCAAACCAGGCGGCCATCCAGGGTCTCAGGCAGGAATTTTCTTGCCCTACCTGGAGGTGGTAGGAATCAAACCTGGGACCTTTTGCACACAAAGAAGCCAGTGTGGCGTAGTGGTGAGAGTGTTGGACTGGGACTCGGGAGATCCGGGTTCTATTCCCCGCTCAGCCATGAAGCTCACTGGGTGACTTTGGGCCAGTCACTGACTCTCGGCCTAACCTACCTCACAGGGTTGTTGTGAGAATAAAATGGAGAGGAAGAGGAGGAGGACTATGTAAGCCGCCTTGGGTTCCTTGCAGGAAAAAAGGTGGGGTATAAATATAATAAATAAAGCATGGGCTCTACCACAACCCCTCCTGGTAGGGGGAGGTAGTGTTGGACGACAACTCCTAGCATCCCCCAGCTAGCATGGCTGGCTAGGAGATGCTGGGAGTGTGGTGGTTGTTGTTGTTGTTGTTGTTATTATTATTATTATTTTATTAATCACATTAAAATAAATTTCTAAGCTATGTACAAAAATAGAGTATAAGGGTATAATTAAATACAGTCATGCCTTGGATTGAGAGCATAATTCGTTCCGGAAACGTGCTTGTAATCCAAAACACTCTTATATCAAAATGAAATCCCCCCCAAAAAAATTTGTACAGAGATTTTTAATTTAAGGCATACTACAGTACTTGTATTGCAAGACGTCGCTTGTATATCAAGTAATAAATAAATATTTAACAGTTTGCTTGTCTTGCAAAACGCTCTCAAACCAAGTTACTTGCAATCCAAGGTATTACTGTACTGTATATTATTACTGTATACAATATTACCTTCCTGGGAATGCTTGCTGGAAAAAGTATGGTTTCAGTAGGCACCAAAAATCCAGAAAGTTGGTGCCTGCCTCATTTGTAGAGCAGGGCTCTCCAACCTTGGGTCCCCAGATGTTGCTGGCCTACAGCCGCCAGCATACCCAGCCAGCATGGCTAATGGCAAGGGATTCTGGGAGCTGTAGTCCAGCAACCTCTGGGGACCCAAGGTCGGAGAGCCCTGCTGTAGAGGTAGGGAGGCCAGAGGGGTGACACGGAAGGCCTATTCCAAGCCACGAGGGGATGGGCCTCTGGAATCTTGCGCCCCGCCAGGAGGGCGTCTCCTGCCGAGCACAGTGACCAAGCAGGCAGGGAGGAGGTCGGTCGATCTCTTACGTATCCCAGTCCTGAGTGGTTTAGGATTTTGTAAACTAGAACCCCAAACCTGAAACCTGGCCTGGCAGCATATAAACAGCCAGTGCAGTTCAGATGTAATATGCCGGCGATAAGCTGCTCCCATCACCAGCCGAGGTGTGACACCGGGTGCAGCTTCCAGACCAAGCTCAAGAGGGCAGCCCCACCAATTTTGAGTTTATTTATTTTTATTTACCGGTATTACATTTATATCCCGTCTTTTTTCCTCCCGCAAAGAGCCCAAGGCGACTTACACAATCCTCCTCCTCTGCATTTTATCCTTACAACAACCCTGTGAGGTAGGTTAGGCTGAGAGTCAGTGACTGGCCCAAAGTCACCCAGTGAGCCTCATGGCCAAGTGGGGACTGGAACCCGGATCTCCCGAGTCCCAGTCAAACACTCTCGCCACTACGCCACCCTGGCTCTCGGTGTTGGCTCTCGGGGTTGTCGTCCAAGACAACTGGAGGGTACCAGCTTGGGGAAGGCCGCTCTCACGGAAGGCTGGTGCTGACAGCATTTCTCAGTGCGAGTCTTCCGGCCTGCTTCCTGCCCTCCTGCCCTCCCCGTTCTCTCTGGGAGCACCGCTTACACCTGAGCTCAGCGTAATCGCTCGCCCACTTGTTTGTCCTTCAGTCCCCCGCCAAGTTCCAGCTCAGCGCCCTGGCGGAAACAGTAGCCGTCTGAAGACGAGAGGGCTCTTTTGGAAGTCAGTTTAGCTAGAATAAGCAGTCCGTCTCCCTAAACCAAGACATGATGTCATATTCAAACATACTTTGCTGTGTCTGGCGGGCAGCCGCTCGGGGCCTGGTTTCGCCATCAAGAGAGGAATTCACTCCGTGGAAGAACAAACAGGCAGACGTGAGATGCCTCACCCCCCCACTTAAGCCCCCCACCCTCAAGTTTACTTCCACTGATGGACAGCCCAACAGGTCTGCTTGATAGGGAGCATAATTTAATTTGGGGAAGGGCTGTTGCTCAGTGCTGGAGCGCCTCTTTCGCATGCAGGGGGGGGGGGTCCCAGGTTCAGTCCCTTGAATTTCCAGGTAGGGCTGGGGGGAAAGGTCTGCCACAGGTCTTTGGTCTGAGCTGGCCACGGCTCTTCTTGTGTTCTTAATACAGTAATACCTTGGATTGCAAGTAACTTGGTTTGAGAGCGTTTTGCAAGACAAGCAAATTTTTAAATATTTATTTATTTATTTTTTACTTGATATACAAGCGACGTCTTGCAATACAAGCGACTGTAGTACGGCTTAAATTAAAAATCTCTGTACACATTTTTTAGGGGGGGGATTTCGTTTTAATATAAGAGTGTTTTGGATTACAAGCACGTTTCCAGAACGAATTATGCTCTCAATCCAAGGCATGTGACTGTATATGGCATTCGCTCTGCCACGAGGTGTGGTGATGCCCACTGGCGGAGAGGGTGTTTTAAGGATTGGGGCCCCCACCTTTTGGGGCTGGTGGGCACATCTGGAATTTTGAGAACATGTTTGAGCGCTCTCACGAAACGGCCAGCCACAAAACACCCATTTCCCAAGAGGCAAACTGGTGAGGCTAAAAGAAAAATAACTTGCCCAAAACCTAAGTAAAAGGCCGAAATGGTGTGTGTGTGTGTGTGTGTGTCTGAGTTCCAAAACACAAAACCATTCTTTGGAACCCTCAGTTTTCTGCTCCAACACCCATTTCACAGAAGGCAAACTAATGAGACAAGCAACTTGGTCAAGAAACTGAGTGCAGTGCAGAGGTGCGGGCTGAGCTACAAATGCCAAATCACATATTTGCCACCACAAAGGACAACAAAATACCCATTTCACAGAAGGCAAACTTGATGCTCAGAGAAACACACACACACACACACACACACACAGGCAAAACATCCACCCACACCTGAAAATAACCCTGAGGCAAAACACATACATACTATGCACAGGAAAAAACCAGGCAAAACACATATATACATGCACAAAACCCCAGGCAAAATGCACACCACACCAAAAAAAATGCACACACACCCCAGCCAAAATGTATACTACACACACCTCGGGCCCAGAGGCATTCTTGGAAATGAAGATGGCACACACACAGCGCTGGAGGGTAACTAACAAGTCGCTTTGCAGCATGCCAGCCTCCCAGTTACTTTTTTTTTTTTTTAAACATCTTTAAAAGTTAAAAAAATCAGAAAGAGCAGGGAGCTTCGTGGGTGCCAAGGGAGATATCTGTGGGCGCATTGGTGCCCATGGGCACCATGTCGGGGACCCCAGGATTAATGGGCCATTAATTGACAAACTAGAACCTCCCAAGTTGGATTCTTCAGCTCTGCCTTTGTGTTCTGCTGGTGGGGTTCCCGGAGGCCACTGGTTGCCAGAGGGATGCTGATCTAGGATGAAGAAAGATTCTCAGCTTGATCCAGCAGGGCCCCTCTTAAATACTTACAAATCTGTCAATGGCTATTATTGAGTTTAGCGAAATGGAACCTCCACACACAGGGACAGTCTACCTCCAATTGCCAAGTGCTGGGGCCAAGCAGCAGGGGAGAATTGCTACGACCTTCACGTGCTTTCTGGAGGCATCTGGTTGGCCACTGTTGGCGCCAGAACTGCTGGCGTAGTTGGTGCCATCCAGCAACGGCTCTTCTGATGTTTGCATCTTTGTTTGCTCATTTTATTTCCTTAAATACTCAGAAGCTACTTTTCTGAACCAAATCCACCAAGGTGACAAACAAAATGCAAGCATAAAAATACAATTGTCTGATACTATAATTAACCTTTTCTTTAAACTCTTGGGTTCTCAACCTGTTCCTCTCTCCTTCAGGGTGGGATGTGGAAAACGGCAGCAGTGACGGGATCAGCCCAGACGTCCTGGTCTCCTTGGCTGCTCCCAAACAGTGCGCCACACGGTTCATGGGCAAGCACCACCTGGTGGCCGGCCGCTTCCTGCCTTACGACGTGCAAAAGAAATTTGAACTGAATTTGCCGGAGTACCCGGGCACGGAATGCATCGTTTCTCTTTGAAGACCCGGAGCACGGGGCCTGTGGCAGCTTTGGGATTTCCTGCCGCCCAAAGAACCCAACCCCCCCGTTTGCTCGTCTCAAATGGCAAGGCTGCCTGAAGTCCCCAGTATTAACAAATCCCATATCTAGACTTTGGAATGCGTACGCACCATAGCCGAAGGGCAGGACCGTGTTGTTTATTGCGAACGTAGGGGGGAAATGAAGAGCCGAGACACAGGGATGTTGAAGAGTCCTTGGTCTCGAGTCACGAGTCGAGTCACGAGTCTTTGGACCCGAGTCTTGAGTCCGAGTCCGAGTCCTTGGTCCAAAATGGTGACTCACGAGTCCCGAGTCCTGAGTCACTCCCAAAGCTGACTCCACAAGTCCCTATTAAAATCAATGGGGGTTTTCCCCAAGAAAATAAGGCTATTTCAGATGTGTGGCTTAAATAAATTCTAGGCACAAGTGTGCCTTTTTATTTCAGAACTCTGCAACTGATTTTGGCAAGAACAGACCAGGCAGACAAACCCAAAATAACCAGGCAGGCAGGGAACCCCAAAGCAGGCAGGCAGAGGCCTTTGTCTTGGACAATTCAAACTGTGGAACTGGTTAAGAAGAGACCAGGCAGGCAGAGGAGGCTGGGAACCCCAAACAGGCAGGCAGAGGCAGCCAAACCCAAAATGTCTGAAAGGTTGCATTTTAGGAAAATGATTTTTAAAAATAAAGTTGCTGTACTTCCTAAAACCTATCCATGTTGCATTTGAGGAACACGAGTCCTTGGTCTCGAGTCCCGAGTCGAGTCTTGAGTCCCATTAAAAATATTGGGACTCGAGTCTAACTCGAGTCAGAGGGGGGACTCAGTCCGACTCACGAGTCGAGTCCTCGAGTCCAAGTCCCCATCCCTGCCGAGACACTTGTTTGGTGTTTAACTGGGCCACATTTATTTACATACAATGAACTGCAAAGGGATGGAGTGCGGGTTATTCTAATCTGGCCTCCTCGGCCGCTCAATTGTCCAATTGGGCGGAGCATCCAAAACAGGGAGGTGGCGTTGTATCCGCTGCCTCCCCATTTTCCACTTTACAGTGTTGGGAGCCTTTGTTGCGTCGCCCCCTCTCGGAGTCCCACGACAACAAGCTTGGCGAGAACAAAGGCATCCCAGGCGTTCCTGATCCTCAGCTGACTGAGCCTAGTGACCCATCCATCTGAGGCCTCATGAAACCGCCTGTCACCTGAATGGTGCCAAGGATGCTCACCTCACCCTATCAATACCCTAACCCGCACTTACCTGCCTACTATCCAAATGTGACCAAATTTGACTTGCTATGCACTGATTGCAAACACCCCCCAACCCTGCTGCAGTGTGAAGTAGGCGAAACGCGCTCATCTCCCTAATAGAGATGAACCCTTAACGGCGACCAGAGGAGCCGATATTGTATACAGGGTGGGAGGGAGGGAGCTGCAGAGAACAAAGAGGGTGTGGGTTGGGGCTGCTGGGCCTAATATTGGCTCCTGCAGCCCCGCCCCCATGCTGGCTAATTACCTGCATCAACAAGTAAGCCTCGACTCTCTTCCCCCACGTCCGCAAAATTTCTCCCCGCCCACAGCTGCGCGTGCTCAGGGGAAGGTCCGTATGTCGGGAAAGACACCTGGAGCTGCAGCGCTCAGACCTGCCCAGCTCCCCCCCCCATAGGGCACCTCTGGAAATTAAATTATAAAATTAATATGTAAATGCATTTTAAAATAACTTTTAAACTATTTCCATTAAATTTTCAACACATTTTATATTAGGCCCAAAGCAGAGGGGTGTGTGTCTGTTTTCTTTTTTCCCGTTGTGGAAATTTTCCTCCATCAAAACCTTCCCTTCCTTCCCCTTTGCATCCTCTTAGGCCGGATCCACACCTAAGGGTTATTACAGTACTGTATTGCTGCCGTGACTTGTGGGGCACACGACGCACACACTTTTCAGTGCCAGCCGTGGTAGTCCTGCATAATCGTTTTTCGTTTCTTCTGGAATCTCCCAGATTAAGTTTATTATGATTTTTTCTAGTTATTCATAGATAGATAGATAGATAAATAGATCCTGGAGTTGGAAGGGGCCTACAAGGCCATCGAGTCCAACCCCCTGCTCAATGCAGGAAACTAGAGGAGGGGGTCTCCCATCCAAGTAATCACCAGGCCTGACCCTGCTTAGCTTTCCACACTCAGACAAGCTGAGCCAGCGTGAGCCACAGGCGGTTCACTGTCACAGTATGCGGATAGCGTGTGCTAAACTTGCAACACAGTTGCCCGTCCAAGGTGTGGCCACAAAAGTGTCGTCACTGGAGCCAGCAAATAGTTTTCGGTGGGTGGGGGGGGATGTGGCGTCATGTGAGTCTGGTGGGGAAGAGAGGTTTTCGCCAGTTGTTGTGCGGCGGGTCGCCCTCTTCTCCGGAAGCTTCTTAATTTTTTGTTTGTATACGTTCCTCCGCAGCTCTGAGCAGGTTGCTTCGGGGAATTGCTTGTCGGTGTTTTTTAAAAAACAAATTTGCACCTGCATACCTCCGCATAAGCGGCAGACCAGAAACGAAGAACCCCTGCTTCTGAAATGGCCATTTCCCCTGTGTGTGAAAGGCAGTACCCCCAGGATAACCACCATGGAGTCTGAAAGGGGACAGGAGCAAGAGGCTTCCCCCCCCCTTTTTCAAACAGCCGCGTTCACCCCCATTGCCTGAAGAGCATGGAGCTGTAAATGAGCCAGAAGGCATGTCTGCTCAGAAGCAAATCACATTCTCTCCAATGCCCTTACTCCCAAGTGTATCACGTTGCTTTAACAGGAGCCTTGTGCTCGGGAAACCCAGAACGGGAGGAGCACTGCTTTGGGAAATTTCATTTGGGTGGAGGGGAGGGGCATGGCATGCATGACACACTGATCCTGCTGGCTTCACCCCAGCCCCAGTGGGAGGGTGGTAGCGGCAGCGGCGGCAGAAGCATCCTTCTCCTCCTCCTCCTTTGTGAGGGGCCGGAAGAGCTTTTTCATTTCTTTTTTTTTAAGATCGCTCCCTGCGTTCATTCGCACCTGTGCAGGGACGACGAAGCAAAATAATTAAAAAACCTGCACAAACCTGTTCAAGGCAACGCCCAGTTCTACCGCTACGGAGTTAGGTGTGGTGTGGCCAACCGGGATGAGTGCGATACATTTAACGAGAGTGTGCCCTGTGAGGTGTGACTGTGGAACGTGACTATAGGCTGGCTCGAGGGACCCACTGGGAATTCTGGTTATCCATGTGGGAGTATGCGATGAGATGTCAACTCTGCAAGGAGGGATTTTAAGTTGACTGCCCATTAAAGGGTTAAGATAGACTGTTACAGCCTAGTTGAAGGGCAAAGGCAGAAACCAAGCTTCTCTGAGAAGTCAGGGGGAAGGGTTCAGTGGAGGAAACCACTTAGTGGTATCAGGGGAGGGAATGCTGGATGTTGCCCAGCAACAAGTTAGAAATTCCATTCTCCCTCACTCTGATAGTTAGGATGTTCTGACAGTTAACAGACTTAACTGATGCTTGCTAGGGTTTAGCAAAGGAGACTTGACCTGTGGTTTTCCTTTCCTCACAGTATGAGTAACTTATAAGAAACTGCACTTACTAGAAATCTGTAACCATTAAGCTTATAGTATACAAGTAATCTTATGTTACTGTTATTTATTTAAAAGTATCTACTGTACTTTAGAAACAAGCCTGTGTGTGTTTGTTGGGAGAACTCTGCTGCTATTGTGCTCGGCCAGCAATCCATTATGTCTCTCTTCACCCTAGCTGGTTCTTGCGATGCCTCTGTCTGACAGAAGACAGTGGTTTAGCTTTAATCATCTTTCTGCTGGAGGAACTGCTGCCAAAACGCAAGCGAAGCAACTGCCAGATGGAACTGTGAGGGACCCCCATTCTGAAAGGGCCCTACAAGATCGACTAGGGATCCTAATTTTGGATTTGAAAAATGTTGACATGGTGGGCAGAGTGCCTCTGAGAATATGCAGAGTGTCTTTCCTCCTGAGAGGAACAACATCTGCAGCTGCCTTGTGTTGAGTCAGGCCATTTAGCCCAATATTGACTACTCTGACTGGGAGCGGCTGCCGAGGGCCTCAGGCAAGGAAGGCCCTTTCCCATCACCCGCTCCATAATCCTTTTCTACCTGGAGATATTTATTTATTTATTTATTTCATTTATATACCGCCCCACAGCCGAAGCTCTCTGGGAGGTTCACAACACTCTATACATAAAAACAACAATAAAAAACATACAAAATAGTTTAAAAAATTAAAAACCAAATTTAAAAAACACAGTTTAAAATAACAATACAAAAGCCAATAAAACTGAGCCTACAGGTGACAATCCCCTCCGTGCTATTCCAAGCTCCTAACTAAATGCCTTGGCATAGAGGGAAGTCTTAACCTGGCGCCGAAAAGATAGTAAGGTTGGCGCCAGGCGGGTCTCAGTGGGAAGCTGATTCCATAACTGGGGGGCTACCACCGAGAAGGCCCTCCTCCTCGTTGCCACCAACCAAGCCTCTCTTGGAGGTGGCAGTCGGAGGAGGGCCCCAGATGTTGAGCGTAGTGTCCGGGTAGATAGCGGTTGGGAGAGACGTTCCGTCAGGTATTGTGGTCCTAAGCCGTGTAGGGCTTTATAGGTTAAAATCAGCACCTTGAATTCGGCTCGGAAGCATATTGGCAGCCAGTGCAAGCGGGTCAGAACTGGTGTAATATGCTCGGACCTTCCGGTCCCCGCAATAAGCCTGGCTGCCACATTTTGCACAAGCTGCAGCTTCCGAACAGTCTTCAAAGGCAGCCCCACGTAGAGTGCATTGCAGTAGTCTAGTTTAGAGATCACCAGAGCGCAGATTACTGAGACCAGGCTATCCCTGTCCAAATAGGGGCGTAGCTGGGCCACCAGCCGAAGCTGGTAAAAGGCACTCCTTGCCACTGAGGCCACTTGAGCCTCAAGTGACAAAGATGGCTCCAGGAGCACCCCCAAGCTACGAACCTTCTCCTTCAAGGGGAGTGCAACCCCATCCAGAACAGGTTGAACACCCTCCATCCGGTCAAAGGAACCACCCACTAACAGCATCTCAGTCTTGTCTGGATTGAGCCTCAGTTTGTTAGCCCTCATCCAGTCCATTGTCGCAGCCAGGCACCGGTTCAGCACATCCACAGCCTCACCTGCTGAAGATGAAAAGGAGAAATAGAGCTGCGTGTCATCAGTGTACTGATGGCAACGCACTCCAAAACTCCGGATGACCCCACTCAGTGGTTTCATGTAGATATTAAATAGCATGGGGGATAAGACCGACCCCTGAGGAACCCCGTACTGGAGAGTCCATGGGGCCGAGCAACATTCCCCAAGCACCACCCTCTGGAGCTGGCCATCCAAGTAGGAGCGGAACCACTGCAATGCAGTGCCCCCCACCCCCAACTCAGACAGCCGCTCCAGAAGGATACCATGGTCGATGGTATCGAAAGCCGCTGAGAGATCCAGGAGTATCAACAGGGTCACACTCCCCCTGTCTCTCGCCCGACATAGGTCATCATACAGGGCGACCAAAGCCGTTTCCGTGCCAAAACCAGGCCTGAACCCCAACTGAAATGGATCCAGATAATCAGTCTCATCCAAGAGCACCTGGAGCTGGTTGGCCACCACCCGCTCAAGGACCTTGCCCAGGAAAGGAACATTCGCCACCGGCCTAAAGTTGTTAAGATCTTCCGGGTCCAGAGAGGGTTTCTTCAGGAGTGGTCTCACCACCGCCTGTTTCAGGTGGCATGGGACCACTCCCTCTCACAAGGAGGCATTGATCACCTCTCTGGCCCAGCCGGCCATTCCCTCCCTGCCGGGGATTGAACCGCAGACCTTTTGCATGCAAAGCAGATGTTCCACCACTGAGTGATGGACTTCCAATATATATATTTTAAAAGGACACAAGACCAGAGTGCATCTTGTGTTGATCGTACATAACAATCACATCAAGATCACTGTTTTCCAGTGTTTTATCACAGCACATCTGTACCGCAGACACGTGCGGGGAGTTCATAAACTACATGTGATCCAACAATGCAGTTAATTTTAGAAATTCTAGTTAAACTCGGATTCAGAGGGAGGGAACACAGGGCAGAGCAAAATTCCAAATGATTAACTGCCTCTTCCCAAACGTTCCTGCCCAGAGATCATCATCTGAGGCCTGGCTCCACATACATACTGAGATTCAGCGGGTGGTTATTCGTTTCTGCAATGGCTCCCAAATTGCGGAACACCCTCCCTGGGTCTTGTAGGGGCTCGGCAGACCTTTTTATTCTTCCTGGCCTTTTAAAGGGCTTTTTAATTGCTGCTTTGCTCTACTCTTAACGATGTGTTTAATGCGGCATTTTAAAATCGTGCTTTTCCATGTTTTAACTGCTTGGCTATTTATCTCTTTCGATTATTCTGAATTAATTGTTGCTTGCTCGTAAAACAATCATTTTAGGATGCAATCCTATGGATGTTTAGACGGGGGGGGGGGAAGTCCTACCAAAAGTTGTAGGGCTTTTTTTCTGTCTAAACATGCTTTAATAGGGTTGCACCCTGAATGTGTCTGGTCATTGGCTTGGTCACTGCTTTTGTTGCATTTGCTTTGTATATCACCCCCAGAGCTTCGGCTCTAAGGCGACTCATGAACGAACAAAATGAATGAATGAATTAAAAAGATGGAGAGGGGAAATGCACTCGGGCTTAAAACAGATCAGAGCCTAAGACAGCAATGGGGAAAGCAAATCCAGAGTTGGATCCAGAGGTGGAAGAATGGTCGGCCACGGTAGCCTTAATGCTCCCAAACGTGGGCGCTAGCTAGCTGGTTTGTTTAGGGAGACAGACCAGCTCCATTCCAGGCCGGCCTCTGGACCTTAAGCCCTTGGCTGCTGTGGGAGCGGCTGGTGTCTGCCCACACACAGCAGCGAAACACCCAGTGGGGCCTTTTGATGCGAAAGGCAGTTGACCTACTAATCTCCTCTCCTGCTGAATCTGGGGGATTCAACTTGATGGCAGCTACAGCAGCAGAAGCAAGAGGAGCAAAACGGACTTCATCACCAAGCGTGGAGGACGTCGCACAGGAATGTATGTAAGTAATGCCTCTCCCCCCACTCAGGGGACCTTCAGAAGCTTCTGGAAAGGCCAATCCATTCCTCCTGCACACACGCACACACGCACACCCCATGTCCCTTTGCTTCTCAGCTTTGCAAACTCCCAGGTGGTGCCTTCTACGGTGCAGGGCTGGGGATCCTGGCCGGCCTGTTGTGTCTGTCCTCCGCACCTCTGCCAAACACCAGGCACTGAAGGCTGGTGGCACTGGGCCGTTTTTTTCCTAAACGATCCAAGTTACGCTCAGCCTATCAGAACATTTGGAATCGGGGTGGGGTGGAAAGTGTGGGAAGGAGACGGAAGGTGTCAAGAGAAAGGATTTAGGATCGGGGGGGGGCTGTTTACATTGCAATCCTATGCATGTTTCCTCAGAGGTAAATCCCAGTGTGTTCTGTGGGGCTGACTCCCAAGGTGTCTAGGATTGCAATCTGAAACAAACTTCCCAGGGAGTGAGTGAAGTGAATCCCATTCAGCTGAATGGTACATACTTCTCTGAGTAGATAATATATTGAATTGCACTGTTAATTTATTTAAAAGGTGGCAGGGGAATGCGAAGGAGGGTTGTCAAATTATGAACTGTGTGGAGAACATGTATGGCAACAAATCTCTAGTGAGGCCGGAGTGACGAAAATGCAGCAGAGTGGCCAGGGTGAATGAGAGGGAATTTAGTTTGGGTTCTCTCCCCCTGCCCCAGTAGGCCAGAAAAGAGAAAATACGTCGCTAAAAAAAGAGGGCACAGATTATTATAATTGCGCAGAAGACCCGGCTGCTGGTCTTCCACAGAACAGAAATACAATTTCGTCGTGAGGAAGACCGAGCGGGTGACCTGTGTGTGCACCTGCTCAGTCTGCTCTCCACCACGTGTAACATTTGACGGGCAACTTCTTCCTCTCCATTCTTACGGTTCCTTTACATTTAAACAGAACTTGGACTGATAGCGCTTCAAATAGAGGAGTGCCCTACTTCACGCAGGACCTTCCGCTCTTCGAAGGCCTTCTCTATGAAGAGTTGCTTAATGTAAAGATCAAGAACCCTAAGATTTACACTTCACAGGTGGCAAATCCAGCCAATTAATTTCTCATCCAAATAATCTCAAATAAAATAAATGGTTCAGTTAATTTGCCCCCTGCCCCAATCATCCCAAACCAATGGCAAAGCTTCCCCCCCCCTAAGCTTAATTGCTTAATTGCCGTGCAGGGGAAGATTTTGGGGGGCATGTTGCAGCATGTGGGAAGGGGAGAGTTAACCCTTTTCTTCCCAGTTGCGTGGCAATTAATCTGAAAAAAACAACAACACACCTTCCATTGGCACCAGGGCACTCAGGGGCCCTGAGAAATTGATTCAGGGCTGGGGGCCCATAGGCCCCGGCCTAGTAACACACCTGCCGGGGGCCACCAGATGTGTTGGACTACAACTGCCAACATCCCCAGCCAGCATGGCCCAGGTTGGGGAAGGCTTTGGGACTGTCCTGAATCGACGGCGAATGAATTCCATCGGGAGACCCTGAGCTCTGGAACTGTGAGAGAGGGAGAAAACCTTCTTTCCCTCCACTTTGCTCCCACTGTGCACTATTTTATAAACAGCGATCATGTTAAATAATAATAATAATAATAATAATAATAATAATAATAATAATAATAATAATAATCTAAACTAAAAAGCCCAGATGCCCAAGGGAGGCAGGAGCTCCAGCCTCCAGATCATCTTTCCAGCTCTTCGATAACTTTATTGAGACGGGGCGACCCTAACAGTACTTGTATAAAATACTTTATACAATAGTACTTTAGATTTGTAGAAAGATGATCTGACGCTGGTCTTAAAAAAAAAAAAAATCAGTCCCTCTTGCAGTCATGAAGGCTGAGTCTGTTAAAAAAAAAAAAAGAAAAGGCTATTAAAATGATGGCTTCAGATGGGATCTCTGTCTGTGTTCCAATAGCTCGCCCCCCGGGGAAAAAAACCCCACACACCCGATTTCCAAACCGCATCTGTAACGGGAGCGCTGCAGTGTGGCCTCCCCCCGCATGAGCTCATCATGGTTTTATTGACTCCTCTCATCCTTCCAAGCACCGTCCAATTTTAGCAGCTCAAGCTATAAAGGCTACTGCTGAAGTGTTCCCAAAAACAATAATGAAAAAATCCCTGATATTCTTCCAGCGCTGCTCATGCTGACAAGCTTTGGGTTCTCCGTGTCTCTTTATTTCCTGGTCCAGGCTTTGCTCTCCGAAGAGGCATCCCAGCCAAGGGAAGGCAGAGTGGGGGGCACAACTCTTATATAGACCTGCCGTCCTTCTCTGCTCCAGTTCTGAAGCAGCCTGCGGTTCAGAGACGGGGTCGGCATCTCTCTGCCTTAAAGGTCTCCCCTGAAGGTTTGCAGGCAGGGCACCCGATTCCCACCCACCCCCTCCTACCCAATCCCACCCAGGCTGCAGTGATGTTCGGAGGAAAGTCGACTCTTTTTTTGCTCTTCCTTGTGTTTGACTGTGTCTCCGCTCAAGGTAACTCTTGTCTGTTTCTGATGTTGATGCATGAAATTGGGGAGGGGGCATTGCTGGCGTGCCGGAAACAGTGGAGGCCGATGTGGCATTCCGGGTCTCTCTTTCTCTCCTTCCCCTCCCGGCCTTTTTGTCACCTTGCATGGCTAGGCAAAAACCAAGCACGCGTCAGGATGACTCTCAGATCTGAAAATCTGAACTCCTGTTGGGAGCATTTGGGGGCAAAAAGGGTGATGAGGGGATGATGATAAAGCTCACCAAGTGTCTGTTCTAAGAGATTACGTTATATTGCTCCAATTAATGGAGAGTCAACAGTAATGGTTATTAATGATAGCGGGATGATTAACGTACGGAACTCACTGCTGCAAGATATGGTGGTGGCTGCTGGCTTTGAAGTGGAATTCGACAAATGCATGGAGGAGAGCACGGCCTGTTGTTAGCCACGACAGCGATTCAGCATCTCCATTTTCCTGGGGGGGGGGGGCAACACAAGAGCCAGTATGGCGTAGTGGTGAGAGTGTTGGACTGGGACTCGGGAGATCCGGGTTCTAGTCCCCGCTCGGCCATGAAACTCACTGGGTGACTTTGGGCCACTCACTGACTCTCAGCCTAACCTACCTCACAGGGTTGTTGTGAGGATAAAGTGAAGAGGAGGAGGATTATGTAAACCACCTTGGATTCCTTGCAGGAAAAAAGGCGGGGTATAAATATAATAATAAATAACTAAATAAATAAGTGAGGGCTGCCGGCTTTGTGCCCTGCTTGTGGTCTTCCAGAAGCATCTGGGTGGCCACCATGGAGTGACAGGACATTGGCCTCCCTGGACCCTTGATCCAGCAGGGGGGTCTTATGTTCTTAGCGCCGCGTGCAGCCCCTCAGCCCTAGTTTCCACGCAGACAAACATTTACTAAAGGGGGACCTTTCCAGTCACCGGTATCATTTTGTAAAGTGGTATGTAGGGTGGTATTACTATTACTATTATTTTATTTACTTACTTACTTACTTACTTACGCACACACACAGCTTAGAACCACAATACCTGACGGAACGTCTCTCCCAACCTCAATCTACCCAGACACTACGCTCAACATCTGGGGCCCTCCTCCGACTGCCACCTCCAAGGGAGGCTCGGTTGGTGGCAACAAGGAGGAGGGCCTTCTCAGTGGTAGCCCCCCAATTTTGGAATAAGCTCCCCTCTGAGGCCCGCCTGGCGCCAACCTTACTATCTTTTCTGCACCAGGTTAAGACTTCCCTCTATGCCAAGGCATTCAATAGTTAAGAGCTCAAAATAGCACATGGGGGCTGGGCGGGGCCATGTGTCACCTGTAGACTTAGTTTTATTAAGTTGTTGTATTGTCATTTTAAACTGTGCTTTTAAATTTGGTTTTAATCTTTTTAACTACCGGTATATTGTATGTTTTTATTGTTGGTTTTTATGTAGATTTTATTGTATAAATTGTTGTGAACCACCCAGAGAGCTTCGGCTGTGGGGCGGTATAGAAATGAAATGAAATGAAATGAATGAATAAATACATTTATTAAGTACTGTGTTGCTACTTGCATACTGATGTAAGTTCCCACACTGAGTCAATGGTCTGTATTGCTCGATAGTTGTGTTCATCCAGCAGTGTGTGATGGATGTTTCCGAACATTTCCAGTCTTGCAATGCACACCCGGATTCAGGAGGGGCTTCCCTAAAGTTTAACCTGGAATTTCCTTTCTGCTATCAGTCCATTTTCCTCCACTGAGAACGGTGCTTCTGTTCTCCATTTTAGGACGACCTGACCTATAGATGAGAATTGTTGCCCTGGCCTTTCCCCTCCCAAGCAGAATATGGAGTGTTCCTTCACTCTGTTCTCCTGGGCTTTGCTTCACCATCGTTTAGAGCGCGATCCTATGCATAGTTAGACAGAAAAAAAGCCCTACAACTCCCTCCCAGCATCGAGAGCATTTTATTTAGGGACTGAGTCTATAGTGCAGCCACTTAAGAATCAGCCCCCACACCCACACCTCCGCCCCCAGGACACACATCACCAAAACAGAGGACAACAGGACACAGATGTACATAACATTTTCACATGCTGATTGATCTGTATAGGTGGAAATAATTACTCTCCTTTAAATAGGAATGTCGTCGTACACCTCAGCATGGTGGGGAAGTCTGGCCAGGTGAGCTGTGTGCTTGCCGCTCTCCAGGTACAACTCTGGGTGGGCAATTCCAAGCACACACACACCCCGCTCTTCCTCCTTGGCATTCTTGGTCTTTAAAGTGGACTTGGACTTCAGACAGAGGACACCTTCAAATAGAGGACAGCCCCCTGTAACGCAGGACATGTGGCCATCCTAACATACTTGGTTTTAGAATCATAGAATCTTAGAAAAGTAGAGTTGGAAGGGGCCTACAAGGCCATCGAGTCCAACCCCCTGCTCAATGCAGGAATACAGGTCAAAGCATCCCTGACAGATGTCTGTCCAGCTTCACCTTGAATGCCTCCAGAGTGGGAGAGCCCACCACCTCCCTAGGTAGTTGCTTCCATTGTCTTATTGCTCTGACAGTCAGGAAATTTTTCCTGATGTTTAGGTGGAATCTGGGTTCCTGTAACTTGAGCCCATTATTCCGTGTCCTGCAAACTGGGATAATCGAGAAGAGATCCTGGCCCTCCTCTGTGTGACATCCCTTCAAGTACTGGAAGAGTGCGATCATAGTTCCCCTTGTCCTAAGGATGAGCAAGTTTTTACTCGCTCATCCTTAGGACAACCAAATGTCCTGCTTTAGGGGACAGCCTTCTGTTTTCAGGGCTGTCAGAGGACTGTCCTGTGTTTGAAGGCGTTCTCTTTCGAAAGGGCTGTCTGGTCCAAGTCTGGTTTAAATGTAAGAATGGAGAGGAGCGGGGCCTTGAACTTGCCCATCAGGACACAGGCTACACGTTAATTAGCATATGCAAATTTGATGCAAATCTGTGGCCTCTTGGGTCTGCTTTTGGATGCTGTCTTTCCTGCTTTTTGGAGATGTGTGTAAGCAGCGGCCGTGCATTTGTGTAACTGGTTTTATTGCACGAGAGATCACAAGCAGCTCCGTACGCCACTCCTCGCGACTCGAGGAGACGTGAGACCCCCCCACAGGCTGTTCCTGGACTGCTTATATCACTCAGGAATGGGGGGGGGGGTGTTCAAGGCAAGGCTTGTGAAGTGCAGGAAGGGAAGCTTGGCTTCCCCCGTACTTTCTGGCTCTACCTGGAGAGATTTTAATTAATATCCTTCTCCTTCTGCTGGCATTTGCTCAGCTGTTCGCCTTTAATCCCACTGACCTTCAAGACAGGGTGAATTGCAGAGTCCACTGGCTCTCACAGCACGACCTCGGCGAGCTTCCGGAAGATTCCGGGTTGGCACAGGGGGGGGGGGAGCCGCTTGTCTTGTGTGCGAGGTTGAGCTTTCTGCCAGCTTTGCCCTTCAGCCCTTCGCTGGGGTTCTCTGCCAGAGCGCGCTTCCCCTTTGTCTTTTGATAACCAACAACATATTGAAGGGGGGGGAGGAGAAAAGAGGCTGTTCTGCATTTGTGAAAGAAAGTCATGACTTTAAAATAACCGAGGACACACCCAAAAAGCATGTGCCTGGCTAGAGGAAAGCAAGGACACACCCAAAAAGCATGTGCCTGGCTAGAGGAAGCGAGGACACACCCAAAAAGCATGTGCCTGGCTAGAGGGAAGCGAGGACACTTTGAAAGCACTTTCAAAGCAGTCTACCTTTGAATACCAGGTGTTGGGGGACAAAGAAAAAGGGTGGGGCTGTTGCCTCCATGCCCTACTTGTTGGCTTCCCAGAGACATCTGGGCTGGCCACTGTTGGAAACAGGATGCTGGGCTGTTCTAAGAGCACAGAGAACATGCTCAAGGGATACCTGAACTATACAGTAATACCTTGGATTGCAAGTAACTTGGTTTGAGAGCGTTTTGCAAGACAAGCAAATTTTTAAATATTTATTTATTTATTTTTTGACTTGATATACAAGCGACGTCTTGCAATACAAGTACTGTAGTACGGCTTAAATTAAAAATCTCTGTACAAATTTTTTTGGGGGGGGGATTTCATTTTGATATAAGAGTGTTTTGGATTACAAGCACGTTTCCGGAATGAATTATGCTCTCAATCCAAGGCATGACTGTAAGTTACACGGAAAGTTTAAAAAGTCAAAGCCTAGGCAAAAGTGTTAAGTATTTTCCTCCATAAAGGCCATACATTGGTCTTGGCATTCAGAAGGTCTAATCTGGCTGGGATTGAGAGCCTACTTGAATGCAACACCGTCTAACTGTTTTTTTCCAGGTCCCCAAACATCCGTATCGGTGACTGTCCAAAATGTGGGTGACAGGCAGCTGAGATTCACAAAATGTGCCAGGGATCATTGGCTTTAACTGCCGTGCAGGCACCCGTAGCTCCGCTGTCCACGCCACGCATCTTGCCTACTCACACTAATGATACAAGAATTGGCACAGGCTTTAAGGTTCCACAGGTCTCTTTGAACTTGTTGTGGGCTCCTCCACAGGACCGCCACAGAAGAAAAATGCCTCGCGTCCGGCTAAGGCAGAGCAGCTGTATAAACAGAAGAAAAGGGGGAAAGCCCAGACAAGCCTTGATGCAGAAATGGCCGGTAGGTCTTTTTCTAGAAATATGCATTATATTGGATGGTTTGGGGGAAAGGGTGGCACAGGTCCCCTGCCTCCCCCCCCCATTCCTTTCCCATACTGTTCCGGAAATTTGCACTGTGCTGCGGTCCATTCCTTAATTCCACATGAACTACTAGGAGCATTTATAGCCGGGGTATGCAACCTCAGGCCTAGTGGCCAAATTCAGCCCGCCAGAGTTACTCAGAAGGCTCTGGAGCAGCTGCTGCCTGCCACCACCCTCCTCGTGCCCCGCTCTGAGTAAGCCATAGGTGGCCAGGCGCCAGGGCCGGATTAAGAGCATTATGGGCCTGGTGCTGAGGATTTTGGTGGGCCTTTTTATGGAAATAAATAAAATGAAGACGCAATTTTATATTAAAACAAATTAAATATTTTAATTACCATTAAAGTGCCAAAACTCAAAAACTCCTGCAGCTCATCAGTAAGGGTCTTCCCAATTTCCCCCAAATTTATTTATTAAAAAAGAAAAAGCAGCCACAACAAAAAGCCAGGAAGCTTTGCTTGACCAAGAATAATTGTGTTGTTCTTGTTGCTTTGTTTTTTTGTTAAACTAGCATTTGAACAATTGAGCTGCGAATCAGAAAGATCTTTTGCTCGAGGCTGGAGAGAGAGGTCCCTTCTAAATCTGAATATTACAGACCCTAGCAAGCCCCCCATGTGCTAGACGTTCTCACAAAGAAATGTAGTAACAGTGATTGAAATGCAAAACTACTGAAATGCTAATTTGAGAACAACAGTTCTTGCTAGGTCTTGCCTCAAGCCTGTAATGCAGATGTGCTTAGAACACCTTTCTAATCTTGAAAAAATAATTAATTATGCTGAATGATAACGATCAGAGCTAACTCAAATCGTGCAGCGCGTCCCTATATTGTGGGCCTCTTTTCTGTTATGGGCCTGGAGCTGCAGCTCCAATCGCCCCTATGTTAATCCGGCCCTGCCAGGCGCTCTGCAGAGCCACAGAGCCTGCCCAGCCCGAAGGCCTCACCCCGAGGGGCCCTTCCTCAGAGCACGGCATTAGTGGGGAGACGACTCTGGAGATCGCCTGTGTCCGCGGCAATCTCCACCAGGGCCTTGCTCTGTAATAAGACCCCCTCAGATATGGGGACCATTTCTAGATTATGTTTTAGTAAAGGGAAAAGGGAGTGAGCCATGTCAAGATATGACGTATTTCTGGAATATTGATTATAATGGATTATGTGGATAGAATTATTTTTTTGGGCCCCGTGGTGACGGGTGCACTTTGGAGTTATATGGATCTGTGGGTTTATTTTCTTTTTGTACGTGTGTTTATTTGAAATAATAATTAAAAAAAAAATTTTTTTTTAAAAAAAGACCCCTCAGAGCGAGATATTGAGGGGAAGGTGGGTGGCACGTGGCAGCCGTGGCTGGCAGGGTGGCTCACACACACACACACACCCGTGGCAGCGGCGTGTGGTGGCTTGTGCTCCGTCACTCCCCCAGCAGCGGCGCACAGCAGTGGCACAGCGTGTCCTCCCACCTCAGGCGGTGGAAGGTTTTGCGTCAGCCCTGCCCATCACCAACTTCAGTTGGTGCGCCAACTGCTCCCATTCCTGGTATAGGGTTGTTGGGACTGGAGTGAAAAGTTGGCCTGTGTGCTAGCCAGCTAAATGAAGCTCGGTCTGGCTGTCCACACACAGCAGCAGATTCTTTCCCCATGCAGCAATCAGCTTCAGCCTTCCCAGCAGCATTTCATTCAGGACTCAGGAATCACTCTGTAGCCAAAACAGTTCTATTCTAGCTGTTCCCCTCGCCGCCACTACACGTTATCTAAAAAAATGCAATATAAACATCGAAAACTGGGAAGCTCTGGCCCATGAACGATCTAAATGGAGGTTGGCCTTTCACAAAGGTTCCGTGGACTTTGAAGAAGCCCGAGTGCAAGGCGAAAGGGAGAAACGTGCTAAGCGAAAAGCACGTCAAATGAATCCTTTACAGGACCATCTTCTATCTGGTAACCTGTGTCCTCACTGTGGGAAGCTGTGTGGATCTAGAATTGGCCTCCACAGTCACTTACGGACCCATCGCTAGAGTCTACACAATCTTCTTTCGAATTTCCTCCTTTTATCCCGGAAGACAATCTTACTCGGTCACGAGTGATCGCCTGATGATGATGATTCTAGCTGTTTTATTAACTTATCACAAAGTATCATCACTACAGGTTACTCTACATTCCATATACAGAGTCCATGTGCAGAGTACAAAGCCTTGAAGGTACATCCACCAGCTCAACATAAAGCAAGTGCAAGCATGTGCAGCTCAGAACTGTACAAGCATGATACATATGGCCAAAGCCTGGCCACTACACGTCATCAGCTTATTTACATCACATGACATTTCTGTCCCACGTTTAGCTTTCCCAGGGCAGGCCTAGCAAGGCCGCAGGCAAGAATAGCTTCGTAAACACAGACAGCCATGTTCTTCCCTGTCTGGGAAAGTTCCCAGATAAGCAAAATTAGCAGAACATAAACATCACAGCAAGCTAATTGTGCTTCACACACTAACAAGGGATGAGCCCCGACATTGTGCTCCATGCAGTGGTAAGCTCATGATCAGATTGCTGTAATGCACTCTGTGTGGGGCTGCCCTTGCACCTGGCTTGGAAGCTGCAGCTAGTAGTGCAGAACTGCAGCACTTAGGATGCACAGCAGAGCACCTGGCTAAACACACATTATACCTGTGCTAAAAGAACAGCACCGGCTGCCTATTCGCTACCGAGCCATGTTCAAAGTTTTGTTGCTGACAAAGCCCTGAACAACTTGGGACCAGGATAGCTAGCAGTCCGCCTCCCTATAGACACCCATCCGACCCCAGAGATCTTCAAAGGAGGCCTTAGAATTTCACCAGGGAACAGCACGTACGAAGTGGGCCTTCTCAGTGGTGGCACCCACCCTGTGGATTACTCTCCCATGCATGGTTCGAGACATAGAAATTGTGGCAAACTTCAAATGCTTGTTGAAAATATATTTCTTTACAAGGCTTTCCCTGGCCTGTAAGGCACAAGGACACTGCCTTGTTTCATGCTCTTTCTTGTTGTAAAGTTTTTAACATATTTATTATTTTATATGGTGTTTAACTGTATTATATTTACATTTAAATATAATACTCCTGAGGGATTTTTTAAAAATATTAAGTGGTACAGAAGTGTTATAAATAAATGAATGAACCACCGAAGGCCCCTCTGAGGACTGCAGGTCTCCTTCCGTCGCCCTCCCCTGGGGCCGGGTAAGCATGTGTGCTCCTGCGCTGGGAGCCACTGAGCGTTCCAGTCGCATCCCTTGCGAAGCGTCCTGCCCCCGGAAGAGGCCACCTACCGCCTCCAATCTTGGTGTGTGAGTATGGACAGATGGATGTTCTTCCACTCCGGGGCATCTCAGAGCAGCAACTCATACAGAGACACTGCAAGCGACTCCTTCTGAGGACAGGTAGCTCTTCTCAATCTAGGCCGGCCACTTGTGAATTGCCAAAAGAGAGGCCATGCTCACCCCCCCAAAAAATAGGACACATCGGTTTGCATAAAAATTTGCCTATGCAAATGTACATGTAAAGTTGCACATTTGGGAATAATTGCTACCGCCCTAGTGTGGAAGACTGTGACCTGTGTGCCTTGCTCAGTGCTGCTGACGGGTCCCTTTGCTCTTCCTTCGGACGCGTCTTTGCACCAGACTTTGACTGGTCGGCCCTTCGAATAGAGGACAGTCCTCTGTCAAAGAGGACACAGAGCCACCCTCCCTCAGCCGCAGAGTAGGTGTGAAGTGTGAGATGAGACGCAAATGGTAAATGTATGCTTTGTTAAATTAACGCATTGGGTTATATTTTATTGGATTACTAGCCAATGGACCTGGCTTTGCACAGGCTGGGAATAGCCCTTTCTTTGATAGAGCGATGCCTACAAGGAAGCAGAGGCAGCTGGCGGGGTTGGACACTGTGCCCGCCCTGTCTGAGGGAACCCCGATGGCACCCCTAAGCAGAGCCTCTGCCGTGGTGCACCCTTATAGCCCCCTAAGGGAGGGCTCTGGCCTCCCCATTCCCCTGCCCCACAGCAGGGGGGAGAGGGCAGGCCTATATCTCGTCGGCCCCTCGGTCTGCAAATCTCCCCTGGCTTGGAACTTACAAACTGCAAAGCTATGTGCTGATGAGGGAAGTCTGCCCCCAGTGACTGAAGATGTTACTGCAGGCTTCAACCACATGGACACATTTAAATTAATTAAAATTAATTAATACGTTTTTAAAACAAAATAACCTGGAGGAGCACACCCCCAGGGTCCCCTTAGTGTGCACTGCCAGGTCTCAGGTGTCTGGGTGTCACTGTCTTGGTGTTATGGTGCCGATGGACAGACGCACTCCCTCTTTGATCCATATGGACAGGTTGATTAAAATGGCGGCGCATGTCCTTGGGCTCAAGAGTGACGTGCGTGCCTTCGATTCGACTTCAGGGGACTCGTTCAAGCTCAGGTCTCCCTTGCAGGTGCATGGACCTCGTGGTTTAACGTGGACCATCCCGGGGGCGAGGGGGATTTTGAGACTCTGGAGGCCATCCGGTTCTACTATCGGGAGCGTGTCTGCGCCCAGCCCACGGATATCCAAGCTCGGACCACGGAATGGCAGCTCCCCGAGGAGGTGGCCGAGGTCGTGCGCTACAGCCCCCAGGAAGGCTTCCACTGCCTCAACCAGGAGCAGCCCGGGGGCAAGAGCTGCTCCAACTACCACGTCCGATTCCTCTGCCCCTTAGGTGAGTGTGGGAACCCGGGGCTTCTGTCAGGCCGCCCCCTTTCCCCCTAACGGGGCTCCTGGGCCATTCGCTGGGAAGAAATTTGACTCGAGCTGCTGCGTTTCCCTAGCAAAGACCGTCGGAGTGCTTTTCCATCTGCCCAGATCTCTGCTCAACCACGAAGCTTCGGGGGTGGCGTTGGATCAGTCCCTCTCTCTCTCTCTCTCTCTCTCTCAGACTAAGCTACGTCATAGGGGTGTTGTGTGGACAAGATGGGAAGACCTGTTAATGGGGGAGGAAAATATAGGAAAATATCACTTGTTGATTTTAACTTCTCTGTGCGATAGCAAGGCTGCCGTCTTACCCACTTGAGTGAAAAATAATGCCTGCCTTATTTATTTCATTTATTTCCAGCTTTTCCTCCCAGGAGCTCAAGGTCTGTCCCCTCCTTTATTCGTTCACTCATTTATTTCTTACATTTATTTCCTGCCCTTTTTCCTCTTGCAAGGAGCCTCCCCCCTCCCCCCCCAGGCAGCTTACGTGGTCCTCCTCCTCTCCATTTTTACCCTCACAACGACTCTGTGAGGTAGCTTGGACTGAGGGAGGAGGTAGCTCCTGGCCCACTGAGCTGAGCTGCATGGCCGAGTGGAGATTAGAACCTGCATCCCTCCAGTCCTAGTCTGACACTCTAGCCCAGGGGCCAAATCCAGTACAGTACTCGGGCTTCCCTAGAAGGCCGTGCCCCAGAAGTAGCGCTGGCTCCAGGTTTCTGAGGGCGCTTGGGCAAGACACGCTCGATGGGCCCCCTTCCCTCCCTGAGTCTTCTCGCCACCAGTGTCACTAAAGGGGGGCTCTTGTCAGTGGGCCCCTGCTGGGCCGTAGGCCCTTGGCAGGTGCTCAATCATCCCTACCCTTGACACCGTGCCCTGCCCAGAAGGCCACATGACATGGTTTCCCTTGGGGCCTGTGTCCGAGACCACTCTGTCCAGGATGACCCTGCCGACTGGACACTGCTCACAGAGCTTCTGTTGTTGTTGTTGTTGAGTTTTTAGCTTTATTTTTAGGCATCCCCTGAGAATTAGGAACTGGAAAAATTCAAGATTCCTTCTTGAGAATGTCAGGATGCTGACAAGCCCCCAGTTGGCAGGGTTCAACTGGTAGGGTTGCCAAGTCTCAGAATTCTGATGTGCCCGGGGAAAGAGTCCAGGGTGGCTTCATCTGGGGGTGAAGTCAGATCTTCAGGAAGAGAGCAGCGGTCTGCATGGGGCACAGCAGTTTCTTTTGGGTCTGTGCTCAGGTCCCAGGACAAAAACTGTCTATATGCTTAGGGTACACAGCAGGGGTCCCCAACCTTTTTGGACCTGTGGGCACACTTGGGAATTTGAGAAACTGCTTTGGGCACCACCACAAAATGGCTCCCATGGAGGATGTGGATAGTCACAGAACGGTGTATACAACCCTCATATTTTTTTTAGATTAGCCTTAAGAACATCATTAAACCTCTTATACTGACCACCGATATTCCGCTTTCCATCCTTGAGTTGGGAGTAAAGTAACTGCTTTGGGAGACGGCAGTCAGGCATTCGAACAACATGACCGGTCCACTTGAAGTTGGCGTTGAAGGATCATTTTTTCAACGCTAGTAGTCTTTGCTTCTTCCAGTACACTGACATTTGTTCGTGGGAAGCTGTGTGGATCTAGAATTGGCCTCCACAGTCACTTATGGACCCATCGCTAGAGTCTACACAATTTTATACAATTTCCTCTCTATATAATTTTCTTTTTGTAATTTTATCCTGGAAGACAATCTTACTCGGTCACGAGTGATCGCCTACTACTACAACCCTCAGCCTGTGGGCCGAATCCTTCCCACCAGGCTCCCTGATCCGGCTCGCAGAGCATCCTGGGGCTCCTCTAGGGGGCGGCCAAGTCGCAGTGCTCCAGTGGGGATGCCAGGAGCCCTGCAAAGCCAGGGGCCCCTTCGCACGAGGCCATGCTTCCCTGTCAGGGAGGGGCAATGACATCACTGGGCACGACCTGTTGCTTGTGGAAGAAATGATCCACTGCGTTGTGTTTGGAGAGGTTCTTAGGGAGGGAGGCAAGTTTATTCGTGAATTCACAGATGGCATCTGAGCACGGTCAGGAATGCCAACCCAAATGAAAGGGAGACGCTTCCATTTATACTGAATGGCATCACGTAGGGATCAGATAACAAGGAGTCAGAACAACTAAACAAAAGACCATTCCAAAAGGAAAGTCCAAGATGAGATCAAAAGATCAGACATTGCCCATCTTCTGGCTATCATGGCTTTATATAAGGTAATCAGTACAGTCAGGGCTCTCCAACCTTGGGTCCCCCCCAGATGTTGCTGGCCTACAGCTCCCAGAATCCCTTGCCATTAGCCATTCTGGCTGGGTATGCTGGGAGCTGTAGGCCAGCCACATCTGGGGACCCCAGGTTGGAGAGCCCTGGTCTAGAATGAGGGGGATATGACTCACGGTAGCCTTTAGCATAACAGAGAAGAGACTAGGCAATTTGAATAGATGATTGATTGGCCTGTCAGGGCATGTTCCTGGAAGGTCAAGGCAAGGGTCTGACTTGCCCTTCCAGGCCTTTCTACTAAACTGAAGCCTGGGCAAAATTTACTTCTACAGGCCGCACTGACCAACACCATCTGGCCCACAGAGGGCCAGCTGAGGGGCAATCCACGTCCCACCCCCCCACCATGGAAGCGTGCCGTAGCCCCTGTGTTGGGAGCATGAGCATCCACTGTAACGTTTCCATTGCAGGTCCCCACTGATAAAAGAGTTTGTTACCAAAGTCATTACAACTGTACTTTAGTCTCACCGCCCCTCGCTGAATTCCTTTCCACCTTATTTCCCCCCCGCCTCCCCCCCCCGCCATTTCAACAGATCCTGTGGACTGGCTGGGCTGGTCGGCCTGGTCGGCCTGGAGCACCTGTTCACGAACGGCATGCGGCATCGGCGGCGTCCAGAGCAGGCACCGAACCTGCTTGAATGGGTCCGTGCCGGCACTGGGGCAGCTGCCAACGTGCCCAGGGAAATCCACGGAGCAGCCGGAGCTGCAGCGCCAGACCCTGCCCAGGTAACCGGCTCTGCCGTTTGGCATCACGTTCGCGGCCGATAGCTTTGCTCATTTCCAGATGGTGGAGTAAGGAGAGCAAACACACACGCACGCACGCACGCACGCGCGCGCTTGGGACTTCCTCACTCATGGGGGCGCACTTCTGCAAGAGAACGGAACAGAGTGGCCACTTTACAAATCACCACCAAATAAGAGGAAATGCATCACCAAAAAAGAGGACCAAAAAAAAGAGACTAGTGATTTGCTTTAACATTTGCATAATTTCCATGCACAGATGCAAATTCAGAAATAATTATGATGATTTAAAAATAGAAGCACGGGATGTCTCACCACAGTGCAGAAGACTGGCCAGGCGAGCTGTGTGCTGGCCTGTTCAGTTGCTGCCCAGGTGCTGCTCACTCACTGTGGGCGGGCAACAGATCTGCTGGCTCTTTGTCTTTAAACCGGGACTGGACAGGACAACCTTTCAAAAAGAGGATGCCTTAAGAGCAGTGTTCTCCAACCTTGGGTCCCCAGATGTTTTTGGCCTACAACTCCCAGCATGCCCCAGCCAGCATAGCTGGCTGGGGCATGCTGGGAGTTGTAGGCCAAAAACATCTGGGGACCCAAGGTTGGAGAACACTGCTTTAGAGAGAGGACTGTCCTCTGGCAGCCCTTCAAATAGAGAACTTTCTTCTGTAAAAGAGGACACATAGCCACCCAAGACCAGAAGCTGACATTTGGGACACGCAGTGCCCATGACTTCCCGATTGCTAATAAAGTATTTCTTTATTGTATCTGTCTTGAACCTGCCGCCAATCATCATGAACTGCTTAGGAAATACACTCTCACTGTCCCTACTTCTTTCTTTCTTTCTTTCTTTTCTTTAAAAATTAACCTTCTGCTCTCCCTCTTACGATACCAGGGCGGTATACAAACCGTAATAAAAAGAGATCCCAATAGAGAGAGAACAAAAGCAATAAAACAAAGGCGGGGAATACATAGAATTAGGCAGCTCACTCAACCAGCTTAATAAACAAGTTTAAAATGTTTAAAGCTGAGAAAATACCAATTGGTTATTGGGGGGCGGGGGCAAGGCCAGAGCTGGATTCCCGTCCCCCCCCGGGCTTGAGGTTCTACACCCGATTTAGATGTTAAAAAGCTGGGAGAGGCCCTGTTTTCTGGTCTGTGTCCCTCCCCAGTAAATCACTGTCACCGTTTTGTCACCGTTTTTGCCTGTGGGGGCATTCCTTGTCAGTTTGTGTGTGTAGCTAGACATGTCATTCTTCAGGGATCAACTCCCTCCCTGCAGTCCCCTGAAGTTAAATCTCCGAGTGGGTGAGTGGAGGAGGGTGGCCATGTCCACCGCATTATCCCGAAAGAGGAAATGCATAATCGAAAAAGAGAAGGACACAGATCTGCGTAACAGTTGGATCTGCTGGTTTACAAGTACAGATGCAAATTTAGAAATCATGACTATAATTAATTGAAATGCATTATCTCTCAGGCTATATGAACTTTTCTACACGAGGCTGTTAATCGGCTGTATCTAGTTTCGGTTCCATGGCAGAATTAAGACCTGAGCTCTACACAATAAGCCTTTCCATCCCTGCTTTTCTGCTACGTAACCTCTAGGTGGCACTGTGGTGTAACGGGATAGTGCAACAATTACACAATGGGCAAAGGCCATTTTCTTTTGCTTTTAGAAATAATACTGCATTTTCCTTGCTCTGCTGGAGAAGCTGCCGAGTTGGTCAATCTAGCTGGCAGTGTCTCTCCAGGGCTTCTAGCAGGATCCTTTCCTTGCCCCTGGAGATCCCGAGGACCTTCTGCGACTGCGTGCAAAGCGCGGGCTCTACCACTGTGCTACACCGACCCATTTTGCTCTCCCTTCTTAGGGCTCTTGATCTTTAAACAATCCTGGACTGGACAGCCCTTCAAACAGAGGACGCCTTCAAATGGTCCTCTGTAAAGAAGCAGGACACCCGGCCAGCCCCGGAGTGCAGGCACCTTATTTCGAGTGCATGTGACTCCTTGTGCGTGGATGTCCTGCTGTTTCACTCACTGCAGCTGCAATGACACACAGAGAGAAAGGGGGTGGCCCCGCCCACTTCATCTCCGGCCTGCCCCTCACTAGATTTGGCCCTGCTCACCGCTGGCATGCAGCCCCCGGAGGATTAGCCCCGAGGGAATGTGGCCCTTGACAGGAAAAGGATTCCTTATCCCGGCTGTGGAGTTTTGGACCCGGGACCAGGGAGATGGGTTCAAGTCCCCAGTCATCCATGAGCCTCACTTTGCCAGTCAGCGCCTCTCTCTCTCTCTCTCTCTCTCTCAGCCTAACCTACCTCACAGGACTATTGTGAAGATTAAATGGGAGGGGGAGGGAGGCGACCATGTATGCCACCCTGAACTCTTTGGAAGAACGGCAGGATGAGCGTGGTGTAATTATTATTATTATTTTTTGAAGTCCCGGTTTTCATTTGTGAAGTTTTTGGCTCCCAACAGCCTACTTCCATTTCTGTGGGGGAGATGGAGAAGTGCTGACAGGCGAGATTTTTTTGTTGTTGTAATGCTGGCTCCCTTATTATTACCCAGCACCACCACCACCGCACTAAAACAAGCACATTTTATTAAAAGACATCCCCACCCACCCACCCCTTTCCCCAGCCGCTGTCTTTGCCCCACCTGTATCCGCACCCCTGAGGTCTGGCCTCCATCTGGAATTTTTCTGCATGAAATCAGGGACATTTTTTGAAGAGAGGGTCAGGAATAGTAGCGGATGCAAAGTCTCCCACCCCTCCAATGGGGTCAGTACTTCACTGGGAAGGAATCTCAGCAATGGCCTTGTGGTCTCCAAAGGGCCAGAGAAGGCCTGTTTTTACAGGCAAAGCTATTTTTTTAAATGAACGTTACCCCCGCCAACATGCGCTTTTCTGGCCAAGTACGTTTTCGGGCAGGCTTTGGACATTCTTGTTAAGAAGGGAGAGAGAGAGACACCCGATCTGTTTCTCTGATGGGGCAAAGGAGGGAATACGAGCCTGCCCACCCCGCCATCGTTTGCAAGCTTTTACTAAAAATCAATCCAAAACAGCAGCTGGGTGTGTGTGGGTATGTTTTCTCAAGGCTCATGATGGGAATAGCAGAGAGGCAGGAGAATGGATCTGTAAGTAACTTCCAAACGGTGTGCTGCCTGCAGGAAGGGAAAATATATAGTGTGCCACTAGAAATAGAAAGTCAACTGAGTAACTCAAGGCTTCTGAGCACAGCGTTCTGCCTGTCCGTTGTGTCTCGGTATGGCATGTTTGTATGGCACATTCATTTTTGTCTTCAGGAGTCAGTCCTAGAGCTTTTTTTTTTAAAAAAAAAAAAGACAAGGGGGGTGATCCTGATCCCCCATCCTATTCCTAATTTGGGTCCCTCTGCTGTACTGTTAAATATCTGGGGTAACAAAATCCGACATGCTCTAAAACAATGTTCTCCAACCGTGGGTCCCCAGATGTTTTTGGCCTGCAACTCCCAGCATGCCCCAGCCAGCTACGCTGGCTGGGGCATGCTGGGAGTTGTAGGCCAAAAACATCTGGGGACCCACGGTTGGAGAACACTGGGCTAAAAAGTAGGAATGTGTTATTGTTAAGTACCAGTTCTTAGTCACAAAGTTCTCATCATTGTTCTTTCTGGCGGGGAGCTGGGAAAGTGAGCTCCTTGCAGCTGCTGCTCCTCTGGCCAATGGATGGGGCCAGGATGGTCTCCCCCTTGCCATGATATTCTTCCTGGGGGAGGCAGCGGCTGCAGACTCCCAGCACCCCTGGCTGTCCCTGACCAATGAGTGGTTGAGGCCAGGGCGTGCAGCTGCCCATGAGCTCTCCAGCCTCAGGACCACTGATAGTCGGAGCCAAGGGTTCTGGACCGCTGCACAGGGTTGTTTTTTACCTAGGTCTATCGGGGAAAGCTCCCAACAGACATTCCCCCCCCCTGTTGAGAAAGGGCAGGCCAAGGCATAGGAGGCAACTGAAACGGACACACTGAGTGACTGATATTATATGAGGAAGAAATGATCTTTGCTCATCAGCGATAGAAACAGAGCCATTGATCAGAACAGGGTATTGTCATTTCATTTGACTGAACACCGAACTTAGATTTTGTTTTTCTGTATGTCACTGAATAAATTATTTTTTTGTATCTGTCCGTTTAAGCCAGGTGTGTGTGGGGGGGCAACATCCAGAGGCACACACACACACCCGGACTTGCCTCCGTGGTGGCAAAACGGCAATTTTGCTTGCAGACAAGTCTCACCGTGTGTGTGTGTGTGTGTGTGTGTGTGTGAGAGAGAGAGAGAGAGAGAGAGAGAGGGCAGGAGGCATCTTATTTGTGAGGAGAATCACACTCCCGCAGGCTTCCAGTCTTGCTCTTGAAAATCAAGGCTGCAGTCCCGTGCACATTTACCTGGAAGTAAGATCCATTGAGCACAGTTGAACGTACGTCTGAGTAAACATGCATAGGATTGCGCCGAAGGTCTTGACGATCGTGAATGCTAAAGTCACTGAGTAACTACGCTTACCAAGTTCAAAAGTTCCACCTTGTTTTGTGGAGATAAGCGGCAAGATCGGTTCCTAACGGCTTCTGATGGCTTCTGCCCCACAGAACCCACGTGGAGCATCTGGGGGGCGTGGAGCCCCTGCTCGAGATCCTGTGGCAGTGGTGGGAAGCGAGTGCGGCGCCGAAGCTGCCAAAAATCCAAGCTCTTGCGCTGCGCCGGGCGTCCCTCGGAGGTGCAGAAATGCGCCCAGCCACCTTGCCCAGGTACCAAACATCACAGGATGTCTGCACCGGTTCTTCCTTGCATGCAGGCAGTTCATGTGCATCTGTTCCGAGACCGCCTCCCCAACTCTCCTTGCCGCCATCTGCCCGTCCTTTCTTCCTCCCTCCCTCCCTCCCAGCGCTGCCCCAAGACATTTTGCCGCTTGAGGCAAAGGCCTAAATGACGCACTCCCCCTCATTCCGTGTACAAAAACCAACCAGGCTGGCGGTTGAATCTCTTGAGGAAGGGGCAGCAAGCTAGTTTAGGGGCTGCAGGGCAAGCCGCAAGGCACACACAGGTCTGTCCCCCAACCCCCCTTGCCTCACCCCACCGGCTTGCTTAGAATCATAGAATAGTAGAGTTGGAAGGGGCCTGTAAGCAGGGCCGGCGCTACCACTAGGCCAACTAGGCGGCTGCCTAGGGCGCATGGCTGAAGGGGGCGCAGAAAGGCACCACCAGGTCAGTGCGGGGGGGGGCGGGATTGCGGGCGGGCTCGGTGTCACGCTCGGCTTTCCTCAGCGGGGGGGGGGCGCCTCCGCCCGCCATCATGAGCCGGGGCGCCTCCGCCCGCTTCTCCTCCGGCTCGCTGCCCCGCCCGCTTCTCCTCCGGCTCGCTGCCCCGCCTGCTCCTCCTCCGGCTCGCTGCCCCGCCTGCTCTCCCGCGAGGCTTCCGCAGCAGACGCTCCGCCAGGCCCGGCGCTCGCCATCTAAGCCTCCATCCCCGGGCAGGTGCAGCCGACGGCGGGGAGGAAGGCGGAGGCTCCGTCCCTTCCTCCCCGGCGCCGGCTCCGTCCCTTCCTCCCCGGCGCCTCCCGCGGGGATGCCCAAGCAACCGGGGATAGCATGGCCCAGCACCTGTCCGGCCATCCTGGACAGGCCCCGCTGAGGCGCTGCTGCTGGCTGAGATGCTGCTGCTGCCGCTGCTCCTCCAGGCGGGCCGCAGCTGCCCGCTGTGCTTCTGCTTCACCACGCAGTGGAGCCGCCCGTCGACCTGCCACACGCCGTCCACAACCTCACCATTGGCGGCGGCAACCACGCTGGACCTGAGCCACAACCCGCTGCGCAGCAGCGCGCCGGGCGCCTTCAGCTGCGTGCACCCGCCTGCGCACGCTGCGCCTCAACCAGGCGCTGCCGGCGCGGGAGGCGCTGCCGCTCGGGGACCTGCTGGACAGCTGGGCGCCTCTTCCCAAGCTAGGCCAGGTCAGGAGCACGCGTGGCGGCGGCGGCGGCGACCGGAACGGAGATGGTGCACGGAGCCTCCGCGCGGTGGGAACTGCGAGGTCGGCTTGGCAGTGGGGAAAGCGGCTGCCTGGAAACGGGTCCCGGAGGCGCAGCCGCCTCCAGGCCCACAGAGGGCTGCTGGCCCCGGTGGGGGTGGGGGTGCTGGGCGAGCAGGCGTTTCCGGCTGCTTTGCTCCGGAGCCCCCCCCCCCCGCATGAGGGGGGGCGCTAAATATCTGATTTTGCCTAGGGCGCCAAACTGCCTTGCACTGGTCCTGCCTGTAAGGCCATCGAGTCCAACCCCCTGCTCAGTGCAGAACAGATGTGGGCAGCCCAGGCAGTCACCCATCCAAGCACTGACCCGGCTCATGCCTGCTTAGCTTCAGCATGTGGCCTGCATGATGTGCTCTCGACGACGCCACCTTGCTTGTTTGCTTCTGGTTAACTGAAAGCTGTGTCCAACTGGGCATGTTCCAATTCTGGAATTAATTTGGGAAATTCTCCTAGATAAGACAGATGGAAGGTGTCTGTGAGAGTGAGTGAGTGAGTGAGTGAGTGAGTGAGTGAGTGAGTGAGTGAGAAACGATGTGCAGAGTGCATGTCTGAAACAAGGAAGGACCAGAACAGGAGGAAATCCACTCATCTGCAGTGGAAATTACTTTGGATAAGGCTGGATTAAGCAGGAAGCTTATTACTGTGCAGGAATGGAAAAGGGAAGCCAGCAGATCCCCCCTACTGCGAGGTCCTGAGTGGTTCTGGGACCCCGCTCCCAGGGGGACTCCCATGCCCCACACCTAGTGTGCCAGAAAACCGTGATCCACCCCTGCTCCTGAATCTAAATTTGTTCCCAGCCTGCCAGCTCAGCTGTGACCTGGGCCTCCCCAACGAGGACTGCAGCAGCTGTACCTGCCCCGACCACACACTCTTAGGCACGGTACGGAGCGTGGACGGGACGGCTCTTGACAACGCCCGGGTGTCTCTCGTGGACCGGCCGCTGGCCCTGCTGGCCCGAAGCAACCACCGGGGGCAATTCACCGTCCGTGGCGTCTGCGTCGGAAGCGGCACCGACGTAAGCGCAACACACGAGCGCTTTGCCCAAGGTCACGCCTCCGTGGTCACCAATGGCTCTCGGACATCCCTGGTAGAGATCGTGCTCCGTAGACTTGGTAAGAGCAAAGCGGAGTGGAGTCAGATTTGGGGGAGATGGGGAAACATGGGGCAGCGTAGCTTGTGAAGGGGTGGGCGGGTTATTTATTTAAAGTATTCTTGTCCCGCTCCTAAGCCAAAAAGGCTCCCGAAGACAGTCCCCTGCCTGCGGGCTTACAATTCGAAAAGACATGACACACAAGGACAAAGGAATGGGGAGGGAAGAGGAAAAAAAATTAAGGATTTGAGTAGGGCTGGTGGAATGCCCCCACTTCCCCCTCTCACTTCTTTCTGTTGTTGTTATATTATTATTATTATTATTATTATTATTATTATTATTAGCAGCAGCAGCAGCAGCAGCAGCAGCAGCAGTAATATTTGGTCTATTAGACACCTTTCTTGAAAAAGACTCAAGGTGTCCTACCACAAAATTAAAACCGTCCCGTCATCGCCCAGGGTGGCCGGGTAACCGGCCAGATGGGCGATTAATAAATATAAGAAATAAATACCGGTAAATAAATAAAACATACAAAATTTAAAGCAGCTAAAATCCCCTAAAATACCAGCACCCCATAAAGCAACTAAAACGTCCGTGGCAACTACAGACAAATCTGGAAAGCACCAGTCCTACGAATGGTGTGGGTGGGGCGGCGGAATCTGTTCATGGCCCTCTGAAGCAGTAATGAGGAAAGCTGCCCAGTGGAGAAAGCGGGAGAGAGAAGCCCGCCCACCCTGCGCTAGAACTAGGGATCGGCCGATTAGAGTGATTGACTGTAGATTCCGGACGGAAGAAAAGAAGTCCTTTCCACATACCGCATGTGATTAACTTACAGGACTAGCTGCCGCTGGCTTAGAGGGCTATAGACGTATGTTTAGCCTGGAGAAGAGGAGATAATGGGAGGCATGAGGGCTGTCTTCAAATAGATGCAGGATGGTTACACAAAAGATGGAGCAGGCTTGTTCTCTGTTGCTCCTGCTAGAACCAGTGGGTGGAAGTTGCAGGGGAGGGGGACTAGGTTTCAGCTAAAGATGAGGAGAAACGTCCCAGCAGTAGGAGCTGTTTGGTGGTGGCCCCTGGAAGGTATTTAAGCAGAGACGGCAACCATCTGTGCGGGATGTTGTACTGCAGATGGTGCCCTGAGGTGGGGATTGGGCCAGTGATGGCTCCAGGTTTTGGAGGGCCCTTGAGCAAGACACTCTCCACGGGCCCCCTCCCTCAGTAAGTCCACTCTTTCACCGCCGTTGTCACCAGCCGCTCTGGCTGCCTCATCCTCTTTCTCATCATCACTACCACTCGTTCGCTTGGGAGGCAGAGAGCAAGCAGGCCACGGCATCTCCTGACGCTCCTTCTCACCACCACCAGAGCAAGAGGCAGCTGTACAAGCAGGTTGCGATGGGGGAGAGGAGAGGAGCAGATCCAGAGGGCTTTGGTCAGTGGGCCCATGCTGGGGTGTGGGGCCTTGGCATGTGCCCAACCATGCCGATCTTTGACGCCCTGGGTTGGACTAGATGACCTCCAAAGCCTTTTCCAGTTGTATCATTCTATTATTCTAAAAGGGGATTAGACTATTGGTGACAGTGAGAATACAGGTTCAGAGGCCGTGTACCTCTGGATACTGGTTTCTGGGTCGGGGGAACAACAGAAGAGGGACTGTTGCCTTCATGTCCTGCTTACAGGCTTTCTGGAGGCATCTGTCGGCCCATGATGGGGAGCAGGATGCTGGACTATTTGGACCTTTGCTCCAGTGTAACATGGCTCTTTTTTTTTGTCTTGGGTAAAGCTATTAATGAGGATATATACTGTATTAGAACCTCTGTGCACAAGGGCAGTCTATCTCTGAATGTTAAATGCAGGGGGGATGCTTGTTGCATTGAACAACACAACTAAAGCGATGCACAAAAAGAATCTTGATGCAACCACATCAAAATGCCTTTTCTGCAGTGTTTTTCTTTTCTTTTCAAAGTATGTGTGTGCATCACCAACACAGAGGCCACGGGTGGACAGATCCAAAATGAATCAAAACCTGAAGCCAAACACACCCGATCCAATTCCAAAAGTCATTTTAGACATTCTTGTAAATAAACCAGCATTCAGGGGGAGTGGGTAGCAAACCCACAAAACAGTGAAGGAATGGGGGCAGCTTCCTTTCCCTGTTTTTTTTAGCATAAGCTACTCTGGCTGGGTAGAAGGGCAGGGCTGAACTCATTTCAGCCGGAGGGCAGAATTCCATTTCAGAATCAGATAAACTCTTGGGGACTGCATCCCAATGCTGGACAGGGCAGAAGGCAAAAGGACTCCCCCCCCAAAATACCAGAAACACCAGTATATTGTAGCTTCAAGCTGTTACTGACAAGTCACACTAAGCCAGTGTGGCATAGTGCTTACAGTGTTGGACTATGGCTTGGGAGATCCAGGCTCTAGTCCCCGCTCGGCCCCTTTACTCGGCACTGGTTAGGCAGGCCCCATCTTGAGTACTGCGTCCAGTTCTGGGCACCACACTTTAAGAAGGACGTAGACAAACTGGAGAGGGTTCAGAGGAGGGCAACAAGGATGATAAAGGGACTGGAAATAAGGCCCTATGAGGAGAGACTGAAAGAACTGGGCATGTTTAGCCTTCAGAAGAGGAGACTGAGGGGAGATATGCTCGCACTCTTCCAGTACTTGAAGGGTTGTCACACAGAGGAGGGCCAGGATCTCCAGTTTGCAGGAATCATAGAATCATAGAAAAGTAGAGTTGGAAGGGGCCTACAAGGCCATCGAGTCCAACCCCCTGCTCAAGGCAGGAATCCAGGTCAAAGCATCCCTGACAGATGTCTGTCCAGCTGCACCTTGAATGCCTCCAGACTGGGAGAGCCCACCACCTCCCTAGGTAGTTGGTTCCATTGTCTTATTGCTCTGACAGTCAGGAAATTTTTCCTGATGTTTAGGTGGAATCTAGGTTCCTGTAACTTGAGCCCATTATTCCGTGTCCTGCAAACTGGGATGATCGAGAAGAGATCCTGGCCCTCCTCTGTGTGTGACATCCCTTCAAATACTGGAAGAGTGCGATCATATCTCCCCTCAGTCTCCTCTTCTGAAGGCTAAACATGCCCAGTTCTTTCAGTCTCTCCTCATAGGGCCTTGTTTCCAGTCCCTTTATCATCCTTGTTGCCCTCCTCTGAACCCTCTCCAGTTTGTCTATGTCCTTAAAGTGAGGTGCCTAGAACTGGACGCAGTACTCAAGATGAGGCCTAACCAGTGCCGAGTAAAGGGGAATTATCACTTCCCGCGATTTGGAAGCTATACTTCTATTAATACAGCCCAAAATTGCATTTGCCTTCTTTGCAGCCACATCGCATTGCTGGCTCATATTCAGTTTGTGATCTACCACAATTCCAAGATCCTTCTCACTTGTAGTATTGTTGAGCCAAGTGTCCCCCATTCTGTAACTCTGCATTTGGTTTCCTCTCCCTAGGTGCAGCACTTGGCATTTATCCCTATTAAATTTCATTCTGTTGTTTTCGGCCCAGCGCTCCAGCCTATCGAGGTCACTTTGAATTTTGTTTCTGTCTTCCAGAGTATTAGCTGTTCCACCCAACTTTGTGTCATCTGCAAATTTGATAAGCATTTCCTGTACCTCCTGATCCAAGTCATTAATAAAAATGTTGAAGAGCACCGGGCCCAGGACCGAGCCCTGTGGTACCCCGCTCGTTACCTCTCCCCAGTTTGAGAAGGAACCAATTGATAAGCACTCTTTGAGTCCGATTCTGTAGCCAATTGTGGATCCACCTGATAGTTGTTCCATCTAGCCCACTCTTAGCTAGCTTACTAATCAGGATATCATGAGGCACTTTGTCGAAAGCTTTGCTGAAGTCCAGATATATAATGTCCACAGCATTCCCACAGTCCACAAGGGAGGTTACCCGATCAAAAAATGAGATCAGATTAGTCTGACAGGATTTGTTCTTGACAAATCTATGCTGGCTTCTAGTAATCACTGCATTGTTTTCAAGGTGCTTGCAGACTGACTTCTTTATAATCTGCTCCAAAATCTTCCCGGGGATTGATGTCAGACTGACTGGCCTATAGTTCCCAGGTTCCTCCTTCTTGCCCTTTTTGAAGATGGGAACAACATTTGCCCTCCTCCAGTCGTCTGGCACTTCACCTGTCCTCCATGATTTCTCAAAGATAATAGACAGTGGTTCTGAGAGTTCTTCTGCCAGTTCCTTTATTACTCGTCAGGCCCTGGAGATTTAAACTTGTTCAGAGTAATCAGGTGCTCCTTGACCATTTGCCTATCAATCAATCTCAAGCTGCAATCCTGCCCCTTCAGTCTGCATTTCAGGTTTGCCAGGGGGGTCATAGACCTTCTTTTGGGAGAAGACCGAGCCGAAGTAGGAATTGAACACTTCTGCCTTTTCTTTGTCTTCTGTTATCAATTTGCCATCCTCATTGCGTAGTTGAACCACCAGTTCTTTCTTCTGTCTTTTACTGTGCATGTATCTGAAGAAAGCTTTTTTGTTGCTTTTAGCATTCCTCGCTAACCTTAGCTCATTCTCAGCTTTAGCCTTCCTGACCCTCTTCCTGCAGTTCTGTGCTACCTGCCTGTACTCTTCCCCTGTAGCCTGTCCTTCTTTCCACTTCCTATACGTGTCCTTTTTTGTTTTCAGGTCATCTTTGAGTTTATTGTGAAGCCACATTGGCTTCTTCTGTTGCCCTCTGCCTTTTTTCCTTTTGGGAATTGTTTGTAATTGTGCCTTTAAAATTTCCTTTTTTAAAAACTCCCACCACGGAATAATGGGCTCAAGTTACAGGAACCCAGATTCCACCTGAACATCTGGAAAAATTTCCTGACTGTCAGAGCAATAAGACAGTGGAACCAACTACCTAGGGAGGTGGTGGGCTCTCCCAATCTGGAGGCATTCAATACAGGCTTGTGGCTTACGCTGGCTCAGCTTGTCTGAGTGTGGAAAGCTAAGCAGGGTCAGGCCTGGTTATTACTTGGATGGGAGACCCCTCCTCTAGTTTCCTGCATTGAGCAGGGGGTTGGACTCGATAGCCTTGTAGGCTCCTTCCAACTCTATGATCTATGAAATCTATGAAAGGTGCAGCTGGACGGGCATCTGTCAGGGATGCTTTGACCTGGATTCCTGCATTGAGCAGGGGGTTGGACTCGATGGCCTTGTAGGCCCCTTCCAACTCTACTTTTCTATGATTCTATGTAGCTCACTGGGTGACTGGGCCGGTCACTGACTCTCCGCCTAACCTACCTCGCAGGGTTGTTGTGAGGATAAAATGGAGAGGAGGAGGAGGATTCTGTGAGCCGCCTTGGGTTCCTTGCAGGAAAAAAGGCGGGGTATAAATATAATTTATATATATATACCATATATATATGGTAGAGCCAGTGTGGTGTAGTGGTGAGAGTGTTGGACTGGGACTCGGGAGATCCGGGTTCTAGTCCCCGCTCAGCCATGAAACTCACTGGGTGACTTTGGGCCAGTCACTGACTCTCAGCCTAACCTACCTCACGGGGTTGTTGTGAGGATAACGTGGAGAGGAGGAGTATGTAAGCCGCCTTGGGTTCCTTTCAGGAAAAAAGGTGGGGTATAAATATAATAAATAAAACAAATACATAAATAAAAAATAAATATAAGCCTCAGGAGAGGCAATTCAACCTTTTAGAATGGGGGGGGGGACACTGTGCAAAAGCAAGGGAATTGCCAAATGATTGGCAGTTGGGGGAAGGGGGGTGAGGCACGGGGAAGGAGGCTACCCGGGGAACCCCTGAAAGACAGGTTTGGCCCGTGGACCTGAGGTTCAACACCCCTGGGCAGGGTAAATATTAATAATAATAATAATAATAATAATAATAATAATAATAATAATAATAATAATAATAATAATAATAATGCAAATGTATTTATTTTATTACAACCCCCTGGCAGAGAAACCTTACATGGTGGCCCACCCTGAACCAAAGATGAGGACGGCTGGACAACAAGTGCAGTTCTGCTGCAGCGCCCGGGGTACCCCTGAGCCGAAAAAGTATTACTGGTGAGTGGTGGTGCCCTGGGAGTTCGAGACCAGGACCCGGTTCTGCAGGGCTACGGGAGGGGCACTCAGTCACTTCTGAGTTGGCTGTCAGTGCAGCCACGTTTGGTTTGCTCCATCAGTCTCTCTCCACTCCATCTACCATTGGGCAATACCTTTATTAGGGCTAACCAAAATTCCACAAAAATGTACACCCTTTTGAGTTCTCCATCAAAAGGCTGCTCGGTCTGAACACCAACCCAGCAAGGTAGGCTGCCACACCACCCCTTACGTCCAACTTGGCCTGAGCCAGGGGACCCTCAGACCTTACAGGACACTCTAGGGCTTAAGAAATAAGGGCCCAACTCGGCACCCTCTATTTCAAAGGCCTGGACCTGAAACCTTAAACAGTAGCAATAACCAAGAGGAGACTCTGGACTTAGTACCAAGACTCAACCGGAATGAAGCACACACATTCAATGATAATAGGTGGCAAATTTATTTACAAAAGGGGTAAGGGAATAACATAAACGGAGACAGCGCAACCTTTGGAAACAGCACTTGCAAGGCAAAACAACGAAGATGGTTAGACCTGCTCCATACAGACCAAGGCACGGGTCTTCTTCCATAGAACAGGACCTCAAAAACCAGCAATCCCAAGCAGACCAGGGAAAGGGACAAAGGAAACCAGATGAGGACCAAGACAAAAAGCAAGGGCTGGGAGAAGAAACCGCAAAGTACAAAATATTGGTCAGAGATGCTGCGGCCACGAGGTCTGCGGTATAGATAGGCCCAGTCTCAAAATGGAGATGTGCAGTCTGACTGAATGTGTCAGTGGTAGGTGTTGCACATATATCAGATTACACCTAGCAATGCATGTTAGGATTGCACTGAAGCAATCGCTGATCTCCATTTCTGGGATTTCTTTTTTAAAAATGATCTCTATCCACTGTTTTCCAGGTATCACAATGGAACGCTCCTGGACCGGAAGGTATACAAGTACAACAGCAGTTTGGTGCTGCGTGACTTGGGGGCACATCAAGCTGGGGCGTACCACTGCAAAGCCAGCAGTGACCACGGCTCTATCAAATCCTCCGTGGCCCACTTGACAGTGATAGGTGAGAGAGAGGCTCTGATCAACTCCGCATCAAACTCAATTAAGTTTTCCCACATGGGACAAGGAGCAGCTTGAAGTTGGGACGTGTTTTAGATTGGGAAAATGACACCGCAGGGAAGGGTTAAACCAGTGTTCTCCAACCTTGGGTCTCCAACCTTGTTTTTGGCCTACAACTCCCAGCATGCCCCAGCTAGCGTAGCTGGCTGGGGCATGCTGGGAGTTGTAGGCCAAAAACATCTGGGGACCCAAGGTTGGAGAACACTGGGTTAAACTTCCCTTTCCCAGGGCAGCAGGGAAGGGTTCAACGCCCCTCCTCCATGGCTGTCTCTGAGTGCTGCAGTCCAGGCCCGGTTTGGGGCCTTATCTTAAGATTAATTAAAAGAGATGCGAGATTTGATCACGGATTCCTCCTGTCGGGCTGACTCCCCATACAAGCTGGTGCTGACTCATAGATTCATAGATAGAATAGAGTTGGAAGGAGCCTGCAAGGCTATCGAGTCCAACCCCCTGCTCAATGCAGGAAACTAGGGGAGGGGTCTCCCATCCAAGTAACAACCAGGCCTGACCCTGCTTAGCTTTCCACGCTTGGACAAGCTGAGCCAGCGTGAGCCACAGGCCTGCTCCTGCTCCTCTAAGGGGCAGGTGTCATCCAGGCCTGATTCCAGGCTGGTCCTGAGAGAAAGGTGAAGGGACATCACAGCCGTGACTTCCAGTAGCGTAGTGATAAATTTTGAGCTGCAGGCGCTCATCACGACAGACCCCATAGTAACGCCCACAAGGAGTAAAAAAAATAATAATGCTGGCAGTGGTGTCGATCCATGTCAACAAACTGGTTCTTGCAGTTTCATCTCCTCGGGAGCAGAGGATGGATTTGGGAGCATCTCCTCCAGGCCGACTGCCCCCTGTGGCAGTTCAGGAACCTAGTCCTCCCCGTCCTTCACTTTCTCCACTGATGACCATGACACTATCCCACCTAGCTCCTAACATGTCTCCTATTCTCGTCCTGTTTTTCTCTCGTTTTAGACCCAGGGGCTCCAGCCTGTATGGCCCAGCCTGAAGAATACCTCATCAAGCTCCCTGACGAGTGTCTCCAGGAGCAAACAGGTTCCTACTTCTACAATGTTGGCCACTGTCCCAGTGCCCGCTGTGCCAGGGACTTTGCAGATGGCCTACAGTGCCGAGACACTGTGGAGCACTGCTGTGGGACGCTGCGCATGGAGGTGCGGGAGATCCACTGCACGGGCTACCTTCTGCCCATCAAGGTGGTCACAGAGTGCGGGTGTACCTCCTGTACCCAACCCAAAGTCCTGGTCCGGGGGAAAGCTTCAGCAGCCGATGACAATGAACCCCTGCGTTTCGGCGAGATTTATGTTGGTGCCAAGAAGATCGGCTTCACTGGTTACAAGGGTACTTTCACCATTGAGGTGCCGCCTGACACGCAGAGACTTGTGGTCAAGTTTGTGGATCAGATGCAGAAATTTGTGGATGCCATCAAGGTCTTCCCGTTCGACCAGCGTGGTGGGGCTGTCTACCAGGAGGTCAAACTGATGAGGAGGAAGAAGCCTGTTGACTTGGAAGCAATGGAGACCAACATCATCCCTTTAGGAGAGGTGGCTGGAGAGGACCCTGTTGGGGAGATAGTCATCCCTCCAGGGTCTTTCTTTAGATCCAATGGGCAAGCATACAATGGGACTGTTAAGGCTAGTGTGACCTTTGTGGACCCCCGGGACCTAGCCATGGTGAACGCTGCCTCCAGCGACCTGAATTTCATCAATGCTGAAGGTGATCTCCTTCCCCTCAGGACTTATGGCATGTTTTCCATGGACTTCTGGGAAGAAGAGACCCTCCAAAGCTTAGAAACGGGGCGTTTGAAGGTGAAGATGGATGCTGAGCTCATCAAAATGCCAGAACACATCCAGAAAATGAAGCTGTGGTCCCTCAATCCTGTAACCAGCCTGTGGGAGGAGGAAGCATCTTTCAAGCTGGTGAAGGGGAGGCGTAGTAAGCGTGAAGAGAGGGCCTTTCTTATCGGCAACCTGGAGATCCGTGAACGGCGCCTGTTTAACCTTGATGTCCCAGAGAACCGCCGCTGCTTTGTCAAAGTCCGAACTTACATCAACGAAAAGTTCAACCCCAGCGAGCAGCTGGAGGGAGTTGTTGTTAACCTCATCAATCTTGAGCCCAGGCCTGGTTATCCAGCCAACCCTCAAGCCTGGGGTCGGTTTGACAGCGTAGTGACTGGTCCCAATGGTGCATGCTTACCTGCCTTCTGCGATGGTCAGCGGGCTGATGCTTACACAGCCTACGTCACGGCAACCATGGGAGGGGAGGAGTTGGAGGCTGTGCCATCTAGCCCGAAGCTCGACCCCCATGCTGTGGGGGTTTCCCAGCCTTACCTCAACAAGCTTGGCTACCGACGGACCGACCATGAAGACCCTGCCCTCAAGAAGACAGCCTTCAAGATCAACCTCGCCAAACCCAACCAGAACAACATCGATGAGACCAATGGGCCTATTTACGCCTATCGGAGCCTGAAGGATTGTGAACAGGCACCCATCAGAGCCAACCATTTCCGGTTCTACCGAGTAGAAGTGGATAAATATGAATATAATGTTGTGCCTTTTAAGGAGAGCGACCTGACGACCTGGACGGGGGACTACCTTTCCTGGTGGCCCAACCCACAAGAATTCCGGGCCTGCTATATCAAGGTGAAAATTAATGGGCCTCAAGAATACATGGTGCGATCACAAAATCTGGGTAGCAGCCATCCGAGGACTCGGGGGCAACTTTATGGCCTACGAGACTCCCGTAGCGTCCGGGACCTTGAACTATATAACAGTTCAGCAGCTTGTGTGGAATTCAAATGCAGTGGGATGTTGTTTGACCAAGGACTGGTGGACAGGACTTTAGTATCCATCATCCCGCAGGGGAGTTGTCGTCGTACTGCTGTCAACAGCTACCTGAGGGAGTACTTAGGCCGCCACCCGCCTGTGGTGGAGAACAATGACACGTCCGCTTTCAGCATGTTGGCTCCGGTGGATCCGCTGGGCCACAACTATGGCACCTACACTGTGACAGACCAGAATCCACGCCTTGCCAAGGAGATTGCCATTGGGCGATGCTTTGATGGCACCTCGGATGGATTCTCACGCGAGATGAAGGCCGACCGGGGCACGGCTCTGACTTTCACCTGCCAGGAAAAGCCCGTGGGGCGAAAGAGTTTCTTCCAACGCCTGCTGGAATCTCCAGCACAGACGCTGACGGAGATCCGGCGTGAGATGAGCGGCAACGAACAGCTGCGGGGCCCTTCCCAAGCAGTGCCTTACCCATCGGGGTTGCGGACCATGTTTGCCAGGCAGAACCGCCGGGCCTCCAGCCGCCGAAGGAGGGTGGGTGCTTCTTCCCAGGTCTGACAGTGAGCAATGTGGGAAATTATTTGGCCATCATCACCACCACCCCAACACCCTCTGCAGCTCCCTGTCATTAAATACATTGGTGGGCGGAGTATCGCATTGTGGCATCTTTTATCTCCCCACCTCCAGACCAACGCCGTAAAGCCTTCGGGACAATAAGGCACAATCTGGCGATGCCCTGAAATCTACACATATCCCAGGGGTGCAGAACTTCCCCAGCTGGCCCCACCCACCAGTCTTTCTCAGCTTTTGTGCAGTTTTGTCACCATTCTAAAAGGTTGAAGTGCTTCTCCTAAGGCTTAGTTACTGGCAGCGAGAGCTGTAATGTAAAACATGCTGGTATTTTGACCCTTCTCCATTTTGCCTCTGGCTCCGCCCAGCACTGGAAAATGGCCCCCAAAAGCTCCTCCGAATGGAATTTGGCCCTCGGGCTGAAAGAGATTCTGCACCCCTGACACATACCCTTGCTCCCCCTTGTACTTCCTTCTCCCGTATCATGTCTGATCCTTCTGTATTCTCACACTGCCTGACCCCTAAACTTGTGGCTCACGCTGGCTCAGCTTGTCTGAGCGTGGAAAGCTAAGCAGGGTCAGGCCTGGTTGTTACTTGGATGGGAGACCCCTCCTCTAGTTTCCTGCATTGAGCAGGGGGTTGGACTCGATGGCCTAGTAGGCCCCTTCCAACTCTATGATCTATGAGATCTATGAATCTATAATACCCCACCTACCCTTCGATCTCTACTAGCCAAAATCCTTTCTAGGGAACAAAGTCCTTCCACCTGTTCCATTCCTTTATTGGTTCTCTGGTTCACTCTATCCTGCATGTCACTCCTCCTTGGTAAAACACAACACAAAAAGAATTGATTGCAGCAAAAATGTGTCTCTCCCCCCCTCCAGTGTTTCATGTATGTGCGCACGTCTGCACTTGGTAATGTTGGGGAGGGAGCCATGAAGGAACTAGAAGCTGTAGCACAGGGGCGGGCATACACCCGGTATAAAATTTGGAAACAAAAAACAACATACTTAAGCAAAGGCAAGCTAGTGCATTGGTTGCCCTTCTGAAACAATAATGGATAATTCAGAACTCCATAATTCGGGAAGAAATTGAGATTACAAGAATTTAGGAAGTTACACACACAGAGCCAGAAATTAGGGTGTACGTGTGTGTCTATTGGGAGAGTGAGCGCTGGGAGAGGTAGTGTTTGTTGTTTTTTCTTCTACATATTGAACTCTGAAATAATATTGTTGGGGGGGGGTCTCACATTTGGGATTTGCATATATAAATTTATCCCTTGAAAATCTATCTCTTTGGATTTTGAAATGGAAAATCCCAATTTCTAAATTTTTATGTTTTGAGTTTTATGTTCCTGAGGGTGAAGACAGACAAAAATAGATCCACAAGGTCTCCTCGGAAAGTACCATCACTATGTTTGATCCAAAGGCACTTCTCTGTAGGGTCAAGCTCTGGAGTTTAAAAACCCAGCAACAAGCAAACGGTTCTGCAAATTTGAAGCAGAAGCAAGTTTTATTATGGTGCTACCAGTCTGCCCCCGCAAATATCACTTAGAAACCTCTCCCTTCCCAAATCCCAGGAGCACTTTTGCACTAAGTTTCCTTAAAAAAAAAAAAATGCATAAGGTGACAAATGAACAAAAAGAAGCATAATATTCATGTGGTACTTTTAAAAATTCAAGAAAGGTGGAGAGCCCAGCTGAAGTTTGGGGAGAAAGGCAAGACTGATGCCTGAGCCAGCTTTCCATTTGCTGGTATGCACATATTAATTCTGTTGCATGAACTGCTGTGAGTTCTCTTTTATATTACATCTGTCTTCACCCTAACTCCTTATATAATACATTTGCCTTCCCTCTGAGTTAAATTTCAGCCTTTGCCATGGTGATTCTGTGCATGAATGAATATCTATCACCGAGAGAAAAGAAAACCATCAGATATCTCTGTTACTAAACACCAAATCTTTCCAGCAATTAAGGAGCATGTCCCACTCCTCAAAGCATTTTTAATATTAATTCCAGAATGGGCGCATGCAGTTTCCCACAGCTTCCAGTTCCTTCAGCTTATTTGCATCTTCCCAACCAGCAGCACTTTTCACATGTGCAAAAAAGCAATACTGATGATGTGTCTGTCTGTATGATTACTTCAAGATTATTTTTGTGCGGTGCTCTGTGGTCGTGCACACATGCGCGCCGCTTCCGGCACATTGGTAAAACATCACATGAAAAGAATCTTCATGCAGCCCATCGTACAGTCACATCCAGCGTGCCTTTTTGCAGTGTTTTATTATCAATACACACAAGTGTGTTTCAGTAATGTGTGGTGTGGAGTGGAAAATGTGGCAAAAGGTGTACACACAGTACTCTGCACAACATCCAGAAATGAAAGAACCAGAACAACAGAGGATTCCTAACGCTCTCCTAATATGTTCTGAAGTTCTACTTCAGAAAGGTTGTACTTGTCAGTCCCACTCCTCCATCATGTTCCTGTTGCGCAGCGCCATGTGCTGGAAGGGTCACTTCTGTAGCAGTGAGTCTACTCTACTTGTGGAAACTCCTGCATGGTTTAGAACCCCGGATTGCATGGGGTTCTGAAATGTGTGGGGTGCTCCCCCCCCCCATAGAGCAGGCTGCCTCTGCGTGGGAAGTGACGGAGCCAAGCAACGGTGAATGCCTGCACAGGGCCTGGGAGAAATTTGGATGAGGTAAAATTTGGAAGCACCCCCAAAGCTGATGTGGGTTTGGGGGGGGTCATGTTTGGCGGAGCCCAACTGGTAGCCACATGTTCCCTCACAGTTTTTCAGAATTCAACACTTCTGAAAAATCTGGAGTTAAAACAAAAAATCTAAAATGTTAACGGAGTCCAAATGGAGGGGGGTGCCTTTTCCAGTCCCATTACCACATCATGGCTGCCTCTGGAGCAGGGGAGTCGCTAGGCACCTAAAAGATTCAGAGCCCAGGCGCATAAGACGCAAATCTGCATAAAAAGTGCATATGCGAATTTGTGTCTCTATATCCAAATTTAGAAATAACGACGACTAGGATGTCCTTAAATCTGACAGAAGGCAAAGCCATCTAATTAATTTCCCATCCATATCATACCAGATAAAATAAATTATTGAATTAATTTGCACCCCCACCCCCAGATCATCCTAGATCAGTAGTTCCTCTTCAGTTACAAGGAATTTGCGACGGGGTGTGTGGAAAATGCACAAAAAGAGTAGCTGGTAAGTTTTCTCATGAGCACTTTCATCCTTTGCCCAGGCAATTAAGCATAGGGGGGAAAGGCTTCCATTGGCACAAGGGCACCATGATACTCAGGGCTCTGGGGAACAGATCCGGGGCCCTGGCAAATATGTTTGGGGGCCCAGGCTTAGCAACAACCCTGCTCTGGCAGATCCTCTGTTTGGCCCATGCCTGTTTTCTGCTCAACTCGCCAGCCCGATTCACTGGCACATAAACGGGAGCCACACTTTGTGAGGTGTTTCTTCTCACTTGGCAATGCCATTTTGGAGGTTGGGAAAAGGAATGGAGGATCACTGGACGAGCAAGGGGGTGTCCCGTTAGGGCAGTGTAGCTGGCTGGGGCATGCTGGGAGTTGTGGGTCAAAAACATCTGGGGACCCAAGGTTGGAGAACACTGCGTTAGGGTGATAAGTGTTTTCTACACAGGATTTTTTTTTCTGTTTTGCTGTGGCATGTAAACAATTTTAGATGTATGTTATTTATTGCAAAATACACAATGGTGTTTTCACGAGTGTCGGCGGTCCTGTGTTTAATTTCATGTTCCCCCCCCCCTCAAAGGGTTGGATCCAGGATCTGTATTTCTGGAGAAGAAGGGTTCTGCTCACGGGAAGGTCAACTTGGGGGATTGGGGTGGGGATTCCCCTCCCCCCCACACACACACATACACACCACCACAGCTCACCCCATTCGGCAGCAGGGTCAGCTGACCGTGTGTAGCATTTTCAAGGGGCTGGAAAGGCTGCCGTGGGAATGAGGGGTGTGGGGAACTCCCACTTCTGCCAGCACAGGTGATTCAGCTTCAATCTGGATCCAAGCCCTGGACCGGAAACGGAAAAGGCACTGGAGAAAAGCAGCTGCAGATCCGTAGCAAATGTACTTTTCTTCAGTTCACTGGAGTGAGAAAAAGAGGAGTGCCTGGGTGACAGTTCTAGGCACAAGGGGGGCAGCAAAGGAGAAAGGAACTGGGGGATCTATGGAAGGCGTTCTTCCAGGGAGAGTAAGCAGAGGAGTTTAAGGGAGCAGGAGGTCTTTGGAGCTGAGGGGGAGTTCCAGGCATGAGGGAAGTGCGGGTGAACAGGGCCGGTGCTACCATTAGGTCAACTAGGCAGCTGCCTAGGGCGCAGGGCTAAATGGGTGCCAGAAACGCCTTGGGGAAAAAAATACAGCGCTCTCAAGTGGGAAGGGGGGGGCGCTAAATATCTGATCTTGCCTAGGGCACCAAACCGCCTTGCACCGGTCCTGCGGGTGAAGAGACCAGACAGGGCGACTTCTGGCAGCTCGGGGTGGGAGTGTGAGGGAGCCACATTCTGATTGACCCCCCCCAGTGTTCGTCAGAGGGCCACACCACCTTTGCCCTGAGCCCCTGACCACGTGGGCCACTTGGTGGCCTTTGTGCAGTTCTTCCCCCATTCTAAAAGATCAACATGCCTTTCCGAGGGCTCCGTTCCTGGGAGGAAGAGCTTTAAACGACAATATGCTGGTATCTTTTGCCCGACTCCTTTTTGCCTTCGGCCCACCCACCACTGAAATGCGGCCCCCGAGAATGTCTCTGAAAACAAATCCAACACCCCTGTTGTGGAAGATACATTCGCCTACAACGCCCAAACATTTCTTTTTCTTTTTACATGTGCGAGCACATTACAAGTGCTCAAAATGGGCAAAAACACACACACACCCAGTGAATTCAAGAGTGACTTTCCCACCATTGTAGGGGTTGGAAAGAGGGGGCTTTGGGGGGCTTTTTTTTTTTTTCTGTGTCAAGACTATTAAGGTATGCTAGTTGGCTTTTGGTTCTCTCCCTCCCACGCTGCACCTAGGTTTCCTTTTTCTATAGAGAGGTGTTGCTGGAGGAGGTTTTTAGAAAGTGAGCGAGGGGGACCTGAGGGCGTGCAAGAAGAATGTTGGGCCAAGAAAAGGGGTGGAAATTCTTGATGCTTGCCTCTGCCTCTTGGTCACACGACCACAACTCTCTTGAGCTTCATACGTCCAAAAGCAAAAAGCAAAATGCAACTGCAGGGCAATTATTCATGCCAAGTTATGAAACATGATATATATTACCAATCAGGAGGGCTTGGATGAAGCCCTTGAAAAACCTGAATGTCTCCAAGAAGGCAGGATACGTTTTCCTCTACAGCCACACGTTCCTGACAAAACAAATGTGAAAATCTGAAGAACTTCAGCCAGTTCTAATATACAGATGGTAGGTGTGCCCCAAAGGTACGGTAACTGAAGGACATATTTGTGCCTTAAGCTTAAGGATGATCCACAGCATTGTTTGTCTTGGGTTTCTGACCTTGTTGCATTGAGTAGATGCCTTGCATGTGAACCTCATAAGAACTTCATGAGGCATCTGGTTGGCCACTGTGGGAGGCCAGATGCTGGACTAGACAGATCTTTGGTCTGGTCCACCAGGGCTCTTCTTACAATCTTGTGTCAGATCATCTAGCTCAGTATTATTATTATTATTATTATTATTATTATTATTATTATTATTATTATTATTTTATTCTGCCTGACTGTGGCTCTCCAATCTCCTGAGCGGAAAGAAGGCTTTCTCTCCCATTACCTCAGATCCTCTTCACTGGAAATGCTGGGACTGAACCTGGGACCTCCAGCATGCAAAGTACGGGGCTACGGGCTCTATCACCTGAGCTATGGTCCTTCTCCTAAAACAAAATATGAAGCTGCCCTAGATATTGAGTCAGCTCTCCGGTTCATCAAGGCCCGTACTGCCTGCTCTGGCTGGCAGCAGTTCTTCAGGCTCTCAGGCAGAGAGAAAAAATACCGGCATATTGTAGCTTAAAGCTCATCCTGCCAGCTAGAATGTGGGAAACCACAAAAGCCGGGAAACCACCAAACAATTGGTGGTCAGGGAAAAGGGGGTGCAGCCAGGGGAGGGGAGGGGCCCTCTGGAGAACCCAGGGGCTGAATGGGGAACCCAGGAGGGCCAGATCTGGCCTTTAGGCCCGAGGTTCTACACTCCTGCAATATGGGCTTAGCTTTTGGCACGTCCCTTCATGGGCTCTAAATCTCGCATTTGAAGTGATGTGGCGAAAATTAAGTCTTGGCTGAAACATGCTGGAGCCAGTGGAGTCTCTAAACCAGTGTTCTCCAACCTTGGGTCCCCAGATGTTTTTGGCCTAGAACTCCCAGCATGCTGGCTGGGGCATGCTGGGAGTTGTAGGCCAAAAACATCTGGGGACCCAAGGTTGGAGAACACTGCTCTAAACGGTTTCTCCACAGGCTGGCACAGGTGGAGCCCAACACCAGCGGGGCTGATCCTTGCTCCGTGAGATGCTGTGGTCAGGAGTTGGACCAAGCCACACATTGGCACATATTTGATGTTCACCAAATGCACAGATGTGGACACATACTGGATGCTGAATCCTGGTTGTGAAATTTGATTTTGGATTTTTGAAAACAGAGCCTTACTTCAGAATGCATGTGATTTAGGCCCGGGACCCAGGTGAGCAGGCTTCAGGCTTGTGGGGTCTACTTTGTTTTTTTAGTAGAACCCCACACGATCCACCAGCCAGAACCAGGTGCAAAAGACCTACACTCAGAATGTACTCAGAGGGTGCCTCTGAGCACATTCTGAGCCTAGGAATTTGTATTCAGCACCAGAACTGAACTGAGCTCACAGTTCTTTCATAATAATGTCCACTTCTGGTTACCTGAAGTGTTCTTCATTTCAGCTACCTAATTTCGGTGGGAAAAAATTATTTTCTTCCTGCTACTGTTAATCAATTGGGAATCAGAAACCCTTGCTGATATATTTATTTATTATTATTTTTATTTATTCTATTTATACCCCGCCTTTTTTCCCTGAAAGGAACCCAAGGCGGCTTACATAATCCTCCTCCTCCTCCTCTCCACTTTATCCTCACAACAACCCTGTGAGGTAGGTTAGGCTGAGAGTCCGTGACTGGCCCAAAGTCACCCAGTGAGTTTCATGGCCGAGCGGGGACTAGAACCCGGATCTCCCTAGTCCCAGACCAACACTCTAACCACTAGGCCACGCTGGCTCTTAGGGAAAATCACAACAGAGATCAAAGAGCAGATCCTTAATCTTCCTTCTGCCCACAGCTGATTTAAGATCTGTTGGATTCTCTTGGATGTTTTGTTTTTTGACAGAAGGTCCCAGGTTCGATCCTCAGCTTCTCCAGCTAGGGCCGGGAAAGAGCCCTGCTTGAAACCCTGCAGAGCTGCTGCCAGTCATAATACTGAGCTAGATGGGGACAGAGTCTAGCTTGGTCAGCTTCCTATGTTTCTATTGGTTGGGGAAGTGCTGTGGCATGGGGTAAGAGCCCCACTTCGTATGCAGGAGGGTCCCAGCTTCAGCCCACGGCATCTTCAGGCAGGGCTGGGAGAGACCCGTCTCTGAAAACCAGGACAACCACAGCCAGTCAGGGCAGACGATTCTGCGCTAGATAGACTGGTAATCTATATAGGAGGGAGGGAGGGAGGCAAGCAAGGGAAGAAGACCTCAGAGCCTGCCCCAGCTGGACTCCCACCCACCCACAGGGACATCATCAACAGCTCTGTGGGAAAGATTCCAGAAGAGAGAGAGGAAGGTAGATGAACTGTTGTAGATCACACAAGCTGAATATGAGCCAGCAATGTGATGTGGCTGCAAAAATGGCAAATGCTATTTTGGGCTGCATTAATAGAAGTATAGCTTCCAAATCGCGGGAAGTACTAGTTCCCCTCTACTCAGCACTGGTTAGGCCACACAACTTGAGTACTGCGGCCAGTTCTGGGTACCACACTTTAAGAAGGACATAGACAAACTGGAGAGGGTTCAGAGGGCAACAAGGATGATAAAGGGACTGGAAACAAGGCCCTATGAGGAGAGACTGAAAGAACTGGGCATGCTTAGCCTTCAGAAGAGGAGACTGAGGGGAGACACGATAGCACTCTTCAAGTGCTTGAAAGGTTGTCACACAGAGGAGGACCAGGATCTCTTCCAGACCATCCCAGACTGCAGGACACGGAATAATGGGTTCAAGTTACAGGAAGCCAGATTCCGCCTGGACATCAGGAAAAACATCCTGACTGTCAGAGTAATAAGACAATGGAACCCACTATCTAGGGAGGTGGTGGGCTCCCCCACTCTGGAGGCATTCAAGGTGCAGCCGGACAACCATCTGCCAGGGATGCTTTGACTTGGGTTCCTGCATTGAGTGAGGGGTTAGACTCAATGGCCTTAGAGGCCCCTTCCAGCTCTACTATTCTATGATTCTATGAGGAAGGGAGGTTCCGCAGCTCTGTGGCAGAGCCCCCGCTTTGCATGCAGGTCGCCAGTTCGATCCCCGGCATCTCCAGGTGGGGCTAGGAAGGAATCCTACCTGAAATGCTGGAGAGCCACTGCTGCCAGTCAGTGCCAGCAATACTGGCCTAGGTGGACCAAAGGTCTCTGACTCAGTCGAAGGCAGCTTCCTCTGTTTCTATGATAATAGGACACCTGTCCCTGTTCTTCCGGCCCATTTCCCACCAACTACCCTAAGGGAAGGATCCTGATTATTATTATTTTTTAAATTGTTCATATTGTGCTCTCCAGATGTGTTGGACTAGAATTCCCAGCATCCCCCAGGCAGGTTGGGGACAGCTGGGATAAACTCTTTGAAGACAGCAAGGAGGACACATTCCACTGGCAACTTCTCCTCCTAGGAACCTCGGTAGCAAGAACTGACATACCACCAAAGGAACGTGCCTGCTTGCCCTAGCCCAGCTTCACCTAGGGGTCAGGTTTTACAAGCGGCCTGTGGCTTGGCTCTCCTCCATCCCTCTCTCACTAGCTTTGTTTATCTGCCCTGTTTTCCGAATCCAGCACCAATGATGAGAAACGCAGGCCCAGAGAAGAGGGCAGGAGATATCTGGGGTTTGGGAGGCTCCTCCAGCCGGCCCCAGCTGCTTGTCATTACTGCCTGATGCTTCCAGAAGATCATAAAAAGAGGGAAAACATAGACCAAAACCAACCACCCGTTCCGTTCCACCTCCCCCATCATGCTTGCCAGACTGTATCCGCCGTCTGCTATTACCCATGGGCAAAACCCAAGACAAATGTACGAGATGTTGGCTGCCTCTCCTTGCCTGCATCCTCAGGTGCCACCAAAGAGCTACTGGCGACCCGAACACCATTAACGTTTGCTGGGCTTCTCAGGTTGGCAAAAGAGACTTTTCTCTAGTGGACAGGGAAATGACACAGGGAAATAAGGAAGAGGTTGATGGGGCCTTGAAAACATTGCCCCAAGGTATGGCTGGCTGGGATCGGAGTATGGTGGCCACTTATGCATCACCGGAAAAGGGGACTCCAGTTTCCATACTACTTTGCATGTGCTTATTTATATGTATGGATGTACATTTAGAAATTATGACTACAATTTAAGGCAGAGGTGCAGAACCCTCCAGGGCTGGAGGCCAAATCTGGCCCACGTGGGGGTCCCAATCTGGATTTCTGGGGTTCCCCAGATGGCCAAGCCCCCCTTGCCCCGACCATTTGGGGGTTCCCTGGCTTCAGCACAGTTTTCTTCCCATCGCCAGCAAGGGTTCTAAGCTTAAAATGTCTATTTTTGGACATGTCCCTTTTGCCTTTGGCCCTGCCGAGCGCCGACCACTGGAAGTTGATTCCGGGAGTGGTAGGCCAAGTCCTATGAGGAGCAGATGAAACAAGTGGGTATGCCTGGCCTGGAGAAGAGGTGAATAAGGGGGTCTGATCGTGATTATGATCGTGGCCTTCGGGGATCTGAAGGGCTGCCGCACAAAGGATTTGTGCTCCATTGCTCCAGAGGGCAGGATCAGAACCGATGCGTGGAAACGGCAGGGAGGCAGGTTTTGGCTAAACATTAGGAGAAACTTCCCAGTGGTACCAGCCGTTCAGCAGTGGAACAGACTGCCTCGGGAGGAGGCGTGCTCTCTTTTGCTGGGGGCGTTTAACCAGAGGCTTGGACGGCAGTCTGTTAGGGGGATGCTGTAGTAGCTGCACCCTGCATTGCAGATCCTGTGTTGAGCAGGGGGTGGGCTAGATGCCCTGCAGGCACCCACTGACTCTGAGTTTCTAAGATTGTGCAGTTTGTGGGGAAGATTGTGCAGAGGAGGGCTGTTCAAACCCCTGGCCTGGCCTGAGGAGGAGAGGCAGGGAGCCACTTATAAATACAGGGGTGTCAGGCCCAGCCAGGCTAGGCTGACTTCTCCTCAGACGAAGACCCCCAGCGTCACAATGTCTGAAGATCCTGCGGAGGCCCCTGACTCCAGCACTAGCCCAGACACCTCCAGCATCGCAGAAGAAGCTAGGCCAGGCCCATCTGCAGCAGCGGACGTGGGGAGACCCCATGGACGGGGTCCCGAATCGCCTTCGGAATCAGAGGGGGCATCCATCTACCTCCCTGCCCCAGGGAACCCTGGCACCAAAAGGTGCAGGCGCAGGCAGCCACCTGCCAATGGAGCACAGACCTCCGTGCGCAGCAAAACCAGGCTTCCTGAGAGTAAAGGGCCTCCCAGAGAGTAAAGGGATCCTTCTGAGTAGGAGCCATGAAGGTTGGGAACTGGGTTTCAGCTGGGCCTGGGTGGGATCTGGGAAGCCAGGCTACATAAGCTCCCAGTTGAGGTCTGGTAGTGGCTGGAAAAACACCCAGGTCCTTAGCTCTAGGCATCTCAGTTCCATGTTTCTATCCTGACTGAACCCCGCTGATCCCGTGCTCCTGGAGTCCTCCTCGGACCCTTGGGCTGGCTCCCCGTGCTTGACCTTGGCTTCTTTTCCGGACCCAGCATTCCTAGACTGCTGTGACATCACACAGAGACTGTCGCTCTCTAGGGCTTGGCCAGTCGCCTGTCCTGTGGCCTCACTTCCCCGTGGCCACTTGCTCAGGGACCCAGCCAGGACCAGCCCACGGCAGGGCAGGTGAGGGCCGAGCAGGATGTTCTCCTTGGGATTTTTTATTTGAATTTGGGAGATAGGAAGGAGATTGTTTCTCCATTTCTTAACCCAGCTGGAACATAATATGCTGAGTGAGGTGAGGGTTTTTTTGGGGGGGGAATCTTGACTAGGAAAATTTCCCGCTACCCTAGGTCAACTGACATTACATACTTAATAAAGAAAACTTTTAAATAAAAAGTATGCCATGTTAATTTTATGTGCTGTAAGAATATGTCAAAAAAAAATTCCAATGGCTAAAAGTAGTTGAACTAAAATATTTAATGCAGGGTGTGTGTGTGTGTGTGTGTGTGTGTGTGTGTGTGTGTGTGTGTGTGTGAATATAGTACATTTAGGCTGCAATCCTATACACTTACCTAGGAGCAAGTTCCACTGAACTCAATAAGACTTACTTCTGAGTAGACATAGAATCATAGAGAAGTAGAGTTGGAAGGGGCCTACAAGGCCATCGAGTCCAACCCCCTGCTCAATGCAGGAATCCAGGTCAAAGCATCCCTGACAGATGGCTGTCCAGCTGCACCTTGAATGCCTCCAGAGTGGGAGAGCCCACCACCTCCCTAGGTAGTTGATTCATGCAAGGATTGTACTGATTAGTGTGGTTTAAATGTTATATTCAAACAAATTCAAAATTTTGCTTGGATATCTTGTTTACTGGTATACTTCAAAATATTTAAAGACAGGCCAACTCAATAGCATACACTCCCCCCTTAATCCCTTGCATGACCTAGATTTTAAGGGGGAAAATGAAGGCGCTGAAATTTAACATATTGTGCTTCCAAGGGAAGAGTCATTTCAAAAAAAGTTAATTAGAAGTTTGATATATATATAAGGTTTGGCTAGTATTGTAACCATTCCACTTGCCCAAGGTGACTTGGCTTGCATTGATTCATAACGCTGCCGATTAATTTGTAAAACAATGCGTTTCTTAAAATGGACTTTTTTTCATGGAAAAATATAGCAGTGGAAATTTTTTCTATCCCACATCACTGGATATGCTAGAGGAATTTTAGCTGCAAATTCTTGTTTTTATAAAGGGGAATGCATTGATGCTCTCAGTGCTGGCCGTCAAAATAGCACCAGTGCACTCTTCCTCCTCTCCCATGCCAGTGAATTCCGACTGGTCTGGCCAAAGCGTGACACTAAAGCTCCTGTCGCTCACCTCTGGACAAACAATCAAACAAGGGAAAACAAAGAACTCCTTCAACGCAAAATGAGCTGTGAAAAGTTGAACCCAATCCTTCTTCGTTCTTGTCCAGAAGGAAGTGACGTGTGTGTGTGTGTGTGTGCGTTTTATAGCTTGTGCCTTGGCTCCCCTTCACTAGAACGCGAAGCCCTTGGTGAAAGAGAGCAAATAAAAACTCACATCCATTTGAAACCCAACCCATCTGATCTCGGAAATTCCAGAGGACGGCTTTGGGCACATGGGTTGGCGTTTTTCAACATGATCCATAGAATCGTGGGCTTGGAAGGGGTTCATTTAGGCCAAGGCCAACCCCCTGGGCAGTGCAGGAATCTAATTTAAAGCATCCCTGACAGGCTGGCTGTCCAGTCGCTGCTTGAATGCCTATCTTCCGTGTGACAACCCTTTATGTACTTGAATAGTGCTATCATATTATTCATCATTTGAGTAGTACCAAACCTTTCTATCAAGAAAAATGACACTCAAGGCGGCTTACAATCATAAATACTTGGTTGAAACAATAATAAAACAAATGCACTAAAACACAATTAAAAACACAACAGTAACAGAATAAAAACAGCATCCAACCCAACAGACTTGCTTACACACCAAAGGTCTGCTTGAATAAAAAGGTCTTTGCCTGCTGGCAGAAGGAGGACAGCAGAGGGAGTGAAGCGAGCTTCCCTGGGCAGGGAGTTCCACAGCGTGGGAGTGGCCACCAAGAAGCCCCCGCCATTCACGTCGCCACCAAACATGCCTCTGAAGGCAGTGGCCTCAAAAGAAGGGCCTCTCCTGATTCAGGAGAGGCCATTCTTTTGAGGCCACTGCCTTCAGAGGCATGTTTAGACCTGGGCAGGCTTGTGTGGGTGTAGCTGGTCTTTCAGATAGCCTGAACCCCGCTCCGTCTTCTCTTCTCAAGGCTAAATATACCCAGTTCCTTCAAGGCCTTACCAAAAGAGATGGTGTCAGCGAGGGCCATTGTTTACGAGTTATTAATTATGCCGGGAGAGGTGCAGATCCAAAGAACAATGTTGCTAGTTTGGTGAGCCCAAAGGGGCTATGGCACTGTGTTTCTCAACAGTATGCCCACCCTACCATGTCTGTGTGATACAGTGTGGATATTGCATTTGCACATATGCCAGCTGTATTATGTTTCATCAGGCTATTGGTCCACCTAGCTAGCGCAGTACTGTCTTCTTTGATAGGCAGCGGACCGTCAGGGTTTCGGCAAGCAGAGAGAGGTCTCCCCTAACTTCATTTTAACTGGAGATGCCAGGAACTGAATCATAGAAAAGTAGAGTTGGAAGGGGCCTACAAGGCCATCGAGTCCAACCCCTGCTCAATGCAGGAATCCAGGTCAAAGTATCCCTCACAGATGGCTGTCCAGCTGCACCTTGAATGCCTCCAGAGTGGGAGAGCCCACCACCTCCCTAGGTAGTTGATTCCATTCTCTTATTGCTCTGACAGTCAGGAAATTTTTCCTGATGTTTAGGTGGAATCTAGGTTCCTGTAACTTGAGCCCATTATTCCGTGTCCTGCCAACTGGGATGACCGAGAAGAGATCTTTGCCCTCCTCTGTGTGACATCCCTTCAAGTACTGGAAGAGTGCGATCATATCTCCCCTCAGTCTCCTCTTCTGAAGGCTAAACATGCCCAGTTCTTTCAGTCTCTCCTCATAGGGCCTTGTTTCCAGTCCCCTTATCATCCTTGTTGCCCTCCTATGAACCCTCTCCAGTTTGTCTACGTCCTTCTGAAAGTGTGGTGCCCAGAACTGGACGCAGTACTCAAGATGAGGCCTAACCAGTGCCGAGTAAAGGAGAACTATCACTTCATGCGATTTGGAAGCTATACTTCTATTAATGCAGCCCAAAATAGCATTTGCCTTCTTTGCAGCCACATCGCATTGCTGGCTCATATTCTGCTTGTGATCTACCACAATTCCAAGATCCTTCTCACTTGTAGTATTGTTGAATCTGGGATCTCAAGCATGTGCTCCGCTACTGACCTATGGATGCTCTGGATTAACATATTGAGCTGCCTGATACCAAGTCAATTTATGGGTCCACCTGGCCCAATGTTCTCTACTCTTGCCTCACAGCAGCTCTCCAATGTCTCTCATTTGACAGGCCTGTGGCTCACGCCGGCTCAGCTTGTCTGAGCATGGAAAGCTCAGCAGGGTCAGGCCTGGTTATTACTTGGATGAGAAGACCCCTCCTCTAGTTTCCTGCATTGAACAGGGGGTTGGACTCGATAGCCTTGTAGGCTCCTTCCAACTCTGTGATCTATGAATCCCAGTCTTGCTACCTGATGTCCTTTTAGCTCAGGGGCAGGCCACATGTGGCCTGCGGGTCATAAGCGGTTCACCATGGCTGTTTGTGAGGCCCCCGTGTGGTCTCTGCTGCTGCTGCAGAATGGGGCTCCTGACAGCTGTCTGGTGGGCAGTGGGGAACCTGATGCTGTGAGAAACGAGGGAGAATCGCAGTTTTTTTACAAAGAAATTTAACTGGAGCTGCTGGGGGGATTAAACGTGGGGGGGCCTTTTGCCCGCAAAGCCTGTGTCCCACTATTGGGTTCCCGTAAACATAAGCGGTTGGTCCTTCTAGCTGAGTATTGTCTCCACTAATTGGCAGCAGCTCTCCGGGGTTCCAGAACAAGCTGCGTGTTGCACCATAAGACTGAGACCAGACTGAAGCTTTTTATGCGGCAGTCCAGAAAGCCCCCTTCCTACAAAGGCATTTAAACTATAAATACCCAGTTGTACATTTAAAGTTTAAATGCCTTTAAATCGCTCTTATCTCCAATTGCTGATTGGAGATAAGAATGGGGTTTTCCTGCTTACCGCTGAAGAAAGCCTTCTTTCTCTGGTCTTTCCCCAGTCTTCTTTTCTGGCGTCTTTACACACTGCAGGGAAAAGTGGGTGGGGGCTGCACAACTTGCAGCAGGGGGCTGCAGGGGGCCTGTAGGCTGTGCACCCCTGCCTTAAAGGGAGCCTAGCAATCCCTCCTGTCTCCAAGAGCTTGCCCCAGGTGCATTGCCTGCATTGGTGCACCGGCTCCATGAATTATGGAGCTCTTGGATATGGGTGTGCTGGCCTAGTACGGGGGCTGGGGGGCGGGGCTGAAGTTGTTGGTCTGGGAGGCTCTCTGGTGATCTCCAGCATCTCTGGCTCAGGGGTCTCTAGCTCCACAGTGGTGCTCAGGCCCAGTGTCACTTGTGTTGGTACCACTGGTTCCTCAGCCTCTGAGCCCATGTCCAGGTCACTGCTGGTCATGACACCGATTGGCATAGGGGAAGTCGGGGAATGAGAAAAAACAATCAAGCAGAGACTGAATATTTCTTTGCTTTCCTCTGATGGGGTCCCAATTTCACGCTAGCAGTTTAAATGGGAACACTGCTCCAGAAGATTGTTTGCATTTCTAATTAAAAGCTAGCAATGTAATCCTATGCATGTCTACTCAAAGATTAGTCCTATCGCATACATACATTGGGACTTATTCCCAAGGAAATTATAGGGTTGAACCCTAAAGGTTGCATTTCAACCTGGGGTAAAGCTCCGTGTGCTAAGTTGAGCCTCTGCAATCAGAAGAAAGCACCACCTAGTACAATGGAGCACAAGATTGCAGTCATGCTGATCCTAATTAATTGGGAGGGGCCATGGCTCAGTGCTAGAGCAGCTGCTTTGCATGCAGAAGGTCCCAGGTTCGATCCCCGGGCTCTCCAGGTAGGGCTAGGAAAGAATCACATGTCAACAATACTGGGCTAGATGGACCAAGGGTGTGACTCAGAACAAGGCAGCTTCTTAACATCTGAACAGCCCGATCTCATCTGATCTCGGAAGCTAAGCAGGGTCGGGCCTGGTTAGTACTTGGATGGGCGACCGCCTTGGAACACCAGGTGCTGCTAGGGAGGGACCACGGCTCAGTGTGCCAGAGCACATGCTTGGCATGCAGAAGGGCCCCAGGCTCAATTCCCGGCCTCTCCAGGTAGGGCTTGGAAAGAATCCTGCCTGAAACCCCGGAGAGTCACGGCTGCCAGTCAGTGCCGACAATACTGGGCTCGATGGACAAGCTTCCTATGTTCCTATGGTCATTATTATGCTAATTACTGCTGGCTCTGTGTGTGTGTGTGTGTGTGTGTGTGTGTGTGTGTGTGTGAGACGACTGCTGTCCATCATAGTGCCAAGACCATAAAACCTAGACACCTGAAACTTGGCATGCGTACTAAGGGGAACTTAGGGGTATGCACCTTGGAGTTATTTTCTCTTTAAAATGCAGTAATTTGTTTTTTTAAAAATTAATTTTAATGTGTCTGTGTGGTTGGTTGAAGCCTATAGCAACATCTTTAGTTGCTAGGGGCAGTCCATACAGTTTGAAGCTGGAGAGGGGGGGAGTTTAGTAGGGAAATGGAGTGGACAGATCCCTCCCTCAGGGGGCTTATATAGGGATGCACCATGACAGGGGCCATGCCTAGGGGTGCCAGAGGGGCCGGGACAATGGAAAAGAGAAGAAGAAAAGAAGAAGAAGTACGTAGTAGTTTGCTTGAAGGCGTTGCTTTATCAAACTAAGGGCTATAACCTTTTGGGGTCAATGGGCACATTTGGAATTTCAAGAGTGTCATGAGCACTCTAACAAAATGGCTGCCGTGGAGGGGGGGGAGGCTTCCCCATTCATAAAATGGCTGCCATGCTGGTCACAAAATACCCATTTCCCAGAAGGCAAAACTGGCGGGACTAAAAGAAAAGTCATCTGCCCAAGAACCTATGTACAAGGAAGAGGCGGGATCTGGGCTCTAAAACGCAAAACCACACTTTTTGAACCCAGACAGAAATGGCACGGGAGGGCCACACTTTGCGTTGCAGCATGCCAGCCTCCCAGTTAAACTTTTTTTAAAAAATCTTCAGAAATAAAATTAAAATCAGGAGGGGCAGGGAGCCTGGCGGGCGTCAACAGACATATCCACGGGCACCATGTTGTGAGGACCCAAGGCTATTCCAACCCACGCGAAGCTGGTCCACCACGCACACACTTCGTGATGAACTCCCGAATGTCAAATATTTCCATGGCACCTGATTGCCACCCACAATCCGTCTGCGACAGCAGTTGGTCCTGATTGAAACATCATTCAGCAAAGATCGCTGACGCCGAAGCCTTAGCAGACTGCATGTCCTGACTGAGTTCAATTGTGACGGGCAAGGCAGTGTGCAAATTCCACCCGCAGTTGGTTTTTAGATGTTCTTTTCAAGATGTGTATAAATCAGGTCCTGGACTTGGTCTCGAAACCTCTCAGGAGGCGTATCATTTTGTAACCGCAAGGCTGGTTTGGGGAGGCAGAGACGTTTGCGATTTGTTTTCAAGATTCCTCCGCCTCTTAAATCATTCCGATATTTGTATAATATTAATAACAACACGGCTTAAAATACTTGATGACTGCAAGCCATCTATCCTGTAAGTGTATTTTCTGTTTTTAAAAGTTCTCCAGATGTTGATAGAATGGATCTGAAAGCGGGAGGCCGCTCAAAGCACATTTTTTTTGGTGTCTAGGTGGGAAAGCCTTCAAGGTTTTTCTGCCTTAAAATTGTTGTGTGCTTTTTCAGAATATACGTTTGGCACTGGTTTCTGTGTTAATAGTAACCATACTCAGTAAGGAAGATTCTGAAGCAAACTGAGGTCATATTTATACGGCTAAAGAGCTCCTGCTATCATGCGCTTGGTGACCGGCTTTCCCCCATCATCCTTGGCCACTGGCCATGCTAGCTGGTGCTAATGGGAGCTGGTGTGAAACTAGCCCAGTATTGTTGTCAACACGAATTGACAGTCACTCTCCAGGGGCTCAGACACACGTCTTTCCCAGTCCCACCTGGAGATACTGGGGAACATAGGAAGCTGCCTTATGCTGAGCCACACCCTTGGTCCATCTAGCCCAGTATTGTCAACACTGACTGGCAGCAATGGCTCTCCAGGGTTTCAGGCAGGATAACGCCCACCGACACATATACCTCTTTCTTCTCATCCATGTGGGTACAAATGATACTGCCAAGCGGAGTTACAAAGAAATCACGGCAGACTTTGAAGAGTTGGGAAGGGAACTCAAGAACTTTGGGGCCCAGATAGTTTTCTCATCCATCCTTCCAGTACTTGGGCAGGGATGTTGAAGAGTCCTTGGTCTCGAGTCACGAGTCGAGTCACGAGTCTTTGGACCCGAGTCTCGAGTCCGAGTCCGAGTCCTTGGTCCAAAATGGTGACTCACGAGTCACGAGTCCTGAGTCACTCCCAAAACTGACTCCACGAGTCCCTATTAAAATCAATGGGGTTTCCCCCCCAACAAAATAAGGCTACTTCAGATGTGTGGCTTAAATAAATTCTAGGCACAAGTGTGCCTTTTTATTTCAAAACTCTGCAACTGATTTTGGCAAGAACAGACCAGGCAGACAAACCCAAAATAACCAGGCAGGCAGAGGAGGCAGGGAACCCCAAAGCAGGCAGGCAGAGGCAGCCAAACCCAAAATGTCTGACCCTAACCCAAACCCCCCACAACAACACATCAATCAAAATAAATCTCAACACATCGTTGGGGCTGCGCTCCTGGTAGCTGTCCATAGTGGCCGAGCAGCGGCACGCCTCGCTTCCATGCGCTCTTCACCGGTGATCGTGCTCCTTCTGGCACAGCCAGAAGACTCGTCAACAGCCCAGGGCTGTTGACGAGTCCTTGGTCTCGAGTCCCGAGTCGAGTCTCGAGTCCCATTAAAAATATTGGGACTCGAGTCCGAGTCGAGTCAGAGGGGGGACTCAGTCCGACTCACGAGTCGAGTCCTCGAGTCTGAGTCCCCATCCCTGGTACTTGGATCATTTTTTGATCGGGTAACCTCCCTTGTGGACTGTAGGAATGCTGTGGACATAATATATCTGGACTTCAGCAAAGCGTCTCATTATATCCTGATTAGCAAGCTAGCTAAGAGTGGGCTAGATGGAACAACTATCAGGTGGATCAACAATTGGCTACAGAATCGGACTCAAAGAGTGCTTATCAATGGTTCCTTCTCAAACTGGGGAGAGGTAACGAGCGGGGTACCACAGGGCTCGGTCCTGGGCCCAGTGCTATTCAACATTTTCATTAATAACTTGGATGAGGAGGTACAGGGAATGCTTATCAAATTTGGGTGGAAGTTGGGTGGAACAGCTAATACTCTGGAAGACAGAAACAAAATTCAAAGCGATCTCGATAGGCTGGAGCGCTGGGCCGAAAACAACAGAATGAAATTTAATAGGGATAAATGCCAAGTGCTGCACCTAGGGAAAGGAAACCAAATGCAGAGTTACAGAATGGGGGACACTTGGCTCAACAATACTACGAGTGAGAAGGATCTTGGAATTGTGGTAGATCACAAGCAGAATATGAGCCAGCAATGCGATGTGGCTGCAAAGAAGGCAAATGCTATTTTGCGCTGCATTAATAGAAGTATAGCTTCCAAATTGCGGGAAGTGATAATTCCCCTTTACTTAGCACTGGTTAGGCCTCATCTTGAGTATTGTGTCCAGTTCTGGGCACCACACTTTAAGAAGGATGTAGACAAACTGGAGATGGTTCAGAGGAGGGCAACAAAGATGATAAAGGGACTGGAAACAAGGCCCTATGAGGAGAGACTGAAAGAACTGGGCATGAGGAGACTGAAGGGAGATATGATCGCACTCTTCCAGTACTTGAAGGGTTGTCAAAAAGAGGAGGGCCAGAATCTCTTCTCGATCATCCCAGTTTGCAGGACACGGAATAATGGGCTCAAGTAACAGGAATCCCAGATTCCACCTAAACATCAGGAAAAATTTCCTGACTGTCAGAGCAATAAGACAATGGAATCAACTACCTAGGGAGGTGGTGGGCTCTCCCAGTCTGGAGGCATTCAAGGTGCGGCTGGACAGACATCTGTCAGGGATGCTTTGACCTGGATTCCTGCATTGAGCAGGGGGTTGGACTCGATGGCCTTGTAGGCCCCTTCCAACTCTACTTTTCTATGATTCTTTCCAAGCCCTACCTGGAGATACCAGGGATTGAGGATTGAACCTGGGGGCTTCTGCATGCCAAGCACGTGCTCTATCACACTGAGCTATGGTCCCTCCCTACAGCACCTGGTATTCCAAGGCGGTCACCCATCCACGTACTAACCGGGCCTGACTCTGCTTAGCTTCCAAGATCAGACGAGATCGGGCTGTTCAGATGTTCGATGCAAGGCTTGTGCTCTACCCCTGAGCAGCGGCCCCTGCTTTTAAGCAGATTCCCCAATCCTGCTTTATTGTTTTGGATTCTCACCCTGTCCTGCATTCCACTCCTCCTTAACTAGGGTCCCCTTCTGTCTCCACATGTATAGCCCTGCCCCTACATCCCCTGCTGACCTCTCCACCACACTGACCACACGTTGTCGTGGGGATGTCTGCAGCAACCAATCTTGTCCAATGCACCTGGGGTTTTATGCACCTGGTTTTATGCCAGGATGATGATGGTGATGAAGATGGTGGTGGTGATGATGGAATGCCTGACTGCCGTCTCCCAAAGCAGTTACTTTACTCCCAACTCAAGGATGGAAAGCGGAATATCGGTGGTCAATATAAGAGGTTTAAAGATGTTCATAAGGCAAATCTAAAAAAATGCAATATAAACATCGAAAACTGGGAAGCTCTGGCCCATGAACGATCTAAATGGAGGTTGGCCTTTCACAAAGGTTCCATGGACTTTGAAGAAGCCCGAGTGCAAGGTGAAAGGGAGAAACGTGCTAAGCGAAAAGCACGTCAAATGAATCCTTTACAGGACCATCTTCTATCTAGTAACCTGTGTCCTCACTGTGGGAAGCTGTGTGGATCTAGAATTGGCCTCCACAGTCACTTACGGACCCATCGCTAGAGTCTACACAATCTTCTTTAGAATTTCCTCCTTTTATCCCGGAAGACAATCTTACTCGGTCACGAGTGATCGCCTGATGGATGATGATGGATGATTTATTTCATTTTTATACCGCCCAATTCACAGAATACAATAAAATACAGCACAAAATCAAATACAATAAAAACATAAAATTTCACTACAAAAATTTAAAAACCAAATTTGAGCAAAACAAGTGAATAGACAACAGAAGACCCACAGAAACACCTTCTAAGCAGGGATGTTGCCAGGCATTAAAAAAATTCGGAGGCCCAGGCCCATAGGACACAACTTTGGGTTAAAGTCGGCATATACTAATTCATATCTATATATGCAAATTTAGAAATAGTTAATAGGATTTATTTAAATTTCACAGGAGGCAAAGCCAGCCAATTAATATCTCGATTCTTCCATCAATTTACATCCTGACCCAAATCATCCCAAACCAATGGGCAAAGTTTTTTTCCCCTCTGAAGCTTAATTGCCATGCAAGGGAAGATCTGGGGAGGGGGGGCATGTAGCAGCATGTGGGGAGAGGAGAGCTAATCCTTTCTTTCCCAGCTGCACTCGCCCTTGAAAATTGCCCCCTGCATGGCAATTAAGCTGAGGAAAAAACTTCCATTGGCTTAACAGCCCTGTTGCCCTGGTTTCTACATAAAATACGTAGAATTGCGGTCCCGGCGCACTGGCGCAGGCCAGGGTCCCGGCGCGTCACTCCTTGCCAGCCGGAAGTGACGCGATGGGACCGGCGCAGCCGCCTTGCCGCGGAGAGTCGAGCGGCCACCGGAACCCATTAAGGCCCACTCGCCTCTTGCGGGCGTGAGCGGGGCCGATTTCGGCTCCGCTATGCCCACTTGAGGCGAGCGGATACATCCCTAACTTCACGCGATTTGGAAGCTGTACTTCTATTAATGCAGCCGAAAATAGCATTTGCCTTCTTTGCAGCCACATCACATTGCTGGCTCATATTCATATTTTGAGGACCAGCCACCTTTTCGGTTATTGATAACAATGCTAATTTAGGACAAACCTCTAAATCAATACCAATAATTTCCGATATTTCTCCAAAAATCATTTCCCAAAAATCCAATACGCTTTTACAACTCCACCACATATGAGCATATGTACCCAACTCCCTAAAAACCTACCTGTCTACCTTGGCCTATAACTGGGTTGGGATTCTACCGGGACCATTATTTATATGGTACTGGCTAGTTTAAACCTTTAATTTTGATTATATTCTTCATTTTTATCATTGTTCTTTATTGTTTTATGTTTTGTGGTTTTAAATTGTGTTATACATGCCTTGGGAGGGTTTACCCTAGCCCTCCCTAACCTGGTGCCTTCCAGATGTTTGGGACTGCAACTCCCATCAGCCCCAGCCATCCTACCCAATGGCTGTAGTCTGGGTGTTCTAGTCCAAAACAAGTGGAGGATACCAGGGTGGGGGAAGCTGGTTGACCCTAAAAGGCGGCTTATCAATCTAATCAATAAATATGTGGTGCGGGCAATGTGGATTAGCACTATTGTACAGAGAGCACCCGGATTCAGTGAGGAAATACTTTTTCCTCTACATAAAGCAGAATTGACTTATGGGATTTGTTGTCACAAGCTGTGGCCTCCGGGCTGTGGGGCCCCGGACTTCAGCACCAAGGTCTAGCCCTAGGGCAGTGTTCTCCAACCTTGGGTCCCCAGATGTTTTTTGGCCTACAACTCCCAGCATGCCCCAGCCAGTTGTAGGCCAAAAACATCTGGGGACCCAAGGTTGGAGAACACTGCCCTAGCTGTACCATTGTACCACCTGAGGACCCAGGTTAGTCTGATCCAGCAAATCTATTCTGATGATTTTGACAGACCGCTGAATACCTGCAAGGCTTGAGATTATCTGGCTACTGGCATAAATGTACCCCAACAGGAGGCAGGAAGTGTCCAGAATCAGAAGCTGCCTGGAGTTCCATTGGCTCTCAAAGAGACAGCATTGGCAATTCTTCATCCCCGCTCGGCATCCAATGGGAAACCTGGGAGGAGGAAACAGTGACAAACTTCAGCACCAGAAATAGCAACTGAACCGTCTCCCTCTGCGGCTCTCTGGACGTACCCACAAAAGATGATTGCAAAGTCAGAAGTGTTGGCATGAGGCTGGTATTTCAGTTTTGACAGACATGAAGTCTGTCTCTCTGGCTAAAACTAAAAGTTATTTCTGGGCATGCATTTTGTACAGAAACATTTTTTCTGTATTCATGCCCGCCACTTTTTTCTTATGATCCAGCGTGAAGGAAAGTCCCGGTGAACTCAAAAGCTTGCCCTCTCTATTTTGTTGGTGCTTGGTTGGTTTATTTATTTCTTACTTATTTACCTACAATTCTTTAATATATAAAAAATATATTAAATGGTTCACATTAAAATGTGTATATATAATACAATATAAAAACAACATAAAATATATTAAAACTTTACAGAAGAATGACAATTAAACAGGACAGTGACATAATCCCTAATTAAAGACAGCAGAATCTTAAATACAATAAAGCAGTTAGGAGCTGGATCTATATCTATTGCTATAAAACAGAATAATGTGCAATCCTGTATGTGTTTTCTTGGATGTAGGACTCAATGGAGCTTACCTCCAGGCAAACACAAATAGGATTGCAGTCCAAGTTTATCAGAACTGTGGTTTAGTGCAGGTATCTTTAAGGGGCTTGTACTTGCCTGGTGTGATTCATCCCCACTGGGTGGGTGGGTGTGGTGGTGCTCATTTGTTACTTCTCTGTGTGTGAGTATAAGGCCGCATGAGTTGCTCTGCCTTGCTGCAAGGTATATGGCTATGTTGCTATCTGTTGTTCCTAATAAAAAGGGAAGCTGTTGATCAACCTACCTTTGTCTGCTGAGTGCTGACTTAAGGGTAGAACTGACTGGGGCATGGACGCCTGAGGAAGTCGTCCGACTCTGGAATTCACAGGCAGAGGAAACCTTATACGAATGCTACAAAAGAAAAGAAAAAGAGAGGTTTATCAGCATGTTGTCTACGGTGTGACCAGAAATACCTTTTCTCTCCCACTCCCTAGTTTTCTATTGGTTGGTTCTTATAAAATTATTGCTATATCTTCACTGCATGGAATTTCTAACGGGCCAGCCATGTCAAAAAATGCCAAATGCCCTGACAAAACCCTGTTTTAAAAGGGAGCCTAAGTTTTGATAGTTGGCTGTCAAAACTCCTTCCCCCTGAAAATGGGGTGGGATGCACTTTTGCACTTTCCTGAGCAGCTAGCTCAGGGCTCTCCATCCTTGGGTCCTCAGATGTTGCCGGACTACACCTCCCAGAATCCCTTGCCATTAGCCATGCTGGCTGGGTATGCTGGGAACTGTAGGCCAGAAACATCTGGGGACCCAAGGTTGGAGAGCCCTGAGCTAGAGACTCGGGGGGGGGGGGATGCAAAATGTACAGGACCCTGAGGACAGTCAGGGCAAAAAATAAAAAGTCAAGGATCTCACTGTGAAGGGGGTGTAAATCCCGCCACACCTTTTCATGAGCAAAGATCACTCATGGCTTCGCTTTCCCTTGACAGCTCGCCTTTTGACAGCTGTCAAGAGAAAGCAAAGTAAAAGACAACAACCCCCTATTTGGAGCCTCTTTGGATCAACGCCCAGGGCTGGTACTTGCTGCACTTTGACAGCAGGCAACCCCCCGGACATTGCCTAGCCAAGGCTTCTGATTTTCAGACCCCCGAAAGTGAGCAAGTGCACACTTGTGCAAGTCTGTCTAAAAAAATAATTTTAAAAAATCAGAAAAATATTTGCGCACATTTATTTATTTATTTATTTATTATATTTCTGAATCGCCCATCTGGCCAGACATTTGGCCACTCTGAGCTATGTATAGTCCAATAAAACACAAGAGGGGGGGGGAACACACACATACACACGCACACACAGAGTATAAAACACAATTAAAAACAGTACAAAACTTAAACATTGTGGGTGCAATTTTTTTTTTAAAGGGTGCTAACCGTGGACAGTACTTGGGTACTTTGAAGGGGCTGTCACTGGCTGTCAAAATGAACATTGTGAAAACTGGCTGTCAAACCGGAGATTGCAATCTCCAGGGGGGAAAAAAGGTTAAAGAAGGGGGGAAAGCCGTGGGAAGCAAAAAGGGCTTGTGATTGCAGTGGGGGACACCCAGCCAGTGACAGTAGCTCCAAAGTGCCGCTTGGGCTGGCCCTGGTGGTGGCCTGGGGAAGCTTGGCAAGTGTGGCAAGGGGTTTTTGCCGCTCTTGCCAAGTGGCTCGCTAGCCGTTTCCTGGTACCCACGATGGGGTCGGTTGCCCAGGTTTGGACGATATGACAACCCATCGTGGGTAAAACAGCCCCAAGGACAAGCCATGGGTTGTCAGGGTGGCTTGTGGCCCACAAACAAGCCACCCTGAGGGAAACCTTGAATGGAGGTGTGATTTTTCACACCTGTCTGACTGCTATGGAACTCTCTCTGTGTGGTGCAGAAGGTCTGAAGAGTGCTGTCAATAGAATATGTACACTTGGTTCCCTCCATAGAGACAGAAAAAGACTGAAGTCACACACCGCCTGAACTTTGATATTAAATTCGAAGTTGTCATTGGCCAGGATTCTCTATTGGCACAAAGTGGCATCACTCAGTCCCTTCGACTGAGGGGACGATTTCCAATCGTCAGTTCATTCCATAATATTTCTGCATCTGTTTATGACTTTAAAAAAAGGCTGCATGAAAATTAATATGCATCTTTCTGGACATTTCCCCTAATAGACACATTTTTGTATATATTTTGCCAAATATGCATTTTTGCAAAGTAATTTTCTCTTATATAGTGCTTTTTAAATACATTTCCCCCTCTCCCACATTTTTTTGTGCACGTTCCCCTAATAGGCACATTTTTGTACGCCTTTTTGCTCAGAGAATTGCATCGCAAAATTCTGACAAGTGCAAAGGGATAACTGTGTTCTGGTTTACATATTGATTCAGGAAGTGTGAATTTGGCAAGTTCTCACTAAAATGCAAACTGAACAAAATTATCCTCCATTCCTCTCTCTATGGTTAAAGCTGCATAAACTCCTTGCAAACTAAAGCAGAAAACCAGCTCAACTTTATGAAGAAGACCGCCAATAAGGACCATGATGAGATAGGCGAGTACTCTTTTTCTTTCACCACCAGGTGGCAGTAAAGGGTGCACAAACCATCACCGAGGTTCCTAGTAAAATCTTTTAAAGCCTCTCACCCTTAGAGAAGGTTTAGTCTTCTCCCTGACATTGAGCATGGAGGTTTTTTAAAATTACATATACAGCAATATCTTGGATTGCAAGCATAATTCGTTCCGGAACCGTGCTTGTAATCCAAAACACTCTTATATCAAAGCGAGTCACTGGCGGGCGTGAGCGGGGCCGATTTTGGCCCGCTACGCCCACTCGAGGCGAGCGGTTACATCCCTATGACCAAGACGTCGTTTGTTTATCAAGTCAAAATTTATTTAAAAAATTTGCTTGTCCTGCAAAACACTCTCAGACCAAGTTACTTGCAATCCAAGGTATTACTGTAGAGAGAGAAAAATAAATAAAAGCTTATGGTCCTTTAAAGACTAACAAATAAATTGTATCAGAATCTTTCGTGTACAAAGGTACACTGCATCTGACTTTTGAAGCGTTTTCCTCAGTTAGCAGGTGTGTGCATACATACACACACACACACACACACACGGCATTGGCAAGAAAGAAGCGGACAGCAGTCTTGCATTACAATAACTATGCGCCACAACATTATTTACAGGCATTATTAAATCAAATAATTGGGCAGGAGAACAGGCCGAAATTATACACCTCATTTGTCCAAGGAGCTGGCCTAGTTGTTAGGGTAGCCACTTAAGAATCGCCAAAAGGGGGAAATGCATAATGATGCCATCACCAAAAAAGTTGGATGAAAGAGGACACCGATTTGCATACGAATTGCCCGTGCGGATTTAGTATCGATGCAAATTTAGAAATCATTAATATAATGTAAATAGAGTGCAGTACAACTCACCAAACCGTGCAAGTCTGTGACCGGGTGACCCGTGTGCCTTGCTCAGTCTGCTGTCCGGGTCTGCAGATGGGCAACTTCAAGGCCCTTTTGCTCCCCCTTTTGACGGTTCTTTATCTTTAGGCCAGATGTGGACTGGACAGCCCTTCAAACAGTGGATTGTCCTCTGCTTTTGGCTCCTTGGGCAGTCAGCTCAAGCTCACAACAGTTTGTGGTGAAGCCTTATTTATTTGACTGGCACACACACACACCCCTTCTACCCAAAATGGCACTCAATGCAGCTTACAATCACTAATAAAACTTGATAAAAAACAATAATAAAACCAGCACATTAAAAATGATTAAAAACACATTTGCTGTAACCCATGGGCTACGTGTAGTCCCCAGCTTCAGCAACTGCCCCAAATCTGCTAGGTGCTCTGCCGCATGACCTTGAATTACAGGCACGTGTAACTTCACCTCCTACGGATCTTAACCCTACTTTCTCTTTTCTACCTGCCAAAGTTGCGACGTGGTTACTAGCTAATGCCTGGGGTAACACTGAACCTCAGGGGGTGGGTGTCTTTCCCATGTCTGATCCAGTCTACTGAAGCTTGAGTCATGTGGGGCAAGGCCTTACACAGGCCTCGCTGAAGTCTCACTCCAGAAAGCCTCCCGAGTGCTGCATGTCACTTTTGGAAGTAACCAAATGGCCATGAAGGCTTGGGGACAGTGTTCTCTCTCCAGACCCACAATCATCACCCCTTCTGGAAATGGGGGGGGGGCATGTGAATATAGAGGGGGGGTTGTAAACAATGGGCCAAATGGCAGTAAGATGCAATTCTATATACATCACAGATTTGGAGCCAACAGTGGGGATGCCTAAGCCCCCCCCCCGGAGAATCCCAAGAGAGTCTGTGGGCCAGATGCTCTGCACCCCTGTTCAACCTGTTTGCACATCCTCTTGCTTTGGGTTATGTAGCCATCCGGAGGGAGCAAAAAGTGCCTGTTCCTCGGGCAAGCAGCCACCTGCTCTCTTGCCCTCTCTCATAGGAACATAGGAAGCTGCCTTATACTGAGTCAGACCATTGGTCCTTCTTGCCCAGTATTGTTGACACCGATTGACAGCAATGGCTCTCCAGGGTTTCAGGCAGGATTCTTTCCAAGCCCTACCTGGAGATGCCGGGGATCGAACCTGGGACCTTCTGCATGCAAAGCATGTGCTCTATCACACACCGAGCGATGGTCCCTCCCTTCAGCACCTGGTATTCCAAGGCAGTCACCCATCCAAGTACTAACCAGGCCCAACCCTGCTAAGTTAGCTTTCGAGATCAGACAGACAAGATCTGGCTGTTCAGATGGTATCATCTCACAAGATGATGTGGCAGAGAATGGCTTACAACAGCCCTGCAATGTAGACCACTGTTAATATCGTAAGTTTGAGGTAGGGGGATTATGTCACACCCCACCCATGCTCATACACTCCATTAGCCCTGTGAAGGGAAGAGCCTTTGGGGGTTCCTACATGTACACACACACACCCTCATGTGTGAACCGGCTGAAGGCTGGGGGGGGGGGGGGGCGTGCATAGTTTCTCTAGAATGGATGGCGCCTGGAAGCCCGGAGAAGCTGGTCTAGGGGCTTTCATATGCAAATGTAGTTCAGGCCCAGTAAGCCATGAGTCTCCCTCCCCCTGCCTGGCCAGGTGAAGTTCATTCTAATTGGCTGGAGGCAGGAAAGCTACAGAAAGGGGGAGGGGGGAAGAGCTATTTCCCAACGTGTAGCCTGTGTGTCTTTGTCTTTGGATCGCGTGGCTGCCCGGCTGTTGGGCAATGGCGGTAAGCCAAGGACCCCAGGTAGCTCCTGGTGAAATTAGCTGAATGAGGGCTCTAGTAAAGGCAAGCCTTGTGGGAGTTTACCCATCTCGCACCTTTGGGTAGGTGTGGTAATTCTCCATCGGGCGGCAGGGCTGTGCTGGATCTAACCCTGGAAGAAGACTGACCCTCAGGTAACTAGTTGTGTGCCTGAGAGATATAAGGAATCAGGTTTTATTATTTTGCAGCTCTATTTCTGTGTGCCAAAGCGTCTCTCTCTCTCTCTCTTTTGTGCTTCTCTCATTTCCCACCTTTTGTTGTAAAATGCTACCAGAATAAACCTTGTCTTGGTTTTACCCCACATGGGTTTTGTAGTTGCTCTGTGGCTTCAATATCTAAATCCAGGTTACAGAATTGAAGGCGAGTCCCTGAACAGAGATTCAAGTAGGGTTGCAAGGAGCTGAGGCTTGGCAATCTGGTACCTTGAGATCTCTGGGGGTCTTAGTTCCTTTGGGGTAGGTAAGGGTGGGGTGGTGGCGGGCCAGCCAGCCCCCCCTTCCTCCACAAGCTCCATATGGGGGGGGGGTCTGCTATGGTAGAGGTTCTTACAACAGCCCTGCAGTGTAAGCCACTGTTAATATTGAAGGTTTGAGGCAGGGGGAGGAAATTATGGTCCAGCCATAGCCTGCCAATACAGCCCATTATCCACATATTGTAGGTGCGGGGAGCTCTGGCAGCGTGACTTAGAACAGACCAGCAATATTAAGGGTACAGGTTTGGGGCGGGGGCTGAGGCCTGAGGGTAGCTTGGCTTGGTTGAGGGCAGGGAGTGGGTTGTCTAATAAGCTGCCTGAAAAAATTACTAATTTCTCCCTCTCCACGCGAGGTTCTTCTAAATATCCCCCTTTGATCCCTAGAGAGAATAGAGACCGTCGTGCTTCGACGTTATTAAGGGATGGGTGCGAACGGCTCAATCATCCCCATCAGGCACAGGATAGAACAGCCCGACGGCGCGACTCGGGCTTAAGGAAGGACCTCTCGCTCGGTCCCTCCCTCAGAGAGGCCGGAAGTACCGACGGGGGGCGGTCGAGTGGCCATGGGCTCCAGGTCTCGGTCCAGGGAACGGCGTCGGAGGAGAAGCCGGTCTGGATCCGAGGAGAGAGCGAGTCGGAGGAGAAGAAGGGAGCGGGAAGGGAGGTATGGAAAAAGAATGGCCGGAGTGCGGTGGGGGATACGGGACTTGGGATCATAGAGTTGCCTGGGATAGAGCGGGGCCCCTATAGGTGGGTTCTCTCCGCCTTAGGTCTTCATATGGGAGGAGGTGGGCCTAAAGAAGGGTTTAATGTTGTGAGGAACCCAAAACCGGTTTGCTCTATTAAGTTTGGACAAACCCTGGAGCATGTTTTAAGTAGTAATAGTTGGGGAGTAAGACTGCCCCTAAGCATAATATTATTATTATTAGTACTAGTAGTAGTACAATTACATTTATATCCCGCCTTTTTTTCCTCATGCAAGGAACCGAACGCAGCTTACATTGTCCTCCTCTTCATTCTATCCTCACAACAACCCTGTGAGGTAGATTAGGCTGAGAGTCAGTGACTGGCCCAAAGTCATCCAGTGAGCTTCATGGCCAAGTGGGGACTAGAATCCGGATCTCCCAAGTCCTGTTCCAACACTCTTAACCATTACACACATTGGCTTTCATATGTAGAGGGCCTTCAAGGCAATGGAGGTTTCTCAAACTTACGGGGACACCCCCACACAGACACACACTCAGAAGGCACTTAGGAGTGGAAATATATTTCACGTATTTATATATTTCAAACTAGTTCCATTTGGGTTTCAAATATATATTTTACATAAAATATATGTAAAAACGTTCTGGGGATGCTGGGATTTGTAGTCTGATACATCTGGAAGGCTGCCTTACAGCAAAGGGGAGCTTTGAGGACTTTGGAGGAAGGCAGAAAGGTGACACCATGGAGGTATTCTTGCAAATTTAATCAGGATTTTTATGGAGTCTCTCGTTGCTCCTGCAAAAGGCTAAGAAAAAGCAGTCCTTTTCCTGAAATTCATCCTCAACCCAATCTTGGGAGAACCCTTTGCTGTGGTAAATCAAGAGTGATCAAGTGTTTTCAATAAGACTTATTTCAAAGTAAACATGCCATACATAGGTTTCTGCCGCAATCACTATAGATTTCCAATAGCATTTAATTGTTTTATATATGATTGTATGGGGATAAATTCCAGGGAGGCACATTCAGCATAATTTATGGTGATTTTTTTTTGTGGTGGTGGGCAGGTGGGGAGGCATATTGGTGAAAGTTGGTTCTGCTGAGCTCTTGAGCAGCATTCCCAGGCTGAACGGTGGGGTTTTAGTTTTATAATAAAATCTCTTTCCCCCCCCCCAGCTCGGAGGAAGAGAGCCAGAGATGGCGGAAAAAGAAAGAAAAAAGTGGGGACCGTCACCACAAGAGACACAAGAAGCACTCATCACGCTCCTGGGAGCACTCCCCTTGTTCAGATTCCTCTCCCGAAAAACGAGGCCGCAGCAGCGAGAGGAGGGGGAAGAGGAACCGGAAGCGTTCTGAATCCAGGTCCTCTGTGTCCTCAGTGACTTCGCCTTCACCATCCCGTTCCCAGAGCTCTAGGGAAGACCTGGGTGAGGAACTAAGCCTCCAGGAGCGCCTGAGGCTGAAAGAAGACCAAAAAAAGCAGAGGGAGATGATGAAGGCACTCGAGACTCCTGAGGAGAAACGGGCCCGTCGCCTGGCCAAAAAGGAGGCCAAGGAACGGAAGAAACGGGAGAAGATGGGATGGGGGGAAGAGTATATGGGTTACACCAACACCGACAATCCCTTTGGGGACAACAATCTGCTGGGTGCTTTCATCTGGAGCAAGGTGAGTCTAGGACCAGTGTCGGCAATCTGAGTTCGCTAATATGGTTTAGTGGTTAGATTCCAGCATTCCCAACCCTACTCCCTCCAGATATGTTGGGCTACAACTCCCATCATCCCCAGCTAGCACGGTGGGTGGGATGATGGGAGTTGTAGTTAACATGTTGATGGGTACTGGGTTGGGGAAGGCTGGATTAAGAGTTAGGCCCAGAATCAAATCCCCACTTAGCCAGGGTGTATCTCCCTCTCACAGTCTGACCTACCTTGCAGGACGGTTGAAGAGACTGAGCATCTGTTTGGGGCAGAGCATGATCACAGTTGTGTTCTGTGTAGGGCTGCAGCATTTAATTGGTTGGAGTATTATTATTTTTTAAATGACAAAATCATTTGGGTACAGATTTTTTTAAAAATACATTATTTTTAATACCGGTACTTATTTAAAAAAAGTAAAAGCCATTTTAAGAGGCATTTCCCCTTTTTCTCACACAGAGGAAAGCAGGGGTCCTCTGATGGTGCGTGCTGCAATTGATACAAGCACCATCTAAAAATATTAATTATTTCTAATACAAATTCTTATAAAAACTTCAGGTGGCAAGTACCATCTTAGAAGAGGCATTCCATCCTATAAGATGCAGAAGCGGGAATGCCTCTTCTAAGATGGATGTTTTCTACAAGATATGCATGCAGTGTTTGAAAAGGAAAAGTATGTTTCTTGCTTCAGCAGTATTGTTTCTGCCCATATGCAAATTTAATTGGTAGATTAATCATAGGAAAATAGGAAGCTGCCTTATACTGAATCGGACTATTGGCCCATCTAGCTCAGTATTGTCGACACTGACTGGCGGCAGCTCTTCAGGCAGGATTCTTTCCTAGCTAATCCCTCTTTGGAAATTACCGGCTGCTTTGCCATCGCGATTTCCTTGTAGCATGCAGGGAGTTTAACTGTACTCGAGTTAAGTACAGATATTGGCTCTGGAGGTATCAGCCTCCCCATTTAAGGCAGAATTTGCTAATTCAGCGGCTCTAAGTGGAGTACTTTTTATTTTCTATTGTTTTCCTCCACCTTCCCTCATGCCTCTAAAAGTAGTCTTACTCCTCTCCCTTTATTTGTTCAACTCTTCCCTTTTCACACTTAACTTGCATCCCAGGGATCCCAAAACCTTTTGGGTTGGTGGGCCCATCTGGAGTTTTGAGAGAGTGTTGTGGGTGCTCTCACAAAATGGATGCTCATTTTGCTACGGTGGGCATGGCCAGTCACGAAACACTAATTTCCCAGTAGGCAAACTGGTGAGACTAAAGAAAAGTAACTTGCCCAAGGACCTAAGTATGAGGCAGAGCTGGAGTCTGAGTCCCGCTGCCACATCTACCTATGCAATGTACATGGTGTGGCCATGACGCAGAGTGGTCAGGCAAAGAAGCTGCAGCACTGAGACCCAGCTGAAAGTGGGCCAAGACCCACTGGTGAGTCCCCGCCCATAGTTTCAGAAACACTGCATTAGATGGACTCAAGAGGCCCATCTAACACAGAAAGGCTTTATGGAGGACAGAGAGGCTAACACCCCCCCTGCTGTTCCTTCCCCCACCATGCTCTTGCCAGCAGGGCTTAAGATGGATGGAGGGCTCCGAGATTAGAGCCCTCCATTCTGTGAGTGTCTTATCTGGTAGGATTGTACTCTTATTCGAGTACGGCTGCAATCCTACACCCACTTATGTGGGAGTAAGCCCCATTTAACTTAATGGGACTTACTTCTGAGTGGACATGTATAAGATTGTGCTGTAAAACTCTTATATTGGATTTAAATTTCTTTAGTTGGGTTGTGGTCTTGTGACCGGGAGGTGGAAGTTTCGGGGGTGCTTCTAAAAAAATCTGTGGGTGATGCAGTGTTGATGGAAGTCTTTCTGGAATGTGTGCTATGTGGCTCTTAGCCTCAGTTAAGTGTTATTTTTTGGGGGGTTGGTTAATTTTAGGCTCTGGAAAAAAAGGGGATCGGCCACTTAGAGGAGAAGGAACTGAAGGACCGGAACAAGCGGATCCAAGAAGAAAACCGCCTGGAGTTGCAGAAGGTAAGAGCCGAAAAAGAGTTGGAGAGAGGCCTTCTGTCTTGTGTGTGCACTGCGGTTTTAGCCCCAGGGCCAGTTGTTTAGACATATGTTGGAGAACATCTCTGTTGATACTCAGAGTGCCTTCTCACAGATGAATAAGCACAGCCAGCCCCTGTGCCTCTAAAACAGTGCTGGCTGGGGCATGCTGGGAGTTGTAGGCCAAAAACATCTGGGCACCCAAGGTTGGAGAACACTGCTCTAAAAGGAGAGGACTTCCATGAACAGGGACTCCCATGTCCATGCGTGACCTCCGGGGAATTTTAGTTTAATTTAGTGTAAAAACTTTTCTATGCTGCTGTTCATACAAAAATCTCCAGAGTTTCTCAGCCAGCTTGTGGGATTGATACAACAATGCTCTGTCTCGTACTTCTACATAAGTTGCCCTCCCCATGTTGAGCCCTGCTCAGTTTGAACAATCTAACAGCATCGTTTGTGCCCTCAGAACCAGTTCTCTGTCTCCAGCACAGGAAAGTCAATTTGGGATGTAGTATTCAGTGGTTTGTGTGTGTGTGTGTGTGTGCGCTGAATTCTTTTCCAGTGCCCTAAACTGATGAAAAATTAATGTGGTGTGAATTAAACATTAATTATCCTGTGGCTCCAAAGTCTCCTCCAACACTCCCCTTTTCAGCCTCTCCTGCTGCCCTGCTCTGCCAGCAACTACAGCAGGGCTTCCTGTGATCACAGTGCAGAGGCCTCCAGGGTGGTGGTGTTGTAGAGAGGGTGGTCTGCAACACCCAGTGTGTTAGTGTATGAACTAAAACAACTAGCTGTGTCGTTTTATTGTTAAAGTGCTGTGGCCTGTTAATTTGTAATGTTTCCAGACAGAAGGAGCCAATGTGTATTCTGTCTGTGTTCACTGAAAGCTAATCTTACATTTAGCCTTGCCAGGTGTGAGGATTGTCATGTGTTGCAATTAAGCTGATAACAAGCGGCCAGGCTGCAGCATATGAACTTTTGCTGTTCTAATGAGGTAATACTGCTCAGCTGTTGCAGTTGCCTCTGCTGGTTTTTTGTCTTTGCTGAACTGAGCTGGAAGAAACGACACTCTGTACGTGAACTCTGTATATATTAGTTATACTTTGTTATAAGAAGATAAACAGTTAGAATTAGAACTGTTTTGGTCTACAGAGTGGTTTCTGATTGCTGGAGTGGGAGCTACTGGAAGACTAAGGAGAGCTGCTGTGCTGGGGATGAACTCTGCTGCTGAGTGTGGAATGCCTACACTGCTTTTGAGTAGGCTAGCACTCAGGCTAGCCCAATACAGTGGCCCCTCAGCTGCCCACCCTGGAAACTAAGGATGGCTCTCTTCCTCACATTGCTTTAAATGTTACATTCTAACAAATTCAAAACTTTTATTTGGAAAGTTTATTTTTAGTGGAATACTTGTAAGCATTTTAAGGCATGACAGCTCAATAGCATAGGCTTCTCTTACATAGCTTAATTTTTAGGGGCGAAAGGAAGGCACTGAAGACTTAACGTACTTCCTTTTTTTTTTTTGAATGCTCAAAAGAGCTGTATAAAATTACAATATATAATTGATGTTATGTGTGTATGTATGGGACATTGTTACAAAATACATATGAATAACCAAGCAGATGTTATTTTCGTTAAACCTATCTTAAACTGATCTCTGGTCATTCACCTATTTATGTGAATTATAATTTAGTGTTTCACATTTTCCTAGGTTCTGTAGCCTACTTGTTTGCAGTGCTGCTTAGTTGCTGTCAAGAGTAGAGTGTGTGTGTGTGTGTGTGTGTGTGTGTGTATAATGTTATATATACACCCACACACATGAATGAAAATAATCACGGGGGAAAATGGGGTTTGACCTGAAAAACGTTAAATGCACATTTTAGAACTGCTCAGTTAATGGGTATTCTGCTCATTAGATTACACACATTTTTTCTTTTTTTCCTTTTTTTTAAAAAAAATATTTATTTAATTTTCCAAAGCAAAATATGACAAAAAATAACAAAATACAACCATAACACAAAATTTGAACTAAAACTGCATACAATAAGTCATACAGTGCACCCCCCATCCTCCCAGGGACCAATTGATATACTTCCATCCCATTAAACAATTACTATTCCGTATTCCAAGGATATAACATATCCTAACCCTTGCCCCTTTGTTAACACATAATCTGGGAACTCACCCCAAATATCCTTAAAATTATTTATCTTTAGCTGTCCCTTTTTACATTACATTTTTTTTCTTGTGGAGAAGAAATATAGAAGTCGAATTTTTTTCCATAACATCTTCCATTAAGTTTTCCTTGACAAAAAGATTTCCTCCCTACATCGTGGGTTGTACTGCATTCGGTGGGACGTAGTGAGCCGCCCTATACAGGGTCAGGCCATTGGTTCCATCTAGGTTGGGGCTGTCCACATTGCTGATTGGTCTCCAGGGTTTCAAGCAGGAGTCCCAGCCCTACCTGGGGAATTGAAGCTGGGGCCTTCTGCATACAAAGCAGGTGGGCCTTTCCCCCTATAGATCCTTGCTTCCCTATCCCATAAGAGCTGAATTTGTTCTGTGGGGCAGTGCATGATTTGGGCCCTTGAAGCAGTCACGGTTGGCTGCCATTCTGCACTTTTGTGTGATTCTGCCACTCCTTGTGTGCACCAGGTGAAGCAGCTGCGCTTGGAGCGGGAGCGGGAGAAGGCCATGAGGGAGCAGGAGCTGGAGATGCTGCAGCGGGAGAAGGAGGCGGAGCATTTCAAGACGTGGGAGGAGCAAGAGGACAACTTCCACCTTCAGCAAGCCAAGCTGCGGTAAGCAGGGGCTGGGCCACGTAGGAACTTCACCAGGTCTCGGGGCTAGCTGGGGTCAGCGTCAAAAGTGGCAGGCAGGGAGGCACTCCCAAGGCCATCCCAGCAGGAGACGAGGCGGGGAAGCAGGGCTACTCCACCAGCCCTGCTTAAAGATGTATTTTCCCCCTCTTCCCTCCCCGTACCTTTTTCCTTGTGTGTCGTGTCTTTTTAAATTGTAAACCGATGGGCAGAGACTGTCTTGTTTTACTGATTACATGTAAGCTGCTCCAGGAGCCTTTTTGTCTGACCGGCTCTCCTCCAGTATGATCAGATGAGAAGCTGGGGAGGGTGCACAGTTCAGTGACAGAGCCCCTGGTGGAAGGTCCCTGGGGATGGGAAATATCGTTCTCTGCCAGAGACCCTGTAAAGCTACTGCCAATCAGAAGAGACAGTACTGGGCTAGGTGGGCCAGGGGTCTGACTTGTTAGAAAGCTGCTTCCTGTTCATAGTCACAAGGTGGACATGCGGCCTTTTTAAGGCTGTGGTGGGGGTGCCGCTGGCTGCCCCCCTCTGACTGAATGCAGCTGCCGCCACCATCGACCTCCAGTCCTTTTTCCTTGAAGGGCTGGGATGGGGGAAGGGATTCTCGCAGACAGAGGAGAACGTGGATTAACATAGGGAGCCGCCTTACACCAGGCCATATTATTCCTCCGTACAACCTAGTATTGTCTATATATTTATATTTATTTGAAGTATTTTTATGTCGCTCCTCAGCCAAAAAGACTCCCAGAGTGGCTTGCATATAAGCAACTAACCAAGACAGTCCCTGTTCTCAGGCTTACAGTCTAAAAGACACGACACACAACGAAAAAGGAGCGGGGAGGGAAGAGGGGGGGGAATAAATCTTTCAGCAGGGCTGGTGAAATGGCCCTGCTCTCCCTCTCATCTCCCTCTGTACAGTTGAAAGAGGAGGAGCTTTCATGAGGGAGGCCTTCCTCGCAGTGGCTTTCCAGGGTCTCTGCTAGAGAAGGGCCTTTTCCATCACCACCTACGTGATCCTTTAACTGGAGATGGCCCAGGGATTGAACCAGGGGCCGTTTGCATGCTGACCAGGGGCTTTGCTGCTGAGCTATGGTCCCTTCCTACACCCTTTACCCTCTGGCCCCACCTTCCTTTTCAGAGATGCTGTGTTGAAGCTCCTCCCTCAGTCTGACCTCTTTCCCCATATTCTGTTTTCCCGGCAGCTCCAAAATCCGGATCCGGGATGGGCGAGCCAAGCCCATTGACCTCCTGGCAAAATACATCAGCGCCGAGGATGATGACCTAGCTGTTGAGATGCATGAACCGTACACTTTCCTGAATGGACTCACAGTCTCAGACATGGAGGATCTGCTGGAGGACATCCAGGTAGCCTGGGTGGAGGGTGCGCTCTTCCCCAGGTGCTTCACCACCTCCCAGGGCTGGAGATAGGAGCCTAAGAATCGCCTTGCTGGAACAGACCAAAGGCCCACTTTCCTCTGTTCCATTCATTCATTGATATGCCGTATTTCCCCAAGGTTGGGCCCAAAGCAGCTTCCAGTATGTTAAATGAGCAACAGTCAATATAATCAAGGACCCCCCTCAAGATTACAACCCCTTCAGCCTCATCTTCCATCAGAGGACAAGGCTTGGAACTGCTCCAGGTCTCGGGTCTTGGACCTAGGAGCCCCAGCTCGTCATAGGGGAGGATCCCTCCCACCTACAAAACAGTGCATTATTACCGGGAGTCCAATAGTTCCTTTGATGCTATTAGTTCTTTCGTTCTGGCTGTCCTCTTCCTTCACTCTCCCTTCCTCCAGCAAGTGGGGTTTGTAAAGCTGCTGTTTCTTTCCTGCTCTTTGGGCATTTCTGCTTCCCCAGCCACACCTTTATCTGCCTCGGCTGTATTTGATTTCAAACGGGCATGAAATCAACTCAAATCACTCCCTTTCTTGGGTTCATCAGAATAACAGTACAAAACATAACACAGGTTTGTATCCAGTGGTGGCTTTGTGTCAGTGGAAGGTGCTTCTGTTCACACAAGGCGAGGCACCTGATTTTCTTGGTCCCCGCTTTTCAAAGCTGCCGCCCTCCGTGCTGTGTCCCACACTCCCAGCTCTCAAGAGCTGCTTTTCAGGGACCGGGACAGGAGCGGCAGTGGCTGGAGAGGGATTGGTGCCAATCAATACCGTGCCATGTGCAAGCGGAGATAGAATCATAGAATAGAGTTGGAAGGGGCCTACAAGGCCATCGAATCCAGCCCCCTGCGCAATGCAGGAATCCAAGTCAAAGTATCCCTGACTGATGGCTGTCCAGCTGCACCTTGAATGCCTCCAGTGTGGGAGAGCCCACTACCTCCCTAGGTAGTTGGTTCCATTGGCATATTGCTCTAACAGTCAGGAAATTTTTCCTGATGTCCAGGCGGAATCTGGCTTCCTGTAACTGGAGCCCATTATTCCGTGTCCTGCAAACTGGGATGATCGAGAAGAGATCCCGGCCCTCCTCTGTGTGACAACCCTTCAAGTACTTGAAGAGCACTATCATATCTCCCCTCAGTCTCCTCTTCTGAAGGCTAAACATGCCCAGTTCTTTCAGTCTCTCCTCATAGGACCTTGTTTCCAGTCCCTTTATCATCCTTGTTGCCCTCCTCTGAACCCTCTCCAGTTTGTCTACATCCTTCTTAAAGTGTGGTACCCAGAACTGGACGCAGTACTCAAGATGAGGCCTAACCAGTGCCGAGTAAAGGGGAATTATCACTTCCCGCGATTTGGAAGCTATACTTCTATTAATGCAGCCCAAAATAGCGTTTGCCTTCTTTGCAGCCACATCGCATTGCTGGCTCATATTTCAGAAGAAAAGACTGAGGGGAGATATGATAGCACTCTTCAAGGCCTCAGGATGACTTGTATCTGGGCTGGGGCTCCCCAGTCTCCCCCACCTCTCCCCGCCCACTGATAGGCACCCTTTCCCCTTCTCCAAGCTTAAGTTCCCGACCTCTGAGAGCAGACAGTGCAGCTCTTTCCATGCTAGCAGGGAGGGGAGCTGGAGCACCAATTTCCCCCTTGGAAAAATGGCCTGTGGCTCACGCCGGCTCAGCTGGTCTGAGCGTGGAAGCAGGGTCAGGCCTAGTTATTACTTGGATGGGAGACCCCTCCTCTAGTTTCCTGCATTGAGCAGGGGGTTCGACTCGATGGCCTTGTAGGGCCCTTCCAGCTCTATGAGCCTATGAATCCTAAGTCATAGTGCTGTCTCCTCAGATCTAGGAATCCAAAATATCCTATGACTCTCAGACCATAGGATTGCTCCCTAAAAAGTTTAAAACAGCATAACACTAAAGTGAAAAGCCAAAGTAAAAGCCTGCAGCACTGCAAGAAACTTAAAGCACACGAACACATTGCTTTTAAAACTGAAAAACTAAAAAAAATAATCTTGAAAGCCTGGGAAAATAAAAATGCCTTCACCTGGTGCTGAAAAGACCACAACGTAGGCACCAGGCAAGTCTCTCTGGGAGGGTGTTCCACAACTGGGGTGCAACCGCTGAAAAGCTCCTCTCCTTAAATCACGTCATTTGGTGGGGGGACCCGGACAAGGGCCTCTGAAGATGACCTTAAAATCCAGGCAGATTTATTTATTTATTATATTTATATCCCACCTTTTTTCCTTCAAGGAACCCAAGCTGGCTTACATAGTCCTCCTCCTCCTCCCCATTTTATCCTCACAACAACCCTGTGAGGTAGGTTAGGCTGAGAGGCAGTGACTGGCCCAAAGTCACCCAGTGAGTTTCATGGCCGAGCGGGGACTAGAACCCGGATCTCCCGAGTCCCAGTCCAACACTCTCACCACTACGCCATACTGGCTAACCTTGTCAATAAGTCAATACAGAAACAGTGGCTTGGTTCTTAAGATAACTTCCGAAAATTTACTGGAGGGAAGTTTCCTGTCCTGCCTTCCCTCCGCAGTCACCTGCTCTCCCACAGAAGCCTCTCTGGAAGGTCGAGGGGCTTTCCAGAATAAAGTAGGATGGGGTGTGTGGGACTGCTGGGGGGGGAGGAATTGCCCAAACTCAGGCTCGGATCCTCTTTTCCTTCCCTCTCATTTTGCATTTCTCTTTGGTCTGATTCAACAAGACAGTTTTCGCATCACACACACACACACACCCGGGTTGCCCCTCTGCAGGCCAGGGAATAAATTGAGCAAACCATGCCAATGTGTGCGTTGTCTTTCCGGTTATAAAATTCACAACTTTTCTTGGCTCAGACCACCTAAGGAGGTTGGGCTTGGAATGTTTGCAACTCCAGCTGTCGTTCACTCCCCCTCCCACCCCCTTCATTTCAGGTTTACATGGAGCTGGAGCAAGGGAAAAACGTGGATTTCTGGAGAGACATGACCATCATCACCGAAGATGAAATAGCCAAGCTCCGGAAACTGGAGGCTTCTGGGAAAGGGCCAGGTAGGTGGCAAGAGATCAGGGTCGTAGGGAATTTCCATCTCCCAGGCCAGAGACTATTGGGGTTGAGTGGGGGGGGGGGGCAGGGCTGCCCCACTAATCATGGAGGTTGATGTTGCTCTCTCCTCTCTGCCTCGAGGGCTCTGAGGCCCGAGTGCACACGCTGCCCATGAGCTCATGCGCCGAGGTCCGCACCTACATCCACAAGGTTCTAGGTTCGAGACACTCGCAGGATTGGCTGTGGCTTGCAGGCAGGGGTGAGGAACCTCTTTCAGCCCGAGGGCCGGATTCCATTTTGGAGACGCTCTTGGGGGCCACATTCCAGTGGTGGGCGGGGCCGAAGGCAAAGGGGGTGGGGCTAAAATTTGCAGAATACCAGCCTATTTTAGCTTAGAGCTCTTCCTGCCAGTAACTAAGCCTTGGGAGAGGCATTTCTGCCTTTTAGAATGGGGAAAAGAAATTGTACGAAAGCTGGGAAACCCACCTAATGATGAGAGGAAATGGGGGGAGAAAGGGGGCATGGCCTTCTGGGGGAAGCCCAGAGGGCTGAATTGGGATCCCAGGCTGAGGTGGTTCTGCACCCCTGCCTTAGAGGGACAAGGCACGGGGGCAACTTGATTTCTCCTGACGGTATCTCCCTCTCCACCCATGTCTTTCAGGCGAGCGTCGCGAAGGGGTGAACGCTTCCGTCAGCTCCGACGTGCAGTCTGTCTTCAAAGGGAAGACGTACAATCAGCTGCAAGTGATCTACCAGGGGATCGAGGGCAAGATACTTGCAGGGGGGCCCAACCTCGATATCGGCTACTGGGAGAGCTTGCTCCAGCAGCTCAAGGCCTACATGGCCCGGGCCAGGTGGGTGGTCCGGTCTGGTCTGGCAGAGGCTCTTGCCTCATTGGATATAGTACCCTTCCCAAGCCTGGAGCCCTCAAGATCTGTAGATCAGTAAATGGCACAATGAAATCAACTTAACTTTTTTAAAAAAAAACAAATTATCACGTTTTAACAATGAAGTAAGGTCCGTATAGATGTGACTGATTTACTAGACAGTTCTTCTCTTTGACTTTGATCCTAGAACAACAGGGCTGGACTCTGGTTACAAAATATGGGGTGAGGGGGAGGGAGAGGAAGTCAAAAACAGACACACACAGTAACAAAGACAAAAGAGCCCCAGTTGTGCCCACTAGGCAGGAAGGCAGTTCTTCCAGCAGCAGCAGCAGCAGCACATGACCCTTCAGAAAGGTTTTGGGTCCAGCTCAGCAGTGGGGTGGGAGGGAGGAGTGCTTGGCTTTGCCCCCCGCTCGCGACAGGGCCCCCCACGTGCCCCAGTTTGGCAGGAGCTGCTTTTGATGATACTGATGCTCCGGCCACCTCTCTCCCATGGGTCGCAGGCTGAGGGAGCGGCACCAGGATGTTCTGCGCCAGAAGCTGTACAAGTTGAAGCAGGAGCAAGGCGTGGAGAGCGAGCCCCTCTTCCCCATCGTCAAGAAGGAGCCGCTGTCCCCAGGCATCGGCAGCAGCAACAGGTAGGCTGGGCGGGAGCAAAGGTATCCCAGTGCCTTCTGTTTAACAACACTTAACCTTGGTAAGGTGAGTCAGCATCTCTCCCCCCCCCCGTATTGCAGCTGTGGGGACTGAGGATCAGAGGTAGTGGCTTGCCTAAGGCCACCTAGCCAGTTCCTGGCAAAAGCGAGATTCAAACCAGGGACTTCCTGATTCATAACTTGGTTTCTTAGCCAGCAGGCCACATCAACCCTTCTCGTGTTCTAAAAGTTGTTATAGTGTGTGTGTTTTTTAAAATGTACTGTAATTTAAATAGGTACAAAAGTTATACAGGGACATTGACATGTAAGACTGTATCACAAATCGGCCATTATAGATCCAAAACTGGTGAATCAAATATATATAAAATGTAAGTGTAAGATTACTGAACCAGTGAAAGAATTGCATACAGATTCATAGAAAAGAAAAACTCCTGCATATGTTAATATCTAAATTGTATCTCATTTTTATAAAGTGAATGAATGAAGACCAATTGCTAAAAGACTTTCTGCTTTCCCCTCCGATGTCTTTTCCTCAAATTGTACCTATCTGGTTAACTTGCAGTACAATCCTGGGCATGTTTACTCAGAAGTAATTCCCACAGTCTTACTTACTCCCCAGTGCGGCATTGTGGTTCGTGTTGGACTGGGACTCAGGAGATCCGGGTTCTAGTCCACACTCAGCCATGAAGCTCACTGGGTGACTTTGGGCCAGTCACTGACTCTCAGCCTAACTTACCTCACAGGGTTGTTGTGAGGATAAAATGGAGAGGAGGAGGAGGATTATGTAAGCCACCAAGGAAAAAAGGTGGGATATAAATGTAATAAATAAATAAGTATGTTTACGATTGCAGCCTTAATAATCTCTGCTGCATTCTGGATCTTTATTAGCCGCTCTCTAAGAAAGTGTCTGTCTCCATCTCTGAGCCACCAGATTTTTGTGGGGAGAAAGTTGTTTGAAAAAAGTTGTTAAATGTGCAGTATCCATCAAGTTAATCTACCATATCTTTAGACTCACTGGTAATTTTGTTAGCTTATGTGAATGAATAAGTTGACTCTAAGAAATGGGTTTGTTTGGACCTTACTGACTGCAGGTAAAATTAATATCATGTGTATTTTTATCTTGTGAGCCATCTTGTAAGCTTGAGGACATTGACAAGGTGCTTGGACTGGTTTGTGTAACCACCTCCATACTGGATCCTTGCCCCTCTTGCCTTATAAAATCTAGCAGGGAGGGAACAGCCGGCTGGGCCAGGGAGGTGATCAATGCCTCCTTGCGAGAGGGAGTGGTCCCTGTGCCGCCTGAAAGGGTGGCTCCTGTCTGGCTTCCATGCCATGGAATGAAATCCGCCCTGGTTGTCCCTGATGGATGACCTGTATCAGGAGAGAGACAGGGGGAGTGTGACTGTGTTACTCTTGACCTATTACGCGAAGTCGCTGGGTGCAGCCATTAGGGGATTTGGGGCGAGGTGATGGCACCCAACTCTATTTCTCCATTACATCTGAATCGGGAGTGGCCATGCACAACCTAGAGCTGTGCTTGAACACAATGATGGACTTGATGAGGGCTGACAAGCTGAATCTGAATTCAGTAAGGTGTAAGGTGGTGCATGCTCCTGGATCCATTGCTGTCACTGGAGGCCCAGATGGCCTCTGTGACAAGGAGCACCTACTACGAGCTTAGGCTGGTGTGCCAATTTCACCTGTCCCTGAACAGGGATCGCCTGGCTGCTGATCCACACATTGGTGGCCTCGAGATCGGGTTACTATAATGTGCTCTGTGTGGGGCTGCACTTAGGGCTGGTCAGGAAGCTGCAGGTCGTGCAGAATGCAGGGCCTAAGTTACTGACCTGGGGTGCCCTTACTGTGCATATATGGCGCCTGTGCTCAAGGAGCTATACCGACTGCTACCTGCTGCAATGTTTAAGGTGTTGGTATTAGTATGCAAAGCCCCATACCAGTCGGGGCCAGGTTGCCTCAAGGAACGCACGCTCCCCCCCCCCCGCCCTCCCCAATACCAGCCACCATTGCGACCTTCAGGGGAGGCTCTATTTCCTGTGCCACGGCCTATGGCTTTCCGTTTGGCAGGGATGGGCCTTCTATGTCGTGTTGCCCGCCCTGTGAAATGGCCTTCCCTTTGAGGGGCGTCCAGTCTCAACACTACCGTGTTTTAGGCATTTATTGAAAACGACGTACCTGTTTACTTCGGCTTTTCCCCAGCCATGAGCTATCTTTGCACCAACCGCATGTTACTATTGTGTGTGCATGTGCATGGTTTTGTTTTGTTTTTATTCTTTTGTAAACCGCTTCAGGATTTGTTTCAAATGAGAAGCGGTATATAAAAACTTTTAATTAATAAATAAATAAATACGGTATGAAAGGGCTTTTAATCTGTTTTTAAAAAAAAAAAAAAAAAACAAATCGGTTCCAGTATCTTATTGTAACTGTATTTTTAACTCTTTTAAATTGTTTTTTTTTAAATTTTGTATGTTAAAGATGTTATATTATGTTTTTATTATCTTGTATTTTTGGTTTATAATTTTGTGAACTGCCCCAGAGAGCTTTGGCTATTGGGCAGTATAGAACTGAAAAAATGAAGTGAATAAAATCTTTGATATTTTATAGAAAAGCAAGGAGGGCATAAGTCTCTGGTGATAAATAATGCCATCAGAATACCTGGCATATTACAGACTGACAAAATGAAAAGGGTCAGCTCTCTGCCCCAAGCTGCTTGCAATCTGGGGGGGGGGGGGGGAGAGATGGAGCGAAATGTAGGTACAGTCATGCCTTGGATTGAGAGCATAATTCGTTCCGGAAACGTGCTTGTAATCCAAAACACTCTTATATCAAAACGAAATCCCCCCCAAAAAAATTTGTACAGAGATTTTTAATTTAAGCCGTACTACAGTACTTGTATTGCAAGACGTCGCTTGTATATCAAGTAAAATAAATAAATAAATATTTAAAAATTTGCTTGTCTTGCAAACTGCTCTCAAACCAAGTTACTTGCAATCCAAGGCCATGACTGTATGTGGGATCTGGCCAGGGGATGGGAGAGGGCAGGCCTGGCCCTGGCCCTCTGCACACCGGGGCTGGAGCAGGCTGGGGTGCAACTTCCCCCCTTTCCCTCTTCCCTGCAGGCTGGAGCTGGAGGAGAGCGCCTCGATGCAACCCGGCCCCTCTTCCGTGGAGTCTGGGACGGAGCAGGAGTCCGAAGCCAAAGCCGAGGGAGACGGGGAGGCCGTGCTGATGGAGGAGGACCTCATTCAGCAAAGCCTGGACGATTACGATGCTGGCAAGTACAGCCCCCGGCTGCTGACCTCCCACGAGCTGCCCTTCGACGCCCACGTGGTGGAAGCCGACGAGGACCTCCAGCGCCTGCTGCTCTCCCGACAGCAGCTCCAGGTCACAGGTAGGACGGCGGGGGGCTGCGTGTGGGTCTAAGCTGGACTTGATTGGGACGACGATGTGTATGGTGCCATCCCTGTGTGTGGTGCTGTAAAGGCGGGTCTCTTCCCCAAGGAGCTTGAAGTTTAAAATTCGACATAGGGCGAGTGATAGTGCAGGGGTGCAGAACCGCAGGCCCAGGGTCCAAATCTGGCCTTCCAAGAGACCACACCCCCTTTCCCCCGAATGCCAACCATTTGTTCATTTGTGCAGTTTTTTCCCCATTCCGAAAGGTTGAAATGCCTCTCTTAAGGCTTAGTTACTGGCAGGAAGAGCTTTAAGCTAAAATACAGTAGTACTTTTGGCTTTTTGGCCCACCCACCACTAGAATGTGGCCCCAGGCATTTCTCTGAAATGGAATTTGGCCCTTGGGCTGAAAGAGGTTCAGCACCCCTGCAGTAGAGGAAAGGAAGGGAGATGGATGTAAGGGCAAATGGAGAAAGAATATGCATTCCGTTCAGTTACACATGCTTAGGCTGAGTTTGAGAGCTTTCTGCTGGCTCCACATGGAGAGCTTAACACATCCAGAAATGCTGCCCAAACCAATCATGGCTTGATAAATGACCGTAATATTGGTTAGCAAAACCCTATGTAGCAAACCTCTCTCTTCAGATACCAAAAATGTCTTGTTCTGTTCTAAGAGCCTGATATTCAAGTTCCCAGCCACAAATAAATGGCTCTCTTCGAATACTAGACACCTTTTTAGACGCAGTCAAATTTATGTTCTGGTAAATGATCAGTGTTGGAGGTGCAGCCTTTGTAGAGCAAACATCATATACGGTACTTTGTTTGTCATATATGCCATGAGGTGCCGGTATATCAGGCGAGAGCGTCATATGATGACAGTTCCTGCTGCTTGAAATCTGCACTTTCTTGCCACCAACTCTTTACTGCCAACCGTCTCTTCTGTGTTACCATGTTTCCATATTTTATTGCCCTAAAGCCCTACTGCAGCTTTAGTTTTATTGACTCTGCATTTTGGGGTTATATTTAATTGCATTTTGGCCTACCTCCTGTAGATGGCAGTATTTTAAGCTCTCAGTGTTCTCCAACCTTTGGTCCCCAGATGTTTTTGGCCTACAGCTCCCAGCATGCCCCAGCCAGGTGCTCTTGTATTTTATTCTGCTGCATTTTATTCTGACCTCCTCCTTTTGCATTTTATTCAACCAGCGGTATGTGCTTGGGCAGTGAGGTTATTGGAAGGGGAGGGCGTGGTGTACCTAATTCAGCGGTCACAGGCACAGGGAGGCATGGCACAAGGGTTGAATCAGCCAGTTAAGGAGAAGAGAGCTTTGGCTATTGGGTGGCATAGAAACAAAATAAATGAATAAATAAATAAAAGTGGAGAGACTTCTAGGAGCTGTCCCTCTTCTGATCCTTCCCTCGACCAGAGGATTTTAGGTGGCCCTGTCAACATGCCCGCTGGCCTGGTGATGCCGCCTTTTAATGCCAGGTTGGTCCATAATGAGACCTCTATCATCCATGATTTAATCATGGATGAAGGGGCTGACCGGGCACATATAACATGAACCTGGCTAGATGGATTGGGAGAGGCGAATCTTTCCCAACTTTGCCCACCCAGGTACTCAGTACAGCACCAGCATCAGCTAGCGCTGGGGTCTCCAACATGGTGCTCGGCACCCGCCAGGCTCCTTGCCCCCCCCCCCCTGAATTTTACTTAATTTCCCAGGATTTTTTCAAATTAATTTTGTACAGCTGAACTCCTTGCATGCTTCTTGCCCACAACAGAGTCTAGGAGCTTGTTTTTTTATATATACATATAGATAGATAGATAGATAGATGACAAGGATGATAAAGGGACTGGAAACAAGGCCCTATGAGGAGAGACTGAAAGAACTGGGCATGTTTAGCCTTCAGAAGAGGAGACTGAGGGGAGATATGATCACACTCTTCCAGTACTTGAAGGGATGTCACACAGAGGAGGGCCAGGATCTCTTCTCTGGACCATCCCAGATTGCAGGACACGGAATAATGGGCTCAAGTTACAGGAACCCAGATCCCACCTAAACATCAGGAAAAATTTCCTGACTGTCAGAGCAATAAGACAATGGAACCAACTACCTAGGGAGGTGGTGGGCTCTCCCACTCTGGAGGCATTCAAGGTGCAGCTGGACAGCCATCTGTCGGGGATGCTTTGACCTGGATTCCTGCACTGAGCAGGGGGTTGGACTCAATGGCCTTGTAGGCCCCTTCCAACTCTACTTTTCTATGATTCTATGATATAGATATAAAAAGCAGGGATTTTTAGGTGTTCCTTGGTGAGTGCTGCATAAGGAGGCACATCTGATCGTGTTCTTCTCTCCCCTCAGGTGATGCCAGCGAGAGTGCCGAGGACATCTTCTTCCGCCGCGCCAAGGAGGGCATGGGGGCCGATGAGGCACAGTTCAGCGTGGAGATGCCCCTGACCGGCAAGGCCTACCTGTGGGCCGACAAGTACCGTCCCCGCAAGCCCCGTTTCTTCAACCGGGTCCACACGGGCTTTGAGTGGAACAAATACAACCAGACCCACTATGACTTCGACAACCCCCCGCCCAAGATCGTGCAGGGCTACAAGTTCAACATCTTCTACCCGGACCTGATTGACAAGCGCTCCACGCCCGAGTACTTCTTGGAGGCCTGCCCAGACAACAAGGACTTCGCCACCCTGCGCTTCCACGCCGGCCCGCCATACGAGGACATCGCCTTCAAGATCGTCAACCGAGAGTGGGAGTACTCTCACCGCCATGGGTTCCGATGCCAGTTCGCCAACGGCATCTTCCAGCTCTGGTTCCACTTCAAGCGCTATCGTTATCGGCGGTGACGTGTGTCGGCGGATGGGCTGATTTTGCTGGGCAGCTGTGCCGGCGGGGAGGAGGTAGGGGATCGGCGCCCATGGTGTTGGACCAAAACTGATGCTGTGAGGAGTGTGAACGCTGAGGAGGATTGGCTTTCCAAAGCATATAGTACTGTGCCCCTCAGGTTACTGGGCAACTGAACCTCATTCTGACTGTGGGGATGTAGTTCCTTTTCCAGACCCCAGATGGTGCTGCTCTCACCTAGACAGTGTGTCTCCTTTGGCGGCCTTCTCTTGTATATTCCCATGGTGGTACTAAGCCATCTTGATGGGCTTTTGTAATTGTTTCCTGAGACCGTGTTGATCCAGGGCATTGGGTCACTCTCTCCTGGGGAAAGGCACCCAGTCACAATAAACATTTAGATGATTGAAGCTGTTTGGTGTCCCTCGAACCCCTGCGTGGGAATGGGCGGGTTGCCGCAAGGGCAGCGGCCATCGGGAAAGCGATTCTCAGAAGCCCCAGCTGTGCAGGAAAATCCACAAACGGGACTGTCCTCCCTGCCTATGCAGATTGGCGCGTGTCACGTAACTGATTTATGGAACTCACTGCCTCAAGAGGTGGTGATGCCCGCAAGCTTAGGTGGCTTTAAAAGCGGATTACACAAATTCATAAGGAGAAAGCGTTTGTTTATTTATTGGTATTTATGAATCACTTACATTAATAGCAATGTACAAAATACAGTAAAAGATTATAATTAAACACTGTATAATATTATTGTATGCAGAAGACAATATTCCCTTCCTGGGAATGCCTGCTGGAAAAAGTATGTTTTCAGTATGTGCCGAAAGCCCGGGCAGGTTGGCACCTGTCCAATTCGTAGAGGTAGGAATTCCTGAGAGCGGGCGCTACACTCCTGAAGGCCCTGTTCAGAGTCATCATGGACTGAACCGCTGAAATCTTGGGCACCGCCAGGAGGGCGTCTCCTGCTAAGCGCAGCAGCCAAACAGGCAGGGAGGAGGTCAGGTGATCTCTGAAGTATCCTGGTCCTGAGATGTTCAGGGTTTTGTAAACAAGAACCCCAAACCTTGAACCTGGCCTGGCAGCATCTAAGCAGCCAATGCAGTTCCCTCAGCATGCTGGCAATAAGCCGCTCCCATTACCAACCCCGCTGTGGTGTTCTACACCAACTGCAGCTTCCAGACCTACACAGAGCACATTGCAGCAATGCACTTTTGAGCTTCCCGATGCATGGGCCAATGGGCCACAGAGGTCAAGCTATCCCTGTCAAGGAATGGCCGTAGCTGTCCTACCCACTGGAGCTGGTAAAAGCCAGTCCTAGCCATCGAAGTCACTAATGAGCACCCCAGGCGACGCGCCTGCTCCTTCAGAGGGAGAGTAAGCCCATCTAGAGCAGGCAGCTGACCCATTTCCCAGGCACAGGAACCACATTACCCACAGAGCCTCCTTGCCAGGATTCAGACTTCAGCGGAGTTCTTTAAGCCGTGATTGCTAGTAATGAAACTTTCTTGTCCGGAGGCAGTGTGCTTCAAAATACCGTACCAGTTGCAAGGGGACTGCGGAGGCAAAGAGCAAGGGAGGGCTATAGTCTTCCTGCTGCTCTGAACGTGGGCTTCATCCGGTTGGTTGGAGTTGAATGTAAGATGCTGGACGAGATGGACTCGCCTCGGTTTGGCCCAGCACAGCTGATCCCATATTCTTATGGAGAGTGGGACTCTCAGTAGCTACTAAGCATGATAGCTCAATGGAGCCTCCGTGTACAAAAGCAGCTGCCCTCCAATTACAGCGTGCCTTCCCACCCTGACTTTGAGCTGCTTGGAGGAATCTGATGGGCTGCCTGCGGACCAGACTTGCTGGATTCGATTGACCTTTTCTTTGGTCTCATGAACGTGCAGAGCTGCCACGCACAGTGTCAGACTGTTGGTCCCTGCAGCCCAGAGTTGTCCATCCTTGACTGGGGGCAGCGCTCCCAATTGGGAGGGGGAGCGGTATCCTAAGCGGAATCCTGCTGTTCTCTCCGATCACAGATCAGAGGTAACAGTGAGGATTCCTCTTCCCACCTCCCCAAGACCCCGGTAACTTCAGGGGGCCTGGGGAGCCCCCCCCCTGCAGAGGGAGTCCAAGCCTCCATGGCTGGATGGGGAAACTACTCAGGCCACTGGTGTACCCCACCCGTCGTCTAGAAACCGGGGTTTTTATCTTAATGAATGCTGAGATTTGTCTGGTACTTGGATGCTGCATCCAGCATCCTACTGTGTCCTTTGCACCTCCGGTAGAATCGCAGCAGATGTCAACCTCCTGGTTCAAATGAACGAGACTTGAATTCATCAGCTCTTTGCCAGGAGGAATGCAGTAACAAAGATCCATTGGCTCCTCTTAATAAACAGACAAGACTGCAGCCTTCGTAATAATTGCTTAATGGATTTACTGGAACTGGATTCCAAATGTAATTCACATTGGGTTTTTATATTAAGAAAATTTAAAGCTCTGATGAAGTAACGACATGGAAAATGTTCCCAATTAGTTCCCGTAAGTCTAAGCCTCTCCTGGCACTTCCTCTCCTTGGGTTGGATCCAGAATCTGCCTTTTGCAAGAGCAAGGGCTCTGCTTGCCCAATTTGGGGGGCACGCACGCACACACACACACAGCACAGCTCACCCCATTCAGCAGAGTCTAACTCCAGTAGCATTTTCAGGGGCCTGGAGCGGCTGCTGTGGGAAGGAGGGGGCAGGGAAGTCCACTTCTGCCAGCACAGCTGATCCAGTGTAAAACTGAATCCAGTCCCCGGAAATGTAATACAGCTGGCAATTCCATCTCAAGGTTGAGGAAGGCAAAGGTTGAGGGCCCTGGTGGAGCTCCAGTTAATAGCTCTTTGGCTTCGCGGGGTGCCTGGCATCCCGTGGGATACCTGTGGGTGTAGTTTGTTTGTTTATTTAAAGTATTTTTTATTACACTCAGCCAGAAAGGCTACTAGGGCAGCTTATATGCAATCAGTAAAACCAAACTGTGTCCTGCCTGCAGGCTTACAGTCTGAAAAGGCACGCCACGCAAGGAAAAAGAAATGGGAAGGGAAGAAGAAAAGTCTTCCATCAAGGCTTCTTTCTGCCTCTCCTCCCCCAGTATAGCCTGCTGGAGATGGTGGTGATGACAGCTGAGGGACTAGGAGTCTTCATGGGGGAGGTCTTTCAGCAGGGCTGGTGGAATGGCCCAGCTTCCACTCATCTCCCTCTTGTTTTCTGGGCACCAAACCCCCCTACCTTGCTGTCGATGGCCAGATTTTATACATTCAGTTGCATTAAGTGGTTAAAAGTTGTGGAGGTTTTGTGTTTTTTTCCATTTTCCTGGCTATGTGTTTGAGCCCATATCGTTGATCATTAACATAAATCTTGCTATATTTATTTAAAATTGTATACCCTGCATTTTCTTTATAAAATAAGCTCATAGCCGCTTACAATACACACACACACACACATACACACACACAAAATATGTGGAACGCAATAAAAACAGCTCAAGTTATTAAAATCAATTCCATACATTAAAACCAAGAGCAATTCTGTATAAAAACAGGGTGAGCAGAACTTTTGCCTGCACTAAAGTCTCAGCAAAAGAAAAAGGTGTTAGCTGCTGACCTGAAAGTTGAGAAAGAAGGTCAACTGAATCTCTCTAGACAGGGAGTTCCAGAAGCTGACTGCCACACTAGAAAAGGCCCTGCTGACTTGTGTCTTGTCTGAAAGCACTCGTGAAAGTGGTGGGATGCATAGTGGGGCCTCCAATGTTGAATATAATGGACGGTAAGAACCAGCACTTTGTATTGTACCCAGAACCGAAGTGAAAACCAGTGCAAATGAAGCAAAACAGGTTATAATGTTCAGAGCGAGCTCCAGGAAATGAGGGCCACCACATATTAATGTGATCTCATGCACCAGCACCCGGGGTGCAATAAAATCTGTCTTGTCAGCTGGCAGACTTATGGAAATCACCGCGTTCCCAAACACTGCCATCAGGCCCTGTTTACCAGGGGCAGTCCCTATGATTGGCAAAGTGTTAGTGGGTCACTTTTCCACCTCACACATGGCCCCAAAGATAGGGTCACATGGTTCCATGACCTCAGCTGGCCTCAGAAACACTGGACTACAATCCCCAGCCTCTAAGGTAGTGTTCTCCGACCTTGGGCCCCCAGATGTTTTTGGCCTACAACTCCCAGCTATACTGGCTGGGGCATGCTGGGAGTTGTAGGCCAAAAACATCTGGGGATCCAAGGTTGGAGAACACTGCTCTAAGGCATTCTGGAGATCTCAAATTCCCTCTGGCTAATTGCAAGAGAGATGCACACTGAGCTGTGGTTTTTCTCTAATTTAAGTTCTGACTACTCTGCCAGGCTGGGGGTGGGGGAAGACCCAGTGTAAGAGCTCTTATGTACACAGTTTCTCCTGGAATGAAATAGTTAGCAGTCCAGTCCCTCTGCTTCCGCAAGATAGACAGCCAAAGCCTTCCCATCTGGGCAAGCAGGAAGGAGACCTTGAGGGCAGCCGTGCAAAGCTCACTGGCTGGTAACACAGAGCAACGACTGGGGCTTCAGGGTGGTGGTGGGCCCTTCCGAGGCAGCGGGGCTTCCACGAGCACATTGATAAAAATGCAGCCAAACAGCAATCTTGATGTGCATGTTTGGAACTGGAGCGTGCGTGGTCTGCTGCAGCCTTTGGCCGATTGTGTTCTCCTGTTCTGCGCTTAAGTTTAGACATTTCCCTAGTTAAACCAGGACTACAGAGGAGCGTGAAATGCTGAACACAGCAAAAGTCCCAGAACAGAATGAGAGAACTCCATGACCTTTACAAATGGGATTGATTAATCCTTACCACCCCCCTAGAAGGTAGGCCCTCCTTGTAGAATGGGGGAGGACTGTGACCTTCCTGCCCTGCTTTGTGGCTCTCCAGGAGCCTTTAGGTGGCTACCGTTGGAAATAGGATCCTCGGTCAGATGGACCTTTCGGTCCGATGCCACTAGGCCCATAATAAGTTTATGGCAGTATGGGGCTTTGAGGCCAATCCTCCCTGTTCCAGCTCTCCATCCACTTGCAAGTACCCTCTTCTTGTTCCCCTCACATCAGCCTGCAGCCTTCCTCGCACCTAGCCTCCGGCAGTTTCCTCTCGCCAGTTATCTGCCAGTGCCACCTTCAGCGATCCTTCTGGAGCCAAGTTGTTCCATTTTGCATCATTGGCACGTTTCCAGATGCATCATCCGCTCTCCAGGGGATGGGTGGCCAGTCCGCAGCATTTGTGCCAGAGCCCTCCTTGTGGCAACCAAAGGCGACAACGTCGGGGACTGTCCATTTTTCACACCAAGAAGTCATCTGCCTTCTTCCGTGCCTGCAAATGCAAAATACGTCTTTTCTCTTTTTCCAGACTCAGCTTCACAGAAGCAATGGGGAAGGAGGGAGGGATCAGGAGTCAAGCTTTTCCCTCGAGGGGGAAAGGGGACTTGAGCAGGAAGGCTCTGTGCTCATCACTTGATGACTGACTGCAACAGGAAACTGCGACTTGTGTGTATGTGGATGAACTGCTCCAGGTCAAATCCCATCAAAAGAACTTTCATTTCAGCTCAGATCAGCATGAGGGCCCACAACCACCTCAGACTCCCAGCAGCGGCTCCTTGCCACCATCATTGGTTTTTTGTCCAGCTGCTCAGAGGCACAAGCAAGTGCCAGCAACAGTGAGGACTAGCTGCTTGCTTGCTTGCTTGTTTGCCAGCTTTCTCAGAATAGGTGGCAACAGCAGTGACCGCTCTTCACACACTTTGATTTGGTTGCCGTGGAGAGTGCGGGGCCGCCTTCTGGCAAGCATGAGGAACAGCCAGCCATCTTTCTTTCTTTATTATAACATGTATGAACTGCTCCACATTGAGAAATATCAGACTGGTGTACAATAAATTGAAATACAAAAGTTAACGGTAAAACCAAATAGATCAATAAGACAGTGGCTGGAATTTATTCATCAGTCAGACAAGGCTTGCCTGAAAAGAAAAATCTTCAGCAAACACTGAAAACAACGTTTTCAGTGCCTGATCTCAGCTGGAAGGCGTTTCATACAGTGGGAGTCAACACACTAAAGGCCCTGCTCCTGGTGGTTTCCAAGTGGCTCTCTGACCCATGTGGGACCACCAGGAATGCCTCTTCAGAAGACCTCAGTGACTGGGCAGGATGAGAAGGGAGAGGGCATGTCCTCAAGTATTCTTGTCCTGATGGGCAGGTGCATGTTGGTATGGAGTGGCAACTTCTGCACTGGTTGATCAGCCACAAGGGCAGCCCCACATCGAGCACATTGCAGGAATCCAGGCTTGAGGTGACCATTGCCTGCACCATTGTGGCCAAGCTATCCCTGTCCAGAAGCAGTCATAGCTGGGATATCATCTAAAGCTGGAAAAAGGTACTCTGAGCCTCCAGGGTCACTTGGAGCTCCAGCAACAACGGTGGATCTAGGAGTACCCCCAGGCTACGAACCTGCTCCTTCAGGGGGAGAGCGACCACCTCTGGAACAGGCAATGAGCCTATTTCCTTGGCATGGGCATCGCTCACCCACCTAAAAACTGAAAAGGTGAGCGGAGATCGTCTGGCAGTTGCACAGTGATGTGTACCATCTCCCCAACTCCGGAGTTGAGGGGAAGGTTGCTCGGTAGTGGCGGAGCAGAAAAGGCCGGCAGGGAAGGTCGGACCCTGCCCCCTGAAAGCACCAACCGGCCATTTTCCCACCATCCCTTCTGTCGGGAAACATTGGGTTGGGGGACGCTGCTCGGAGGCATTTGGGGCTCCATCCAGTGGTGGCCAACTTGGCACGTTTCCTGCACCCTTTTGCCAGGCAAGGCTGTGGGGTGGGGGCCTGCTTAGGGAACAGGGGGCTGGCAACTACAATTTTTGCCTTAGCCAGCAAGGCCTTTGACTCTTCCTCCTCCGCCTCCTCCAGTGCTGACACCGTGGATATGTGCATCAGAATCAGCCAAGAGGAGCCATCGCCACTCTGAGGCCGGGCACTGAGGGCATCTCTGCCCACTCCACCCACCGAGCCGGCTTATACTTTTCAACCCTTCACAGATGAAATGTGGGCTGCGTTAGAACACTCCCTCCTGCTGCCACGATGATGCCCGGGGAGAACCTCGCGCCACATTCTTGTACTCTGCAGTATCCTGCCCTCCACCAATCGAAAAAACAAAGAGGGGAAAGATATGTAGTAAGGTATGTGCCAGAAGCAAAACATTTCCTTGCAGTGTAGACCTTGGCAGCTGACGTGTGAAGCCACAGGCTGGCTGGTGGCTTTTTTTTTTTCTTTTTTTTTAATTTTATTAGTTTTTAAAATGTGAAATACACCAAAAACAAAGACACTCCATAGAAAGAAAGGAACATGAACTCCCCCCCCCCCTTCTAGCCAAACATTGTAGAGGGCCTGCCTGTGTCGAGGGACCTTGAGGCAGGTCAGGGGGATCTCGAGTCCTTGGGGGAGATGGCCGTCGGTCCTTCCCCTCACAAGGTAGTTACGCCCCTCTCGGACTTGGAGAGTGGCCACCTAGTGCCCGGGAGTGCAGACGCCTAATGGCTTTGGCTCAGACAGAAGAATGAGGACTCTTCCAGAGGGCCATTCCACCAGTCCTGGTGAAGGCCACAGGGCAAAGGCCTCTCCCGCTCCTCCCTCAACCCTCACCACCAGCAACCTGTCCTGAGAGAGATGAGTGGGGAAGCAAAGCCATCCCCACTGAAAGATTATATTTTATGAAGGCAGCCCTGAAGGCCCAC